>CP137684.1:5858450-6087421 GCA_037976565.1 Mesocentrotus franciscanus
AACAACGCTTTTCGCCAACTTTCCGATATTTTTTTTCCTTGAATTTTTGCAAGCGTATTCTGGGTGGCAAAACGCTGGGCATCCCGAAGACGGATTTTGGAAATCTGTCAAGGAGGGCATTTTAGACGCCATTTTATACCCTGCATGATTATATTAGTATGGAAGGCCATTTGTGCCCATTTGTGCCAGCACGCGTCTTGACGTGTTTTTCTTCACCCAAATCTATTTGTAATATAAAGCAATATTTAGTGATTTTTTTTATAATTTGATGTTTCGAAATAAACATATTTCTTGTTTCTACCGACCAATCTATACCAAAATCGTAACATCGTTGGCAAAGCAGTAAAAAAAAAAAAAAATCGGCCTATAGGTTAGGGATAAATATGTTACATACGACCCACATAGTGACGACGGTTCCTTTTTTCCGAGTTACATGAATTGTTATGTAATTATGGTGCAGATCCATATATATTAGGGGGAAATTTTAATACTATTTTGAATCAAAAGCTGGATAAATATCAAAGATAATTGCAAACCACCTTAATTGTTATAATTCCATTCAAAATATATCTGATTTTGAATTAGTTGATGTATGGAGAAATCTTCACCCTGCAACATTGAAATACACTTGGATGTCTCAGGATTGTAAAAGTGGAAGTCGTTAGCTTACTTTCTGTTATCCCCCAGTTTGAATCAGTTAAATAAAGGAAATAACTTTTAGATATAAAAGTAACTATTTATTTGTATCCCTTCATTTGACAAAATTTGTTATAAAGAGAGGTCCAGGATTTTTGAAACTCAACACCGCATTAATGGCAGATGCAGATGTTGCTGAATCATCAAGAGATAGAATTAAAAATAGTTTTGACTGAAAATCCAGGTTGGAGCGTTAGTCAAATATGGAAATTCGTGAAATTTAGAGATCATTGTAAGTTAAGTGAAATTTCCAAAAGGGTGAGAGAGAAACGCAAAATGCAATTAGAAGAGATAAAGAAAGAATAAAATACGTTAAACAACAATGAAGAATTTTTTAATAATGAAAGTTTACGTAGTGATTTATGTGACAAGAAAAAAGTATATAAACATTTACATGAAGAAATTGCCACTGTACGAACTAAAGCTAAATGGGTTTTAGAAGGTGAACGTAATATCAAATATCTTTTTTAATTACCAAAAAACAATTTTCAGCACAAATGTATTTCTACGCTTCAAACAGCAAATGGACCTATTACAGATATCAAAGATATTCTCGAGGAGGAAATGTTGTTTTACCTCAATTTATATGCATCTAGTGATAAACAAAATTTTCCTTGTGAATTCATCAAACAAAATTGATTTACCTATTAGAACTGGATATCAAAGAGACAAAGACGACGATTTTTCTTTCTATCTTACTTTTTGTGAAAATCATGAACAGACGTTAGTTCATTTATTTCTAAATTGTGAAAAAGCACGACCCCTTTGGATTGTTAGATTTTTATGGTTAAAAGAAAGAAAAAAAAATCGAAATGTTTTCTCACAGATGAAAAAATATTTTGTTGGTTCTCTTATAACCAATCATTTCAATTTAAAAAATATACCCTATCACCGACTGACTATGCGAAAATTACTCTCCAATTTTTGAGTTTTCAAGAACATTATGAAATAATTGCATTTTTTCTGAAATAGCAATCGTTATACCTACGTCAATGAAACTTTTGAAGAATTCATCGCAAAGTTATCGACTAAAGCGAGGAATATACTATGCATTACAAAAAAGCCCGTTTATTGCTTGCAGTACATTTCGCGCAGATAACAATGTTGTCGAACTGACCGCTGCATGAAATGCCCTTTCGAATACTACCAAATACGGTATAGGTTCAGACAGAACATATTTAGTAAATCGCATTTGAACAAGGGCCACAATACGGATTCTACTGGGTTCTTGCCCAATTATAACACGTAGTGGCTATGACGTCATTTTTTAGAACAACGCTTTTCGCCAACTTTCCGATGTTTTTTTCCTTGAAATTTTGCAAGCGTATTCTGGGTGGCAAAACGCTGGGCATCCCGAAGACGGATTTTGGAAATCTGTCAAGGAGGGCATTTTAGACGCCATTTTATACCCTGCATGATTATATTAGTATGGAAGGCCATTTGTGCCCATTTGTGCCAGCACGCGTCTTGACGTGTTTTTCTTCACCCAAATCTATTTGTAATATAAAGCAATATTTAGTGATTTTTTTATAATTTGATGTTTCGAAATAAACATATTTCTTGTTTCTACCGACCAATCTATACCAAAATCGTAACATCGTTGGCATAGCAGTAAAAAAAAAAAAAAAAAATCGGCCTATAGGTTAGGGATAAATATGTTACATACGACCCACATAGTGACGACGGTTCCTTTTTCCGAGTTACATGAATTGTTATGTAATTATGGTGCAGATCCATATATATTAGGGGGAAATTTTAATACTAATTTGAATCAAAAGCTGGATAAATATCAAAGATAATTGCAAACCACCTTAATTGTTATAATTCCATTCAAAATATATCTGATTTTGAATTAGTTGATGTATGGAGAAATCTTCACCCTGCAACATTGAAATACACTTGGATGTCTCAGGATTGTAAAAGTGGAAGTCGTTAGCTTACTTTCTGTTATCCCCCAGTTTGAATCAGTTAAATAAAGGGAAATAACTTTTAGATATAAAAGTAACCATTTATTTGTATCCCTTCATTTGACAAAATTTGTTATAAAGAGAGGTCCAGGATTTTTGAAACTCAACACCGCATTAATGGCAGATGCAGATGTTGCTGAATCATCAAGACATAGAATTAAAATAGTTTTGACTGAAAATCCAGGTTGGAGCGTTAGTCAAATATGGAAATTCGTGAAATTTAGAGATCATTGTAAGTTAAGTGAAATTTCCAAAAGGGTGAGAGAGAAACGCAAAATGCAATTAGAAGAGATAAAGAAAGAATAAAATACGTTAAACAACAATGAAGAAATTTTTTAATAATGAAAGTTTACGTAGTGATTTATGTGACAAGAAAAAAGTATATAAACATTTACATGAAGAAATTGCCACTGTACGAACTAAAGCTAAATGGGTTTTAGAAGGTGAACGTAATACCAAATATCTTTTTTAATTACCAAAAAAGAATTTTCAGCACAAATGTATTTCTACGCTTCAAACAGCAAATGGACCTATTACAGATATCAAAGATATTCTCGAGGAGGAAATGTTGTTTTACCTTAATTTATATGCATCTAGTGATAAACAAAATTTTCCTTGTGAATTCATCAAACAAAATTGCTTTACCTATTAGAACTGGATATCAAAGAGACAAAGATGACGATTTTTCTTTCTATCTTACTTTTTGTGAAAATCATGAACAGACGTTAGTTCATTTATTTCTAAATTGTGAAAAAGTACGACCCCTTTGGATTGTTATATTTTTATGGTTAAAAGAAAAAAGAAAAAAAATCGAAATGTTTTCTCACAGATGAAAAATATTTTGTTGGTTCTCTTATAACCAATCATTTCAATTTGTCGACACATTCATTATTTTGCAAAATATTTTATATTTACTTGTAAAATGCAAAAAAAATTTCCACTATTTCTTTCTTTTCTAAGAGCTACATTTTGAAAATATGGAACGTATATTTTCTTTCGAGACAAATCGTCTCAATCTTCATAATAAGAAATGGCCGATATTTTGCTGAGTAGTTTTTTTGTTGATGAGTTGACTAGTACATTATATTTTATCATATATTCTTTGTCTATACGAAGATTTTATTACCAATATTATATATGAGAATTGTTTCAATAAATACTTTTAAAACAACAAATAAAGAAATATGTTACATAGCTGGAATGGCGTTGGTATCTTATTTTTAGAATATGCCAGAGCCTAAATAAATTTCATAAAAAATTGATTAATAAGTACTTATATCAGTAATATTTTGTACCGGGGACGAAGGAATCTATAAGGTAATCATTTGAAAAGTCAACAAATGAAGTATTGAAATACGGACCCGTGTGTTTTTCACAATATACATGATATATATATGCCTAGATATACTCCAGTTCGGTTCAGTCTAGTTTATTAAAAAAGACACCAACATAGCAATCATGGCGAACAAACATGATCCAAATTGGGACCCCTAAAAGCTATGCTTGTGAGTGGGGCCCCTGAGTTCTGATATTCTTTTACTAATATACAGAATGCTGCAAAGAAAAATGTTTATGTAAAAGTCAGGATTTCTTTATCTATTCAACATCAGCTTAACAGTTAAAAGCCCTCTTAGGTACAAGTATAGCATACCAAACCTAAATGCATGAATGTAGTTCCGTATTTACATTTTAGGGTCTTTAATTATTTCCTGAATTACATTATGATACATATATGTGTGAAATCTTGTTAAGGATAGTGGACCTGAATATCAGGAAAAGTGTCATAACGATAAGCCAAAATATCGTTAAGGTTTTTCACTTCAGTTATATGTCTGTCTGAGTTTGTCTCGTATTTTATTTCAGCGAGGAATGTTTGTATCAAAGCGGAACGAAGTAATACCCAAATTTGGACATGCTTACACTTGAAATAGTTTTCCATTGAAATGTTACTCTAAAGAATCTATTCGACATTGTTGTGAGCTTCTAAGCACCCACGCTCCTCAGGTTACAATCAGTGATCATAAAATGATTTTTGTTTAAACCTACCAGCTTGAACATCAGTACAAATGATTTCAATCAAGGTACGTTTCCTTTCAGAATATTCCTTTCAAATGTGCTTTTCTCTCTTCTGCTTCCCTTGTTACAAGCCCAGCCGTATGAAATATCTTATTCACCTACAATACTGTGACATGATATAAAGAGTGTGCCAGTCCGTATATCATGGCATGACTAATGGGATCAAACATAGATTTGTGTGGTTTCCAGGCAAAGTCACTCTTTTGTCTCTCTCCCTCTCTCTCTCCATTTTTGTTGAAAAATCGAGGGTCCATGAGCAAAGCCATATCGTTTACATAATATAAACTAAGAAGAAGAACGAAAAATACTGCACACACAATCAGTTCAATAATACAGTGCGTCCCAGAAAAAACGAAACCGAGAGTTATCGATGTTGCAACGTAAGATGTTGAGTTGTCTAGATTCGCTAGTGTACATATTTAAATGATTGAATTGTGGATAAAGTACTCAGATGCAATATGGCAGTTGATATATATTGGAGTCCCCTCTCCACCCCCTCCAATTGTCATTCAAAGTAGTTCATTTTCTGTCTGGGAACTAGGATTCCACTTGTTGAGCGGAATGCCAGGGCGCGTCATTTTTCCCCACGAGAGTTCTGGACCCCAGTATGAACCCATTTGCATACAACAAATCAGAGCTCATCTTGTCAATATGACAAGCTATGAAAGCTTGGAAAGAGGTCAAAAACAATTAGACTTTGATTATTGCTTTGCCTCACTATTTATAGATCAATGCAAGTTTTATATACAGTACAAAAAGTATTTATTCAGACTTCCAATACAATAGCATCAAGATTACAATTCGTATGTCTTGGCTGGTTGATGGTTGAAAATACAAGTCCTCGAGATTAGGAAACTTTACAATCAGGAAAGTTTTGGGGAGAGAAACAATGTTGGGATGGGTGACTTAAAGATGCTTATGATTAGTCAATGGTCAGGGTTGTTATGGTAATATGGGGAGTGGTAATGGAGAGTGCAAGTGACTGGGGTTTGGGCCTATGAGTCATATAGGTCTTGGAATGTGGTTCGATCCTTGAAGCTATTACTCTGGGGTGGTCATTAATGGTCAAATGTTTACAATAAAAAGTAATGGGATCAGTATCTAAATAATGGGGTTCTGTCTAGGGATAATAATGGGGGTTCTGTTTTAGACCATGGAGGTGGGAGAAAGGTGAATGAAAGGTGAATGACTGAAAGAAGATAGGAGTGATACATGTACTACATAACATTATTATGTACGTTTGAAAAAATATTGTCAATCTAAGTCGATGAATGTGAATTTATTCTGGTGGGTTTATTAATAATCGAAAAAAAAAATCCGTATGAGTGCATCAACTGCATACAATTGATTGAGTTACTGTTATCAGATGAGGGGGAGAAGTTGATGTTAAAGTCACCAAGGATAAAAATATGTTTATTTTCATCCCCTATTTTATGAAGATAAAAATCCAGTTCGTCACAGAATAATTCACAATAGGAGTCAGGGGGTCTATAAATTAAACCTATAATGACATTTTTGACATTTGAGTTATTAATTTCAATAAATAATGATTCCGCTTGTATTAGTTTAATATCGGAACGGATTTTGAAATTTAGGTTTTGTGCAATATAAAACGCAACACCGCCACCCTAAGCTTCTTCCTTTGCGATCTTCCCTAATCAACTTATAATTAGGCAAATTGAACTAATCTTGAGAATTCTGATTTAACCATGTCTAACTTATTCCAATGACGGAACATGCAAAATTATTTAAAGAGTTTGTTTGTTTGTTTTATTTATTCACCATGTAAAATAATTGTTTACTGATAATAAAATTCAGTGGGTTACATCGAAATATAATACATAGTAGGAACAGTGCATAAACAAAAAATGTTTGAAGCGCAACGTCCCTAAGAAAACATAGTTGATAATTATTAGGTTTAGATAGAACATGGCTTAAAATAAGACATTCTGTCGTTACAAAAATAAAACAAAATTCAAAATAAATGCTTAAATCAAAATCATACCCCTTAACGTATTTGAATAACAAGCAAAAACAAGGGAATACACATTACATCTTCTTGACAAAAATAGCACTATAAAATATGTACCTCAAAAGTTCACAAACATATTTTGAGAGAAATAATTCCTTCAGTTCCTTTTTAAATAACAAAAGGCTATTACAAGTTCTTATTTCCGGTGGCAAAGCATTCCAAATGTCAGGACCTACATATCTAATTGATCTGTGGGCTAAGGCACTCCTTGGCGTAAACAAATGGAAATCAGAAGAATGTCTGGTTGGATAGTTATGAATGTCTCTATTTAGAGTAAAATCGTTACAAAATGATAAAGGCAGTTCTTTTTTATTAAGTCGGTACATGAACACTGCAATTTGCATAAAATGAATATCAGTAACTTTCAAAGTTCTCAATCTGAAAAATAATGGGTCAGTGTGATCAAAGTATACCCAGAGCCACAACAAATTCTCATGGCTCTCTTTTGTAATCTCAAGATACCATCAGTATTTAATCTATTAATGGCCCATACAATGTTACAGTAAGAAATACGTGAATGAATGAAAGAATTGTAAATAATACACAAAATACGAAGTGGAACAAAAGGCTTTAACTTGTACATAACACCAATATAACGAGACAAAACTCGAGAAATTAAGATCACGCACGTGTTCATGCCAAGACAGGCACTCATCAATATAAATGCTTAGGAATTTGGTATTTTTCTTTTGTTGAATGGAGATGCTATCTATCTTTAATGGAACATTAGTTTGTTCAGTATGAGCACGAGTTTTAAAGTGGATGAAGTTAGTTTTACCCAAATTCAACGATAATTTATTGCATTTAAACCAGTTAGATAATTTTGGCAATTCAGTATTTAGTGTTTGAACAAGATTATCTAGGTTTGAGTGAGAGCAAAAGATATTAGCGTCATCAGCAAATAATATATATTGTAGTAAGGAAGAGACATTAGAGATATTAACATAAATCAAAAAAAGCAGCGGGCCTAAAATAGAGTGTAAAAGGTTTTCAACGTATTCGAAATTTTTGTTCAGACTTCTGGAGTTTATATGTAAAAGTGAAATATTGTCTGGATTGTAAGAAAGTGTATTATTGATCCGAATTCTAGGGGTGTGTAATATTTACTATCATTTATATTGTCGACAAGAATATCGGGAGTGCATGTGCACGTGTGAATCCATTGAATTACGATACGAATATGTACAGTGTATTAAAGTACCGGAAATTTGGAGGATGAACAAATGTGTGATATCGGTGCATTTTACTAGTGGGTGCTGGTGCATTTGTGTGTGTACGAAGTGCAAGTGTGTGGGTAATTTCAATATATAATACAAATGAAAATACAATGAGACCCATCTTGGCCACAATAGTTGCTTAGGAGCAACAGAGCAGAGCCCGACCACCCGAGTAAAGGGTGTATTTTTGGCACACGAAATAGAGGGCAATATTTAAAAAAAATGAAGAGTGAGGAGTTCGGGCTTGATTCCAGTCATCAAGATCAACGGGTAATTAATACTTGTCTCCAGCCCATCATTGCCATTGGTCACAAACAAAAAACCCAAAACCAACAACAACAAAATATATATATATATATATATATATATACAAAAATGCAGATTTGAAATGAAAGTCGGGCTGCTCAAACAATGGACCCACCGCTCCATGCATCGAGTATTTTTGAGACAGCTAGAGCACCACTGTACTGCGGACCGACGTGAAGATCGGTCAGCCGTACGTGGTGCACTGAAGCCACGCCCTGTGCCAACGTCAGACACATGTAAACGAAAAGTCCATGTATTTGTTACAGTTTAATTAGCCTATCATATATGAGTGGGTTCTGTGATTTTCAGAGGTGATTCGCAAAACAAATTAAGAAATTTGATGGGCAGAGGAGAAAGATACATGCATGCTAAAGCAGGCTTGAATGTACATACTTAATAACAATGATAACAATTCGGAGTACAATAATTATTTAAATGGCATATAGAGGGTTTTGACATTCCCGCTCATCAAAACAAGTTCAGTCAACTACAATGAAACAGATATACTCAAAACAATTAAATGCTATACAGATAATAATTATTGATAAAAGTGAGGAGTTCAATATATGAATGGAAGCAAAAAAGTAAAAATACTGAAAAATTATTGAGTTTTTAACGACGGGTATAGGAGGAGAACTTATGAAGAGTGAAGGTAAGCAAATTTTGATGGTGGATTTAAAGATAATGAGCAATAAGAAAATTTTTCACTGCTCTTTTAAAAGATAGCATTGTTTTCATCGATTTTATTTCAGGGGGTAGTACATTCCAGGTATCAGCTAGGGCCAGAATGTCTAATTGAGTTTTGAGCTATAAGGCTGTTTTGGCGTTAAATAGATGATAGTCATTGGAATGCCTGGTTGGGTAGGAATAAAAATTAGCGTTATGTTGGAATAATATGACTAGTGATGGGGGGATCGAGAATGCCGGATTTAAGCCGAAACATGAACAGAGATTTTTGCATATACAGTGCGAGTCCAAAAAAAAAGTTTACACCTAGAAAATTGCTAATTATTTTATAAATAATCAATGAACAGTAAATTACTATACATTATATGAAAGAGTGTTTTATCCCAAATCATTTAGTATAATTTTTGTGTGGAATGTGTGGAAAAATTTCTCAGGGAATCAAAAGAGAGAGAGAAAAAAAAAACACCCCCTTTAAAAAAAAATCTTTCTTTATATAGCTTCTTTTCTCTCTCTCTCTCTCTCTCTCTTCTATTCTCTCTCGATCTCTCTCTATTTTCTCCTGTTATGTATTTACTTGTCTTATCTTTATTAGTTTATGCTTCTTTGGGGAGGATCTCGTATGAATCCATGTTTTAATTCCTTTAGTAATTAATATAAATGATGATAATTGCTTTCTTTTGTTATTTTCATCGATCATATTATTACATTATTATTTTTTTACTATATTTTTTTAACCATTTTGTTGTAAGTTTTTTTTTCGGTGATGGTAGTTAATGGTGTATTTTAACTGCTGTGTATGTGGATATAAATGTATCATTAAGTCTATTTGATATCTGCGCAATAAAGAGAAAGTGATGAAACTGGAAATTGAAGATCGATTGGCATTTTAGCTTTCCATACTCTGCGCTCAGCTGATTCAATTCAGTGCATGATATGCTAGATTAAGATTTTCTGGTTCTGTGATGGAGTACTGTCGTAGTGTAGAGACCCCTCGTTTTGTGCATTAGAAAATGTGCTGGATTCAGTGGATTGATCATGACAGTCATCCATTTTGCAATCATCATTCAGTAAGAAATTTGTTTTTGACATATATACCTATTTGAAGGATCATAGATAGACGATGCATATCATTATCAATCAATCCGGCATCACGCCAATTTATGGGCGATCGACTCCTACACAATAGATCTACCTCTACTACCTAGGACTACTTTACTTACTTTACTTTACTTTACTTTAATACACGATGTTATAGGTCTAAGCCTGTTCATCGATCCAGGATTCGTCCATAGGAGATTGTGTGCATTCATGAGACAACAGACAACACCTAGACCGGCTCATACAGAAGGCTGGGATTTTTTGACCAGTGACTATCAAGTCTATTCTTAAACGAGTTCACTGACCCAGCTGACACCACGTCTTCTGGGAGACCGTTCCACATCTCTACAACTCTATTGCTAAAAAAGTATTTTCTAATATCTAGCCTTGAATATTTTTTTTCCAGTTTTTTAGAGTGACCTCGAGTTCTATCATCTGTACTCATCTTAAAGGGAATATCTTGCACATTGTACAAGCCATTCAAGTAATTGTACACATCGATCATGTCCCCCCTTCTACGCCTGTGAACAAGAGTTGGTAATTGGAGTTTGGTCAAGCGCTCCTGGTATGACAACTTTTTAAGGCCAGGAATAATCTTTGTTGCACGTCTTTGTACCCTTTCCAACATCCTCTGTTCTCCTAATCTGTATGGGGACCACGCGGCCTGTCCGTATTCTAAAATTGGCCTAACAAGGCCTTTAAACAAAAACTTCATTGTGTCAGTATCGAGGTACACAAATGTCCTCCGGATAACTCCAAGTACTCGATTTGCTTTAAGAACTGTATGGGAAACATGATCTTTAAATGATAATTGTGAATCTACAAGGACACCTAGGTCCTTTTCTACTTGGGTAACAGATAGTGTTACAGAGTCTGTCCCCTTTTTCATACAGTAGCCTGTAAAGGCTTCTGCCGGCAACTTCCCAAGCCTTAAAACAGTACACTTATCAGGATGAAAGCAAAGCTGCCATTTCTCAGCCCATTCTTCCATCCGTGACAGATCCTCCTGAAGCTGCTTTCTTAAATCTGCAGTATCAGCACGAACATACAACTTTGTATCATCTGCAAACATTGAAATATTTGAGTTCACAACTTTTGGAAGGTCATTGACAAATAGCAGAAATAAACACGGACCCAACACACTGCCCTGTGGCACTCCACTCAGTACATTGCCCCACTGAGACTGCTTGCCTCTGACCACTACTCTTTGCTGCCGTCCACTAAGAAATGACTTAACCATGCAAGTAGATTTCCATGGACTCCGTACGATTCCAATTTGAGAAGCAGCCGGTGGTGAGGCACCGTATCGAACGCCTTCATGAAGTCCAAATATATGGCATCTACTGTGCCTCCATCATCCAAAATATGTGTCCACTGGTCCAACACCTCTAAAAGATTGGTACTGCAAGACCGACCAGCTACAAACCCATGCTGGTGAACTGAAATCAGATCATTCCTCATAAGATGGTCAAGCAATTGCTTACGCACAAGATTCTCCATCATTTTACAAATAATACTTGTTAGACTAACTGGCCTATAGTTTTTACCATCACTTTTGTTACCTTTCTTGAAAATTGGGGTAACATTAGCAGATTTCCATTCCTGGGGTAACTGTTTACTTTCAAGACTCTTTTGGAACAGCAAAGAAATTGGTAGAGCTAGCACATCTGCTAGCTCTTTAAGTAGACGGGGATGTATGTTGTCAGGCCCCGGAGATTTATTTGGCTTAAGTTTACACAGTAATTTAAACACATCTCCTGACGTTATCTGTATGTCGTCTAGTGGAGTGTCAAATTCAACATCTGAGGAGAGGGACATCCTGTAAATCTTCCTTCGTGAAAACTGAAGAGAAGAAATCTTGCAAAACCTCAGCTTTTTCTTGATCTGTTTCTGTTTTACTCCCATCAGGTTTGGTTAAATTACAGACACTTTCCCGAGTTATTGTTTTTGAGTTTACATATGACCAGAAGGCTCTTGCATTCTTCTTAACTCCTGAGGCTATATATTTCTCATATGAACTCACTGCCTTTCTACACTGCCACCTTGCTTGGTTGCTGGATCTACTATAACAATGTCTTTGCTCTTCAATTTCTGCACTAGAATACTTTTCCCGATTTTTTTCACTTTTCATCTCTTGCCACTTTCTGAATTGTCTATGTTTTTCTCTAACCACTTCAAGAGTCTCTCTGTTCATCCAATGTTTTTCCTCTGACCTACGTTTAGTGTTTTCTTTGGTGTATAACGATTAAAGATGTCTAACAGTTTAGTTTTGAAAAAGGACCATGACTTTTCCATGGACATCTCTAGAAATTCATTATTCCAATCAATTTCGCTAATCTTATCATACATTGTATCATAGTCTGCTTTATCATAAATGTATCTTGTTTCTCCATTTTTGGCACCTTGGCCTCTTATTTTCATGTCAAAAATCAGTGTATAATGATCACTTCTGCCAAGACTTGCAGAGGTTGTAATATCTGTAATAGTATGTTCGTTAGCTGTGAAAACCAAGTCTAAGACATTGGAACATTGACCACTACGGTGCCGTGTAGGCTGGACTTGGTGCTGTACAAGGAAAGCATCTTTAGTGCTCTCAAGAAATTTATGAGCTGGATGCTCTACACCCTTTGTACAGGATTCTAATCCCCAGTCTATGTCGGGAAAATTGAAATCCCCAATTAACAAAACATCCTGAAAGGTACTCTGACCCACTTCTTGGAAAAGTGCACACAACCCATCATTTACACGGTCATCTGCATTTGGACTTCTGTAAAAGAGACCAACAAGGAGTTTACCACCTTCCTGAAAATCAACTGTGGCAAATACTGCTTCTTTGAAGCTACTAACAGAAAAGCTTGTATAGGCCTCTGCTTTGAGGCTCTTACTTATATACAAACAAACTCCACGGCCATTTTCGTGGAGATTATGAAAATATCGTAACCATCTAGCTTTACTTCAGCTATTTCAACATTGTAACGCAAGTTCTTTGGCTTAACTTCTGTAATGCCAATTATTTGTGGTTTATACAAAATAATAATTGATTTAAATTCATCTCTTTTATTTAATAATGTATCTACATTTGCATAAATGCACTTGAGTTTACTAAGTTTACAACCTACTGGTTGATTACTGGGAAGTCTTCGCGGCTCTCCAGGTCTATTACTTGTTCTACAGGTGTTTTGTTTGTCTTTCTTCTCCCATTTGTTTCCATTTTCTTTGCTTGTGCAGCTTCTATATATGTCCCGATGTTGATCACCCTTCCCTCCTTCTCACCCACTGTGCGGTCATATCCCTTGACGGGCTGACTCTTCCTTTTTGCCTGCCATTCCATGTATAAGTTTTCTCCCTCTCTTTGGATCGGGGTTAAGTCCTTACGAATAACAATTCGCTTTGTGTTAACAAATTGTTTTAGTCGCGGAGCTGATTTTATGATAGAGTCCCTTTCTTCAACTGTTTCGGTGCTAACTCTAAGTGGGCGTGGTTTGCCAGCGGCCGTTTCTCTGCTGTATTTCCCCAGACGTCTAACGTCTTTGATCTTAGTGGGTGGAGCATCAATCTGTGTGAGTATTGCCCGAAACAAGTTAGTATCTTCCTCTTTCCTAATCTTATCATCTATGCTATCACTCTCCTGGATGTTGAAAACCACAGCATTCAGTTTTCTTACCTCTCTCTCTTCCATTTCACTCACACAGAGTCCAACATCTTTGTTTACATCTGCTTGTGGATTCATTTTCAGGGAGTCCAAGTCAGCTCTGACTGCTGTGAGTTGTGTCTGGATGGAAACAACCTCAGACTTATCAGCCTTTTGGTCAATTTTGCCTATCAGGAGTTGTAGATTGGTTGTAAACATTTCCATAGCCTTATCTAACTTATTCTCAATGCTGGCAAGTCTATCAATGTCAGTTGGAAGCTGTGCCTGTGCCTGCGGATCTTTCAGACACATGGGGCATTTCCACTGTATCTCAGGCTTAGATAACAACTTCTTTTCAGTTTTGTTGTATGGTAAACACTCAAAACACATCCATCCACCACATAAACCACTACGTCCAAAATAGTAAAGTCACATATGACATACATGTAGCTAGCAGCACACATAGCTGCATCGCTATCCTGGCTGTGTATTAAAACCCGTTTTATTGATCTCAACATTTCAAACACCACTGTACAAAATTAAACTGATTTCACTCAAAATCGGTACTTTAGTACCAATTGATGACACCTAAGTAAAATACAATTTTTTCAACTCACCAATGTTAAAAAGAATAATTTAAAAATAAAAATCGTAAGTCCACTGTCAAACTTGCTTACAGTTACAGTTTTATCGGCATGATTGCGTGCATTTGTGTGTTGTAAGTCTATTGACTATTCACATGTGAAATTGCTGCCTATTAGCACATGGTACAGCGCTAGAGGTCCATACGCAGTATTGAGTGATTTCAAGTTCGGTGTTGAAAGCTGGTGTTGGTGTTGTGAGAACACCAACACCAGCTACAACACCGCACTTGAAATCATGCTGGTGTTGAGGTCGACCTCGGAAAATATGACGCATTTCCGGTAGTTTGTGTTGAGGGCTGGTGTTGAATGTCGTCTGCTAGCTGAACCGAGTATCGCGGTTGGTGTTGACGATTTACGTGTAATTTTCCCATTCACCAACACCAGCCCCTAGGGATTGGGAAATTCATGATTTCAAGTTTGGTGTCGGTGTTGGTGTTGCAGTATACCGCAGGTAACTATGCGTGCATCTGTCAAGAATCTCACGATCAAGCCAAGGTAAAATCCATTTTCCCGTCAAAACAACTGTAAATCATGGGAGCTATATCGTTTTTCAAGAGAAATGATATTTTCTCTATTCATTTTTAATATGACTTTACATTTGATATTCGATATGATGTAATTCATTGGAACTTCCGAAAGGATTATGCTTTATCGCAAGACTTTTCGCCTGTAGAGTGACGTCACTCGGCGTTGAGGCTGGTGTTGAGCTATCGATAACGTGATCGGTATCGTCCTTCTAAACTGACCGTCGGTGTTGGAGCTCGGTTTAGCGGCCTTTCCACGCTCTCAACACCAACACCAACACCGAACACCATACTTGAAATCACTCATTGACTCTCTATGCTTTGCTGGAGTGGCTAGCAGTAGCCCGGGGGGGGTCACTCGCATACCCAAGTGGTATGCGTGCTCGTCACAACACCTCAAAAATGGACCCTAAATGGCGTAATCAGTGTAGAAAATTCCGCCCTTTATTGACGTACGGTTCTGTAAATCTCGCCCCTAAATGGGGTAAGAAACTAAAATGGACCCCTAAACGGAGTAAACTCTAAAATGGACCCCTAAATGGCGTAAACTCTAAAAACAACCCCATAAATTGTGCAACACACCTACACAGTGCAGTAATTAAGAAAGAATCCCAGGGGAAAGAGTTCCATATGTGCATGCCCCATGAAATTTACATGAAACATAATTTATTTCAATTTTGGCCTTTCATAATTAAAATCTTGCATATAAATATATATCGGAATAGTCTACAATAGTTTATTAATGCAGCTAATAAACTAACATGGCTCAGTAAAAAGTGCTTAGTTTCAATTTTGAATTAAAAAATTTCAAATTAAAAACTCTCTCTATTGCAAACATACACAACAAGATTACTATGGGCATGCATGGCCGGCAGTGTTGTACCCCTATTACTCGGCTACACTGCGGGCTACACTGGCACCTACACAGAAGTAACAGTGTTGCTCCTTTAATTTGAAGTAGCTCTAGGCCTACTGCTACCTTGAAGTACCTGTGCAGGTACTTCAAAAAGAGTAGCTGTGTACATGTAGGAACTCCGTGCTACAAAACTATTGCAAACCAGGCTGCAAACCTGCTGCCCTGCAAACCCAGGTAATTCAAAATCTTGGCGTAGAGCCCCGCGTAGAGACAAGAAAAATCAAGGGAAATATATCTCTTCGGAGGAACTAATTTTAAAGAGACATGGGTAGTATACAGGCAAATAAATGTCGGCGCTGGCATGGCCGAAAAGTGACCCTAACGTCGAACTTTAAGTTGAAAAAAGATACCCTAAACGTCGAAACTTGAAAAGCGCCCTTTTTTCTAAAAACTTTGACGACGCCCAAAATCTACCCTTTTTCGACGTTTTTTATGACGAGCACACGTAACACTTTGGTATGCGAGTGACCCCCCCGGCATAGCACTCTCGCTAACTTGGGGAAGTTCGGATAAAGAGCCTTTTCTCCTTCGTTTCCTCGATTCTTTCTATGTCTTTTCTTTTTGTAACTCTTGACTTTCGCTTTTTTTTATTTGAACCCTTTCTTCTCCTCTTTCTTTCTTGTCGATCTTTTCTTTTCTTATCTTTGTCGCTCTCCGCATTTTCTGATCGGCAGTCGGTTGATTCATATCCATCAGTGTTATCGCTGTTCTCGGAATCCGAGCTTTGACTTGCACTGACAGGTGTGCTCTTCGTCCAAAGAAGATCCGTCAGACTTCGTTGTTTCGATCTTTCATCATGTGCTGTACGACTATTTACATCTTTCTGCGCCAACGAACTTGTGTTGTTAACGTTTTTTCCCATGGCTGTGTTTACATCACGTGCTGTGTGACTCGTGTTCACGGAGCTCTCAGTGCCACTAGGGTGTTCACCATTCTTCGGCACATGCTCACCTGTGGCGCCGACGCTCGGGGTCTGATCGCGTGACGCTTCACATTCATAGCTTTTGTGTCCTGTTCCTTTGCATCGTTTGCATACGAATAAATATGAATAAACAACATATAAAATGGCAGCTGCTATTGCAGCAGGTAAATTTAGATCTTTTGGAAGGTGGTGAAGAAATGTGATAGCTCTAAGATCGTAAAAAGATATCCAAAATTCCAAATGTTGTAGATGGTATGTATAGACGAAAGACTTCATGCATGGCTTATCGTCAATGAAACGGAGTTAAGAAAAATATGGAAATGCAAGCATTACTTTAAACAAACAGAACTTTTTTTTTTATTCCTGGCTCAATTTTCCTGATTGAGGTGTCATATAAAAGGGCAGAAAAGATACTTTCTAGAAATGTGATTTTCTCTTTGAAATTCAGATACCGTTCGCCAAACGACTTTTTTTATACCCTCTCTTCAAATTGGTATTAATAACTCTTGCGTAAAATATGCATCATAAGAGTTGCACCAAATGAAAGAGGAGGATCTAAGCTTTACAAATATGTGTCATTTATTAATTATAATTTTGATTATTAAAGTTAGGACATAAAAAATTGATCATTCTCGCTTTCGTTTTTTCTGGGATGCACTGTATAATGTATATATACATGTAAATACGTTCTAAAAATATAGAGTTCACACATCGTATAGGATTCAAACAAGAGGAGAATTGTTTTGACTAATTGTCAACGAAACTTGTTTTTAATCAGGCAACCAGTGAAAAACGAATTTGTTTAATCAAATAATGGAAGTGCAAGCATTACTTTAAACAAGCAGAACTTCGTTTTTTCCTGGCTCGTTTTCCCTGATTGAGGTGTCATATGAAAGGACAGAAAATGAACTTTCTAGAAATGTGATTTTCTCTTTGAAACTTAGATACCGTCTGCCAAATGACTTTTTGGTACCCTCTCTTCAAATTGTCTTTAATCACTCATTCGTAAAATATACGTCATATGAGTTGTATCAAATGAAAGAAGAGGATCTATGCTTTACTAATATGTGTCATTTATTAATTATAATTGTAATTAAGTTATGATAAAACATTGATAATTCTCGGTTTCGTTCTTTCTGGGACGCACTGTATAATGTGATAATTAAGCGCTATACAAGAACTGAATATTATTATTATCACAATATCCGACGAACCACTCGAGTTATGAATTTCAATCTTGGTGACAGTGTGTATTATGATAGGAAAACAATCTGGTTATAGATTCTGGGGCAGGTCAAAGCTCAAAGCTCATAGGGGCCTCTGTAATTACAGTTATAATACTTGTTATCAGGATATCTCAAGAACCACTCGAGGTATGATCTTTAAACTTAGTGACCATATGTATCAGCATAGTAAGACGATCTAATTATGTTTTGGAGTACATAGGTCAAAGTTCAAAGGTCATACAGGCGAACCTTTAAAATCACAAGTATTAGCATTGGTATCACAGTACCGGTATCTCAAAAACAACTTGAGATATTAGCTTCAAACATGATTATAGTTTGTATCTATATATTAATACGCAAAATCGTCGCGGGGGGTAAAAACGGTTCATGAAAAACGTCTTTCCTCGACCGCGCCCCCCTTCACCGTGGCGCGGGAACGGCGACACAATTATACGAGGCATGTCTCCGTTCCGCGTGCCACGTCGACCCCTCGGTCGCCGTCGATGTCGTTAAAGGTGGTTTCGGGGTCCCGGGAGGACGAGCGGACGAGCACGGCCGTCGTTGTCCGTGCAAGAAGGCGACGAACCCGCGAGAGTGAGGCAGCAAGGCGTGCACCCGCCCTCTGTCTAATCAAGGAGATACACTTTTAAGAGACGATCCACTCTATAATGTGTTGTAGCAGATACACGCTGCAACAGAGCGGGCCTACCCGTGTTAGGCATCTTGCTTATGATATGCTTTGTAGGCACTTTACGGGCATGCCAGAGAAATACACAGCATACGACAATCCACTCAAGTCATGTGGCGTAGCAAGTACAAGGCGCGGGTTGGGCCTGTCCGTGTTAGGCATCTTGCTATATATAGGCCTTTGCAGCAGCCAAACTGACGAGAACGTATTATGTTGGTTCTACGCCCAGGCCACACACACACACAGTTGAGTTAATTCGTGCGACAGCTGCGATATATTGGCACAAACCGTCCGATTTTTCGCGTAAAATCTTTACTTTGAAAATATTTATACATATTCTGTGAACCATGTCAACATAATCATAGTCCAAGCTTCTGCTTTATTGGTCTTTTCATGAAAACTACATTAAAATCACAACAACAATAACGCAAATAGATTGTAATTATCGAGACCATATAACTGACGAGAAGGTAAATTCAGCGAGCTCACGTAATATCAAATGCCTCCGCACGGGCAACTCCGCGGTGCCAGTCACGGCGCTCACGCCATGCAATTTACTGTACCCTGTGCGGTAACTGCAGCACTCTACTGCTGTACCTGTAATACTGGCTGTATAGCGTGTCTTTAGATTCTTCAATGTTTCGTGTTTGAGCCGTGCAATGAATTGTTGTTTTCTTTTATTTCTTTATTGAATGTGATGTGAATGTGAGTACGGTACATGCTATTACAGAAGTGTCCAAGGAATGATAGGCCTACAGGTGGAAGGGATATAAAACAATTATACAATGACTCATTCTCGGAACAAGCTAAAACTATTCGCACTCGGGAACAGTACTGTTCTCTCTCGGGCCGCGATGGCCCTCGGGATAATATAATACGATTTGATGTTCCTTCGATGCGAATAGTTTTAGCTAGATCCTCGAGTCACTTCGAGTGTCATTGTATATTTGTATATTTGTATATTATTTTCATTGTAGGACTAAATTAACTTAGTAATGTGTGAAAATAACCAAAATGATAATGGGAGTGAAGTGCATGAGAACAATATTCGTAGGCCTATCAGGGGCGTCAATCCATTATCCTGGGGGGACGGGGGACGTCCCCAATTTTCAGGTGGTGAAATGTCCCCACGATTTGGGGTTAAAATCTTTCCTTTTTTCTTTCTTTCTCTCTTTCTCTCTCTGTTGACTTCGCGGGGGGGGGAACTTTATTCAAACAGTCGAGAACGGTACTATGAAACGTCTTCTTTCTCTAAAAATTTAATGAAACAGGGATTAAGAGTCGAGAACGGTACAACGAATCGTCTTCGTTCTCTAATATTTAATGAAACGTCAAGCTTACGCGCAAGAGGGTGGAAACTGAATTCAGGCAAGGATTAAGAGTCGATCGAGAACGGTACAACGAATCGTCTTCGTTCTCTAATATTTTAATGAAACGTCAAGCTTCCGCCCGCGAGAGGAAACTGAATTCAAACAAAGATTAAGAGTCAAGAACGGTAACACGAATCGTCTTCTTTTAAATAATTTAATGAAACGTCAAAGCTTCCGCTACGCGAGAGGGTGGAAACTGAATTCAGACAAGGATTAAGAGTCGAGAACGGTACAACGAATCGTCTTCTTTTAAAATAATTTAATGAAACGTCAAAGCTTCCGCGCTACGCGCGAATGGGTGGAAACTGAATTCAGACAAGGATTAAGAGTCGAGAACGGTAGAACGAATCGTCTTCTTTCTCTAATAATTTAATGAAACTTCAAAACTTACGCGCTTCGCGCGGAGGTTGGAAACTGAATTCAGACAAAGATTAAGAGTCGAGAACGGTACAACCAATCGTCTTCTTTCTCTAAAAATGTAATGAAACGTCAAAGATAAAAAAGACAATAAATGAACCGGTCACCAATGAAAGTACATGCCGTGAAACAGAACAACTAGAGAGAGAGTGACATGTAATTGTGTCCCCCATGCTCAAACTCGGAGTGCAATCCATGACGCCCTTGATTCGTATAGATAACGAGAGTGATGAGGATCCGGGAAAGGGATAGTGAGAATAATAGGAACGAAGTGACGACAATAATCGTAAATAACGAAAGTGAAAACGAAAGTAAAGTCTAAAATATCTGCATCAATTTTGATTACAAATTATTGATTTCACTGTTTTCTTCCAGTTTTCAAGTTTTATTACATAATTCAGATAAAAATTAAAAAAAAACGATACATGATGCGACAGCAAACAAAAGGTTGGTATTCTAACGAGTAAAATATTAATGAAAAGAAGAAGAAAAATTATAAAATGATAAAAAGTAGGCCTATAGGCCTATAGGCCTACAATGAATAGAAATAATATCATCTAGCACAGAAATATCTTTTTTTAAATATAATAATAATTATAATTGAAAAATTATTATAAAAAAAAAAATTAAAAAAAAAATCGATAGCACATATCTATTTTAAAGTATTTACAACCCCCTCCCACCCTCCCTAGAATCCCGTGGATTTTCCACGGGCCCTGCTAGTCACCATATAAAGACGACCTGATTAGGTTGTTTCAAATGGGGTTTGTGTACTACGTACTCCCTCCCAAAGTTCCTCAGTGGCAATGATTCCACGTTTTCTTCTTCGTGAAAACCCATGGCTAGATTCTAACCAAAATTAGTAAGAATCACCCTACAGGAAAGGGAGATCTAAAGTTGTTCAAAAGGGTCATATGCCCTCCAGAGGGCTTGGGGCAGCCTTCATTATCCACCATCCAAACAGCAGTGCAAGCACGGCAAAATTAACTACTACTACTATTACTACAACTACTAACTAGTTACTGCTACTATTACTACTGATATAGTTTTATTTTTCAGTCATTACTTATGCTAAACAAAACTTACCAGGTAGATTTAAGAATGAAACAAAGTGGGCAATTCAGATTGACTATTCTCTTTTTCTTGTTATTTGGTTGTGCTTTTTAGCTGATAATTTTCCATAAATGTGTTACCGTAAAAGTATGAACATTGCCAATGCTATGTTTCACTACTTAATGTATGACTCCCTACCATTGTTTTCTTCCAGATTGTGGCTTTTTCCTGTGACTGAGTCAATTGATTTGCCAAGATGCCTGTATCACTAAGTGAGTGGAGGGTCCGAATCGGAACATTCGTTCATTGGATTAGGGAGTATGAGGTTAAGGAGAGGAGAGAAAGATTGCTTAAAGAAAGGATTCGAAGACTGAAGGTTCTTTGCAAGAGACTTAAAGCGAAAAGGGGCGATTCTGAAGAAGGGTCACAAGATGACAAAAGCCAGCACAATGGTCCTGATCCCAAGGGATGTCCTCATAAAATTGCAAACATACAGTCATCAGGAAACTCATCAGATATCAAGAATTTACTAACTTCATGTGATCAGTGCATACAGGATTTATTAACGGCAAGTGATTCTCATATCAAGGAGATACTCACCCCTTCTGATACATGTATTAAACAATTACTGACACCAACTGATTCAAACATTATACATCTGCTCTCTCTAGCAAATTCCTGTAGAAAGGACCAACATATAGAATGTGACTCTCATGTTGAAGATCTTACCATGCTTACACCAAACTATTCAAACATCAGGGAGTTGATTATACATTCTGATTCATGCTTCCAAGAGCTAAATACATGTATGTCAGCTGATGCTTGTAAAGATGATATGCTATCTGATTCTGACATCAAAGATTTACTAACACCAAGAGACTCCACCATCATTGAGAAACTTCAGCCAAAAGATTATGGCATCAACACGTTACTTACACCAAGAGATTCCTACATCCAGAAGTCACTAAAGCCTAGAGATTCTTGCATCCAGGAGTTACTTTCACCTAGAGATACTTACATCCGGGAGTTACCAGTAAATTCTCACATCCAGGAAATGTTTACTCCAGGAGATTCCTGCACTTTTGTGTCGCTTACATCTAGAGATTCTTGCATCCAGGAGTTACTTACACCTAGATATTCTTGCATCCAGGAGTTACTTTCACCTAGAGATTCTTGCATCAAGGATTTACTTACACCTATAGATTCTTACATCCGGGAGTTATTATCACTAAATTCTCACACCGATGAGTCACTTCCACCTGGAGACGGCTACATCCAGGAAATGTTTACTCCAAGAGATTCCTACACAAGTGAGTTACTTACAACAGGGGAATCCTATATCCAGGAGTTACTTACACCAAGAGATTCTTCCATCCAGGAATTGTTAACGCCAAGAGATCCCTACACCAGTAGGATACTATCACCAAAAGACTCCTACATCTTACAGATATTCAAACCAGGAGATTCCCACACCAATGAGTCACTTATCCCAATAGATTCCAACACCAATGTGTCACTTAAATCAATAGATTCTAACACCAATTACTCGCTTACACGAGCAGACTCCAACAACCACGACTTCCTTTCACCTAGAGATTCTTACATCCAAGAGTTATTGACGCCTAGAGATTCCTACACCATCGAACAACTTACACAAGGAGACTCATATATTCAGGAGTTACTTACATCAAGAGATCGAGACACCAGTGAGTCACTTACACCAGGACATTCCTACACCAATAAGTCACCTATGCCAGGGGACTCCTACATCCAGGAGTTATTCACACCAAGAGATTCCCACACCAATGAATTACCGATGCCAACTGATTCCTACGCTAATGAGCCACTTACACCAGGAGACTCCTGCATCCAGGAGTTACTTTCACCAAGAGATTCCTACACCAATGAGTCACTTAAACCAGGACATTCCTACACCAATATGTCACCTACGCCAGGGGACTCCTACATCTGGGAATTATTTACACCAAGAGATTCCTACACCAATGAGTCACTAATGCCAACAGATTCCTATGCTAATGAGCCATTTACAACAGGACACTCCCACATACAGGAGTTACTTACACTAATAGATTCCTACACCAATGAGTCACTTACACCAGGACATTCCTACACCAATGAGTCACATACACCGGGACATTCTGTCACCAATACATCACTTCCGCAAGGGGACTCCTACATCCACAAGCTATTAGCACCAAGAGATTCCTACATTAACGAGTTACTGACGCCAACAGATTCCTACGCTAATGAGCCACTTACACCAGGAGACTCCTACTTCCACGAGTTAATAAAACCAAAAAATTCCTACACCAATGAATCACTTACACTCAGACATTCCTTCACCAATACGTCACTTATGCCAGGAGACTTCTACACCCAGGACTTCCTTACACCTAGAAATTCTGAAATCCGGGACTCATTGACAACAGGTGATTCCTCCATCAATGAGTCGCTTACCCGAGGAGACTCCTACATCCAGGACTTCATTACACCTAGAGAATCTTACATCCGAGAGTTATTGACACCAAAAGATTCCTACACCAATGAGCCACTTACACTGGGACATTCCTTCACCGATACATCACTCCCGCAAGGGGACTCCGACATCCACAAGTTATTAGCACCAAGAGATTCCTACACTTACAAGTTACTGATGCCAACAGATTCCTATGCTAATGAGCCACTTACACCAGGAGACTCCTACATCCATGAGTTAATTACACCAAAAGATTCCTACACCAATGAATCACTTACACTCGGACATTCCTTCACCAATACGTTACTTACGCCAGGAGACTCCTACATCCACAAGTTATTAGCACCAAGAGATGCCTCCATCAATGAGTCAGTTACACCAGGAGACTCCTACACCCAGGACTTCCTTACACCTAGAGATCCTGAAATCCGGGACTCATTGACAACAGGTGATTCTTCCACCAATGAGTCACTTACCCGAGGAGACTCCTACATCCAGGACTTCCTTACACCTAGAGAATCTTACATCCGAGAGTTATTGACACCAAGAGATTTTTACACCAATGAGTCACTTACACCAGGAGACTCTAACATTCAGGAGCTACTAACACCAAGAGATTCCTACACAAATGAGCCACTTACACCAGGACATTCCTACACCAATAAGTCACATAATTGTGTTGAACTTGAATCACCTAGGCAAGGGTACAAACAAATTTCACCTACATCTAGCTTAGACAGTGATGCCGTACAACGTGGACCCTTTGGTGAAAAGGTAAGCAGGCTTCTTGATCGTTTGTGTCCACTCCTTTTTTGGTTAATTCTTCTTTATTCTAAATGAACTGACATCTGAGGAAAACAATCAATGTGCAGGTACATGTATATGTAAAGGTAAATCTAAAACATGACATTATATGCACAGTGACAATTGCTCACTGGTAAAGTTGAATATTCCAGTCAGAGTCAGTGCCCTAGCTGGTAAGAAAGACAGGAATTTATAACACTATAGAAGTCCTTCAATTTTGATATCCTAAGAACCATCAGCAACCCCAACCGTAAACATGTAGCTTTAAAGACATATAGTAGTGGGCTCTCATGGGGAATTGGACACCATTCGGGTGTTTATACCCAATAACAGGTGTTGTCAATCACCAGGATTAGCCTTCAGTTCTATGACCAACAGGATTTATGTAATACTCTTTTCCCCATATGGTAAAGTCCTTATCTGACATTTGGATTGCCCGAAGAGTCTTCAAGAGACGACGGGGTATGTCTTGATTGGCCTACGTGTTTGCTGTGTGCAGATTTGTACACCCACTAATGTTATTTCCATGTCTGGCACGGTTTCAGGGATTATGACCCTCTGCACATGAAAACTGATGATGCACTCCCTTTAACAACTTTGAACTCTGTGTAAAAACTTCGCCGGAGGAAATATCTGATTACTAAAATTGCTCCTCATATTAAACACCTATCAGCTAATTTAACTGTCTGCCCTTAATAGAAATATGCCCTACTTTATTTCGCCATGCAACGTTCATATAATTAACCCATGCCCTGTATACTTTATTTTTCTTAGATTGTTTGAGTAATTAAGGTATCTTTTAATTTGCAGGAGATGGCAAATACATCATCAAGATCTAAATCATCATGCCACAAAATGGATAGCTTGAAAGGATCAGCTGATGTGATGTTATCACAGCAGCCGTACCTGACTGAGTTACTGCTTGTTAAAGCAGGAGATGTGGAGCTCAATCCAGGTCCTCTTCACAGGTAATACAATTTAAATTAAATGAAATAGCACACACGACATGCACTATGGACACAGGTAAACACGCACACCCACGCCTTACACGCTCAACTCGCAGGCACACGACCATATAATATATAATATAATATATAGGCCTATACAGTGCGTCCCAGAAAAAACGAAACCAAGAATTATCGATGTTTTATCATAACTTAATTACAATTATAATTAATAAATGACACATATTTGTAAAGCTTAGATCCTCTTCTTTCATTGGGTGCAACTCATATGATGCATATTTCACGCATGAGTGATTAAAAACAATTTGAAGAGAGGGTACCAAAAAGTCATTTGGTGGGCGGTATCTGAATTTCCAAGAGAAAATCACATTTCTAGAAAGTTCATTTTCTGCCCTTTCATATGACACCTCAATCAGGGAAAATGAGCAAGGAAAAACAAAGTTTTGCTTGTTTAAAATAATGCTTGCACTTCTATGATTTGATTAAACAAATTCGTTTTTCACTGGTTGCCTGATTAAAAACAAGTTTCGTTGACAATCAGCAATGCACAAAGAAACCAAAAGACTTCATGCATGGCTGATCGTCAACGAAATGGAGTTAAGTTTTTTGTCAACTCTGTTTGTTGCTACGGCATGCAGCCAGCGAAAACGAATTTGTTTAATCAAATTATGGAAATGCAAGCATTACTTTGAACAAACATAACTTTTTTTTATATTCCTGGCTCAATTTTCCTGATTGAGGTGTCATATGAAAGGGCAGAAAATATACTTTCTAGAAATGTGATTTTCTCTTTGAAATTCAGATACCGTTCTCCAAACAACTTTTTTATACCCTCTCTTCAAATTGGTATTAATCACTCTTGCGTAAAATATGCATGTCCTGCACATTTCAACATGTAATATTGTTTTATTTTATGTTTGGAAATGAAAATAAATGACATGAAATGAATTTGTTCCCCCTTTTCATCAGTAAGAATATAAAAGTATTTATTTTCTTTAATACTTTGATTTTAATCTGCTTTTCTTTTTTTTTTTTTCATCTTCAGCTCGACAGATGGTGTACTGCAGGAGATTGAACTCATACGGCTTGCTGAAGAAGTTCCAGGCGACTGTTACTATAAACTTTGCATTGGTCTTGGTTTCAGCTTAACGCAGAGCAAAAATCTACTGACCCAACATCATTGGAACTTCCCAGCAGCTTTGATCGAAATTTTTTGCGGATGGAAAATCAAGCAGAAAGATGGCACCAATTGTAGAGCACTTCTTGGAGAAATTCTTCAAACTGCTGATATTGGTGCACTTCAGACAAAATTATTGAAAGGTAACTTTGCCATTGTATTTGTAATGTCTTTTTTGTTACATGAATGTCGTCATTTCATGCATGATCACAGAGGTACATGATAACGATAAACAGTGAGAAATAGATACAAAAGCGTGAATGATTTTATTCGCATTAAAAACACAATTTATCAAATAAAACTTATAAAGGAGAAGTATTATCAGCCAAGAAAATTATTGCTTAGGCGAGCAAATCGTATCCACTTAAAACTACCTTACTTTATGTGCGATGTAACAGCATGGAAGAAAAGAGAACGGTTCAGAAGTATATCCCAGGTTTGCTAATATTATCAACATAAGTTTCAGACTTATGCTCACCCCCGCCAGAGAAATACACTGTTTTGAATATGGTATGTGGAAATTTTGTTACAACATTGATTAACAAAACATTGACAGTTCTATAATCTATGTAATTTTATTTCCGTTTTTAAGGTGAATATCTTACATCTGGAACCTCACCATCTGGTAAGTGTATATTACACATTTTCCACAAAAGATCATTCATTCATCGGGGACTATTGTGTCTTATCAATAAAAATTCCAACAATTGAAATAATTGCAGCTATACTCATTTTCAAAGTAGTTCCAGAACAAGAAAGGTTTGGTTTAGATAAATATTATATATTTTAATGTGAAAATTAATCAAGATACTCTTTTCTCTCATTCTCTGTTCATATTAAGAATTAAATTTGGTTTAATAGGGTGGACTTTCTCTTTAAATTGAGCTCTTTGGACATATTACTGGACAAATGTAAAATGTGATTTGTTGCGTTGTGTATCTGTTACTATTAAGAGCATTGATCGAAATTATGTAAATCATTGATTCGTAATATTTCTATAACGTACCGTCGAAGACTAATAGTAATTGCATGTTCGACCCATATAATTTCTTTTCCAATGGGTTGTGTCTCAGGATGTGGTTAAATCCTGTAGATATTTGATTTGTTTCTATATTCACCACCCAAAGATGTCAATTGCCTTTCTAGATGCGTTGGGCATGTAATATCCGTGTCTTTATTTCTAACATCAGTTTTCTGTTGAAATGGGTATTTTGTCGAATTTACATATTAAATGTTTTTAATCTCTGTACAGATCCAATACTGGATACTTCTGAACCAAACATGACTGAGGCACAGGTTCTCCAGTGTGGAGAAGACTTGAAGACATTCTATCGTGAACAGATGTGCAAAATCAAACCTGACCCGCTTGATTTCAATCACATCGTTGAATTCGAGCAAATTTACACGAACTTAACGCTGCTCAGGAAACGAATGGGAACAAGGAGAGACGAAAAGCAATCGAAACAAACTAAGCCACTGGAATACACTGATCTTCTAACTACAAAGATTAACGGGGTACTTCCTAAACGTCTTCTGATTGAAGGTGAAGGTGGTGCTGGTAAAACGACCTTTTGTTCGAAGATCGCATGGGATTGGGTCAATGAATCTCCAGAGTTTCAGCATTTCAGTTGGGTTCTGGTTATACCCCTGCGCAACTTTGACAAAAGTCAGACAATTGGCGATATTATGATAAACTATCTCTCCGATAGTAATGTTGTAAACCCTAAACAGATTGAAAATTACATATTGTCTCAACCTACAAAGGTTCTGATAGTACTTGATGGACTCGATGAGTTTGATGTGGACCTCTCTGCCAAAGAAAGCTCAGAAATTTCTCAGATTCTACGATTAAAGAAATTCAAGGAATGCATTGTTCTAGTGACAACAAGACCGTGGATGGCGCATAAGATCAAATCCAACAAAGAATTGAGTACGTTGTATGCTTTCATTGCAGTAGAAGGATTTAATGATAAAAATGTCTCGACATACATCAGCAACTACTTCGTGAACGATGAAAAGGCAGGATCAGAACTGCGTCAGTTTATTGAAGTGAATGATGTGATCAAGGAGAACATGGCACCATTCCCAATTTACGTAGCAATGCTGTGCATCTTATGGGAAAATTGTGACAGTGAGAAACGAGAAACAATACGCAGACTGAAGACATTTTCTCAATTATTTGAACAAATGATCATGTTTCTGAGAGACCATTATGTTTCAAAGGTTACCGAAGTGTTACATGAATCACATCTGGACAAGGAAATGGACAATATCATGGTTTCTTTGCAAAGAATAGGATCGCTTGCCTTCTCAGGACTACTGAAAAAGAAATTGGTTTTTAATGAGGAGGACTTCAGCTCGTGTAAGGAAACCATGGAAACATGTTGCAAAATTGGAGTTCTAAGTCGGGAAAATCGAAATGTATCCAGATGGAAAAGAACTTTGACGGCTTCACAGGCCATAACCACTAGCGTCTTCTTTCCTCACAAATTATTTCAAGAATATGTTGCGTCTGTTTATCTTGCCTCTCTTTATGACATGAATCGCGAAGAGTACAGTAGGTCAATGGGCAAAGTACTGAGTGATAACCCACAAGAATTCTGTTACCTCTTTTATTTCACCGCTGCCATGGGAAAGGAGGTTGGACTTGATATTGTCAAGAAAATACAACAAAACTATGCACACAGACTCAGTCAATTTCTCAAAACCACAACATGTGATTTCGTGTACGAACAACCAAGAATAAGAAACGTTCATTTTCTTGTAGATGTCACTTTTGAAGCTTATAACAAAGACACGGCGAAAGCAGTAGGACAACAGATTTTTGCAGACGAGAGACTACTAACTATCGATAAAGACATGCCTGCTCACACAACTTCTGGTTATTTATTCATCATGGAACAGCATGGAATGGTTTGTTGTAATTTTATTTTTAGCCGCATACAAAGATTCTAAGCCTCTGATTGGTCAAAATTGCAGGCATGGAATTCACTACGGACTGTTGGGCATTGTACGGAAAAATATTGTGCGTACAACGAAAGTCAACAATGAATACGCGCAGTAAGAAACCCGGGTAAATTTCTGTACTAATAAATACATTTTGACATGCCTATTTTGTTAAAATACATGTATCTCTTTTTATCCCCTCGCTGACGAAGGCGGAGGGGATATAGAAACGCTGCTGTCCGTCCTTCCGTCCGTCCTTCCTTCCGTCCGTCCTTCCTTCCGTCCGTCCTTCCTTCCGTCCGTCCGTCCGTTCGTAACAAATTTGGTTTCCGATCGATAACTTCAGTAATGTTTGACGTATTTTAATGAAGTTTGATATGAAGGTACATGGTATCAAAATACAGGCTAAGTTCGATTTCGGAGTATGTAGGTCAAAGGTCATAGCTCATTAAATATGCGAATCTGGTTTCCGATCGATATCTTTAGTAATGTTTGACGGATCTTAATGAAATTTGATATGAAGGTACAAGGTATCAAAACACAGCCTAAGTTAAATTTCGGAGTATGTAGGTCAAAGGTCATAGCTCATTAAATATGCGAATCTGGTTTCCGTTCGATAACTTTAATAATGTTTGACGGGTTTTAATGAAATTTGATATGAATGTACATGGCCAAAACACAGCCTAAATTTGATTTCGGAGTATGTAGGTCAAAGGTCATAGCTCATTAAATATGCGAATCTGGTTTCCATTCGATAAGTTCAGTAATGTTTGATAAATTTTTATGAAATTTAATATGAAGGTACATCAAAATACAGCCTAAGTTCGATTTTCGAGTATGTAGGTCAAAGGTGAAAGGTCATAGCTCATTAAATGAGGCAAAAACACCTAATTATATATGTGAAAATGTGGTCAACTTCCTTGCCTAGTAATATAATAGTATAGACTAATGGAGGTAACTTGTTCTGACGTATATAGGCCATTTGTACCCTGCGAGGGGATGCTACGCTTTGCGTTGACTTGTTGATAATTGGCACAAGGGATGTAAATAAAACCAATACTGCTGTTTTTTTTTTTTGGGGGGGGGGGTCATGTTTACAATATATTGCTCCTCTGACATCTCTTGACTGCACTTTGCCCACTTGACCTCGTCTTGGGCACTGTACATTTTCAAGAACACCTTTAGTCCAGAAATTTTCTGATTCAATTTCGATCTCCACCACGCCAACATAATGCGACTTCATGCAGACCTCCTACCGTACTTGTACTCACTGCCTAGACGAAGATGGCGTGATCCTTATATTGGGACGCCCGGCAAAAAAAACTTAGGCTGGGCCATATAAGGCTGGGCGTAGGAGCTCGTCGAAAACGCAATCTTCGGCGGCTTGAAGCAAGTGTTGGGAATATAGAAATAAAATTATTAAAAATAACCGGCTAGATTCTGGACTATATCACCTTGTGCAATAGTTATAACCATGTCCCTCAACACAATAAATAATTGTATCTTATTGAATGTACGACAATTACCTATACAAGCAGGTGCGCCAGAAGCAGTTTGGGATAGGGGGGCAAACATTCCAGGGGGCTCACCTTTAAGGGGCAGTGGCCTAATGACCGAAAAGGTCAAGGGGTGGAGCCCCCGGAAACTCTAGTTTTAGGCAGTAAATTACGGTCAGTTAAGCATATTTAGATACCTTCTTTGTGACACTGGCAGGTTACTAATTGGCCTGGGGTCCAGGGGGCTGAGCCCCCTGAAACTCAGTGGTTTTAGGCATTTAATTATGGTCAGATGATCATTCAGGGGCCCGTCTAAGGGCCCCTGGAGGGGTCCAGGGGGCGGAGCCCCCGGAAACTCAGGGGTTTTAGACATTTAATTACGGTCAGTTGAGCATATTTTGATACCTTATTTGTGACACTGGCAGGTCACTAATTGGCGGGGGTCCAGGAGCTGAGCCCCGTGAAGCTCAGGGGTTTTGGGCACTTTATTACTGTCAGATGAGCCTCCAGGGGCCCTTCTTAGGGCTTTTTGTGGGGTCCAGGGGGCAGAGCCCTCGGAAGCTCAGGGGTTTTAGGTATTTAATTACGGTCAGATGAGCATCCAGGGGCCCTTCTTAGTGCTTTTGGTGGGGTCCAGGGGGCAGAGCCCCCGGAAGCTTAGGGGTTTTAGATATTTAATTACGGTCAGATGAGCATCCAGAGGCCCGCCTTAGGGCCCTTGGTGGGGTCCAGGGGGTGGAGCCCCCGTAAGCTCAGGAGTTTTAGGCAGTTAATTACGGTCAGATGAGCATATTTTGATACTAGTATTATTTGATACAATTGAGAAAAATTCCGGGAAAATCATATTATTTTAGCAACATTTGTATATTACTGGTATCGAATAAGAAATTAACAACGTTTGAATTTTGTTTGGGGACTAACTGCCCCCCATCAGTACGCCAGTGTTCAGGGGCTCATTACTTTTCACTCCTATAATAAAAAACACACACGCTTTTCATCCTCTCACAATATTTCTACGATATGCGCGTAACGCTATAAAATATAAAATCCTCCATTAATTGTTAAATATAGGGGCATGAGGAATGTTTAAGAAGTTTAATTCCTGTTTACTCTCCTTTTCTTTGAATGGAATGTAATTTTTATGTGATTCAATTCATTTTTATTTTATTTTTGGTTAAAAATACAAACCATTTTACTCCTTTACTACTTTTTTTTTTGGGGGTGGGGAGGGCGAAAATGAATTTGCCCCGCGATTTTTGGTGGGGCGATTTTTGGTGGGGCGATTTTTCGGGCGATTTTCGGGCGATTTTCGGGGCGATTTTCGGGCGTGCTCCCCACTTCCGGTGCCCCTGTATACAAGTATTTGTATCTAGAACAGTGTGTAGCCTGCGTACAAACATCCATTACAGCAATACAACTTATCCAATGTAATAATTATTTCGTAAATGTAAGTCAAATGAACCAAAAATAGAATGACATTCAAATTGTAGATTGAATGAAAGGTGGGTCCATTAATCTATTTTGGTTCATGGGTATATGTCATAAACACTGGATGCATACAGGCTCGATTGAAAGAAACATGAATAGTACTATACACAATTACACATCAACTTCATATATAACATTACACGTACAACTAGGTAAACACATATTGTGGTAGTTCTTCATCAGTTATTGATTGTTGTAAAGGGAACTGTTGCTTTCATAATTTAAGACACTGTAACCTTTCCCTCACTTGGTCTTACCTTGTACCTTGTAGAAATAATCCCGATGGCAGCTTATCATACAGCTAAACGGGGATGTCCGTGCAAAGTGCCGGCAAAGTGACAGTGCATGAAATAATTCAAAACAGTGAAGATGTCTATTATTTACAATAAAACGGTGGATGTGCAAGTAAAAATCCGAGACGTGGAGTCTACAGTAGCTTGGACCCAACTTGAAAGGGATCGCCCAGGTAGATCCATCCTGGCACACACCTATTCTTGTATTTGTTGCAAGCAACAGTATTTATGTATTAATGTGCTTCTTTGAAAAGATGATGTTACATTAACATTAACTTGCTTGAAATTTATCGTCAGTTGAACGTTTATGGATTATAACTATAGCCTGAGAGAGAATTACATGTATTCTGAAACTAGAAAACAAATTCTGACAATTCCAATAAGGGTTTCATGTATGTATATATATATATATATATAAAAAATTATATATATAAAAAATTATATATATATATACATTGTATATATATGTATATATAATACACACTCGTTATATACCTAGGCGTGTATAAGATGTCAGGATCATTTAAGCAATAAGAGTTGTATATTAATTATAATACGTTTATGTCTGTTTCAGGAGACTTTGGTGTTCAGAGACAGATCATGTGGCCCGACTGTGTCATTTGACCTAGCAGACGTCCTTTTCACATCCAACTCATTATCAACATTAGAGTTTTATCATACAACATTGGATCATGACTTCTACCAGTTAATGCATACACAAGTTTCTACAATTGCGGTAAATATATATAATATTATTTAAACAGAATACTAAAAATTACAATTCGTCTTTATTAGACGAATTTTAGACATGTTTATACAGTGTAAATTATATTTCCATTTTGTGTTCAAAAACGTTACCCTGGGACGTGGCGTGCCAGTAACATTTCTTTTTTTTTGGGGGGGGGGGAGGGCCATAGCGCAGATTTTTGTTTTCTCGCTCTCGAAATGTAGCTACGCAGACTACCTGCATATACCCCAAACCAGCAGGTTCACCTCTTTACCTCTTTTAAAAGATATTTTTAAAAATATGCACACTTCAACCATTGTTGTCTTCATGTAACGCCTGACATGGAATTATTGTTGTCTCAGCTGATAGCAGGATAAAGGGTGACATTATTTGGTAGAGAGTGTAGTGAGCGAGCAAAATGATTGATTGCTTAATTTAGAGCATATTCAGAATGATTATTTACATAAAGCAGAACATGTTCAATATAACAGTTTCTCAACCGTCCTAACAATCATAACGTCAAAGTAAGTTACTTTATTACTAGGCAAGGGAGCGTTGTGACTTGTGACTGAGCAAAATGGTTGATTTTATCATGAGAATGAGACAAAAAAACCCAATTAATTGCCCATTTTTTTGTAGAGAGATATAGCCCCTGTGAGGGTAGGGGCACAAATGATTGTGTGCCTCTGTGAGACAGGGTTTCTACAGTCTTGACCCATACTACTTTGTTGAGCATGTACCATTATTGAAGGAGAACAGTTATGATTTCGGAGGATGAAAGTGCGTTTTAGCTTTAATTAAAAACTGCTTATTGTCTCGTGGAGGGCAATAAGTTTTTTCCCACCTATTGATAAATTGAAGCACTTTCACCCTTGCTTGTGCCCATTCTAGACATTCTTTTATGCTGTTAAGGAACATTGCATGTATTATTATTTTGTATTCATTTATTGCACATAGCTAAAAAAGGATTACCCCATAAAAAGGGTTTTCAATGGGGTTCAAGTACATATGATTAAAAAAAGATACATTAAAACAGCAACAATAAACAACTACAGGGTTATAAACAACATGAAAAACAGAAATTACCAACTTAAGGGACATTCCATGATATGAAAAAGAATGATTAAAGTATATATAACCACATAGAATGGCTAAATAATTCATGTCTAAAGAAGTTGATAAAAATATTAAAATGATACATCTAGTTGAAATGAATATAGAATATCATTTCCCTACTTCCATCATTTGAAAATTATTTGGTCTGCATTTGAATTCAGCCAATCCCCTGAACATCTAATATCAAGTGGCAAATCTTGACTTATTTATAAAAGTCAGCTGTCTTTATAAAATGTTACATATGTAGGTTTTTAATAGTTTTTGGAATTTCTTCTGCCTTACCTGACTGCAACGTCATCAACTGGAACAAACCTAGATGACAATGCAAAAGGAACGACAGAATTGATGCATTTACAAACAAGGCAAGCCATGGCCCTATATATTCAACAAATGCTTGTATTTGAGTGGGAATGTGTTGATTTCAAAATGCTGAAGGTGTGCATTTTGATAGTGCACTAAACTTGAATGCTTATTATACATATGTGTAATGCATGATAATTACATGTCATTTTCTTGTGATGGGGCCCGTAACAGAATTATTGGAGAGGGGGACATGCAGATCCCCGCTTTGGCCTAGGACGGCCAGGCATAGACAATCTGGAAGCAAAACAGTTGTGATACCCCTTATTGAGAAACGAAAAAGAAAGAATGTTCAGGGATTTGTACTTACATTTAAGTGAGAAGCACCTGTGTTCCACTTTTGGGGGGTCTTGAGAGGGCCGGTGGTATACAGTTAACAACTAAATTATTCATACCCTTGCCAAGTTTTGTAATTTTTCAAGTGTGTGAAAATTGATTTGTCCCAATTTATGTTACTTGAGAATGTGACATATTAAAGCTTACATCTAAAAGTATTCAACAAAGGCCCTAATTCAACCAGTGCAGCTTTCATTCTTGAGTTACAAAAAACACAAAAAACATCAAATTTATGAAAAATTTAGTTGTTAACTGTTTCTCCTCTGAAATTGGTGTAAAGCGAAACACACAAATAGAATATCAACAACAACAAGAACAACTACTAAACAGTATGCGTACTTTGACCAATTTCCTCCCTTGAAGGCCTATGCTCTTGATCCACCCACGCAGATGGCTGCAGCCCCAATCCCCCCCCCCCCACCAGTATACCATGTCAAACCATGCACACATATTGATCACTCTTCCTCACTCAGGTGCACTGTACAAAATGTATATGGGTTGTCCAAAACAAATTGCAACAAGATTTTAATTGGCAATATCTTAAAAAGCGTTTGGCCATTCTCATTGAAATTTTGTATGTATTATGTTAGTTGTATCCCCCAAACTTCCTTGTGAATTTCACAAGGATATTTGTTAAAAAAGCAGAGTTATGATCACATTTGTAAAAAGAAAAAGAAAAATTCAAATGTTACAAAGGGAGTAAATAGAATTAGTCCACCAAAAAGCGTAGACCTTTCGTTTTTACTTTCCGCGACAAGCTTTTCCATTGACATTATTGGAAACACTCTAACTTAGAATTTCTTGGTAAAATCACCACTGACACATTGTAGATTAATAAATCATTTGTAAAATGTCAGCTGGGCATGAACAGGTATTATTATGAGTTAGACATTTAATTACCTAAATGTGTGTGTAAATGATGTTAATCTTAATTCTTCACCCATTTTGTATCAAGAATGGAATTCATATGAGAGCTTGCTATGAAATGTTCAGGCACCAGTTATACGCTAATTTATTGTCACCGATGCTATTCAATGCGCTAATTCTCTTCTTACATTTGAAAAGTGCTATGTTTTACAAAAGTGATCATATCTTTGTAGTTTCCTCTTAAATTCTTGTGAAATTAACCAGACTTTTAGAGGGTACTAATACAGGAATGCCTACAAAAATTTCATTGAGAATTGCTAAATACCTTTTAAAGATGTTGCCAATCAAAGTCTAATTGCATTTTCTTGTTGAGACACCCCGTATTATAGGGCTGAAACCATCTTATGGAGCCGGCCTATACATTCAATCTAAATATACTAAAGGTATGCAACTTTCTTTTTACTCTTGCATAACCTGAAATCCTTGAACTGTTTAAATACGGTAACATAAAGTATGTTTTATACCGAATTATTTTCGGGGGTTTCCGTAGATACCAATAAAACTAGCTAGGATTTAGTGTAAGAGCTGTTTGTCATTGACCCTGATTTAAAAGGCGCATAACTTTATATGCCACACAAATAATCTCCCTGTGCATCATGAGATAGATATTTAAACAAAGGTTTCAAGATTATATTGGCAGGGTATTCTGCTGACATTCCCTCAGTGTTGCATCTGCTGCTCTTAATGTCCCTACATGTATGTGTCTGTACAGCCGTGCCACACAATTCATCACCAACTTATAAGTCGCAGTTGATGATGCTGGGTACAGGAACCGGACATCGCTGTATGTTACCTTTTACCAAAAGATGGTGCAATTGAGAATTCATTAAAGCAGTGGTAGCGATGTCTGTAAAATACTATCCTTTAAAAGGGTTGTCATGCATGGAGCTAATCAAATCGAAAATTGATAATTTTGCAAAGCCATTATGTTGCACAAAGCACTCCTTTGGTCAATCGATGCCTACTGTTAAGTGGAAAATTGCACGTGTGGCCAACCAATCGTTCAGAGAGGCGAGGAAAGCAAACACAGTGTTAAAGTGACTCGGTAACATTGTTGAAGGTTGATAAAAAAACTGCGTAATTTTCGTATGAAATACTACGTATCATATTCCTTCTACTGTACTAACCCTCTAACATTCAGAGGATTTCATTTTTGGGGGCCTGCTAATGGGCCATGCATCCTGCCTATAAATAATGTCCCAGCCTCAATTTTCCATCATATCGAATTGCGTAATGCAGGCGAGACCGCCAAGAGCGTTTCCCTTGTTTAATTTATAAAGAAGTTAATGAAAAGTACATGTTGTATATTACCATAAAACAGGGTGACTACTAGGAGCAAAATAGGAAAAACGTTTATGAGTATTTTTTCTTTAAGCAATTATGAAAAAAAAATAAAACTGAAACGGGCGCTAAGATTACTATGTTTAGGGGAAAAAACATATCTGCTTCATGAAGGAAAAGTTATATTCAAAATTCTTTTTCTTTTTCATTAGAATGGAAATTTCTGTCTGTATGGCATTGTAAAACATGAGTAATCTGCCATTTTTGTTCATGCTCACAAGCTTGTTTATTTTAATTTTAAAGGTCAAGAATGTACAAATCAACTTAATTATTCTAAAGTTATATAACAAGATTTATTGATAATGCTCTTTTCAGACTACTTCATTCTCATTTCGCACACAGGGAGGTAAATCCTCAATCAAAAAGCTGGTTGTAGATGATCAATTCCTTAATAGTCTACAGAGGTTCAATGACGGTGACATTAATGTCACTATTGGGGACCTATTCCCGAGCTTGACACAATTGACTTTCACCACTCTTCAAACTGTCTCACCGGGAGTAGTTGAACGGTTGGCACATTCCAGCCTAGCAGTGTTGTCTATTGAGCATCATGTGGAAGGGGGGAGAATAGTTCCTTTCATTGGAGAACCTACTTTACTGGGACAACTTTTCTCCAGCTCATTCCCACAACTCAACCATCTGACCTTCCAAGAGCTAGGAATTGGCAACATACGCAGTGAAGCAATACTACGTCATCTAAAGAACCACCTGCATTTGAAATCAATACGGTACGTTTATCAGAGCCATGTTTGAAGAAATAATTATCAATTCCAATAATAATGATAATAATAAGTATAATAATAATAATAACAATAATGATAATAACAGTATTAATAATAATAAAAATAATATCATAAATACTACTAACACTACTATTAATGATAAATAAATGAAAAGATAAATAATCAAATGAGTAAATAACAAAAAATGGATAGGCCTATATAATTATGTATAGAAAATACAGAACATAAATTAAATGTTTTCAAGTTCTGACAGCAATCAGAATTATGCCGAGAGTATAATTGTATCCTCCGGCAGTATGCCGGAGGATACCGTGACTTTGGATTCAGCAGTGGCACGCTGCCGCGTCGTATTCTTAATTGCACTCTAACTGCCACATTCCTTGGCAGATCTCTTTCATATTTGTTATGGAGGCGTATCTTTGTATAATCTACACACCTATACATTTTGGTGATGCTGCCCCCAGTGATCCGCCTTCTATAGGGTAAAAGGCCACATTTTTGTGGATGGTCTGTGTGTGCTCTATAGGCCACATTTCTCAAGGGAATTCGTTCACATTTTGAACGAAGGTGTTTCTTTTATAAGGTCAAAGGTCATATTTTGATAAAAGTCTTGTGTGGACTCTAGTGTGCGTTCTAAGTGCAACATTTTCTTGACAGATTTCTTGCAAATTGTTATCTGATTATGTCTTGTCAGACACCGAGCAATTTGTTCTGGCACATGGATTGGGATTCGGTATTCCCAACTCCAACATCAAGCGCGAAGAAGTCTTCGCAGAATTCGAATTACTATTCGCGCAGCTGGCCAACCACAAACCACTTGCTACGGAAAGCGCAGACGCCATGAAGGCTAGACTCGCCGACCTCGCGCACATGTACGTGGTACGCCTATAATGATACGTCCGATTTTTATATGCAGCGCGAATGTCTGATTGCTGCTCGTGGTCTCCGTACCAATTCAGACATTTACATCAGCAAGCCTGCACATTACGAAAAGCTCTCGTTAAAACTATACCCCACCACTTTAACACAGGAACCAATGTAAATCAGGTGGGGTATCACGACCCCATTTTTGTTTCTCTCGTTAAAACTTGGACAGAGCTCTGCGTGCTTGAGAGATTATGGTATTGGATTGCAGCTGCACTCTTCATCATCTTACGTAATAGTGTAAACAAACTCATACTGGGGCTCTGCCTGAAAGGAAATGAGAAGTAGGAAATATATATTTTACTTGTTTTAAAGGTAAAGACCAGTTTTGGAAACGCCCCTCTCTCAAAAAATGAAATGGAAGCTCCAATTACCAATCATGTGAAAGAATATGTTTTGACTAATACGTGATGATACAAATTTTGCCGGGAAACCGCCTACTAATTGATATATTTGGTAAATTATTGTATCTATTGGGACCAAATAGATATCGCGCACGTGGTCGTGTAGTCCCATATACATCTTTCTGTGTACAGTGCTTGTAACTTTACCAAGACTGGGCCAAATTTCTTATCATTTTGATGATTCCAGAACCTTGCAGTAAACACCAATACTTATATGCTAGATGATCAACCTTTTCTGATCGATTCCACAACGTTTCTTTCACAATGCAGTCGCATGACCAGAACTGGCCTTTATCCACAAGATATTTTCATGTCCAAAAGTCACTTATAATATAGATGAAGACCAAAATGAAAGTTCGAACGAAGCAAATTAACCCAGAAATGGCGATATAACAACAATTTTAACTGTGAAAATTAGCACTCTTTCTCCCTTCCTCTCTCCCTCTCTCTCTCTCTATCTCTCTATCGTGCTTACCGGTATCTCTCTCTCCCTCTCTATCACCCCGTCAAGGTCTCTCGGCAGGGGGATTGCATTGTATAGCGCTAGTGTTTACTTTAGGCTTAGCTTTAGGAGTAGTGAAAGTCAAATGGGGGTTTCAATTTTAAACGACGAGTTTTCGTCATGAAGGCACGGGTGTTGTGATTTAGAACCGTAGTGATTACACAAGCAAAATGCGCGACATCTTGAGTGACACGTCTAAATTCCGTGAACTTGGAGATGCATCCGAGCATGACCGCACCGCATTGTTAAAGCGCAAGTTTGTCAAACGACTTCTCGAGTTGCACAAAAGTGGTGAATTGTCCGAAACAATATATAATAGAATCAGGCCGACTGGTTCGCAGCGTCCGAGAATGTATGGATTACCCAAAACGCACAAATCTCTCAATTCTCTCAATGACGAATTCGGCGCAGCATGGACTAGCCAAATGGCTTACCGAAATACTTCAACCTGCTCTTTGTGAAGTGTCCGATTTTGTTATCAAGGATTCGTTCACCTTCGCAGAATCCATGCGCACATGTACTATTGACTGCGATAGTACAGTTTTGTGTTCTTATGACATTTCTAGCCTTTTCACCAATGTTCCTCTGATTGAAGCTATCGATATTTGCGCACTATTGCTGTTCCATAGTGATATTGATACACCTTCTGTTTCCGAACCCGTCTTCAAAGAATTGATGTTAGCCGCCACGCGCAACGTTGAATTCAGCTTCAACGACGTCATGTATGCACAGATTGACGGTGTCGCTATGGGCTTACCGTTGGGCCCTATACTCGCGAATGTCTTTGTAGGCTATCACAAAAAGCGTGCATTCGTTGATATAAGCTCTAAACTAACCCCGTTAGTGTACTACCGCTACGTAAACGATACTTTTGCTATATGTTCCGAAGCAGAGCAGCGTGTGAGAACTTTCTTGCACACCTTAATGCCCTCCACCCGTCTCTCAAATACACAATCGAGATTGAATGTGATGACGCGCTTCCGTTTCTTGATGTACTGGTAGGAAAGTCAGCGCACGGCTTCACTACTTCCGTCTATCGGAAACCTACATTTACAGGTCAGTACACGCCCTGGGACTCTTTCAGTCCTACCCGGTACAAAATCGGTCTCATCAATATCCTCATTGATAGAGCACAGAGAATTTGCTCTCCGTGCAAACTCGCAGCCAAAATCATTTGTGTCAAGGATATCTTGCGCGAAAACGGCTATCCTGATCATGTGATTGATTGCTATGTCACTCGTAAAGTGAACAAACAGACAAAGACACCGGTCTTTGGGCCTAACAAATGCCCTGTGTATCTCAGACTACCATGGCGAGGGAATGCTTCCCAAAAGTTTGAGAAACAGGTCAAGCAAGCCGTGTGCCTTGCATTTCCGACTGTTGAGCCGCGCTTGGTATTTACCACTACTAAAATGTTCGCATCCGTCCGTAAAGATGTACTCCCTATTACGCAAACTAGCAATGCAATTTATGAATTCAAGTGCCGATGTGATGCTCGGTACATTGGGCGTACAGCTCAGAGACTTGCAGATCGAGTTAAAGGGACCTGGTAACATTGTTCAGATGAGAGAAAGTGGTGCTAAGGTAATGACTTCAATGCTAGATGTACAATTAAAGATAATCTGAAAATTTGAGTGAAAACAGACCATTATTAATGATACAAATTGGGAAAAACTGATCTGAATTCCTTAATTCTCCCAACTATATTATTACAATTTAATTACATTTTAGGTGAATGTAAATAGTCACAAAGCAATGAATTGGCTCTATATACATGTTCCATTCCAGACATTGAACCCCAATATCCCCCCTCCGCAATTTTTCCGATTGTTCGGGAATGCATAAGGATTATTGAAAATCAGACCTACAGTTACAAAGTCACGTGACCTTTTGTCTTTGCATGTCAGCCCGAAAATCGCTCATTTTCGTGATTTGTCTACAAAACATGGAAATGTCATTTTTCCTAAAAAGAGATAAAACAGTTTAGGTGTTTGTTTTGGGAGTCAAAATAGTTGAATTGTAGAACCTTGCAGTACACACCAATACTTATATGCTAGATGATCAACCTATTCTGATCGATTCCACAACGTTACTTTCACAATGCAATCGCATGACCAGAACTGGCCTATGTCTTTAAGTGTTGAAAGATTTTTAATAGCCTGTTTTTTTTCTTTTTTTTCAATGAAAAACGGTTGGGAAATTCAAAAATGGTTGGGAGAATTTACTGTTAATCACTGTTAGAGGGTGTTGACCTGTGATGCCTTCAAAGAAAACCATAGATATCTTTGTGGTTTGAGAATTTTTTCAGGATTTTTTGCATGTCAGAGGGTTAGTACAGTACAAGAAACATAATAAGTAACATTTTATACAAAAATTATGCAATTTTTTTCATCAACCTTCAACAATGTTACTGAGTCACTTTAAACAGCATGTGCCTTCCTTCTTTCGGAACCTCCAGACCGGTGCGCGTTCACAACCGCCGCGCTCGTGCAAACAGGGAAACGTCCGTACGGCAGACAACGCCAACTCTGCCATCGCCAGCACTTGCTGAACAACTAAGATTGCGCTGAACAATACTGTTCATCTTGGTTCAAAGTTCTCTGCCGAGCGAGAAACTTTACTCATCTGCGGGTGCTCGAAGCAACACACATTCAGTTGACCGACCCGCTTCTATGCAGACAGAAAGAGTTTGTTCGGACACTCGTATTATTCTAGCGATTATCCCAGTATAACGGCTGGCACAAGACTAATTTACCGTTACTTTTGATAGCCAATCAGCGCTCGTTATATTCGCGCCTTGTTCCTTTTAGTTTCCGTTTTTATATATTGATCGATTTTGGCTTTCTGTTTCATTCTTGCATTTTACTCTGATGAGTGCAAGTCAAAAAGCTAAAGTTATGGCTCTCTTCAACGCTATTCTCCGGTTTTGTAGTACTAATCATCTTTTCAAATTGTGTATCATGGTACAATCTACACATCTATACTTTTTGGTGATGCTGCCCTCATTGTTCCAACCTTTATAGGGTCAAAGGTCATTTGTCCCTTTTGTGTACTCTTACTGCCACATTTCTTGACGGATTTCTTTCAAATTTTGTATGGAGGTGTATCTTGGTCAAATCTACACATCTTGAGTGTTTAGTGATGCTGCCACCTGTGTTCGTCCATTATAGAGTCAAAGGTCGTATTTTGATGGGTGTCTCCCAGTTAACAATACGACTTTGGTCCATCGTCTCTATTTTTACTGATAAATGGTGGCTTTTGGTTGGCTACTCGACTTTGGGCTTACGTTGGCTGAATGTTGGTCCTTCGTCTCCATTTTTACTGTTAAATAAATGGTGGCTTTTAATTGGTTGGCTTTTCGACGTAATTGGGCTAACATTGGTTGAACGTTGGTCCATCGTCTCCATTTTTACTGATAAATGGTATATTTGTTGGCTATACGACGTTAGGCCAACGTTGGCTTAATGTTAATTGATCCATCGTCCCTATTTACTGATAAATGTTGGATATATTGGTTGGCTTTACGACGATGGCCCAACGCTGTCTGAAAGCGTACCAACGCCTACATTAATGATAAATGGTGGATATTGGTATAGTATCTAGTGTGCGCTCTGCAGGTCATATTTCACGACGGATTTCTTTCAAATTTTGTATGGAGGTGTGTCTTAGTAAAATCTACACATCTGAAGTGTTTGGTGACGCTGCTCCTAGTCTTGACAATAGTCCGAGCCACTAGTGGCGATCTCTATGTATGTCATCCTTGTTTCAGGGAGGGGATCAGGGATCTTTGTCCCTCCTTCAAACATAAGGATGACACAAAAATAGCTGCCAGTGCCGGGAGATACATTTGCATTGCATGGCAATGGAGATTGCGGTATTTCTAGTTTATGTCTCACCTGCTTAGCAAAAGCGAGACATCGGCGCCGCTTTTCCGGTGACGTCGATGGTGGCGGCGTCAACAGAATTTTTAATATAATTAAAACAAAACTCATCAATACTTAACCAAAGGTTAAGATTTTGAATTGTTATCATAATTGTATCCCCCGGCAGTATGCCGGTGGGGTACTTTGGATTCAGCAGCGTTACGCCGCCGCCGCCGCGTCCGCCGCGTCATATTCTTGTGTGCGCTCTAACTGCCACATTCCTTGACGGATTTAAAAAAAATTTTGTGTGGAGGTGTATCTTGGTATAATCTACACACCTATAACTTTTGGTGATGCTGCCCTCGGTGTTCCGTCTTCTATAGGGTAAGGGGCCATATTTTTGTGGATGGTTTGTGTGCGCTTTATAGGCCACATTTTTCAAGGGATTTTGTTCAAATTTTGAACGAAGGTGTATCTTGGTACGATCTAGAAGCCTATAGATTTTGGTGATGCTGCCTCCAGTGTCCCGTCTTTTATAGGGTCAAAGGTCGTATTTTGATAGATGTCTTATGTGCACTCTAGTGTGTGGTCTAACTGCATCATTTCTTAACAGATTTCTTTCAAATTGAGTATGGAAGTGTATGTTGGTAAATCTAAGCAACCATAGTTTTTGGTGATGCTGCCACGAGTGTCCCGTGTGTGATAGGGTCCAAAGGTCATATTTTGGTGGGTGTCTAGTGTGCGCTCTGCAGGTCATATTTCATGATGGATTAATTCTTTCAAATTTTGAAAGGAGATGTATCTTGGTACAATCTACACATTTACACTTTTGGGCGATGCTGCCCTCATTGTTCCGTCTTTATAGGGTCAAAGGTCATATCTCTTTTATGCGCTCTAACTGCCACATTTCTTTACAGATTTCTTTCAAATGTTGCATGGAGGTGTGTCTTAGTACAATGTACACATTTTTAGTGTTTGGTGATGCTGCCACCTGTGTTTCGTCTGTTATAGGGTCAAAGGTCTTATTTTGGTGGCTGTCTTATGTGCGCTGTTATTGCCACATTTCCTAAAAGATTTCTTTCAAATTTTCTACAGAGATGCATTCTACACACATATTGGTTTGGTGATGCTGCTCCTATCCTAGTCTTGACAATAGTCCGAGCCACTAGTGGCGATCTCTACATCATCCTTTTGTTTCAGGGAGGGGAGAGGGGATCTTTGTCCCTCCTTCGAACATTAGGATGACACAAAATCGCTGCCACTGCCGGGGGGATTCATTCGCATTGCGCGGCAATACAGATTGCGATATTTGTAGTTTTGAAAGTATACATTCCTATTCCATGAAACTTAAACATAGGGGTAATCAAGTATAACCAATCATGTGATTAGTCTTTTAGGTGACAAAGCCAAGGTCAAATGTCATTTCAGGTCTGCAAACTTAGACTTTGTTGTGGTATCAACATCAAGATTTTGAATTTTTAGCATAATTTCAAAAGAGTTTGTTCAAATTTCATGAAACTTGCACCCAAGAGTTATCAAGTATCAAAAATCATATGGCACAAATTCCAGGTCACTTGGATAATGTTTTCACAACTTCATATGAGAACTAATAAATCAATTGTTGTTATTTGTTCATATTAAAGTTATCAATCTTGGTACCAATTATAGTAAATAATTATTTTGATGATTCTTATTCAATATTCACTTAAAAATGCTGATTATATTAAGAGGTTTTTATATTTTAGACCCTGTTAATGGGCCACCCTGCCTATAAATATTATCCCAACCTCAATTTTACATCATGTTGAATTACGTAATGCAGGCGAGACCGCCGAGAGCGTTTACCTTGCTAAAGGGTTCTCTGTTCTCTGCTCCTAACAGCGTTTATATCTTTAAATTTGTTTCCACCATAATTATTCCAAGGGTCAGTTATGGTATTAGTAAAAGGGGACATAACACAAATACAATTGTATAAACTACATAATGATCTTGATGATTATAAAGACATTGCCATATAGGTGTTGATTATTGCATAGCAATCTAGAACATTAGTAATACATGGGATTTTTATTTCACCTTTAATATAGGTTTTCCTGGCCAATTTTGTCAAAGCAGCGATCAATTATCGCATTCGCATTCATGTTCGAGCGAATTTGCTCCACTCGTTGCTCCCCTGTTTCATTTTTAAACTTTTTGCATTCAATTTCGTTTCGAGTCTCCAAATTTTCTAAACATGCACATTCAAATTAAAGCTTGGTTCAGTCAATTTGGAAATGCGTAAGCGTCATTCAATTTCGCCAATGTTGAGTGGGAGGAGAATTCTTTGGCGAATTGCGGTTTCATTTTCGTCTATGGGCAACCTCTTTCGCAATCGGGTCATTCAAATTAAAACTAGACCTCATAATCATTGTATGAGGCTCGATGTTTATTTGGATATTCACTTTTTCATGTTCATTTATTTATTCTTTTTCTCTATGATCTTTTCTGACATGATTTCACGTTATACAATCTTCTTATTTGTCTGATACATTTATATTGCATTCAATGTTTTCTCTTTCTTTCGATCTTTATATTTGTTGAAACATTTCTTTATACATGTCTTCATATTTTTCATTATAAATGAGGTTATTTTTAAATGGTTTGTTTTGACCAATCTTGATTGAGTAGGTCATCTTTCTTTCTTTTCATTTTACATCTTTTTCTTTATCCATCATTGTATTTTGTTTCCATCATGTCCATGTCTATTAAAGCTCAACTCTACCGCTGTCCAGGATCTGTGTATATAAAGCTTGTGCTTAGAAGAGAAGTCACAAATTGTGCACCTTCTTTGGGGACAGTTACCTGTGTAATGACAGATATCTGCTAACGAATATGCATGTCATTCCTACAAGTAAACTTAGCATTAAATTATTCAAACAGAAGTGACAATTAACATCAAATGAAAAGCAATGCACAAATGTCACATATGTATGCCTAATCACGAAATTGAATGCTGGAATACATACCACCATCTGTCCGGCGCGAATTTGCTCTTTGCACGCTTTTCTAAATTGAATGCTCGTTTTGCATGTCTCCGTGACAAGAGTATGAAATCGCATGCTACTAAATCAAATTGAACGACGCAATTAGCTTTTTGAATGTTGATCTACATAGTCATTCAATTTCGCACGAACTTGAATGAACATAACGTTAGTTCGAATGCTAAGTTTACGAAGTTGGGAAAACCTATACTATATTTGTTTTGATATTATAGACTTATCGAGAAAAAAAATTAAACTGTTTGAAATCTACACCAAAATTTGTTTAAAGAACCTCATTAGCTGATATATAGCCTGGTTGGAAGGAAGCATAATATATTTTGGTACATTATTACAGAGCATTATATTTTTTATTTCCTTTAAACATTCAGTGATTCAAAATGTTGAAATATGTATTTTCCATGAACATATATTTCAAATAGTATCATCTACTGTTTTACGGACGGCGATTTGGACCCCCTGGCTGAACAAATAACTACTGAGAACAGGATGAAAATAACACTTGAACATGTCACGGTAAATGTCTTTGTCATATCGTCTATGTTAGTTCTAAAGAAGTTTTTAAAGTTGAAAATATGATACTTATAAAGGAAAGTTCACCCTGATATTCAAAAAACAGGAAAGTGAGAGAAACAAATCAATGAATATTTGTGCAAAATCTGATAGAGAATAATATAATTGTTGGTTATTTTGAGATGTATAATCAATCAAACACAAATAGACAATGCTATGAAGGTTCTTGCGAGGTCATCTCCCAATTTGCTCTGTACTAAAATACATTTTCTGTAAAGAAATATCACACATGTCCCCTACATATGATAAGTGAACATATGTTTCTACACAACGCCTGTGTGAAAAGAAATTCTTTCATCAGAAACTAACTTGAAATTTATTATTTCTTGTGCCGCGCAAATGGAGGAGGATACCAGGAAATAGATCAAGTATCATTCATGATTCAAAATACAAATTTAAAATCATATAAATCGTCAGACACCTGCAGAAATTAGGCCAACCTGAAACATGTTCAAGCATATTGACAAAACTTTCATTGTCATAAGCCAAATTAATTGGAAGTTTAAATATAAAATGTTTGATTTGCGTCTTATAGAAATCCCATACAAATTTACCCTACTTCAATTACCATATACAACATTTTCGGTTGTATTTGCCATATACCTAGTTCTTTGAACTCACTATGCCATGTCATGGTATTCCCTTCAGGGTTTTTCAAATAATAAACCAGAATCTCTTCTTTTCAACAGGTACAAAGGATGTTATCTTTTGGCTACAGTTATGAACCATTAACAATAGATATAATAGATGCACTATGCCACCAAACGTGTGTCAATCACTTAGTAGTGTCTGAGGAAGGCATACAGATTGCAGGTGAAGAATGTTTTCCAGACTTTCATGGCAGAGAGGTGGATTCAAAGGTAAGTGAAGCAACGAAGCAGCTTTCTTAAATTTTTAAACCCCCCATCCCCCTCTCGCTTGCTCTCTCTCTCTCCCTCTCAGTTTTCATCTCTTCCTTGACCAACAGTTCCTTTTCTTGTTTACTTTTTTCTTCCATTTCCTTCTAAGCAGAGGGCCAAAGTCAGAAAAAGGGGGTTTGTCTGCCACTACCACACAAACCAAGCACACCTCGTTTATTCTGAAGATTTTATCATAATACACAATATTTCAGAGATTTTTTTTATTTTTTAAAATTTGTAGCGAACACCCCTAAATCAGAGGGGGCGTCCGAAAATAGTATTTTATAAATGAAATTTTAAGGAAACCTTGAACTACCATGAGTTTAGTGTTATATGAAAGATAATTAAATTATCTAAATTTTGATACCAATTTCAACGTAATTGGAATTAATTAACATCGAAAATTTAGGTAAAAAACATAATTTTTCTTTTTTCTCAAAACATTGAGTTTTATCAAAATATGTTATTTTCCATATTTCAAAATTGGAGAAGTCTCTTTTTTTGTAACTTTACAGGAATTTGCCCATGTACAAGGACAATACCCTGTGCGAAGGAGAGGCTTATATCTCTTTTCAGTGAAAAATTATAGCAACCCAAAGTTATTGATTTGATTTCCACAAACTAGAATTTTTGCCCATATTACATGTGTAATATTGTGCATATACGTGTATTTGTGTATCGAGGACGTGTTTGGTGTGTACATCGAGTTTTAAAGATAACTTTGAAGTTAAACCTCTTAGCACCATGTATTTGGTGTCAAAAGATGTATAATTGAATAACTTCAAGTGAATATCAATTTCATTGAGTTATGAAGTGTGTGAAATATAGATTTTGAGCCAAAAAGGTGCTTTTTTGTAGATATTTTTCTCTCTAATTTTGACCAGTATCTCGGTATATTAACTGGACAAGATGTGATTGGACATTTAGAAGTGCAGAAAGTTCAGGATTAAGAGTTCTGAGTGCAATAATTGATAAGTACTTCTTTTATACTCTGTGATTCTTCAGGAAATGTGGACGAGGGCAGTTGCCCAAAGGGGGTGACGGCCCATACAATGACAGATTATGTATTTCTACTTTATCAAGAATTGCTATGATGCACACCATGTTATAAGAGCAATTTGAAGGATACTCGGAGAATAAAGGGGATGCTGAAAACATTGTTTTTTAATATTTTTTATTCAGAAAATCTGATTGTTCATTTAAATCAGCCAATGACCGAAATAAAAAAGTTGAATAAATGAAAAGGAGACCCTGCATACAACCCTATTATAGTTAGGGGAACGGATGTGGGGGATTTTTTTTTCAGACGAGTTATGATTTTTTCCTTCTCCAAAAAAAGGTTGAATATATCGAAAATTTCCCCTTTTCACGCTTCATGATTTATGTATGTCATTAATTTGTATTTCCACAGATTCGGAAGTTTATGGTTAATGGCTTGAAGCTAGACAATAACCAATCAGCATCCAGCTGTCTGGGGAAGTTTCTCAGTCTCCTGCCTCATCTGACATACCTGAAGATTGATTCTTGTTGCCTTCATGATGATTTCTACAAAGAGATTGCTGATCGAGCTTCTTCATCTCAGGTAAAGTGTTTGTTTTTTTTAAGAAGCAAAAAAAAAAAGATATGGGAAAAGTTTCCTTTTTAAAGTCTGAGTTTGTGGGATAGGAATACAAATAGATTGGAGTAAAAATTCTTTATACTTATCCATTAGAATAACACTTTCTCACCAATCAGTTTAATTACCTGAAAATATTATTATTACTCTACCAAAAGTAGAAAAACGATAGACTCTTTCTTATACACAAGGTGACCAATCAGCATCCTGCTTTGTGGTGGAGCTACTCTGTGTCTTGAAATTCGGCAATTTAGTTGTATTTCTGATAATTGTTTTTTATATTTCGAATACTTTGATATAATTCTGTCTTTATTAATTATATTTTATCATGTAAACTGACTTGCAGTCTAAGGGAGCTGCACCCATTAGAAGCTTCGTTTTGGGGCTTCCTTTTCTATGTCATTTTCATTGTTGTTGAACATGATGTATATATATATTTAAACAAAATAATTTTTATGATTTAGAAATAAATTTGAATTGAACTGAATCGAACTGAATTGATTTAAATTGAGTTATCCACCGAAGATTATACTGGAAAATCACAACATAATTCTTGTGATTTCATTATCAGTGATGCATACATGTGTGATATTGGGCTTGCAACGAACACTCACGTATCACGTATCACGTTCACGTCTTGCGCCCTTTTGTGAAACAGGTCACCCAAATTTACAAAGTGTCGGGTTAAGTGACCCAACAATTTTGATTTGCTATATGCAATCTACGAAAGCTCACGTAAATTGACGCTGGCGTTTAAAAAAATAATGCAAATTGTCATTGAGAAGAGACTAATGGCGAAAAAGCTGTTCAGGCCAGAATCTTTAGCTAATCATTAATGATTAAATAATGCGATTAGAAATGAATGAGACACCCTTTTGGCTTGATTGAAATTAAGTACATTAACAAAAATCAGTTCAGTAAAGCAAATACGATGACCCCATTTCACCTTTTTAAATCAATGATTATCAGTCAAAATGCACCGATCATTTAGCCCACTTATCAAGTGCTATTTTTATATTTTTCGTGCCCAAATAATTAATCATCCTCGACTCGCCTTTAATGATCTTTCATATTGTGCCCCCTCCCCAATGAAATTTCAATTTTGCCTCGTTCTTTTCATTTTCGATTCGTCGCCACAGATTTTTTGACATTTGCCCCCCCCCCCCCACCCTCGGACAGTTACATTTTCAATCCAGGACCCCCTTCCAATACTGACATTGAGGAGGCGCTATAGCTCAGTTGGTAGAGCAGTGGTCTCGTAATCCAGTGACCCGGGTTCGATACCAAGTCGATGCGCTAGTGCCCTTTGGTAAGGCAGTAATCCTCACTACCAGGTCCCTCGGAGAGGACCTAAAGCCGTCGTCTGTCTGGTTGCTTACTTACAAGCATTTATGCTTTCTTAGCAGTCAGGTAAAATAACCATCACATTTCCATAGGCCCTATTACCCTCCCTCTTTCACCCCCAACCACCACCACAATTTACCATGCTGTCATTTTGGCACTGACTTATTATTTAACTCCCCCCCCCCCCCTCTCTATTGTAAAACATTTTTTATACTGCATTTATACTTTAGCCTTTCCCACTCTCTTATTTCCGCCTATGAGGATGGATGATTAAATCTATGTCGTTGATGCCAGATCTAAAAGAAATCACAAGGTCGAACACCAATTACTCAATTCTACACAAAAGAGTGCATCAGCCCCATCACAACTGTCATACAGCATTATCATTACAGAGTGCCTATATCATCATAATCACCAGCATCATCACATATCTTTCACATAATAAGAAAATGAAAAGAAAAGAATTAGCAGTATTAACTAATTTTATTAACATTTAGAACTCATTGATCAACATAATTTTTTCTATAATGATCTTTATAAATGCAACATGACATATATATCAACAAAAGAAAGGTAACAAATAAATGGGGGGAGGGGCTGCTGTCTCTTGAATTCAAATTTTTCAGTTGTAAAATTTTACTATAAATTTAGAAAATTATATAATTTAAAATAAAATCCATACGATTTATTCAATTATTAACATGATATATTACTATGTAAGGCACAGGAATATACTGAGTTTTATGAGTACTTTTTTTGTTTACATTGGACATTATTGTTGTTATTACTACTATTATCATTATTATTATTGTTATTATTACTGCTATTACTGCTATATGATCCAATCCAATCCAATTGACCCAATCTGCGAAGGATACAACTACGCAGTTCTCCAACTTGGAAGAAATCAAGAAGAAGAAGAAGGTCATTGTCATTATTAGTACTATTATTATTGTTATTATTATTAATATTTTAAAGTACTACTATTTTACTACTCCTACATCATTTTATCCCCCCCCCCTTCAATTTAGTATCCAGTTCAGCATCCCTAATATATTTGTCAGAACTTGAATTAATCAAAAAGCTATGTGACATGTACACAAATTTAAAAGAACAAATAAATACTTTTCATGATCTTCGCTATATCTTCTCTTCTTCTTCTTCTTTTCTTCTTCTTCTTCTTCTTCTTCTTCTTCTTCTTCATCTTCTTCTTCTTCAAAGTCCTGGTAATCTTCAAAGGGCTATGTAGCCTATCCGAAAGATGAACTAGTCAGTACTAAAGACTACAAGTGGTGTGAGGAAGACAGATGATTTTTTTAGTGGGATAAGGGAATTAGATGCCTCAGGAGTAGTCCCTGGCAGTTCTCTGGACTGTCAGCATGCACTACATTTCCTGGAAGTCAGTTCCATTAACTTTGGGACAGAGTGTTGGTCAAATTCAAACTTTTCTATGTCGCTTCTGGCTTGGTGCAACTGGAGGGTCATGTCATGGTTCTTCCATGATCGTGATTTGTTGAAGGAAAATAGGGCTTTGGCAGAGAGACCATTGACTATCTTGTGCACCATTCCCAGTCTACTTGCAGAGTGCCTTGTAGATAAGTAGGCCACTAAAACGTCATCATCTCAGTCACCTTGCTGGTTCTCTTGTAGTCCCCATTGTGACATAGCATGTGCCCCGGCGCTGGATCTTGTCAAGATCGTGGACATCTGAGATGTTTTAGGGATCCCAGACGCTGGAACTGTTCTCAAGATGAGGGTGGACTAGGGACTTGTACGAAAAAAGCCTGGGTATCAAACCTTCTGCATGGGACAACCTGCATAATAAAACCAAAAAGAGAGGAGAAAGCAAATAAGATTAAAACTAGCTGCACTACATTAGATTTTTAAAAAGTAGTACCTACCCACTATTAGGTCTTACATTTTAGTTTTATTAAAAAAATGATAGACTTATGTCTATCTGATAGGGCTTTTTTTGAAGAGTAGAGTAAAGGTTTATAATTTCTTTCCAATTCTTTTACAAGTAACTTTCAAAATTGTTTTTCTTAAATTATTATTATTATTAAACATTTGCTACATACAATAACAGGCAGTACATGTAGAGGTAGAAGTCTATTAATTATAGGTTGTTTGTAAACATAGGTGTATCTACTGAACTTCAGTTGCTAAATTTTGTAAGAACAAGTTTGATAGATATAATGTAATATTGAGGAAAACAATGCCTTTGAGTAGGCCTAAGTCTTTTAATATCATGCTGAGTGAATATACTGATTTGTTTATTTAGCAACACCGTAGTTTGTCACCTAAATAAAGCTAGAGAATAAATGAGAATTACAAGATTTAATGCAACATAAGATGACAGTTCCCCCAAAATATCATTAGTCCAAGATGAGTGCGATGTTCACATGGGCTTAGATTATAAATACAGCCTGAATATTTTCGAACTTCATACAAACAAACCTTGCCAGAGTTCAACTTAGGTGTCGATCCGGTTCCTGAGTAGATCTACACCATAACATTTGATGATCGGGTCCTGGTGCTCTCTTATGCACTTCTGTGGTCATTATCTGCTTCTTGGTTCCATAGAATCTACAATTAAAAGACAATAGAAACTTATTAAGGTTCGTGCTGGTATCAAATGCATGCATTAGTTATCAGTTTATAAATTTGTTCATGTTCTTTAGAGTAAGAAAAACCCATGTCATATGTAGGGTTGGATCCTGAATTCTCAACAACAACAAAATAAAAAAGGGGGTGGCATATTGTCCTGAAAAATCAATGTAAACAAAGTAAGAATTTAGACATTAGTAATACGCAAATAATAATTAATATAAACCTTTTTTCTCTCTAAACATGTCTTTTCCCTCTAAATATTTCAAACAAGGCACAATCAGGGGAAAGAGGGGGGGGGGCGGGGGGTAAGATTAGGAAGCTAGGAAGAGACACCTTTTTATGCCTCCTCTACAAAGTAGCCGGAGGCATTATGTTTTCAGGTTGTCCGTCTGTACGTACATAACGTACGTACGTCCCGTTCTCGTGATCTCAAGAACCAATTGATGGATTACCGCCAAACTTGGGTCATGTATGTATCTTGCAGAGCTAATGAACTGATTAGATTTTGGGGTCACGAGGTCAAAGGTCACAGGGCTCATTATGTATGCAAAAATAGCTCGTGATCGCGTTATCTCAAGAACCAATTGATGGATTACCGCCAAACTTGGGTCATGTATGTATCTTGCAGAGCTAATGAACTGATTAGATTTTGGGGTCACGAGGTCAAAGGTCAAAGGTCACAGGGCCCATTATGTATGCAAAAATAGCTCGTGATCACGTTATCTCAAGAACCGATTGATGGATTACCGCCAAACTTGGGTCATGTATGTATGTATCTTGCAGAGCTAATGAACTGATTAGATTTTGGGGTCACGAGGTCAAAGGTCAAAGGTCACAGGGCTCATTATGTATGCAAAATAGCTTGTGATCACATCTCAGGAACCGATTGATGGATTACCGCCAAACTTGGGTCATGTATGTATCTTGCAGAGTCAATGAACTGATTAGATTTTGGGGTCACGAGGTCAAAGGTCTAAGGTCACAGGGCTCATGTATGCAAAATAGCTTGTGATCACGTTATCTCAAGAACCGATTGATGGATTACCGCCAAACTTGGGTCATGTATGTATCTTGCAGAGTCAATGAACTGATTAGATTTGGGGTCACGAGGTCAAAGGTCACAGGGCTCATTATGTATCCTAAAATAGCTCGTGATCGCGTTATCATTAGAACCAACAGATGGATTACAATCAAACTTGAATTTTAAAAATTGCTTCCATTTTGGTTTGTAAAATTGCTCTATGGCGGAGGCATCATTTTCGACTGCGCGCAGTTGAAGTTCCATCTAGTTTGTTTTGTTTTTGTCGTTGTTGGTAGATCTAGCCTACATCCGAACCAATCTGAATCTGGACCTGGATCACATAATCATAATGCCACGTACACTAGTGGAGCAAAAACGAGTCTAGACCTAGCTATGGCTTTATTTGTCTTTGATAGTCTTTGCCATGGCATAACACAAGCTAGTATAATTGCCCATCATACTCATAGGTGACTAGGTCCGTGGCAATGCCACATCTTTAATTCTTTTTAAAATCGACATTGCCATTGGGGGCATTGGTTAATAGGGTCTACTTCCACATTGATCGGCGCTTGTTCAGAAGCATATGCCTACTTTGACCCAGTAACTCCGGCGTAGTCCATTATTTGAAGAAAAGATAAATATTTACTTGATTTTTAGGTCTGTTTTAGTAGCATATCTCTACGTCGGAGTTACGGGGTCAAAGTAGGGATATGATTCTGAACAAGCGCCCATTGATCTTCCTAAACCAGGCATTTATTTAGTCTTTTTTAATAAGAATGTACATTTACATGGCAAAATTCAAAGTACATGATTCCATTATAGATACGGGGATAAATGCTGTTTAGACTTTAGTGTTAGATCTAGACTAGACTCTATACTAGCCTACAATACATGCTAGATCTAACACTAACACTAAAGTGTAGCCGCGCCAGCTCAGGAAACGCAGTAACAGTTCTTGGTGGTTGTTAAAGCCGGCTAGCATCGGCGAATTGAAAATCATAATCCGCTCGACAAGATATCATAGGCTTGGACTAGCAATGAGCCATTTGCGCCGCCTCTGGAACAGGTCCACATCTACCACTGATTATTATTGATAATCAAGCTATAAACTGAACTTTAAAAGTATGAAACGTGCTCAACTTAAATAATCTACGGTAAACTTCTGATTGTTTCTAAAAATATTACCGTCGACGACACAAATTAGAGTTCATTCAATCAGTTAATATTCCTTGATCAGACAAAATAAAAGGGGATGGGATAGGGGGTAATACGTTGTGACAATGTGGAGAGCCCTTAACTGCAACAACGAACACATCACAATCATTTCAGAGATATTAACACAAAATGGATCTTTACTTACTTTTTTGATATGGTATGGTATCACTTTGAGGTTGATGTTTGCCTGAAGATTTTCTGTTTCACTGAGATGTACTTGACAAACTTTTATTACAATAGAAATTCACTTAAAAGAAAAACGCTTCATTGTTTGTAATTGAATAACTTCAAAGTTGCAGTTCATACAATCGCCATTTTTCCTCAATTTCGTGCTCAACTGACTAGTCTTAGTAACAAGCGCTTGCAATTTTAAAAATATTGATTAAACACTCACGTCACGTTTTGGTAGACGTGATCATTTTTGTTTTACCGGCGTGGAAAACAACGAATGGTAGGCCCTACACTTTGTAAATTAGAGTCACCTATTTTAAGAAACAGCGCAAAACGTGAACGTGACACGTGATACGTGACACGTGAGTGTTCGTTGCAAGCAGTGATATTGTGTATATGTACATGACTGATGCCAATCTATTTTCTATCCCTACAGATCCAAACAGTCTGTTACTCGCCAGCTGAGGTAGTAAGTCATTTGGCATCTAAGCGGCTAGCCAAGTTTCTCTGCTCTCTACCCTGCCTTACAACCTTAGCGATCCATTTGAATAAACATGAAAATTCATGTGATGATTTCTTCACTGAACTTCTATCCTTGGCTGCATCCTCACAGGTAATATTAAAAATCAGTGCTCATGCAGTAGAAACTAGCATGGATGTAGAAGCACTTTTGCTGCTCCTCATCAATTTTCATACAGTACTTTAACTACCGTATTTGCCGGCGATAAGGCCGCAGCGCCGCATAGGCCGCACCCCCAACTTTGACATTTCGTAGACAAAAAATTAAAAAAAAAAAAAAAAAAAAATAAGATCAAGATCCTGTTTATGTTTGAAAAATAAGATTGACAAAACTTCATGTCAACAATATAACAAAAAATTGTCGGTAAGATGTGTTGAGTTATTCTAGAAATGTCCTGTACCATTGTACTTGTACGTTCGATCGAGAATATATATGAGAACCCACCCGCGCATGCGCAGATCATTACGTTCCGTAGTTTTTCATAGTGCAACACACTGGGATTTCTTCTCGCAGAATCCATCGAAATCTCCGCAATCCGACGTTATTCGATTTATATTTGGACATACAATTGTTTATTGGATGCCGGTCTTTACTACTACTCATCATTTTTGTAGTTGAAAATCATCTTGGTGGTTTTTTATCGTATTTTCTCGCCATGGAATAACATGGTTTTGACGCTACCGCGACCGGCACTGCTGCCCCGAGCTCCGGGGTGGATCTCGCTACCGGTCCCACATTTACAAATACGTGCTGTATTTTTGAATTTTTTACTGTTGCTGCGCAAAGGCCGCGCCCAGACTTTTTGATATTTTCTCTTCTGAAGATACTGCGGCCTTTACGCCGGCAAATACGGTAACAAAGTAAACTAGACTTGTAATACTTGTTATGGAACAAGTATAGATGGGCTGTTCCAAGTGCATATGACACATGATTATTGAGATAGTAATCGGTGAAATGTTTGACCTTTAACCCTAATTTCCATACTAAGTAGTTAATATATATATGCATGATTTGGCCTTATTTTTTGAAATAATCCTCTTTATTTAGGTCTATTAGTGTGCCAAATTTCAAGTCAATACAATGCATGGTTTTAGAGAAACCATGTACAGTATATTTAACCTTTGACCCTAAAATCTAAATAACATAATGAAATATGCATTTTCTCGATTTTGTGTTTTATATGAAATATTTTTCTTACCTTTCAACATGCAGCATTTCATGTCAATTGCGAAATTCCTAAAGGGTTGTTCGCAAACTATTGACATTCCTCTCCCATAGATATAACACGTAAAATTATGCATTTTATTACATTGTTTGTGATTGTATATGCTATGTTATAATGGTCGTAGAAGGTGATAAAATCAAATATAACACAAAAGCAAAAGCAAAAACAACAAAAAATTGCTTCCCTTCTGGTTTGTAAAATTGCTCTATGGCGGAGGCATCATTTTCGACTGCGCACAGTTGTTCCATCTAATTTGGTTTGTTTTTGTCGTTGTTGGTAGATCTAGCCTACATCCGAACCAATCTGAATCTGGACCTGGATCACATAATCATAATGCCACGTACACTAGTGGAGCAAAAACGAGTCTAGACCTAGCTATGGCTTTATTTGTCTTTGATAGTCTTTGCCATGGCATAACACAAGCTAGTATAATTGCCCATCATACTCATAGGTGACTAGGTCCGTGGCAATGCCACATCTTTAGTTCTTTTTAAAATCGACATTGCCATTGGGGGCATTGGTTTAATAATAGGGTCTACTTCCACATTGATCGGCGCTTGTTCAGAAGCATATGCCTACTTTGACCCCGTAACTCCGGCGTAGTCCATTATTTGAAGAAAAGATAAATATTTACTTGATTCTCCGCAATCCGACGTTATTCGATTTATATTTGGACATACAATTGTTTATTGGACCCCAGTCTTTATTACTACTCATCATTTTTGTAGTTGAAAATCATCTTGGTGGTTTTTTATCGTATTTTCTCACCATGGAATAACATGGTTTTGATGCTACCGCGTCCGGCACTGCTGCCCCGAGCTCCGGGGTGGATCTCGCTACCGGTCCCACATTTACGAATACGTGCTGTATTTTTGAATTTTTTACTGTTGCTGCGCAAAGGCCGCACCCAGACTTTTTGATATTTTCTCTTCTGAAGATACTGCGGCCTTTACGCCGGCAAATATGGTTACAAAGTAAACTAGACTTGTAATACTTGTTATGGGCTGTTCCAAGTTCCAACAAAAAATTGACTCACTGGGGAATCGAACCTGGGTCGCTGGAATGGGAGGCAAGTGCTTTGACCAATATACCAAAATACTCCACATATAGACAAATGTGTGCCAAATTTGAAAAAAATTGACTGAACCGATTTTGAGTACCGTAATCATTTGCACAAAAAAGTGCGGAGAAATGAATTTAAAAAAATCAAGAATAAAAAATAAAGAAATAAAGAAAGAAAATTCTGACGAAATCAATAGGTGCTCTGTCGATGACAGACCACCTAATCAAAGCAATTTTAACAAAATTATAAGGTGGTCTGTATTACATCCAGCCAAACTAATTAAAGGATTCGAGTGGGATATTTGTAACCCAGACTCGTCCATTTATCAAAAAAAACAAAAACAGTATGAAATCAGGCAAGAAATAAAGGAAAAGAAACATTGGGCCTGTAGCTCAATTTGAAGAAAAATAATATCAAGTTATTATACTTCAGGAATTATAGAATTATATGAAATTACACAAGCATGAGAACTTAGCATACTTAATAAATACGGGGGATCCACAATCCACAGTGCCCTCTAGCGACACCAGTGTTAAGTTGATTTCACATAACGCTATATGGGGAAGAGTCAACAAAAATTATCAGCTGTGGCATTGTAATATACCATATGAGATAACATCATTTAATCAGGATATTTGGTGAGAAGGTCTGAATAGCTTATCCAGATTAAAATTTTCGCAATTTTTTTGCCCAAACTGACCATTATGGTTAATTTTGTTTAGGGGTGATTTTCCAATTGTTTTTATCAGCAAAGTAGATTTGATGAGCCTATTCTATGTAAAATTATATCTTTGCTGGAATGATTACTGGATTTTTTCCAAATATCAAATTAGACGGTAGATATACGGTTACACCATGTGAGAGCGAGAGGATTGGGGAGTCCTGAAAAGGACTATTAGTAATCTTTCTTCAGCAGCATATAAATATCAAATTACAGAGAAGTTAGATGCTGCTTCCCAGGTAAAAAAAAAAAAAACAGTTGGGGACCAGTTGAAAGCAACTGCTACTGGTACAATTCCAGTTAAGTGAACTGGTTTCAATATGGAAATTGGTATAGTGGAATCAACTGGAATCAACTGGTACCAGTTGTGACCACCAGTTGTGAACTGGTACCACTTGGATCGATCCAGTATACCAATTTCCATATTGGAAAGAAAGCTAACTGGGACCAGTTGAAAAACCAGTAGATATTTCCAGTTGATTTACCAGTTGAAAACCAGCTGAATGCCAGTTGATTTACCAGTTGATTTACCAGTTGAAAACCAGTTTAACAAACCAGTAGACTTACCAGTTGAAAACCAGTTGATTATTCAGTAGCGACCAGCAATCAACTGATAATCAAAAATCAATATTGCATGGCACCAACTATGCAATTGCCCCATCACAAAGATCATAGTTGAGTTTAATGTTAAATAAGTTGTTTGGAGATCGTACATACATATATACAAAATTATACATGTTTTTTAATGGTTATTAATTACAAATGTTAATATATCTATTTTTACATCTGAAATTAGATGTAAAACATGATCAGACATATATAATATATTTGTCAATGATTGACTAAGAACATATAAATCACAAAATTGATGTGCATTGTCACATCTGCTTGACAGATCATGATAATTACGTTTTTTGTGAAAACATGCAAATAAATCATGAATATGCATAAGATACATTGAACTGGTTTTCAACTGGTATTCTACTGGTTTCAACTGGCAATCATCTACTGGTTTTCAACTGGTAAATCATCTGGTAATCATCTACTGGTTTAAACTGGAATCAGCTGGTATCAAATGGTCCAGTTTGGCCACTGCAGGTGCTGCAACTGGAATGATCTAGTAGATTCACCAGTAAGGCCCATTGGTTTGAACTGGTATCAACTGGTCTAATAGTATACCAGTATACGCCTATAGTTAAGACCTTCAAATGGAATCAACTGGTAAACTACACCCATTTGGGTTTCAATATGTTCCAACTGGAAACAACTGGTCTCAAATGGTCCACTTTGGTTCTATGGGTTTTAAACTGGAATCAACTGGCAGATGTACCAGTAAGGCCTATTGTTTTTAACTGGTATCAACTGGTGTAACAATTTAACACCAGCTAGTATGGTTAATTGGTTTCAACTGGAATCAACTGGTTTGTTTTCAGCATGTACCAGTTGTGTCAACTGGTTTCAACTGGTAGTGGTAACAGTTGAATCCAGTTGAAACCAGTAGAATAAACTGGCACATATTCCAGTTCCGTCAACTGGAATCAACTGGTACCAGCTGATTCCAGTTGATACCAGTTGAAAATCCAACTGGTTTCAACTGTTTTTTTGACCTGGGTTATAAGTATCGGCTTGCATGGAGATGTAGATATACAGTATGCCAGCCGAAGATATGCAAATTAACCCACCATTCCACTTCGCCCCATCATTTCAACCTGAGGATCGCCTTGCTATAACACAGCAAAACACCTGACCTCCATTTTTCCAACCACTCGTAGGACAGTCGCAGCAACAATTTATCAACTCCAAGCATTTCGTTGATATCCTCTCCAAGACCACCATACAAGATACAGACATCATGGTCAGCTTCAATTTAGAATACCTCTAATTCACCAACGTTCCTGTCACCGAATCCTGCCAAATCGTTAAAAAACGCCTTGACGCTGACGACACACTCCCCAACAGAACTCCCCTGACACCAGATCAAATAAATGACCTCATGTACTTCTGCCTCAACTCAACATCCTTCAAATGGCGAGACAAGCACTACCAGCAACTTCATGGGATCACCACTTTCACCTGGCCGCACAGCAGACATGACTTAGACCATGCACTTCCTCGCCCACATCAACCAGCATCACCCGAGCATCAAATTCACCATGGAGACCGAGCAAAACAACAGCATCCCCTTAATTCCGAGAAGTCCGCGTCACCAAACCGCCATCGGGCAAGCTCACCAAGCCTTGATCTTATATACGCATACCGACAGATATCTTCACTACAGATCCTTCCACCATATGCAGCCGTACTACAAGCAGTCCCCAACATCTTCATCCGCCGAGCCCATCAACTCAGCAATGCCGACCATCTAGAGCAAGAAATCCAGCACGTCATCACAGCTCTAACTACCATCAACAAATACCCAAGACATAAGATCAAGTCCGGGACTCCAGCCAGCGAGCCCGCAGCCAACACCAGTCCTGAAGAGAACCAACCTGCAGCTACACCACCGAAACAAACAGTTGTTCTATATATAGTGGTCAAAATCATCAGGCCTCTCACAAGATTCAATGCATCCTTCAAGCAGCAGACATCCAAGTACGGCACTGTTCCTCCAACTAACTTCACTCGATACTCCACTCCCACAAAGACAAGAATCCACACCAAAAGAAAGGCGGAGTCTCCAAGATACCATGCAGATAGATGCGGAGTACATTGGTGAAACTGGGAGAAATCTGGAAACACAACTCAATGAGCACAAAACCAGCTTCAGACTCAGCGATTGGGACAAGTCCGCCATCGTTAAACACGCCCAACAACACAAACACACCATCAAATGGGACAACGGTCATCTCATCTCCATCATGAAGCACTGGAACACACGCCGAATCGACCGAGAAGCCATCAAAATTCACTGCCACGTACAACACCGTGCCCCAAGACTCAGGATTATATATCAACGACATCTGGAAACCACTCATCAACAAGTACAGGGACATGCCTCCACTGCCGCCTCCATGCACCGCCATCTCCACCGCCTACACTCACGCCGCAGTCACATGTACATCAACCTGCGCCATCCGTCGAACTCACAAAGCAGCCGCCAACCTCACAGCTACAATGCACAGCAGACGACAGCAGACTACAACGCCACCTACGTCGGGGACACACAGAGCGTCTCGCTGACACCACACCCCACCCATGGATACGGAGCACCCCCACGTTAGCAACCGGAGTATGGAAGCAGGAACCCATCAAAAACGTAACCTCCCTACACGATGTATTTCGATTTACATCGTGTCATAATTCGATTTATGACACGACGTATATATTTATGATAAGTAATTCGAATTATGACACGACGTAACTATTTGAGACACGACGTAATTCGATTTATGACACGACCTAAATATTTGTGACACAACGTATGTAATTAGATTTATGACACGACATAATTCGAATTATGACACGACTCTAATTTTGTTTTAAGACGATGCTCTTAATGTTGTGTCGTTAATCGAATTATGTCGTGTCTCTAAAAATCGAATTATGTGGCGTCTCTAAGTCAGCCATTCAGGGGACGTTTTACAGATCAGCGCCTGGCCGATGGCGCGCACGTGAGATCGTACTCCATGCCATGTGCATGCGTACACGTGGTTGAACTAAGACTATGCTATACTTGGCTACTTTTTGCGACCAATAACTGCGACCATTTAGGATTCGGGTGAAGTTAGCCCGGAAAACGATAGAATATGCGTCATGGTGTCTTCTAAAAGGAAAACGAAAAATGAATGTGTGACATGGGAGCTTTTACTAGAGTCTCGAATGTGAAAATAAAACGTGGCATATTATAGCAGAACAAATACCTTATAGACTGGTACATTCCAAACGTTGAAAACGTCTAATTTCAATTTCAAGTTGAGATTATGATACACCCATTTAGGAACACACAATTCTACAGAGTTTAGTTTAGCAAACAATTAGATGTACGTAGTTTTTAGCATGTAAAGACAATCGTTAAATAAATATATGGAGAGTGAACCAAACAAAATACTAAATACTTTAGTTTTAAGAGATTTTGGCCAGGTTTCCAGAGTTGCAAAATGTTATCAAAGCTTCAATGGAAATTGACCTTCTAACGCAATGTACTTCCAATAATCCTTGAAAGGCTTGTCAGACCATCGTATGACATTTTAACTGAACAATGACTTATGACATTTTAAAGACAAGATCTTATTCTTGACTATCATATTAAAAAATTATGTCACATACTAAAAAACTTTATGTTTGTGTCTTATTGTTTCAGGTTTATCCGCACTATACAAACAATCATCCCTAAAATGCGTTTTATACCTTGAAGGCTTTTAAAACTATTGTATGACATTTTAACTAAATAATGACTGACACCATTTGAAAGATGAGACTGTTTTAGATTGAATCTAAGGCTCAAACAAGCATATACAGGGTTTATCCGGGCATTACGAGTATGTAATTGGACAATTTGCGATTTATAACATGGCATGGAGTCATAGAGATGGAGTACAATTTCGCGCACGCGCCATCGGCCAGGTGCTGAAATCATTTAGAGACGCGACAAAATTCGATTTTTAGAGACACAACATAATTCGATTTATGACATGAATCTTCTTTTGCTGACACGGCTTAAATAACTACGTCGTCGTGTCATAATTCGAATTATGACACGACGTAATTATTTGAGACACGTCATAATTCGAATAATGACACAACATTAAATAGACTAATAGAGCATCGTCTTAAAAAGAATTAGAGTCGTGTCGCAAATAATTATGTTGTGTCATAATTCAAATTAGGCCTACATCGTGTCATAAATATTTACGTCATGTCATAAATCGAATTATGACACAACGTAAATCGAATTAAGTCATGTAGGGAGGTTATGTTTTTGACGGGTTCCTGCTTCCATACCGGAGACTCCAGCCCAGATGAACACCTATCTCACCCACGTCCGCAACCAGGTGACTCAAGCCCACACGGACAAGTCCGAAACCCGGTGACTTAAGCCCACGCAAGCCAGCTATTCCCCACTCCTGATGACAGATAGTCAACCTGTTCGAAACGTCAACCCCTCCTGCTATACCCATCCTCTCCAACAAATTGAATTATATGTTCTTTGTGTGACAAAATTGTTCCGAGAATGTTATAAACCCACCAGTTGAGTTACATAATAACTGTAAATGTCCATTCCCAAGATGCTCTCATACATCTCTTCCATTTAATGAAAGGAGTCCATGTTGCTAAACAGTCAGTGTAACACTAACAAAAGAGTGGGTCCTATTCATGATAGGAATTAGTGAACCTGAACGATATCCATGTGTATATACTGTAGCGCGAAGGGCTGGCAAAGTAGCACGAGCCTCGCTCGATCGGTCAAACTGCTTAAAAAAGCTGTTTCCGACAACAGCCCCGCAAAATCATGAAACCAATCATCCAAAATTGTCAAGTGAGATCCAGATGCCACAACAAACCAACCAGCATCAATTTCATGCTGGCACCACCAAAAAATAAGAGTCAAATTAGCAAGAGAGAGAGTAAGAAGAGGTCGACCTGCTAGGTGACACATAACTTTTGCCTTATGGTGATGGTGCACAATTATTTGTTAATTACTCCTCCCATACAATATGCGACTGCCCCACTTACCATATGCTCATATTTTCTTACTCATCAGATTTCTTCCCCTCCCCCCCCCCTTTCAGAATCCTGGATCATTTGCTGTGATTATGTGATTGCTTAATGTCAAGAGTACAGACTCTTATAATGGTTTCCAATATTTCCCCCGTTGTCATGCTTCATGATTTATGTATGCTATTCACTTGTAAAAATTCTCAATTCTATCAATTGACAACATTCCCCCAAAAAAAATTATTCGGGGATGCCTACCACACTTAGACTACTCAACTGAAACATATACAAATTAAAAGATATAAGAACTTTTATTTCCCTCTCTACTGTTTTGCCTTCCTCACCTTTGAGGTTGTTTATCCACTGAAGTTTGTACTGGAAATTCACAACATAATTCTTGTGGTTTCATTATCAATGATGCATACATGTGCCATTGTGTATGCTACATGTACATGACTGATGTCAATCGATTTTCTATCCCAACAGATGGAAACAGTCAACCTGCATTTCAGATGGATTTATGCCGTGCCACCTGAAGTACTAAGTCGTTCGGCATCCAAGCAGCTAGCCAAGTTTCTCTGCTCTCTACCCTGCCTTACAAACTTAGCGATCAGTGGGGATGAATATTTACATGATGATTTCTTAACTGAACTAAATTCCTTGGCTGCATCCTCACAGGTAATAAAAAAGTCAGTCCTCAGGCAGTAGAGACATGCATGGATGTAGAAGCACTTTTGCTGCTCTTCATCAATTTTCATACTGTAGTATAACTAGCAAAGTAAAGGATTTTGTGTAGGAGTTTTGAAAGCCAGATTAATCCATTTATAGATTTTAAAAAACAACTGGGATGAAATAAGGCAAGAAATAAAGGAGAAGAAGCATTGGGTCTATGAATCATTTTTTTTTTTTTTAATCCATTAAATAACTATTCTTCAGGAATTAAAGAATTATATATGAAATTACATAAGTATGCGAAATTTAATAGTGTACTTCATGAATTTCATATTTTGTGTATGTATACACGTGAATAGAAATTAGAATTCCCCACCTAGCCCTATTCTTTGCTCTATTTATATTTCTTGACCTTGAGTCTGTTCATTTTATCAAATCATTGGTTTCATCACGTGGCATGAGAGGTCGAGATAGAGAGAGAGAACAATTGACATGAATTTTTGTTGGCAACCTAACGTTAATGAATATTGTTGGTAAAAACAAAGTAGAACAAAGAAAAATTTTGAGGTACTTGCCCTTTTTGTTATATATATGTCTCCACCACCAAAGGTGGTGATGCATTAAGACATTACATATGTTTTTTCGCCTTGTCCGTCAGTCCCGATTTTCGTTATCGTGAAAACTTGAGAAAAATTACATGGATTTTAACCTAACTTGAATGGAGTATGAGCATGCAAAGATGAACTGATTTGACTGTTTGTAGAAGAAGTGACATGTGAAAAGTCTCAGACTCAAACAAATGTTTAAAAATACAGATAATCTTTCATTACCACAGTAACTTGGAAAGTATTAAAGCAATACAAACCACACTTGGATCAAGTTTGTATGAGAATGCGAGGATGAAGTGATTATATTTTGGGGTAAGAGTTCAAAGGTCACATAGTCATAAAGATTTTTCAAAATACCAGTAAAATAGCTTATCACTGCAATAACATGAAAAGCATTAAGCAATTGAAACCAAACTTGGATGGAGTATGTATGAGGACGGAAGGATGGATCGATTATATTTCGGGTCTAATAGGTAATGAAGGTGAAAGATTATATATGAACATATGTCGACCAAACTGGGCTCATGCATGTTTCTTCTTGGGGGCTACACCATTATTATTATTATTATTATTATTATTATTATTACTTATACCACGCTTTTCCCATAAGGCCCAAATCGCTTGCAGTAAATGACAATTACATCCATAAGAAAAACAATCTTAAAACTACAAACTGCAAAAAAGATGTGTTTTCAAGGCCTTTCTGAAGGTAATAACTGATGGAGACTGTCTAGTTCTAAGTGGTAGATCATTCCTGTATTTTGGAGCAGATACATAAAATTGTAATTGTATTATTTACAAACTCGACATGTACACTTGTATCCTTCTTCATAGACGTACATGTATAACAAAAAATAGGGGTTGTCAAAAAATTTGGGTTTGTTGAGGTGACTAAATTCTTGGTTAGTCTATGTATTAACCCGTTCCTTCCGGGAACCTGGTATACCAGGTTCCCGTGGAGCGCACTCACAGACGGGAACCTGGTATACCAGGTTCCCATTATAGGCAGGTAAATGACGTCTTTACAAGCCTAAAATTGCCTTTCCCTGCCACTAATTCACTAAACTAGTTGATTTGAGGGTACTTCCAAAGTATATACTATCATTACCATTGCTCCTGTTTTGTGTACTTTCATAATATTCATTATAATTGTACTTTTTCATAAACATGTCAAGTTTTCTCTCACAAGAAATTCGTATAGCAGCGTATACAGTTCCGCGGTGTCTTTCCCATAGATATTGACTTTCGCTGAGACCTTTCCATACACAAATACTGATACTGCTGGTACTTCATTGGGAGTAGCGTAATCCGCGCTCGCCCTGTAGAAGCTTATGACGGCACGCACCCAAATAACTTACCTCCGCTCTTCTATTGTTGGAGTTTATAACCATGACAACGAACTTGACCCTCGGCCATGTTCATTGTTCCTCTTACGTAACTCTTACGTAACTGTAGGTGGGCCTAAGACATAACTCTTTTCTATTCTATATAGGTCAAAATTTGCCAATCCTTAGGAACCATTACGTTTCCCCTATCATCTTCCGCTCTAGAATCCTATTTTTTGTTTTTATTTCTTGTGTCCTTTTTATATTTTTTCTTGTCTCCGTCTTCAAGATTTCTTCTGCTTGTGTAGAGAATTTATGCTATTTTTTTAAATAAATAAAAGAGAAAATCTTTCTCTTATAATGTTGTCCACCTTCTTTTAGATAACTCTTTTGTGCTAAAGTATATAATGTCCGATGTTTATTATTTCTGTCAATAACATATAATGAATGTATTATCTTATTTTGATGCAACAGAGATTTACAAACAAAATCAAAACTTTTACTTTCTATAATTTGTGTACAGTAACATTCTTCTCAATTCGACATTATCAGCCGCTCATTCTCTATTTTCGTCCCCTATAATAAATATAAGGTATAATGTGTACATCATTAGGGATATGTTATAATAATTTATCTCAAGGAAGAGACGATGCCGGCATACAAGCAAATGGCGGAATATAAAACAACATGAAAGATGAAGATGCAAAACAACATTGACAGAAAGACAGAGATAGAAAGACAGACATACAGACAGACAGATAGTGGGAGAGAGAGAGAGGGGCGGGAGAGATAGAAAGTTGGACGTAGTCTTTACTGTCTATATATTAATACGCAAAATCGCCGCGGGGGGTACGTAACGGTCTGCGAATGTGATTTTTTTGACATCAAACCCGTCTTTCCTCGACCGTACCCGCCTCTGCCGTGGCGCGGGAATGGCGACACAATTCCAAGCGGACCCGCTCGCGCATGTCGCGTGCCACGTCGACCCCGTGGTCGCCGTCGATGTCGTTATAAAGGCGGTTTCGGGGTCCCGGGGAGGACGGGCGGACGGGCGGACGGGCGGACGAGAGCACGGCCGGCATCATCCGTGCAAGGAGGCGACGAACCCGCGAGAGTGAGGCAGCGAGGCGTGCACCCGCCCTCTGTCTAATTATTCAAAGAGATTCCACTATTAAGAGACGATCCACTCCACAATGTGTTGTAGCAGATGCTCAGTGCAATGGATCGGGCCTACTCCGTGTTAGGCATCTTGCTGTATGATATGCTTTGTAGGCACTTTACGGGCATTTTAGAGAAATACACAGCATATGACAATCCACTCAAGTCATGTGGCGTAGCAAGTACAAGGCGCAGCGGGTCGGGCCTATCCCGTGTTAGGCATCTTGCTATATATAGGCCTATGCAGCAGCCACACACACACAGCCGAGTTAAATCGTGCGACTACTGCAATATTCTGGCACAAACCGTCCGATTTTTCGTGTAAAATCTTTACTTTAAAAATATATATACAAATTCTGTGAACCATGCCAACATAATCATAGTCCAAGCTTCTGCTTTATTGGTCTTTTCATGAAAACTACATTAAAATCACAACAATAATAACGCAAATAGATTGTAATTATCGAGACCATATAACTGACGAGAAGGTAAATTCAGCGAGCTTACGTAATTTCAAATGCCTCCGCACGGGCAACTCCGCAGTCTCGGGCCAGTCACGGGCTGACGCCATGCAATTTACCCTGTGATGAGGTAAGTGCACCACTCTACTGCTGTACCTGTAATACTGGCTGTATAGCGTGTCTTTAGATCCTTCAATGTTTCATGTTTGAGCCGTGCAATAAATTGTTGTTTTCTTTTATTTCTTTATTGAATGTGATGTGAATGTGAGTACGGTACATGCTATTACAGAAGTGTCCAAGGAATGATAGGCCTACAGGTGGAAGGGATATAAAACAAATATACAATGACTCATTCTCGGAACAAGCTAAAACTATTCGCACTCGGGAACATCAATGGTACTGTTCTCTCTCGGGCCGCGATGGTCCTCGGGATAATATAATACGATTTGATGTTCCTTCGATGCGAATAGTTTTAGCTAGATCCTCGAGTCACTTCGAGTGTCAGTGTATATTTGTATATTTGTATATTATTTCATTGTAGGACTAAATTAACTTGGCAATGTGTGAAAATAACCGAAATGATAATGGGAGTGAAGTGCATGTAAACAATATTCGTATCTGGGCGTCAATCCATTATCCTGGGTGGGGACGGGGGGACACGTCCCCCCCACGATTTGGGGTTAAAATCTTTCCTAATTCTTTCTTTCTATCTTTCTGTGTTGACTTTGCGCGGGAGGGGGGGGGGGGAACTTTATTAAAACAAGGATTAGTCGAGAACGGTACTACGAAACGTCTTCTTTCTCTAATAATTTAATGAAACGTCAAACTTCCACGCTACGCGCGAGAGGGTGGAAACTGAATTCAGACAAGGATTAAGAGTCGATCGAGAACGGTAGAACGAATCATCTTCTTTCTCTTATAATTTAATGAAACGTCAAAGCTTCTACGCTACGCGAGACAGGGTGGAAACTGAATTCAGGCAAGGATTAAGAGTCGATCGAGAACGGTAGAACGAATCATCTTCTTTCTCTTATAATTTAATGAAACTTCACAGCTTCCGCGCTTTGCGCGGGAGGGGGAAACTGGATTCAAACAAAGATTAAAAGTCAATTTAAGAACGGTACAACGAATCGTCTTCTTTTAAAATAATTTAATGAAACGTCAAAGCTTCGCGCTACGCGAGAGGGTGAAAACTGAATTCAGACAAGGATTAAGAGTCCAGAACGGTAGAACGAATCGTCTTCTTTCTCTAAAAATGTAATGAAACGTCAAAGATTAAAAAAGACAATAAATGAACCGGTCACCAATGAAAGTACATGCCGTGAAACAGAATAACTAGAGAGAGAGTGACATGTAATTGTGTCCCCCCATGCTCAAACTCGGATTGACACCCTTGATTCGTATAGATAACGAGAGTGAGGATCCGGGAAAGGGATAGTGGAATAATAGGAACGAAGTGACGACAATAATCGTAAATAACGAAAGTGAAAACGAAAGTAACGTCTAAAATATCTGCTTCAATTTTGATTACAAATTAATGATTTCACTGTTTTCTTCCAGTTTTCAAGTTTTATTACATAATTCAGATAATTAAAAAAAAAAATCAAAACGATACATGATGGGACAGCAAACAAGAGGTTGGTATTCTAACGAGTAAAATATTAATGAAAAGAAGAAGAAAAATGATAAAATGATAAAAAGTAGGCCTATACAATGAAGAGAAATAATATCATCTAGCACAGAAATATCTTTTTTTTAAATATAATAATAATTATAATTAAAAAAATAATTAAAATAAATAAATAAATAAAAATAAAAAAATTGATAGCACATATCTATTTACAACCCCACCCTCCCTAGAATCCCGTGGATTTTCCATGGGTCCTGCTAGTATTTATTATTATGATAATTGTCTCTCCAATCACCCCCCAGCTCCGATGTTTTTCTTTAGTTACTTTCTTTTTGTTTCTTTATATCTGTCCGACGTAAATAAGTACCGTCAATATAGCATAATAAACTTTTTTCCTTCATATCATTTTGATGCAACAGAGATTTACATTCAAAAGTTTTACTGTTTATAATTATTGTACAGTAATATTCTTCTCATTTTGAAATCATCAGGCGCTCGTTCTGTGTTTTCCTTCTCCATATCGAGGTTATGGTATGATAATTTATCTCAAGATCAAAATAAACACTTTCAGAATAAAAGCAAATAGCGGAACGGAAAACAGTACCAAAGATGAAGATGGAAAATGGCGCTGAGAAAGCGAGTAAGAAAGAGAGAGAGAGAAAGAGACATACAGAGAGAGAAACAATCATTTATCATGTCATCTTTTCGTCTGTGACATTTTACTAAATCATTTTTTAATTATTCCTTTATCTTTCCATGACTGTTATATATTTTGAATGAATATTTCAGATAGGGTCAAATTTGGTTTTAGGATATAATTATGAACAGCTCTTTTTATTTAGGAGTACGTCAAAACGCGATCTCATTAAAAATCGCGGAACAGAAAACACTATGAGAGATGAAGATAGAAAAAGAGAGAGAGGGAGAGAATGTTGGACGTATTGTTATTTATTATTATGCTATTTGTCTCTCCGATCAACCCTCAACTCACCCGCTCTGGATTACTTTTTACTTTCTTTTTTTCATCATGATTTACATTCAACAATTTTACTTTTTATAATTATTGTACAGTAATATTCTTCTCATTTCGATATCATCAGGCGCTCGTTCTGTGTTTTTCTTCTTCATATCGAGGTTACTGATAAAAGTTTATCTCAAGATCGAAAGGAATACTTTCGGAATAAAAGCAATTAGCGGAACGGAAAACAATACCAGAGATGAAGATGGAAAATGGTGCTGAGAAAGCGAGTAAGAAAAAGATAGAAATACACAGAGAGAAAAGGAGAGACAAAGAGAGAGAGAAAAAAAAAGATAGGGAGAAAGATAGAGAGAGAGAGACAAAGAAAGAGACAGATAGAGAGAGAGAAACAATCATTTGTTATGCCATCTTTTCGTCTGTGACATTTTACTAAATCACATTTGTATTATTCCTTTATCTCTCCATGATTGTTATATATTTGAATGAATATTTCAGATAGGGTCAAATTGGGTTCTACCTTACAATTATGATCAGCTATTTTTATTTAGGAGAACGTGGAAAGTGGAAACGCAATCTCATTCAAAATCGCGGAACAGAAAACACTATGAGAGCTGAAGATGGAAAACGACATTGAGAAAACGAAAGAGAGAGAAAGTTGGGCGTATTGTTATTTATTATTACCGCTATATATGCTTTTTGTCTCTCCGATCAACCCCCACCCGCTCTAGATTCCTCTCTATTTTCTATTGTTTTATCAGGATTTACATTCGAAAGTTTTACTCTTTATAATTATTGAACAGTAATATTCTTCTTATTTCGATTATAATCAGGCGCTCGTTCCGTGTTTTTCTTCTCCATGTCGAGGTTATGGTATAATAATTTATTTCAAGATCGAAAGGAATACTTTCGGAATAAAAGCAAATAGCGGAACGGAGAGCAGTACCAGAGATGAAGATGGAAAATGGCACTGAGAAGGCGAGCAGGAGAGAGAGAAAGAGCGAAAGAGAAAAAGAGAGAGAAATACAGGGAAAGAAAAAGAGAGAGCGAGAGAGAGAAAAAAGCGAGAAAGAGACAGAGAGACAAAGAAAGAGACAATCTGAGAGAGAAACAATCATTTCTTATGTCATCTTTTCGTCTGACATTTTTAACTAAATCACATTTGTATTATTCCTTTATCTTTCATTGATGGTTATATATTTGAATTAATATTTTAGATAGGGTCAAATTCGGTACTACATTATAATTATGATCAGCTATTTTTATTTAGGAGAACGTGGAAACGAGATCTCATTAAAATTCGCGGAACAGAAATCACTATGAGAGATGAAGCTTGAAAACGACAACTGCAAAACAACAAGACCCCCTCCCCAAAAGGGTTATTTTAACCCGATATACATGTGGTATACATACATGGATCATCAATGTTGTATGTCAGCATCCAATTACCTTATTTCCGCTCTTCTATTGTTGGAGTTTATAACCATGACAACGACCTATACCCTCGGCCACGTCCATTGTTCCTCTTACGTAACTTATCTGTATAGGTGGCCCAGATCTGCGCATGCGCTATGTTCCTGCTCGTCGAAGCCGCTGGCCAGGCTTGAACGCACACGCATTGTACGGCCCACTGAACGCACGCACGGCAGCGAACTGGTCGAGTCTTTGATTTTTATTCTCGTTTGTGAGGCGGCTACCGGGCTGAATAATGTCGGAAGGAACGGGTTAATACGCAAAATCGTTGCGGGGGGTACTTTTCGGTTCATCAAAAACATCTTTCCTCGACCGTACCCGCCTTCACCATTGCGAGGGAACGGTGACACAATTCCACGAGACATGTCTCTCGTATCCCACGTGCCACGTCGATGTCATTAAACGTGGTTTCGGGGTCCCGGGAGGATGAGCGGACGAGAGCACGGCCGGCGTTGTCAATGCAAGGAGGCAATGAACCCGCGAGAGTGAGGCAGCAAGGCATGCACACACCCACTGTGTAATCAAAGAGATACACGGCAGATGACGATCAACTCACATAATGTGGTGTAGCAAATGCACGATGCAACGAGTATGGCTTATATACCCCGGTTATGCATCTTGCTATATGATATGCGTTGTAGGCACTGCACATGCAGGTCAGAGAGATAGACATTATATGACGATCAACTCGCGTAATATGGTGTAGCAAATGCACGATGCAACATATGTTGGGCCTACCCCGTGTTATAGGCATCTCGCTATATGCAGCAGCCAAACTGACGAGAACGTATGTTGATTCTACACTTACACACACAGTCGAGTCAATTCGTGCATGCACTCCCGGCACAAAACGTCTGATTTTTCGCGTGAAATCTTTACCTCAAAAATAATTATACAAATCCTGTGAACCATGCCAACATAATCATAATCCAAGCTTCTGCTTTATTAGTCTTTTCATGAAAACTACATTGAAATCACAACAATAATAACGCAAATAGATCATAATTATCGAAATCATAACTGACATAGTTTGTTTACGGTGCGTCAGTTCATGGCCAAACAGCGCATAATATATTATACAAACTCTGTCGAGAAAAAAATTAATCTAATTATATTTTCGATAGCACATATAAATCTATTCAACCCCCACCCCCTAGAATCCAGTGGATTTTCCACGGGTCCTGCTAGTACTAGTGGTCAAGTGCAACATACCACTATCACATGTACATTACATACAGCAGTGTTTGGGGGTTGAATGTGTGCATAGCTAATTAACTTATTAAATACATCACGCACTCTGGCCCGAATTCACAAAGGAGGTTTGCCTACAAACCTCCTTTGTGAATTCGGGCCTCGATCTGTGAGCCAAGAGTATGATAAGTGCTTTCTGCATGTTTGCTTCATAATGAATACCGGGGTATATGCATTTCTGTTTCATAATTAGCACATATATTAGAGTGGTGAAGTAACTTAATTTTCCGAAAGAGCATCAAAAATAATAGATCCAAATGTCGAAAACCAATTGAATATATGTTAAAGAGAAGGTTTATTGATTTTAAACTTGACTGAATTTGGTATCATAATTGCAATCGAAAAATTAAACTGAGTAAAATTATTACATTTGTGTAACTTGTCAATTCCAGCGAAAATTATAAAAATTGATTAAACTTGACAAAAAATCAACCCTCTCAAGAAACATCGTAGTTCAGTTGATTTTTCAGTGCCGTCACAAAATGAACAATATAGGGACTTTTAGATTTGCACGTCGACATAGTGGACTGCAACGTGTGACATCCTTATAAGGCACTGTGATGTCCTTTTAAGGCACTGCCGGGCACGGCCCAGTGCCTTAACACAATGTCACACGCGGCAGTCCACGCTCTCGTCGTGTAAATCTAAAAGTCCCTATTGGCCCGCTCAGCTGAACGGTGCGCGATGCATTTTGCGTGCAATTCACATGTATTGCATTGACTCTCATTTATACCCAACGTTGTTTACCGTCATGAATATCTGGAGAATTTTATGTAGATTTGTTGCCTATTTTGCGAAATGTCCTCTGCAGTCCCAGATCTGACTCATACACGCTGACCTGCCATCAGGATATGTGATCATTCAAATTATTATGCTCAAATGTGACGGAAAATAACATAAAAATCAAACAAACATTTGTAGAAAGTAATATTTATTCAGTGCCCAATTCAAAATGCCCAAAATAAAGGAAATATCACCACTGGCAGTAAATATATAAACAACGTTAAAGGTAAAGACCGGTTTTGGAAACGCCCCTCTCTCAAAACAGTTGAAATGGAAGCTCTCATTACCAATCATGTGAAAGAATATGTTTTGACTAATACGTGATGATACAAATTTTGCCGGGAAAGTAGGGAAACCGCCTACTAATTGATATATTTGGTAAATTATATCTATTGGGACCAAATAGATATCGCGCACGTGGTCGCGTAGTCCCATATACATCTTTCTGTGTACAGTGCTTGTAACTTTACCAAGACTGGGCCAAATTTCTTATCATTTTGATGATTCCAGAACCTTGCAGTACACACCAATACTTATATGCTAGCTGATCAACCTTTTCTGATCGATTCCACAACGTTTCTTTCACAATGCAATCGCATGACCAGAACTGGTCTTTATCTTTAACCCATATCTAAAAATTGCAATGGGTATCCAACATTGTCCCGAATATGTGATATATAGGTTGTTCATATTGTGAGGTCACATTATCGTATGTAAATAACGCCGTCATTTCACTTTGTGAGTGGATTCTGGAAAGGGTATCAAAATTGCATTTAATTTATTCCTCACAATATTGAGGGCTTAAAAAGTATTTTACTCATTTTGTAAATGTTCTCAGCAATCTGTTGAGGTATAATTTGCCTATTTTCCAAATTTCAATGAACCTTCTCTTTAAGTATTGGTTGAGATATGCCCATCTGAATAATAGATTTCCTATAGGAACTCAGTATTATTTTGCTCTGGTTCGTATAACACTAAGTTCCTATAGGAAATCTATTTATTCAGATGGTCATACATGTATCTCAGCCAATTAATACTTAAAGTGACTCGGTAACATTGCCCAGGAAGCTGTAATGAATGGAGATCCTGTCGAAGAGGCTCCTTTGTTTCCCCTACCATAATCCCCTTTATCCCCCTCCAAGATCGCACAGCTCCCTGGTAGCACTAAGTCCTCCCTTTCCACCCACAGCCCAGTCCTGCGAGCACGGTGGCTTATGTGTTGCCGGCCCGTACTTGGGGTGAAAAGTGGTGATGAAATTAATTTAGTTACTTTGGGAAATAAACCTTTGGACTACCTTCCTTGCTATGCAGGCGGGTACGCACGCAGCGGGTGGTTTGGGGGGTTAACCCCCCCCCCCCTCAAATTTTGTTTATGTGTGTGTATCAAGTGAAAAAAAAAGAAAAAAACTAAATATCGCTCGGTATAATTTTGCTTTCCCCTCCCCGCTTATTCAGCGGCCGGCTAAGTCGTTGCGAAAATTTGCCTCAAAACTGGACCCCCCAAAAAAAAAAAAAAAAAAAAATGTCACCCCACCCCACCCCCCATTATGTTGTGGTTCTGTATTTTATATGTTATAGCTATATATATCTTCACTGGACATGACGTAGTTTTTGCGGTGCCACGCAAGACTTCTAAGGTCGATGCCTGCAAATTTTTACGACCGAGTGTATAGAAAAGTTAGAGAAGCAGACGGCGGTGCGTAGCATTTTTTAATATTTGGAATGCCAGAGGGGATCTGTGCATTGATAAGGACAGCTGTTGATGGATTTGATGGCTGGAGAGGGTTACATTTCTTGTTATTAAGCCAAGTTAATCTTGAATATCTTTCCCTCTGGAAATTCTTTCGAGACGGTATCTCCATTCATAACATCTTCCTGCATTGCCTCAGATTCTGAAACAAAATCCTGGATTTAGCTCATGCTGTAATCATAACTATAAATCTTTAGGTCAGTCAGGAATCCCATGACTTTTACATGCAAGCCAATCGCCTGTCTGATTATCAAGATATATATGATTGGAAATCGAAATCAAATTTTGCGTTTTCCTAACTGTTTTGATAACACTAGAGTCTATGGGATGAAATGGGTCATTAAAAGATTTTTAAGGCACTTCATGATCATTTTGAAGCGCAATCTGTTTAGGGCTTCAATATTACACCATATCACAGACACTGATAAGACGTAGGGCGATGCATGTCAGATTTAACATTGTTAAACAATGCCTTTAACATATTCAATGGGTTTTAGATATTTGGACATTATTTTTGATGCTCTTTCGGAAAATGGAGTTCAAATTGAGAAATTCTATTTAAAAAAAGAAGAGATTTTTATGATGTCACAGCTTCTGTAGGCCTACTCTATTAGGAGGGCTGTATCACTTCATCTCATAACATTACAGGGGTCTCAAAAAAAAAGTGCATTTAAAGGGGAAATGGACAAGTTTGGCCGATTCCGTACGTTCCAAATCACTTGTCTCTTTTACCCTCATATTTGCAGCTTATCACATTTTGGTATTTCATTCCTTTTTTCTCTAAAAATCTGTGTACGGTTGTCTTGACAGAATCCTTACTTCAGGGAAAAGAAGCATACCAGCATGCAGGAGCGGTCGACAGAAGAAAATCAACAAGAACAACGACTCAACCAGTTGGAAACTAGTATATACCAACATCCAATCAGCCCTCTCCAAGTTGAACTTCTGGAATCAGGACGACTTTCTCAATATTTCCAGAGTGAGCCTCACTGAGGCATTCATTCGGAGCCTCAACAGGTGCAGGAATTCCAAAGAGAAGGGAAACATCACTCATTACACCAGAGTTCGGGAGAAGCATCACTACACTCTGTAGGCGAGGGATCAGGATATTCATCTAGAGTACAGAACCTTGACATGCCTTCAACCAGTGGATCGAGATCTACAGAATGCAGAAAAGGTGCAGGTTTGTACACCAGAATCTCAAAACTTTTTTATGCCCATACAGCCACAAAATAATCAAGTAATATTGACTGCCTTCAGGGCAGTACGACATATATAGCCCGAACCGAAGGTGAGGGTGATATATGACAAGTCGTATTGCCCAGCATTAGGCAGTCAATATTACTATTATTAAACACATCAGACATCTAGAACAAACAAGAAACTCTTACTATCTTATACTCTCAAATTATGTAAAATACAGTAGCCTACACTGCACAGGGTTTCCTAGCATGAAAAGTTGCAAAAAACATCGTCAAACCAACACTGTGCATCCATTGCTTGACGAAATTTTCGACACACTGTGTGCCTTGGGTGTAATTATTACGTGACAGTAGAGTGCGCGCAAATGGGCAGGTTCTCATACGCGTAATAGATGCGCAATGAAAATTACAAAAACCTGTGTGTTGGCTTTACATTATTGCCCACTAGTTTAAAGGTACTATGTCCCATTTGCAGGCCAAAAAAATTAAAAGGTTAAATTCCAACGGCATTTGAAAGACAATACTAATTTAGAACTTCCCCCCAAAAAAGGGGGCTTGAAAATGTCTTTAAAGGCCAGGTTCATTGATTTTGAAATCGACTGAATTTGGTATCATTGTGATCAGAACATTACACTGAGTAAAACTATCACATTTGTGTAACTTGTAAATTCGTGCGAAAATTATAAAAGTTGATTAAACTTGACGAAATATCACCCCACTCGAGACCCGAAAACATCGTAAGTCAGGTGATTTTTGAGTGACGTAGCACAATGAACAATTAATACAATGGGCCGCTCAGCTGATCGGTGCGCGATGCAGTTTGCGTGCAATTCACATGTATTGCATTGACTCTTGAGGACCGTACCCATTCTTACCCAACGTTGTTTACCTTCATCAAAGTCACCCTGAAAATATCGATATGGACGAAAACATACTTGATTTGAGTTTTGAGGAGATAGAAGAAGGAAGTACCTCGGACAACGACAACGACAATGGAGATTTGGGAGATCTAGACCTAGAAGAAGATCTGGAAGATTTTGCCGAAGTCGATGGACAAGCACAAGCTGTCGGGGCAGCCGCAGTCGCTGCGTATCTACATGAGCCCGCATATCACAGCCAGGCCAGCCGGCCCGGCGCTTGATCGAGCTAGCTGTGAATCGCGAACCGGACTGATCTAAGTCTTCTCTCGACTTCCACTTTCCCCATTTATCTATCAAAAATCTAAACTAATCGGCCTAATCAGACATTTTCGTAATGAATATTTGGACAATTATATGTAAACTTGTCGCATATTTTGCCCCAGAAGAGTCGTTAGTTCAGCATGCAAAATGTCTTAGGCACTCCCAGATCCGACACATACACGCTGAGCTGCCCTCAGAATATGTGATTATTTTCCGATTTTTATGGTCAAATGTGACGGTAAATAACATAAAAATCGAATACACATTTGTAGAAAGTATTATTTATTCAGTGTATCTCATTCAAAGTGCCTAAAATAAAGGAAATATCACAACTGGCGGTAAATATACAAACAACGTTAACCCATATCTAAAAATTGCAATGGGTATCCAACATTGTCCCGAATGTGTGATTGCAGGTTGTTCATAATGTGACGTCATTTTATCGCATGTAAATAACGCCGTCATTTCACTTTGTGAGTGGGTTTTGGAAAGGGTATCAAAATTGCAATTAATTTATTCCTCACAATAGTGAGGGCTTTAAAAGTACTTTAGTCATTTTGTTAATGTTCTCAGCAATCTGTAGAGGTGTGATTTGCCTTTTTTCCAAATTTCAATGAACCTGGCCTTTAAGTGGGAAAATAACGACTATTAGTTGTCGAATCGACTTAGGAGCTATAGAGCCAGTAAGTAATAGTCTGATTTTTCAGACCATTGTACCTAATGGTTGTACGTTTTATGCTGCGCAAAGATTCAATCAGTTTAATTTTGGCCATTACAAGAAGTGGGTTATTGATGTACACAAATGCTCATGTACCCTTTACAGCTCATTTTATGTATGTTATTACCAAAGATGAAAAAAGCCGGTCAGTCACTCAATAGTGTCTGACAGTGAAGTCTAGCAAGTAAACGGGTTTCCTTGCATAATTTGAAAATTAGGACACTGCTAACGTTAAAATTTCACAGATAGGACATACATGACATATTCATAATTCGATCCTGCAAAGTTCTACAGAATTTGATGTTGGCTGCAAAAGGGACATAGTATCTTTAACACACAATTTGCAATTGACTTTTCAGAATGGGCAATAATATTTGTTCATTGGTTTACTGTGTAATAATATTGACCGGTAAATTACATACAAAATCCCATTGACTTTTCTTTCCGCGCGTAGTATTGTTGGCTTATCATTAACATTGGAATTCCATTCCTAATGATATAAAGGAAATAGAAAACTTTGCTCATTTTAAGAGAAAATTAAAGGAATACCTAACACTCGAGAGTCAGAGGAGAGAAGCGAATGACATGTTATATGATTGAAATAGCCTTTTAAAAAATTCTTCTGCTGGTTTATACTTTTTAGTTTTGTATATACTTGTGTTTTTGTACGTACTTATAGAAATTCGACATATATTCATCATTATTTTCCTCTCCTTCCTCCTCTTCCTCTTTTTTCTTCTTCTCAGCCTTCTTCTTTTTCTTCTTATTATCATTTCTATCATCAGTTTAAAGTTGTTATTATTATCATCATTATTATATTTAATAATTGTGTTCTATCTTTTTCTTATTTGTCTATTTTAACTTAATAATTTTGTACATATAATATTGTCGGGGACCCCCCTAGAAATAAGCTCTCGAGCTTTCGTGGGTTATCCTGTTCAAGCTGACTTAATTTTGATCTGTTATTCTTGTATATTGTTGTACGTTGGAAGCTTGTCGAATAAAATCAATTAATCAATCTATCAAATAAACTTAGAGGGCAATACAATTTAAAAATTGCCCTGCTCAGATGTCTGATACGGTTAATAATGACCAATAACATTACGGTATGTCAACTAAAGTCAGGTTACGTCATGTACATATTTTCTTTGAGTTAACGAAATGGGGATGATCATTGTAGAGGTGTTGTGGTCCATAAGATACGTCACCGAACTGTGGATCACATATTTTGTGGTTCGAGTCCCGATAAGCCACTAATGTCCTTGAGCAATTAACACATTTTAACTTTTTAACTATTGCTCCCCTCAACCCAAGGCTAAATGGGTACCGGTAGGATGCGTAGGTCAATGTGATTAGTTTAGCATGTGGGAGCACTTAAAAAGGCATCAGGTGGAATGCATGCTACCCAGGGAGTGGATAATGTGCACTCTAATGAAGATGAAAATCAAGATGCAGTTTATTCTATCACATTTAATTTTTTAAAGAAAATGTCATGTCAAAATTATGGTAGTAATTATAGATCATGACCATGTACAGTATGTCAAAACTTGTATTTCGAGTAATGTGTTTTTCTTGCATCATATAACTGTTTAGTAAGCAGATCCTCTGTCAAATTATCAGGTAAAAAGAAAATTATTATTTAGGTTTTACCTACAACGTTTACCTCAGCAAAAATAGGAATCATTAGATTGTAATATGATTTTATCAACCATTGAAATGTACATGCAATCATATTATGGTCATAATTAAATAAAGTATAAGAAACCCCCAAAGGAAGTGATACAGTATTAGTGAGTCTACATACATGTAAAAATAGCATCGTTGTTTGTATTGTTTATGCATATTGTAAATGCTTGAATTCTCAATTTCGCATATAAGATTGATTAGTTCTTTTCAAATACGAATTTGTTATCCATTTTTCAAAGTTTCACTATAATTCTGTTTTATATTCGTCATTCGAAGTTGTTTCTTTTACAACTAGATACCCTTCCATATATTGTTTATTTTGTTTTATTGCAGTTCTAATCGAGATTGAAGGAATTCCTGAACATCGGTAAGTAATACAATATACGATTACCTTTTTCTCTTTTTCTCATCTCACCCTCTTTATCTCTCTCTCTCTCTCTCTCTTTCTCTCTCATTCCCATCCTATGTCCCCAGGGCGAGATAGTGGATGAGAGAGGGAGAGTAAGAAAGAGGGCCAGGATGAGAGGGAGAGATATGCATATCTCTCCCTCTCATCCTGGCCCTCTTTCTTACTCTCCCTCTCTCATCCACTATCTCGCCCTCCCCTTTCTCTCTTCATCTATTTCTATTGCTGTCTTCAACATTTCCTATACCTTTGTAATTGTCTGTTTGGAGCCAGAAGGGCATTAACTGATTATTCTTTAACGCCTTCTTCACACTCCCCTAATGTCTTGCCATGATGCTTTTTTATTGCTTTCAAATGGCATTCAATGAAATTATGCCATGATTGAAAGTCATCAGGTTGCCTTTAAATTCGAGCTGGACGTAGAATAAGCAAAATCTAAAGGTTTAAACATTATTAAAAAACCATATTAAAACCATTTTCACATCCCAGTTTTCCCTCTCTCGACCTGTCTGTTATAGCTTCTCACATCTTCCCCTCTCCAATCCCTCCACTCTCAGTTTAAAATGTTTTTCCGAATCTCAAACACTTTTATCTCAATGTTAATTGTTTTTCTCTCTCTCTCTCTTTCTCTCCCTCACTCTCTCATTTCTAATCTTTTTCAATCTCCGTCTGCCCCTCTCTCTTTGTCTGTATCTCTCACAATCTCCCCATGCCCCCTCCCCCTTCTCTCTCTCTGTATTTTTTTAATTTTATCTGTCTCCCTCTCTTTTTCTGTCTCTCTATTACATAACAAACACATCCACAGCGACGATGATGATGATGGTGATAGAGTTGATGGGAGCCTGGAACAACGTCCTGGAAAAAGACGAGCTAAGACGGATCGTAAACCTACTTCACCTTAGGGTCCTTAGGATGAAATACAATAGCATTATTGAATAACGTTCAGAGCGGGATTTGACAATAGCAATTTATCTTACCCACACACAGATGTAATATTTAATTGAATTGTACTAGTATATCCTATTTTCACTTCTTGCCATTATACCTCAAAACAGCTGTTACATATAAGTGCAATCCTACTTTACTATGCAAACACTTACAAGTACTTATCTGTTATTGATTATGCATTACAAGTTGTAATTTTGTTGTTATATTGGCATATATTTTGAAGAATTTATTGTAAGTCTAAATTTGTGTCGTCATTATGATATCTTGCTTTCGTTTCTAATACAAGCATACAATAATGCTCAATTCATCTTAACAGTATTACCTCTCGGACCTATGCAATTTTTACATGTTCTGTATATATTGGTGAAATTCTATGTCGCTCTTTATTTGTAAATAGATGGACAGATGTAAATATCATATTAATTGAACATGAAATATAATAGATGGTATGTTCAATGTTTGCTTTAGGCCATGGGCCTATTGGCATTTAATTTTTTTGTTTTGTTGCTATTGCACGAAATCCTCTGGAAAGACATTAATCTATGTGCCTCTCCACCTCCAGGTGTATAAAATGTTTACCTGGTACAAAGATATCTGATTGTCATATTTCCTTATAACGTTTGCTAGCCCGGCTAAAGTCGGCGTAATAACAGTTTGTACAGCAAATTAGAACCATAAACGCTGTATATATACATACTATAATATGATACTGTTTTACACCTTATACGTCAAAGTGCTTAGTAATATTTGTATCAAGCGCTCTGTAAATGTTAATTCACATGTACTATCGAGTATCGATATTGTCAATACCGTTTTTACAGCTGATAGAAAATACCTGTTCACTACTAACTTTTCTATTATTTGTATTTTGCATATACCATGATGGTCACAAGATTTTATTAGCATTTGATTAGGTTCTTTTTAAGTGCCTCTTGAGCATTTAATCTCGAGTGTACTAGTGTTTTGGGCGCCTTACAAAATAATTATGTATGATTTTGCTGTGTACGGAGCATCAACATGACATGTATTTTTGTGTATTTTCTCGAACTCCAAGAATTTATCTAGACCTTCTATATATATGTGTGTATATATATATATATATATACTATTGGCCATAATGGTGGAATAATTTGTTTTTACCCCAATTTATGGAATGATATACTATGTATACGTATGTATATGTATATGTATACTATTATCTAGATCTATTAGGAGTAAATAATTTTCAAAATCATTCCATAAATTGGGGTAAAAAAAAAATTATTCCACCTTCATGACCAACAGTGTATATATGGTGTGACCATAGTTCGCGCGTGACCTAATTTCCCTATCTCAAAAAATCGGTAAGGTTTCGAAAATCTGATATCACCAATCGAAAGAGAAGCATAAAATTACCCAGAGATTGAATTTTCTTTGGAATTGGGTGTGAAAATATGAAAATATTGACAAAAGATTATTAACTTACCAATAAGGGTCTGGAAATCTTCATTTTGAGAGCAGATATCCTCAAAATTGGAAGTAAAAAGTGGTACCACAACTGATTGTATGATATCTTGCCTTGTAGATGATGAAATTACCTTTTTTTTTTATAATGATCACATTTTTTATAAATCAGCTGTAAACCGTTGTGCGGGAAGTAAGGTCTCGTTGCTGTTATGACGTTTTTAGTTGCAGTGCACACGCCGATCCGACATCAAATTTTTAGATCGCGATATCTTCGGAATCCTTTGACGATAAATTTCCTTGTAGTAAGAAAACTTTGACGTCCATTTGGTAATACATCTGTAATTGAAATGAATAAATGTGTGTAGAATATGAGAAATCATAGATTGAATATCACATTTTCCAATATTTTTAAAAATCTCCGCGAACTTTGGTCACCCCATCATATATGTTTACATGTATACAATATAATATATATATATATATATATATATATATATATATATATATATACATGTATACATGTATAAGATTTATTGTGTAATTGCAAACGATAACCAGTTCAGGTATCAACAGATTATTGTTGACAGCTGGTCACACTAGCAGTCTCTGTATTAGGGTCCCAAATAGGACATTCCAATAGGTTCGCGGCTGCTAGCTCATATGATATGATGTCATGTATCTCTTATCAAAAGTACCTTAACATTTCTAACACATGTAACTTCAAGGATATTGTTCATCATTATTAAAACAAAAATGGCGGTTTTGCCACTTATATATATATATCCTAATAAGCTGTTAGTGTTGGTTGGAGACGTATTTGTTAACCAGGATTATCATATGCATATATATCTACATTGTGTATATATATTCATGTATTCAAAGTCATCTTTATTTCAATGGAAGAAAATCAAAAAGTTAAATGGATAATATACCCAGGTCCTCTGTCAGAAGAAGAGAAATAGGCCTACTTCCTCCTCAACTGACAAGAGGCAGGGTCACCAATTGCTAAGTTTTTTTCATAATTTTATCAAGGAAGAAATACCAAGTAAAGTGAGCTGTAATATGTATGAGTTGTTCAAACTAATACACAAGTGAACTCTAAATGTTCTTTGGCCATATCAGAGGAGTGCATATGATTTGTTAAAAGGAAATCAAACCTAATAGCAAGTTCATTTAAAAGAAAAGAGAAAAATATGAAAAGCAGATTGGAGAAAGTTTGAAAGAAATCGGAAAAACAATACTAAAGTGCTATATATATCCCTACTTTTGTTAGCTGACAATGTTACAAAAATATAACAATCTAAAAATCGATAGTAATAATTGATCTATTCATATAAGAGGAATTGGAAGTGATTAGTTTTGATGAGTCAGCACCATATGATAATTGTTAATGACAATGTTACACAAATATAATAATTCATGAAATCATTATATTAGTAATAATTGATGTATTCATATAAGAGGAATTTAAAGTGATTGATTTTGAGGAGTCAGTATAATGTTATGACAATGTTAACAAATATATCTTTAAAATCCAAAGGCATTGGTCGATATCTTTCTTCATTGATTTGTTACAGGTATAGAAATTGATTTTAATGAGTCCGTCCCATATATATCAAAACCTACAAATCAATAGTTAAAATTGATGTTTTCATATATAAGAGGAATTGGAATTGATTGATTTTGAGGAGTCAGTATTATGTCATGACAATGTTAAAAAAGATATTAGAATCTATAAGCAATAGTTGATATCTTTCTTCATTAATCTGTTATTGGAATTTTGATTGATTTTAATGAGTCCGTCCCATATAAAGAGTTTGAAGAATGTGACGGAGGTATTATTATGTTTCAAGAAAAGTTTCACTTGGTAGCGCTGAGTAACACTTTGCATTGAATAATTATGTTTGTTTTGTACTTGAGAACTTTTTTGAAATAAATTCACTCAGTGTCATTCCATTGATACTAAGCAATGCATATGTGTCACTGTTCTTACTGCATTTTTAAAGTGCCCGGCCATAGGTATTGGCCTGGAGTTGGCCTGTACATAAAATTTCACAAACATTCATTTTCGTCGTTATTGATGACGGAATAGATTTTTTTCCCATATAGGGGTGTATCAAAACATATTTGCAATAACTATATATAGGGTGCGTGTTTCAGTCATTCATTCATTTCATTCATTCATTCATTTTATTTCCAATCTCGTAAAACATACTGATTCAACAATAAGAAAATATATAAACAATACAAAGAATATGGAGAAAACTGAGTGAAATTTCGCATATAAGACAGAAAGAATACGAAATAAGTAATGACTCCAGAATATTTTACTGATTTACGTGAAGTATGGTATTTTAACAATGGAATATATAAATCAACATGTCTTGTGGAATGTGGCTGAACATCCTTTGTTATTTTGAACATATCAAAAATAGAAGGTAACATAATTATTATTGTACATGTACATATTTTTTTTTCTTCAAATAAAGGAACCATTATGGGGCGTTTAATTCCTTTAAAAGTGAAATGAAAGGAAAGAAAATGAAAAGGGTTCAAAACACGGTCTTGCTTGTGTTTGTTCGTTTGTGTGTTTGGTTCTGTTTGTTATTTTGTTGCTGTTTTAGTGTCTTTCTTTTCCCCTCCACCTCTCCCCCTTTCTCTTTCTGACTGTCTTTCCTTCTCTAAACTAACCCCTGTCTCTCCCTTCTAAGGCTCCTCCTATACCCATATCTTTCCATACCTGTCTGCTTTCCCTGACTTTTCACATTTCTCCTGTGCAGGTCAGGGTGTAGTAATATATTATAGCTGTCGCCATTTCAACCGTCTTCTCTCTCTCCCCCTTTCTCTCTTTTTCTCTCTTTCTCTCTCTCTTTCTCTCTCTCTTTCTCTCTCTCTTTCTGTCTGCTATAATTTCTCTCTCACTGTCTCTTTCTCTCTCTGTGGTATGTCTGTCTTTCATCTCACTCTCTCTCTCTCTCTCTTTCTCTTTCTCTCTTTATCTCGCTCTTCCTCTCTGTCTGTTTCTCTCTCACTCTTTCTATTTATAATTCATGCAAATATACAACATCATTGTAATTCTCTAAATATGACCTCATTGTATACAGCTGATCTCATTATATCAAGCTTGCATAGACCATCCTGTCAAGTGTGGAGTTAATTTGTATACATTATTCTTTTCTCATAATCTTTATATATTATTTATGGAATTTTGTACCAATCAGTTTTGACGCTATTTGTGTATAATATATGAAGGTGAGAAATCAAACTTCGCTTAAAAAGTTCAAGCATATCTAGAGAATTTAATTACCAGTCCCATAATTACTCTAGATACTAGGCTACTACCTCTCTCCTTCTCTTTAATCTCGCTTCATCCCCCTTCCCCTTTTTTTTTCTCTCTCTCTCTCTACCTCTACGGGCTCGCTACCCATCTATGTATGCTACCTGTCTATAATTATAAGTTCAAGTTCAAGTTCAAGTTTTATTTATCTTTCTTTCATAACACACGTTACAAATATGACATGAATATAACAAGTTAACAGAATATGGCGTTACAATAGAAAGATGAGGTGACCTTGGTTGAAAGCAAGGATTGTGGAATTAAGGTCCCTCATGAGTAGCTTATGACTATGTCCTAAATGAACAAACTCGTCAGATATACCGTGTGAGTATAAAAAAAGTTTACACCTAGAAAATTGCTCATTATTTTATAAATCATCTATGAACAGTAAATTATTATACATCCTATGAAAGAGTGTTTTATCCCGAATCATTTGGTATCATTTTTGTGTGGCATGTGTTCACGCTTGGATGTGTTCTAGTGGAAACGATTTTATAATACATTTGTCTGACTTGCTTCGAAGTACAACATTTAATAATAAGGACTGTTTTTTGATGGGGGCCTTCAACATAAATATACTCAAATGTGCCACCAATAATATCGCCCATGAGCTCATTGAAACTTTTTTTATCTGCCTCCTTCTTGCCGCTTGTTTCCAAGCCCACACGCCTAGCAAATCTATTCGTCACTTTAATAGCCAATATTTTCTCCAACGTTACTCCTCATCCTAATTCATATATCATTCTTTCAGATACAACCGATCACTATCGGTAAATCCTGGTCCCTGCCCTCTACGACGTAAAGTTGACAATGCGAATTTAACCCGTTTAAATGCTAGTCTTGAAAATGTGGACTGGTCGTGTGTTTTTGATATAGATAATGTGAACTTTTCGTACGATATGTTTTGTCACATTTTAAACACCCAGCTAGATATGTTTATTCCCAAACAAAGAGACAATAATAGAAATTACAAAAAGTCCCCGAGACTTCCATGGATATCTAAGTCTCTACTCCGTTCTATAAATCGGAAAAATAATCTTTATTATAAGCACAAATCAAATGGTACAGACATAACTAAACATAAATATACATCCTATAAAAATACTTTGACTAAAATCATACGCTTAGAAAAGAAAAAATACTTTATAAACCAACTTGAACTACATAAACATGATATGAAAAACACTTGGAAAACAAGCAATGAATGTGGCAAACAATAAAGCTGTTATAACGGAAATAAAACTTAATGATGAAATTGTACAGGAACCTGTCAACATTGCTAATATATTTAATAACCACTTTTCCTCCATAGGGGATAATCTTGCCAAAAATATACCTCCTTCCAATAAACATTTTACAGATTTTCTTGGTCCAGCTAACCAGAGTTCTATATTTTTTACTCGATCCGACATATACACATGAAATTATAGATATCGTTTCAAACCTAGACAACAAGAAAAGTTCTGGCTATGATGATATCAATAATGTCATCCTTAAAGCCATTATACCATTTATAGTAGATCCCCTGGTTCATATATTTAATCTGTCTTTGCTACACGGGCAAATTCCCAACTCTACGAAAATCGCCAAAGTTATTCCTTTATTTAAAAAAGGGGACAACTAAATGTAAACAACTATCGACCGATCTCCTTGTTATCTTCTTTCTCTAAGATCTTGGAGAAAATCATAATATCCCTTTTATGAATATTCATGAGTTTTCTAAATACATGATTGGTCAATTGGTGGTCACGTGATAAAATATAATTTCACTATTAAAAACAAATCTCTGCCAGAGCTCCGAATATTTTCCACTATTTTTTCCTTGGCAGAACGGCGCATGCTCTTTTTGAGATTTTCAGGTAGATAAGCATTGTGACATCACACGTTCAATCAAAAGTAATGCGCAATTTATATAGCGCGTCTCATTAAATGCGCGTTAATATAATTGTGCGCAGGTTGACATGAGGATAAATTGTCATTGTCATTGATAGCGCGTTAAAAATTAAAACCATATGCCAGCCAATCATTAAGTCCAACGTTGACCTTATACACTGATCTTTAAAGGGATTTTTCAACATTGGTGTCAATTCGGTTCGGATCGTAAAGAAGGGATATAAAACAAATATACCAAGCATTTAGTTCGTAAGAATAGTGGAAATTATATATCTTCGGAGGGACTGGCAATAGCTACTATATCGGAAAAATAGTACTATGCCAGTCCCTCCTCAGATAAATAATTTCCCACTATTCTTTCTCACAGCTTTGTATATTTGTATATTATCCAATTTTCAATTTGGGTTTAGGGAAAAACATAGTACCATTCATGCTTTATTATCTTTTGTGGAGAAAGTAGCTCATGCTATTGATAAATCATCTTATACGTTTGGTATTTTCCTGGAATTCTCCAAGGCCTTTGACACAATAAACCACGATATATTACTTTATAAACTTTCCCATTACGGTGTACGTGGAAAGGCTTTGGAGTGGTTCAGGAACTATCTTTCTAACAGAAAGCAATATGTCTTTTTAAACGATTGTACATCAGATTTATGTAATATTAGCTGTGGCGTTCCACAGGGAAGCCTCCTAGGTCCACTTTTATTTATTTTATATATAAATGATTTCTGCAGATCTTCTCATATTTTATCATTTGTACTTTTGCTGACGACACGAATCTGTTCTTTTCCCACAACAATCCATACACTCTTATGCAAACGGTTAATTCTGAACTATCTAAGATTCTACAATGGATGAGAGCAAACAAACTTTCACTTAATCTCCAAAAAACTAATTATATGTTGTTCAGTAATACTATAGACTCCCTGCCAAGCAACATTGTATTCGATGACGTCCCGTTGGAGAGTGTTTCTTACACTAAATTTTTGGGCGTAACAGTCGACAATAAACTCTCCTGGAAGTACCATATTGACAACATCTGCAAAACTATATCTCGTAATATTGGTGTCATGAATAGATTAAAAACTCATCTCCCATCTTCTTCCTTACTTACGCTTTATTCCTCTCTGGTCTTACCATATCTAAATTATGGACTCCTGGTATGGGGCAATACACACAAAACTTTGTTAAACAGAGTCTTATTATTACAAAAGAAAGCCCTTCGTATCATTTGCCTTTCTCATTTTCGCTCTCATACGGATCCTCTTTTCTTTTCAAATAAAATATTGAAAGTTAAAGATCTTTATTTCTTTCAGTTGGGCCAGTTTATGTATTCTTATAATAACAACATGCTTCCTTTCGTTCTTGATGATATGTTCACCCTAAATAAATCCTCTCATAAGTACCCAACTCGGCATTGTAATGACTTTCATCTACCTTTGCTGAGAACCCTTCTAGCTCCAAACACGTTTATTTATACAGCCCCAAAATTTTGGAACTCTCTCCATAATGACATTCAACTTGCCCCCTCTCTTAATTCATTTAAGAGGAAATTGAAATTGTTTCTTATACTTCCTTACAATACAAATTAATATCAGTGCTTTGTCAAATCATGTCTTGCCTTCTTTAAATCCTTCCCGTCACGTCTTTTTTACGCTCTATATGTATCTTACTATAATTATGGTCGATATATACCCCCTGCAGTATTTACATCGTGTGCGCTCTCTTTTCTTCTCCTCTCCACCCACCTCTCCTCTCTTTTTCTTTACTCTTCACATATGCAGCAACATTTTCTATTCTTTCATTTCTCTGTTTCCTTGCTTTTTTTTCTGTTGTCTTATATATTTTTTTTATTATTATTATACACTTATGTCTTATCTGTCAGTCGTCATTGTCTCTTTTGACCTTTCCAATATTAACCATAAAAGTGTCGTAACAAGTTTTTCAAATTACGGATTTATAATTGTATTATTATTCTGCCACTTTTGGTAATCTATATATATATATATATATACAGGTGTATATATATTTTTTCTTTTTCTTTCAAGTCAATATATTTACATGTTACAAAAATTATGTTTGTCATTTTTTGGGGGGATCCACATTTTACAAGCTCTGCTTTTCAGTGGATCCCTCCATTTCCACAGGGTTATCTTGAAAAATCTCTTAAAAAACCATTGTACTGGATATTTATGTATACTTTCTATTTCACAATTCTAAACCATGTAAAATGTATTATATTATTGAATATTGAATTGTATACTGATTTCTTGTCAAAATTACTGTTCTGTTGGAAATGAAAAAAATAAACTGAAACTGAAACTGAAACAAGAGTGCAAAAATCGACTTGCGCCAAAGTGATGCCTACAGTATGTGATATGTTGGGATTAAAGTGAGAGAATGAATTGAATGAGATGCATTGCATAATTATGCTTTTTGCAGAAGCAAAGTCACACACACGCGCGCACATCAACCACAAATGTTCGTTGATATTTGATATTCGATATTTGTTATGTGTGGCATGATTAATTTTGTTAGGGATTTTATTTGGATCTGCAATGACCGAATTAATACCCAAATCCTAATTGTTTTATTCAAACATCACATAAGCAACTTTGGCGCAAGTCGATTTTTGAACTCTCTAGGTGTAAACTTTTTGTTGACTCACACTGTATAAGAATACTGCATACATTAAAATGCTTACAAATTAAACTAACTAAAGAACTGAGAAAAAATATAAAACATAAATAAGTATAATAAAATATACTGACTACTAAATAATGGCTATAAACAAGAGAAGCAGGAAAAAACTACGAGCAACAGGCCCGGCAACAGGACAAACAAATACGGTATAGCTAGAGGGGGAGAGATCGAGAGAGGCTAAACAAGAAGACTGAAACACAGACAAACACTAAACAAGACAGACAGATGAATAGATGTGAGAAATGGGAATAGAAATATGCTGACCTATATATCGCAAATAATTTTCTTAAAATATGGATCAAACTATAATATATCGACTAAAAAAAGTAACTTCAGTTTGCGCTTAAAGGTATAGACCAGTTTTGGAAACGCCCCTAGCTCTCTCAAAAAAATGAAATGAAGCTCTCATTACCAATCATGTGAAAGAATATGTTGTGACTAATACGTGATGATACAAATTTTGCCGGGAAAGTCGGGGAACCGCCTACGAATTGATATATTTGGTAAATTATTATATCTAATGGGACCAAATAGATATCGCGCACGTGGTCGCGTAGTCCCATATACATCTTTCTGTGCACAGTGCTTGTAACTTAGTACCAAGACTGGGCCAAATTTATTATCATTTTGATGATTCCAGAACCTTGCAGTACACACCAATACTTATATGCTAGATGATCAACCTTTTCTGATTGATTCCACAACGTTTCTTTCACAATGCAATCGCAGGACCAGAACTGGTCTTTCTCTTTAAATAAATACTGACCGATCGATTGCGCTATTCTTGATTCAAGGGAATTCCAAAACCTAGGTCCAGTGGACCCCAAATGTAGTCAGGGAAATTTGCGTTCTAACAAGAGGTAAGTGATATGCTTGCATGCGCATGTCGTGTGGAATAAAGTATGGACTTGGTTATTTTTTCTTAATATATATAGCCAAGCTAGCTACTGGCAGTAGACCTGCATTCAGTTCATAAATATATAAGGCCTATTAGAGCTCCTAGTTGTAAGTGATAAATATCTTCAACTTTCAAAACACTACTATTACTATTATAAAAAAACACAAATTGAAGAAACATCTGTAGGCCTATGCGCAAGATATTGAGTATTACAAACAGTACTCTTTTCTGTACCAATGAGTAATTTATCCATTTGAGATTTGAATGAGTTATAGTACCCCAAGCTAGCACACAGTTCAAACTGATGGCATAATTAAAGTTGCGTGCAACATACTTAAAATATTCAGTGGGAACACAGATTTCAATTTATAAATTACACCAGTATATAGGCCTATTTCTTGACAATAATTAATTTACCGTAGTTTACTAATATGGTACTTCCAATTTAAATGTTAAGCCAAGAAATTTAAATGTAGATACCCTTTCAATCTCAGCACCATTGAACATTACATTTCCAGGCAATATACTCAGGGAATTACTACTGAGAGCATATAATTATGTTTTTAAAGTTTTAAAGACAACTTGTTTGCATGAATCCACAAAGTCAATAGTCAACTCAGGTTTTCAGTCTATATAGCTGCAAAAGAGTTTGAGGATTTCTGTGAGAGAAAAATACACTCGAGTCATCTGCAAATAAAATCTTATCTTTTTTTCTCCCTATGTCTCTTCCACTTGTAGCTATAGCCGTAACATAGTTATGTCGCATTTTCCTTTATTATTTGTCTCGGTTTATATTTGTGTATTCTGTTTTTTTTCCCTTCTTCTTCTGTACACGCAACATGACAAGCCTCTAGCTTTAAATAGCGACCTCTTTAGTTCAATGGAGGAATTGATAACAGATTCACTATTTATTTTTTTTAAAAAGCTGATTGGTTGAGCTCCGAATGAGCTGTTAAATGTTGGGAAAATAGATCTACATGAAAGAGAAAGGCAGTAGCAGAGAGCTTTCGAGGTAAGTGTTTGAATATACGATACTGAATTAAGGTGGAGGCATTTGTTGTTTTTAGTCGCTAGATCTAGATCTAGTCGTTAACTTTGACGTAGTCCGACTAGTCGTACTCGTAGATCTAGAGAAAATGCACGTGTGCCTGATGTGATGTGAGTGACTGACCGTGCCAGTGGTTGACCCAGGCCATGCAGCCCCGGCGCGCTGTCTTGGAACTTGGCTGGAAGACGCCTATGACTAGGCGGGCGGAACGTGTATGACGGGCGGAACGTGCCATAAAGATGACAACTATACAACCATACATCCATCGAATGGATGTAAGGTTTTAACCAATCAGAACGCAGGAAACCGTACATCCATACAACCATACATCCATACATCTATGCAACCATACAGCTATAGAACGCATGTAAGGTTGTTAGGTTTGCGGGCCGAAATGCCATAATTGCGAACAACCATACATCCATTCAGCTATGGTCTGGATGTATGGATGTATGGTTGTACGGTTTTAACCAATCACAATGCAGGAAACTATACAGCCATGGCGGCGAGAATGTCTGTATAGTTTTATGGCTGTATAGTTTTAACCAATCACAATGCAAGAAACTATACAGCCATGGCGGCGAGAATGTCTGTATAGTTTTATGGCTGTATAGTTTTAACCAATCACAATGCAGTAAACTATACAGCCATGGCGGCGAGAATGTCTGTATAGTTTCCTACATTGTGATTGGCCAAAACTATACAGCCATTAATTTAAACTATCCAGACCCTAGAGATTCTCGCCACCATGGCTGTATAGTTTCACGGGGCTGTTTCATCAACTAAAATTGATTTCGATTATAAACAAAAAATTTAAGGCAGAATCAGATTCTGCCTAAAATTTATACTACAAGTGAGCTGTTTCATCAAATCAATTTTAAGCTATAGAATTCTAATTGATTTTGATTAATTGTTAATAAATGTGAAGGGCTCTGAAATCACGGCTAGTCAAGTTTGGGTCAATCTACCAACTAGGTCTAGTCAGTATAGCCTACGTCACTAAACTTCTGCAAGAGTCGAGGTCCTTGAAAGGTTAGTAAATTCCGTTTTTATTCAAAAATATTAATTCAGTTGATAAAAACTCTGTTATTTAGGAAAAAGATAAGTATTCCTCTCATTTTTTGGCAAAGAATTTTTTGATTAAACGATATTCTAAAAAAACATAAGCTTGTAGTTGTATCACTCCCCGACTGGGCAAAAGATGGACGAATTGCACCAGTTCGTGCATTTCAGTCCCATTCATATAAATTCATGCAGGTCCAATTGTAAATGTCTACCGAAGCTAAGTTTAATATTCGGTTAAGAAAGGTCCAAATTCATTAATCTAATTCATTCTTGCAGTTGATAACAATGTAGGTTCACCACGTCCTTATAGGAATTAATTATCATGTTGTATGTTGCCGGTGGGTCTTGAGTTTTTGCTTATTTAATACAGTTGAGTTGTCGATTTAGGAAAGTACTAGATCTAGTCTAACCTAGCCCTAGGGCCTAGGCCTAATCTAGAGTAGACCAGTCTAGTAGGCCTAGATCTAGTACTACTACCTAGGCCTACTACTACCAGTACTAGATCTAGTAGTAGTAGTACAGTGTCAGTATAGTAGAGGCTATGTATGGCCTATGCTAGAGAGTAGAGGTCTAGATCTACTACTGACAGTAGTGACGTACTGTCTATAGAGTAGTAGACTAGTATGCCTACTAGTAGTAGACTAGGGGCCCGTTGCATAAAACTTACCATTGATGGTAACTTTGCCATCAATGGCAACTACCATGGTAACAGGGCTCAACAGCCAATCAAAATCAAGGTTTCCATGGTAGTTGCCATTGATGGCAAAGTTACCATCAATGTAGACCGAAAGCTTCAGTCTCTGATATCGACGGTTGTTCCGCTGAGATTGCATCTGGCTCCTCTGACCGCCTCTATACATAGACTGAAGTACGGCGTATGGGATAGTGTGCGGAACGAATGGTTCGGTTCGGCCGGACCGCGATGAATGAGATATGCAACGAGTTTTTCACTCTTTACGTCTTCATATATCCACTTTGGCTGCAATATTACACTGAATCTAAATAGCCATAATAAATAACCCGGAAATATATACTTTGACTTACGATAGCTTGCTCATTTAGATCCTATATTAATGATTAATCCGAGAAAGTCTTGTAGTCAACAAGATTTGTTGTCAGCCATCTTGGTTTAAGTTGATGAATATTCATTTTTTCTTTTCGAACGTCCAATAGCTACGTATGAGTCAGCCCGGCTTGAGCCGGTGATGTTTGAATATTCATAAGCCCAATATCAAACACGTGCTCTGATTGGCCATTGGGCTTGTTTTGGTCGGTTGACCCGGAAATATATCGGGCGGGTCATGTCATAGATTACCAGTTCGAATGCATGAACGTACCGTTTCCTTGGTTCTGAGATAAAAAATGGATAACTCATATACGTAAGTCCGTAAATTTCACATTTTGAAATAGGTAATAAAACTTTGAGAACTGTACATAGGAGAACAAAAATACATACTATTTTTGTATCTGATTTATAAATCAGAAAATTAGATCTAAATAAACAAAATCGTGGGAGAAAGTTTCGGGGTAAAAAGTGCTGCAGAATTGGCTCAATCTCTCCCCCCGGTGCGAGCCGTATGGGTTACCGTCTGTGTATGGGGAATGTCAACAAATGTCAGTTTTATTAAAGAATGACCCATACCAGACGGTTATGTCTGTCTACCATCAATGGTAAGTTTTACGCAACGGGGCCCAGATCTAGATCTAGAGTACTTTGATTTCTGCCGGTACCGGCGGTAGACAATATGGACTATGGGCTATTAATAGACTCTAGCCCTGGCCTTAATTGACCTTGTCTTGTTTTCGTTGATAATAACAATCGATCAACAGGGTCATTGTTTTAACGTCCACATTTCATGGAAGAGACTTGGAATTTGGTTCTAAAGTGTACTTTAAGACCCAAGTTAACAAGTAAGATAACTAAGTCTAAGATCTAGATGTTGATTTAGTCTACATGATAATTGATAGATCTATGGTAGATGTAGACCTAGGCTAGTAATATAGTACTATATAGTCTCTTCTAGTACTGCAGCCTTTGTACAGGACTATAGTCCTAGATCTGGACCGAGAATCTAGAATAATTTTGCATACCATCTACCTCGAAGCAGTTTCCCAAAGTTGAAAGCCCTCTGATAAACAGGAGGTAGATCTAGGTCTAGTCTACACATATTAGTAACAGTAACAATTTGGATTCTAGACTAAATGTAGAATTTCATGTAGTAGGCCTGTGTATCAAGCTCTGTATTATTTTTTTCTTAATTTCGTTTTTCTTTTTAAAGACTCGAAGATGGAGTGGACCTTGTGTCAATCCACCAAATAGACCTTGGCTTTAGTCCACGTCCAAGAGTTCTCTCCCGCCTTGTCTCTGTCTTGGACTTAGTTCTCATCCTACCTCGGCCCCGAGGAAAGGGATGTGCAGAATGCAATCTAGGTCAATGGCTAGGTATACAGCTAGATCTTACTTTGCTAAGCGGCCTTGAGACGTGATCTTCTCAGCAAAAATTTGAACACCAGCATTAAAACAAAGGTAATGTTTTGTTTTGTTTTCTTCTGGACCTACATAAAAAGAAAATACTAAATTTGTTTTTGAATCTGTAATCTTGATTTTCATATATGTTTAAAGGGTTAAGGTGCTGGATTTTATTACATTTTCTATGTACAATCACAAACTGATAACTCCATGTAAGGGAAGTCAACCATGGCAGGTCTAAATCATAGATACATTTTTACATTAGCCAGACTGTGGTAAATATCGTACAAAGAATAGTGCAGCAATTAATGTATACAGATGTGATTGAACAAACTGTAATTAGCATATGTATGATGTAAGCTGCTCTGTTACGTACCAGTTAAGGTATCTCTTTCCCTTCTATTCACGACAGAGGAATGTTCATTAATTCTGTGTACAACAGTGTTTAGTTCAAGAACATGATATCCAAGATCAAGATTAACATCCATAGTCCATCTTGCAAATGTCTAAAACCTTCCATGTGGTTGGTAGCAATGTGTGGGACCGAATACATTTCAATCACAATTAGAATCACTGATGAAAGTGTACTTATGTTCTGTTGAACACATTAGATACAGTGACAATTATTTTTGTGAGAAATATATTTGCTTTCTTCATGACATATATATGTAGGCTATCTCTGTTACAAATGTTAGGTGGCACAGTAAAGAGCTGTGGATGATGGATCTATACATGTAGGCCTACTGCTAATTCATGGCATCTGGACTTTCATCCAGTTATTATCAATCTCTTCAAGTTGATAAGGTAAATAGAATCGGTTAACATAATTGATCTTATCAGTATATTCTATGCCTTTCATTATTGCCATGCACCTACAGCAATCATTTAAAAAAGAAAAGACTAAAGTATGTACAGTTTTCATAATCCTTGTTAGAATTCTAATACCCATATTTTAATACCAACTCTGTTGTATAAAACATACAAAATTGATTATGAAAGGATTATTTTTCTCCAAAGCAAACAAATAAATGATTTATTATCTTTTTTAAACTAAAAATGCTTTTGTCTCAATATTTAAAAAAAATACCTTCTATTCTACTTTATTAAATTTGCAATCAAAGTATTTGACAAAATCAGAAATACATAAGTTGTAGATAGATTGAAAATTTACACTAGTATTTATTAATTAATCAATCCATTCATTTATTACATAACTTTGAATTCCTATTCTAGACTGCGGAGCCTGAATTACCTGCAACAGTATGCTTCATATATGGAGCCTTAGTCAAGCCTACAGATACAAGCTCTTTTTTCCAGCTCCAAGAAAGAGGGACCACAACGCTAATAAGATTTTGTTATCATGGACTGGTTGCTTTCTTTTCAACTAACACTTCTAGTAAAAACAGATTTTCAAATTAAATCCTCTGAAGCTATTTAAAATTATCCAGTCAAGATACTAGCATTTTGCCATCGAGTTTGAGATTATTGGTTTGATAAGATGATATCTTATAATATTTTAAAGGAAGTTAAATCGATAATTAATTTCATGTAGACAAACTATTGTATCAAGAAAAACACATTTAATATCGCCAACTGCATGACCTTAAATGACAATGTGTTTCACCTTTAGATTAAAAACCATATGAGTATAACAGCAATCCTTGCCAGAAATATTACTCTTTTAATCTCCACAAAGATACCTCGACTAATACAGTGGCAGATATCAGCTGCAATAGTTTTAACAACTGGCTGTCACTTTAATAGCAGCACTTTCATGTGTGTCATTGAAAATGTTCTTATTGTATCCCTTGAATGTATTTGCTATCGCTCATCATTTACAAAATGTAGATTTCATTGATTAAAGTATAAGTATCATGATTAGACATTAAAGCTTTAAAAATCCGTGTTAATTTTAGTTTGTATGTGAGCAATTTATTTTTGTCATTAAACAAGATAAAGGTGGGGGGCAAAGAGTGAATGGATGAGATTGTACGGGTGTAATTATAAAACGATGATAAAGGGAAATGTTATTCAATGATGTATTTGTTTGGTGGTGAATATTCAAATATCCTATGCTTTTGTTATTTTGTTATAAGTAATTTTTGTGAAGAGGGGGTGTGAAAGAACAAAATCACTTTGAAAGGGACGGAATGCAAAGAGTTGTGATGGGAGTGTGGTTGTATGTTTATGAGAGAGAGAGAGAGAAAGAGATGTTTATGAATGGAATAAGGGCACATATTTGTAAGCAACTATAGTAAGAAAAATAGAGAAAAGGGGGCACATAAAAGGGGGCTCTTCTATGAAGGAAACAGAAGCAGTTCTCAGAAATAACAAGAGGCACAAAAAGGACAAAGTACTTAGAGGAAAAGTGCACTTTATAATAAATAAAAAGGTATATTCATCAGATATAAAAAGGGCACTTTTCAGGAGAAAATGGGCCGCACACTAAAGTACTACTTGAAGAAATGGGCCATTGTGCCCCCTCGGGGTACCACCTCGGGTATTGTTCATGCCTGGTATAAACTTTGATGATTTAATTAAATTTTTAGTAATTACCAAATATTTGCCATTATTTTGAACAGAATTATTCTTAATTTTCCGATGCATAATCAATTTAAAGCCAATGAATGCTGAACACCAGGGGCAGATCCAGCCGGCGGCAAAGGGGAGGGGGCCCACTTCGTGAGAAAATACTTTAACTCCATACCCCCGTTGAGCAAAAAATTAAAAAGGTAAAATAGTGGTAACCATCTTTTTGTTAAAACTTTTTTTTTGGCCAGGGGTGGGGGCCCGTGCACCCCAGCCCCCATAGATCCGCCACTGCTCTGAACATAGCATATTAATAATGGAATGAATAATGATAAAAGTTGATCTTGAAATTGATGGATCATATCTTGACTTACAATTGATTTGATCGGTAAAAATCGATTGATCGGATCAATTTTAAGGGCCTATATTGATTTCGATTTCGATTTTAAGTTAGTATGTGATCCATATCAATTTCAAGATCAATTTTTATCCTTATTTATTCCATTATTGCTTTGCTATGTTCAGCTTTCATTGGCTTTAGAGGCATAAGTGTGGGCTAACTTCAGACATTCTCGCCGCCATGGCTGTATAGTTTCCTGCATTGTGATTGGTTAAAACCGTACAGCCATAAAACTATACAGACATTCTCGCCGCATGGCTGTGTATAGTTTCCTGCATTGTGATTGGTTAAAACCATACAGCCATAAAACTATACAGACATTCTCGCCGCCATGGCTGTATAGTTTCCTGCATTGTGATTGGTTAAAACCGTACAGCCATAAAACTATACATCCATTCTCGCCACCATGGCTGTATAGTTTCTTGCATGTTGATTGGTTAAAACCGTACAGCCATAAAACTATACATCCATTCTCGCCGCCATGGCTGTATAGCATATGAATTTGTAACCCCCGATTTCTTTCACCTAATTTGAAGCTTTTAATCAGCCCGGGTCAGCTGTGCGCATACAGAACCGACTACGCGTACAATGTCCGCGCAGCTGTGCGGCTGAATCTGATTGGCTCTGATTGGATCACTCTAGGTTCGCGACTGTTCTATTTAGAACACGGGTGATTGAATAAAAAAAAGGAAGTCTAATACTTAGTAATGGAGGTCTTATAGATGATGAATCAGTAATATGGCCAATATACACACATACACACAGTTCAATTCGATTATTATTTTCCGTATGCAATGCAGAGAGTAAGCGCAATATATCCACGTTAAAACCCCTTGATTTCCCCCGAGCAAGAATGGTACGACCCGGTCCGCTGGCTACCTACAGATTTCAGCGATCAAGAGGCACACACGTTAATCAATGGAGAAAAATGGAGTTCCCAAAATCAGACGGAGGTACCGATTGGTTTTAACTTTTGACGGTGGTTTTTTCATCCAATGAGAATCATTTATATATCAAAATGTTCAGAATGAACTGAATGACATGAATCTTTTTCCGTTGGTAAAAAATAGCACTCTCCCGGCAAGAAACCGACAGATATAGCCAGGATTTTTCAGTCAAAAAGTCGCCTACCACAGAAATTTTGACCAAATTGATGAAATATAATCAAAAAATGACGGTGCGATGAAACAACAAAATATCGTGATTTTTACATCACCGTAAAGAAGAAAAGTCAAATTTTCTAATGCTTTTTCCGTTGGTGAACTAGGCCGATCGGATCAAAAGATGTAGTTGAAAAGGGCCGGAATTTGGCATATTTTTAAAGCTTTTCACGTCGGTGCGCGGTGTGTTTGAAGAGGTGACGCTTAAGTGTATGGGTAAAATCCATATGTTTCCTGCATTGTGATTGGTTAAAACCGTACAACCATACATCCATACATCCATACAACCATAGCTGAATGGATGTATGGTTGATCGCAATTATGGCATTTCGGCCCGCAAACCTAACAAACTTACATGCGTTCTATAGCTGTATGGTTGCATAGATGTATGGATGTATGGTTGTATGGATGTACGGTTTCCTGCGTTCTGATTGGTTAAAACCTTACATCTATTCGATGGATGTATGGTTGTATAGTTGTCATCTTTATGGCACGTTCCGCCCGTCATAGACGCCCGGGAAGAGTGTCCATGTCTCCGCAGCGCTCTTCTCTACACCCATGACGTGGGAGCAGTAATGATTAGACCTAAAATTATGTCTCTTTCGTTCGTTATAGCCTCTTATTTGGGTAGGGTCGGCTCCTCACTTTAGTTTAGAATTAGAATTAGAGACAGAAGCCGGCCATGCCCATGGCATACCGCATAGGGTCTGCTGTGCAAAGTTTATCCTACTGCATGGCACGATCGTGCCAGTAAAATTTGCACTAAAATTTCATTTTAGCAGATGCATATCCGATGCATTTGATTTACACTCTCTAGTCTCTTTATTTTCAAAATTGGCATACTCGTGATATAGGCCCCGCAACTGTTGTAATCGATTATAATTTTGTAGTAGGCTTCTAACTTCAGCCAACTCACTATATATACTCGTGATACAGGCCCCGCGCAATGGCATTGCACGTCCTACAGCACTGACATGGGGCCTGTACTTATCACGACTATACTTCTATACTCGTTATCGAGGCCCCGCGCTACGGCATCGCGCGCAATTCAACACAGCAGCGGGGCCTGTAAAACGACTAGGTCTATACTAGTAAACTCGTGAACAAGGCCCCATCCTATGCATTTTCATGACGGACAGCACGGAAGTGGGGCTTCTTTCACCAAAGTATTTAGGGGCGTTTCGAGGTTAATTAGAGGGAAAGGATTAAAAAAGGAGTTAAAAGTGAGTTAAAAAAGGGGGTTGAAAGGGACCTATAATTTTGTAATTAAAAACTAGGAGGGGGGGGGGTGACTTGAAAAGATATAATATACTATGGGGTGGAAATCGGATTCTACTAGAATGTTTATTAAAGCTGGCCCCCTCTCTTTAAATTTATTGTGATGAAAAGCCCTCTAGATGGATTAATTTATATTTCTAATTTCTGCTTATAATTGCAGCTTCAAACTTGAGAGGATTTTTTATTCTTAGTCGGTGGCTCATGGAGTTACACCGCACTACGTTAATACGTGTATTGTCACTGTTGTATTGAATGAATGAAATTCCAGTGATCAGCTGTTCGATCAGCTGAACTGTGGCCTATATCTCTGATTAGACTGAAATACTTTCTTTCATGATCTATTTAGTGCGTACGCACAGATTTAAGACTGAGAAACTAGTGCAGTCTCATAGAATTTCTCAAGTGCGCGTACACTTTCACCTGAAAGTCACATGAAGGTTACTACGGCAGATTCCATATATGGGACCGGTAAGGTCATTTTTGTGTCGGTAAAAGATGTTTGTTTGAAATAAGACAAAAATATGACTCACAGTATGTGTGATTTCTTGGAAGTTGTTTTTATTGACATTTATTTCATACATTCATAAAATACAGTGCAAATATGTGTTATTTACCTTAATGCTGGAACAAGTTCCCGTGAAGGATTTTTTGGTTTCTACCACTGCGTACGGGACGGTGCGTGCACAGTTGTTTTACGTTGCGGTCTATGGAGGTTTCGTGCGTAAGCCTTTTTGTACAGAAATACGCGGGAGACACAAATTTTGGCGGCCCGAAAAAGTATAAATAGGGGTGCTTTTCGCCAGATTTGGTGACTTGTTTTTTTGGAGTCAGAACCTCCACCCTTCTCTTAAAGATCTGAAGAGTTACAGCTAGTACAGTACAGTTCCCAGTTCTTATAGACTTTTGAGCATATAGCTTCGTGAGTACTTCTTATCATTAATAGATAATACTGAATTCAATTCAAGGGTTTTCAGTGAGATGGCTTATTCTATTTTTGGAACCAAATTGGGATTTAATTCGTCACCTTTTAATTTGGTTAGTGACGATTTTGGCATCTACATGTACGTCTCGTCACCGGTATGGTGCATGACTGCAAATTTATTAAACCTTTTATAGCGTTTGCTCAGAAATGGTATGAATGTGAAGTGATTGGAAATTCTTGGAATTTATTGTCTTTCTGGAATTCAATAGATGGAATATTTGTTATTTATTTAGAAAACATACAGCTACATGTATATAAGATCATTCATAAATACAATAATATTTTGAATGTAGCTAGAATTAACAACATTGGTACTTATTTCTTTCTTATATTTTCTTTCATACATCCAGACTACATCACTACGCCCAACCCCCCAATCTTGCCCACTGTTCCTTATTAATTAAACCCCTTAAAACGAAGTAGGTAATAAACACTCCTTTTGTATCCCCTTAACCCCCCTTCCTGGACCCCTCCCCCACCCCCTAGCCCCTAATCTTCCAGGCTACATGACTATGCCTTCCCTCTTTTCATCACCCTTAAACAATACTGCCCTCTGTTCATTAATAATAAAACCCTTAAAACAAGTAGGTAATATACACTCCTTTATATCCCCTTACCCCGACCCCCTCCCGAGCCCCTAATCATCCAGACTACATCACTACGCCCAACCCCCCAATCTTGCCCACTGTTCCTTATTAATTAAACCCCTTAAAACGAAGTAGGTAATAAACACTCCTTTTTTATCCCCTTAACGCCCCTTCCCGGACCCCTCCCCCACCACCCCCACCACTCTAGCCCCTAATCATCCAGGCTACATGACTATGCCTTCCCTCTTTTCATCACCCTTAAACAATACTGCCCTCTGTTCATTAATAATAAAAACCCTTAGATTCAATAACCAGTGTGTCACTTTAAAATCCGCCTGTGCGCGCCCATGTGCACGGCCGTATGACACAACGTATGTATTATATGCATGTAGAGCTGTTAACTGAAGTTAGAAACCCAAAATAATAAAACACACTAAAGTATAGGATAACCGAACTTTCAACTTTGTTTGGGTGACATTTCCGAGCATCCGAATGCTTCCGAAGACGTTGCTTCCAAGACCTATGATGCCGAAGATGACGTTCTGTGTGACGTCACAGGTCTACTAAATAAAATAATAAAATTCACTTTTGGCTCAGATATATACTGTTTCGTATGTTTTCAGCGTTTTAACCCTCTTGAAACCATTCTAAGGCGTTCCATGCGATACAATGTCAAAATGTTGGCTACAACATACATATCTGGGGCATTTTAGGTCATTACCTGGTATTTTACTACGAAAGTAATTGAGAGTGTTCCGTTAAAGCCCTAGTCGTGTGGTGCGCCACCTACCGGTGGTTCCGGGAACATTGCGTCTAGTAAACAATTAACCACCATGAATGCTAGGGTACTAAGATCAGGGGTTACGTAGTCAAGCATACACCCATAATTTAGTGATTTAATTTACATTATTTTATATTATATAATATATTATATTTATATTTAGGCTAATGAATTGTAGACTACTTAGGAATTACATGGATCAATTACAGATTGAGACATAGTGCAGCTACATGCAAATAGCATGATATGCATAATTAATTTGATGGCAATTGCTTGTAAATAACTAAATTTAAATCATTATTACATTGTACATAATTACCTATAACTTAAGACTTGGGTAAATAATTTTTATACAGACATATCGTAATGTACTTAAGTAGGTATAGACTGAAGTAGAACTGGTAGCCATAATTTAATGAATTATGCTAGTAAACAGGCATAAAAGACGTTATTAACGTGTCCTAATTATGACATAAGTTTTATGCACTTAAGTCTTAAGTAAGACTAAGTGTTTGGTTTGGAAGTTTGTTCTTGTTTAATGTCCACTCAGACAGTTAGGGACGTGGTTAGGATTTTGTATACAGTCCTAATGCTTAGTTGGGTACCGTGAGAGAATATTCTTGAACCCGTAATAGGGGCCCAGGTGGGTCACGATGCTTTTTATTACATAGAATGATGGATAGAACAAGCCTTGCACCGACATCGTGAGTGGGGGTTTTGTATGTGCAGATAAGCAGGTTAACAAGGCCCGTTGAGAGGTTGATAGGTAGCTGTCAGGAGAAAGTTATTTGATGTATGACTTTTATTATGGTTGGTGACTATACATGTGGGTATAGCAGGGACATGTTATTGACTACTGCAGGCAGTACGTAAGATAGGATTTCTCACACGAGTCCGAGACGCCAGAAAAGCTCCTTTGATTTTTAGAATCATTGTGGATTAGTAGTGGACAGTTTAAAGAATGAATGGACTTCTGAATGAGAACACGACTCTACGGAGTATAAATGTAGAATGTATAGTTATATATGGAAAAGTTTCAGGCCGAAATTCCACTAAAGTGGATCTGTGCGTGTCTTTCTTTGCTCAGCGCGCACAGGTACGTCTCATGAATAATTCATGACCCTACGCGCCAATTGCACACACAGCCACGCAAAGGCGAGTATGCGGACCAGTCCATTAGCGAATATAGGTAGATTAAGCTCAATGTACAGAGGGATAACACATAGTTGTAATGTTTGGACTGAAGATGCATTGGGTAGAGTTGGGAATTTTCTCCATAAAACAGCGTTCAATAATCTCATCTCTTCTTTTTATTTAAATGTGAACATCATTGTTCAACAATACAGCCAATGTAATCATCGCTGACATAAACAAATGAAGCAATGGCAATGAAACCCCCTGTCAGACAATGGTGCAGGCTCAGTCCTAGTCATGGCGTGATATGATTCTCTATGCTAATGAGCTCGGAGTGTCACCAAATGTGATTGGATGGAATAGATTAATCTTCTTACTTTTTCAAGGATTCCGACGAATTTTCTAGACCAATCAGCTTGATTTTGATATATGACAGAGAGGGGAAATTCCGGACTGGAAAGTGAAAACGCTGTATGCGTAGGGTAATCCGTTGCTGGGATACAGAGTCTCAAACACGGGGTTATCGATTAGTTTCCTGCTTCGAATTGTGCAAGTACGTGCATTGCTATGGAAGGGTTGGTGTCAAAATTCACTTGAAAATCTTTCTTTCGAGGCCTAGTCCGACGCAAATACTTAAAATTATTTTCTCATATTCTGGAAAATACAAGAAAAAATATACACAATAGAAAACCGCTCGCGCCAGCCTTGTATTTTGCAGCATTGCAAAGTTACACCAATATATTTGACAAAAGAACGGTTTTTAAAGCCTGTGCCCATTGGTTATAGTACATGCGCGCGAGCATGCGTTCGAGACTGGCCAAAAGACACCACTTTTCCATATGAGAGTAGAATGGGGATTAAATACTCCCCCCCCCCTTAATATAATTCAAAGGGTTATTATTAAGTAACTCTAAGCGTAAATTACTAAGGCTACTAGTAAGTAAAAATCTAACTTCAGATATAAGTTACTTGTATTAGTAATTAAACTCTTAGGTAAACAAATAAGTAGGATTACTTCTATTTACATGTACATAATGTTCGTTATACTCGATATTGAAATTAACTTATAAATGTCAACATTTATGCACATTATTGAGGCTGACAGAAATGTTCAAAAGTTCTTTCATTAATAAAGTTCTGTTGAACTTTATATCATTTTGTGAAATTCAATTTCTTTCGTCGTACGAAAGCACACTGTGACACTGTGAGAGATTTGGAATGAAAGAATGATGAGCAGGTACTTTAACTTAGTAGAGTGAATTCAGTGATTGATTGGGTAGCGATCGATCATGCTGTTTGTTGATTTGGAGTTAGGAAACAGATACGATTATACAGTAGGCTAAATAGGCTTTGGAAGAAGTTAAGTAGACCGCCCCTGTATACTTCAGGAAAACGAACCACCATCGAAGCTCAGGCTAGAATAATGAGTTAACATCTTCAGCTGATATAAAAGTTGACAGCTTATTATTCAATATAAAACGCTACAAGTGAAACCATGAGTGAGAACGTTGCATTGATGGAGAGAAACTGGTGTGATGATTCTATGCTTTATTACTAAGTGATGGTGATACGGAGATTGTGAGATTTACACACATGTACATTACATTACTTGCAGTGAGTGCATGATTTCATGCACAAGTTAGGCGTTATTGGATTAACATTCACGTGGCTCTAATTATTGGCATATCATCTTCTTCAGTTTCGACTTAACTATTTCATTCTGATATTAAACATTGAAATAATTACTATTGTGATCAAACTCACCATTCTGATTGAAGAATCAATAAAGATGACTGCTAAATAAGGCGAGTTTTGCCACAGTTCGGTGTGTTGTTGAGCCATGCCGCCAAAACATTGATCACGTGAATTCCGGTGCGCAAACTACGTAAACACTGCACGGAATGACATTTGACCCTTTTACTTGAGTGGCCAATCAGAGGCAAGCTTATATCTGGTCATTGAGACTTGGTGATAAAAGACGTAATGTGATTGGTTGAAGTTTGTTTTCCCCCCCCCTTTATTCAGAGATTATTTTCTATCCCTGATTCTCTCCATCACATTAAATAACTAGGAAATAAAACTCCTACTCGTAGGTTTGGTGATTCCTCTTCAAATATTACCTGGTGGCAGCATTATTTATGAGGCTCTCAAAAGAGGAGATTATTAGTGGCCAGAGAGTCACAAGTTATATTTTTAGAGGTTGGGCAGGGTTTCACGTTACATTTTTGGTGGCAAGCGGTGGGATGTTCATTATATCGATTAGTTGCATGTTGTAAGTCTATGTTGGTTAAGCATCGGTTGTTTATTGCACGTTTAGTTGCAACCAAAAGAAGGAGTCTGAGAGTGTGCTAGTTGTGAGTTAGGATCACAGTGTGCATCGACGAAAGTCCAAAATGGACATTTAAATAGAGTATAAAAATATTACACTAAGACATGTCTAAGGACTTGGCAGTGAGATAATCACTGTGTATTGAGAACGTACAAAATAAGGAGATCTACTCCTTTTACATTGTAAGGGTACGTATGCTTGACACGATAAAACAAAATGAGTTGAAGATATTGTAACTCATGAGATAAACTTAAATATTAATAGAAAATGGTGGAGCCAACTTCTGTTGGGTTACAATCTGACACGATGGCTGCTGGAGACCAAAGTACAGTTAACAGAGAAGATGCTGCTAGATGGGCAGCGTACATTTCGGATCCAGAGATTGTAGTTCGTGCGAATGAATTTGGAGATGTGATTCCACCTGCGCAACGAGTTGTGTACAGTCCGCAGGAGTTGAAACAGTTGCCGACTTATGTCTCAAGTGAACAGGCTACAGAGATGTCGAATTCACAGCATGGTCAGCGTAGAGGGCATTACAGAGACGTGTTACCAGAGAAATTTGGAGGTAAAATTCCATGGACAGATTATTACAGACATTTCACAGTCTGCATGAGGATAATTGGCTGGAATGACATTGATGCCGGACAATATTTGGCTTCAAGACTCCAAGGAGTTGCATTGAAGGTGTGGAACAATTTGCCTGCTGATCAACCGATATCGTTCCGTGCACTGGTTAGTCAACTGGAGAGACGATCTGGACCTGGACAAGAGGCAGAAAATTTTATGTTGGAGCTCAGGGTGCGGCGCAGACAGAAGGATGAATCCCTCCAACAGCTTGGCCAAGCCATTATAGATCTCACAAGTCTTGCGTATCCTGAAATGCTGAGTGACGTGCGAGAGAGACTGGCAAAGACACATTTTTCCGAGGCTATTGACGATGCGGAAATTCGATCGGCGATTTTTCGTGCTCATCCCAAGACGCTAGACGAGGCAATCACAGCTGCGCTGACGACCGAGTCTTTTCTTCATGCAGAGAGAGCAAGAGAGAGAATCAGGGGACCCCGTCACGTGCGAGCAGTAGGGAGCTCCGTCCAGCCAGTACCTGCAGATGAGAGAATGAAGAAAGAGATAGAAGAATTACAGTCAAGTGTACAAGATATCAGGTCTATGATGAATCAGATGCGCATGAACAAGAACTCAGACCAACAAAGATTTGTGTGTTTCAATTGTGGTGAACCTGGACATATGAGCCGAAACTGCACAAAACCAAACCGGGGAAACGACAAGCGGCCTGCTCGATGGACCACGGGACGGCCGGACAGACAGACAGGTCCACAGAATTAGATGTATCAGCCGAGAGAAACCCACTGATTTGTACCGTACGTGAAGTAAATCAAGCCATGTACATACCAGCCATGATTAATTGGAAACCAGACAAGACAATTTTTGATTGACACCGGATCAACAATTTCGATTGTATCAAAAACTGTACTTTATCAATCCCTTCCGAATCAAATGCCAGACATCTATGATACAGAAATCAAGTTACGACAAGCTAATGGAACCCCAATTGAAGTGTTTGGTGAAACTACTCTTTCTATGCAGTTTGGAACAAGGGAACACAAGGTTGCTGTAGTGATTGCTGATATAGAAGTAGATGGTATCATTGGAATGGACTTTTTGAAAGCAACAAATTCAACTATCGACTGTGACCAGATGACCATCAGATTTCAAGGAGTAGTCATTACATGCACAGATCACCATGGCAACAACTTAGTGATGCTGGTCATTAAGCCGCAGGAAGTACCGGAGCATCTAACAGACATCTACGAACGAACCAAACAGAGCATAGATAGCATGTACCATTCAGATGTAGTTAATCTGTTACAAGATTATAGTGACGTTTTCTCTACTGGTGATCATGATATTGGTCGTACTAATAAGATGGAACACAGCATATACACAACATGTGCAGCACCGATACGACAGATACGATACGACGGAGTATAAATGTAGAATGTATAGTTATTAGAATGGGGATTAAATATTCACGTGGCTCTAATTATTGGCAAATTATCTTCTTTAGTTTCGACTTAACTATTTCATTCTGATATTAAACATTGAAATAATTACTATTGTGATCAAACTCACCATTCTGATTGGAGAATCAATAAAGATGACTGCTAAATAAGGCGAGTTTTGCCACAGTTCGGTGTGTTGTTGAGCCATGCCGCCAAAACATTGATCACGTGAATACCGGTGCGCAAACTACGTAAACACTGCACGGAATGACATTGACCCTTTACTTGATTGGCCAATCAGAGGCAAGCTTATATCTGGTCATTGAGACTTGGTGATAAAAGACATAATTTGATTGGTTGAAGTTTGCTCCCCCCTTTAATTCAGAGATTATTTTCTATCCCTGATTCTCTCCATCACACTAAATAACTAGGAAATAAAACTCCTACTCGTAGGTTTGGTGATTCCTCTTAAAAATTACCTGGTGGCAGCATTATTTGTTTGATGTAAAAATAATGAATTCAAGATTGTTTCGTGACAGTTTATGGCTGACAAATCTCAAGTTTTAATAAGTCTCAATTTAGTGCGCACACATAAGTATAGATATAGCAAGCGCACCTCTATCTATAGCCATTTACGCATAGTGCTGCGCAAGAATAGGCCCATGTGTACACGCAGTATTAAGCGCTCTAACCTCTATGCGCACTACTGCGCGGCACTGAAAAATCGTTGGATAGTACTGGAAAATATTAATTGCCAGCTTTTTCATGAAAAAGCGTGCAATAGGCTCAGTAAATGAATCACACGTGACCGCGCATGACCAATCATTTGATTAGGATCTGGGAGTGAGTTGTATAAAATAATTTACCAAATATATCAATTATTAGGCGGTTTCCCAGCAAAATTTTTATCATCACGTATTAGTGCAAACATATTCTTTCAAATGATTGGTAATAACAGCTTCCATTTCAATTTTTTTTTTTTTGGTTCCCAATACTGGTCTTTCCCTTTAATCCTTGTCTGAATTCAGTTCCCCCTCCCTCCCGCGCGAAGCGCAGAAGCTTTGACGTTTCATTAATATTATTAGAGATAGAAGACGATTCGTTGTACCGTTCTCGTCTCTTAATCCTTGTCTGAATTCAGTTTCCCCACCCCTCCCGCGCGAAGCGCAGAAGCTTCAACGTTTCATCAGATTATTAGAGAAAGAAGACGATTCGTTGTACCGTTCTCGTCTCTTAATCCTTGTCTGAATTCAGTCCCGCCCCCCTCCCGCGCGAAGCGCAGAAGCTTCAACGTTTCATCAGATTATTAGAGAAAGAAGACGATTCGTTGTACCGTTCTCGACTCTTAATCCTGTCTAAATTCAGTTTCCCTTCTCCCGCGCGGAAGCTTTGACGTTCCATTAATCAAAAATGTTTTTGTCTGCTCCTTTTTCTTCCTACGTCCTCTTCTTTTTTTCTCTTCTCTTTTTTTTGAGGGGGGGGGGGCGGGCGGCGGGTTTTTTGGGGCGACCGCCCCCATCGCCCCCCTGGCTACGCGCCTGCATCGAAATAAGTTACTGCATAACCGAGGACCTACATTTCCATTTTTTGTGCGATTAGTGTACCTACCCAGGTCGAAAAACCAGTTGAAACCAGTAAGCAACTGGTCAACTGGTACCAGTTCAAACCAGTAGTCAACTTGTACCAGTTCAAACCAGTATATTTAACTGGTTTTTAATATGGAAATTGAGACAACGCCCACTGGGACCAGTTGACAAACCAGTTGAAAAACCAGTTGACATATGAGACCAGTTGATTTACCAGTTGAAAATCAGTAGGTTTACCAGTTGATATTTCCAGTTGTTAATACCAGTTGAATTACCAGTTGAGATCAGTAAATCAACTTATATTGTGATAATTAATAATCAATAGTGGCATATCTCATCTAGGCACCTACTAGACCATTATATATAAACGCTTGCAATCACCCCATCACAAAGATCATTTGAAGTGGATTACAGATGAGTATAATATAGGATTTCTCGGTCAATTTCGTAAGCTTTTCATTCGTTTTGATACAAAGTTCATTCAAATTGCGAAATATAGCTGCCGGCGTGTAAATTTCATTCAAAATAATACTTTTTTTTTCATTTGATTTACTTATTCGGTCAATGGATTTAGCACTTGTTTCATTCAATTTAACAACCGCTTACAAATGCGCAGTTTGCATTCATTTTCGTCAACAATGGCAAATCGGACGTCCGTACCATTCAATTTCACTTTGGGTCATTCTAAATTTCATTTTCATTCATATTCGCCTATCTTTACAAACCTATGGTATACATGGTATATGCACATGTTTCTCATCTAAATTAAACAAATGAGTTATTGGTAATTGTGACCGTGATCACGATCGTGATTGTGATTCAGTCTGATGGTGATTCAGATTTTGATGTGATTATGATTGTGATTGAACTGATACTCATAGATTGTTCTTAACATGTTCAATACAGACTAAATATAATTTACACAAATATAAATGGCTTCAAAGAGATTACGAACATCGAATAAATTATCAAAAACAAAACAAAACAAAACATAAAAAAATAAATCAATGTATAGAGTATTGATACCCTCCCCCACCACCATTATGGTACGCCACTCAAATAAATACAACTGTAGTCTGTAAACACACACTTTGCATGTACTTATATCATTGCATATTCATAAAAAGACACTCTTGTTTAGTTCCATGCTAATTCTATATTGATGTGGCTAGGTTATATCTACTTAACACATGATCGTTCAGTTGTTAAATAGTGATGATTTAGTGGGTATACACCTCTAGTGAGGACAAATAACATGTTTGTTGCTTACCAACCCATACAATTTGAAATGGATTTAGCATGGAACTAAGCTTGCGGGGTTCTATATATGATCATACTGGGTAAGATTTACATGTTTAATTTGTCTGCAAAACGTGTGAAATTGTATGCAAAGAAACGAATTTTAATTCAAAGAAGACGCTATTACGTAATCGCGAATCGTCTCGCTTTAAATTGAATGAAAATTTTACGAAAAAGAAACACGTTTTCATTCGAATGAAAATTAAATGTTTTTGAATGATCGTTTTATGAATGTAAATGCTAAAAAACGAATTTGAACGAAAAATAACAGCTGCGGTGACAGAATCGGCGAAATTGAATGAACATAAAATTTGTGTGGCCAACTTACGAAATTGACCGAGAAATCCTATACTAAGTTAGAAGTTAAGAGCTCGTACATAAATATATACAAAATTATTTGATTTTGATTTGATTTGATTTGATAATATAAGGTTTTATTCGCATATTCAACAATACAGCTGGAGGCTGATGCAAGTGAATTTACAAAGTGAAAATAATTCCATAGACATATAAATATCATGATATGCTTTAACAGTTTTAAATAAATCCAGATATAAACAATACATAGTACATAAATCATAAATAATGAAAACAATAATAATATTGAGTTTGGTTTGCATACGTGGATATGAAATAATAGAAAATCAAAGGGTATAAGATCAGATATACAGTTTGAGAGTCGGTGCAGGACATCTTGATAATGTATTAAGAGAAAAATTATTATTGATCATTAACAAATTGAAACTAAATGATTAAAATGTAACATTTACATGAAGTATATATAAGAAATAAATCGATAAAATACAATTATTAAATATTGTTATGTATGATCTTTATGAAAACGTGATGTAAAACCCGACTTGAAAACATAAAATTGCATTTATTAAATTACATTTATTGGAATAACATTAATAATTATTGCATTGATCAACTTGCATTTATCAAAGTTAAATTTAAAAAGTCAGATAATATACGTTGTTCTTCTGAGTTGCATAGATTGACAATGAGAATATCTTTTATAATAATTTATCGAATCAATTTTGTATAAATGAAATGATAGAAGATTGAAGGGTAAGATCGCAAACATCCATTCTCACATTCTCACAAAGGCCGATCATTGATTAGTGAAAAAAAACGCTAACTGTTCAGGTAATGGGGTCTACATTACATGATAAAGAGATGATTCGAAAAATGTAGTTATTAATCATTGTTTTAAACAAACAATACCCGATATAAAAAACTGACTTGCAAATATAGAAATTACACTTATCAAAATTGCATTTAACTAAATTATATATCTAAAAATTACATTTCTTTTCTCAAAATATTATATTTATCTCTATTTATTAAAATCATATTTGTCAAAACTATATTCACAAAACTACATACAAATTCAAATAGAGGTTTAGGATGAAATAGTTAGACCAATATGAGGAGGTTGGGATTCCTATTTAGTAATCGAACAATTGATGGAATACTAGAATTGTAATATCTTGTGGAAGTTGTGGTCCTGCATTTTGGTTCATGGAGAAGATGTGAGTTGCGTAACTGCCTTCCAGACAGTGATCGTCGGGACTTTGGAAGAAAGTCACGATGGCGAGCTGACGTGAGAAGGTCACGTGCAAAAGAGAGGAGAAGATCTCGTGAGTGGAGATCGAGAATCAAGACGGAGGTGATCCAAAGCACCGCGGTAGGAGTCATACCCTCCAAGGATGACTCGACAGACCATTTTCTGCACACGTTCAATGTCATTGGATTGAGCAGTGGTCAGTGACGAGGTCCAGACAGGTGATGCGTATTCAAGTACAGGGCTGATGTACACAGCATAAATAGCAACAATTATACATGTTGTTTCCTGGTTAGTAATTACATAAATCATTATATTTGTTTTTACGTCTTAAATTAGATGTAAAACATGATCAGACATATATAATATATTTGTCAATAATTGACTAAGAAAATATGAATCACAAAATTGATGTGCATAGTCACATTTGCTTGACAGATCATGATAATTATATTTTCTGTGAAAACATGCAAATTAATCATGAATATGCACAAGATACAATGAACTGGTTTTTCAACTGGTAAATCAACTGGTAAATCAACTGGTAATCATCTACTGGTTTTCAACTGGTAAAGCAACTGGTTGTCAACTGGTAAATCGACTACTGGTAATCATCTACTGGTTTTCAACTGGTAAATCAACTGGTAATCATATACTGGTTTTCAACTGGTAATCATCTACTGGTTTTCAACTGGTAAAGCAACTGGTAATCATCTACTGGTTTTCAACTGGTAAATCAACTGGTAATCATCTACTGGTTTTCAACTGGTAAAACAACTGGTATATCATCTACTGGTTTTCAACTTGAACTGGTAAAGCTACTGGTAATCGTCTACTGGTTTTCAACTGGTAAATCAACTGGTAATTTCAACTGGTCTCAGATGTCAACTGATATTTCTACTGGTTTCCAAATTGTATCAACTGGTATTAACTGGTACCAGCTGAGACCAGTTGAGACCAGTTCAAACCAGTAGATACCAGTTGGAAATCCTTACTGGTTTCAACTGGTTTCAACTGGAATTTCGACCTGGGATAACTAAAACAACGTACCCATATGAATTAAAGGGCATTAAATTTTAGTAACTTTACAGGCCAGCCGGTTCTCGACCCGCGGCGCGGATCAGATTAGTACGCCCTCGATCGTTTCGCGAGAGGTCGTCAAAATGAAGGTACATTTCTATATGAGTGTCGTTGATATGTACCCACCCACCGACGTATCCTCTCACACTTGCACCCTACATATCCTGATATATACACATCCATGTCTTTCTACCCCACCGGCCCCCCTCCCCTTCGGCCTCTCTCTTAGGCACCCACACCCACCCATGCACTCCTATCACAGATGCATATGGGCTTAAGTTATGTCTACACTTAATTTGCTCATGCATGCTTATTTACAGTGTAGCCTACTCCCAAATATATATGTATGTGTGTTTGTGCAGTGGCGGAACCAGGGGGCCCGGGCCCTCCTAACAAACAAAAAAGGTAAATACAACCTTTTTGTAAAATAGAAAAAGAAGACGGGGCCCTCCTGGCGCTCAAGGGGAAGTACGTTGATTGCCAAAAACTAGAACTGTCCTCTCCACCCCCGTTGCATGAGCAACAACAAAACAAAAAAACAAAAAAATGTGCTCGCTACCACCCCCCCCCCAACTGAGCGAAAAATCGGCCGGCACGATTTCAAAATTTAAAAAAAATTGTGCTCACTATCCCGGTAACGATAGTATATCGATTTCCCGTGCACTACCTCTGTGATCATTTGTACCCCCGCGTCGCATAGATAATTTGCATAACGCCTCTGTTTAAAGTCCACGTGCAAATAGCAAACCTGTCCATTTTGTTTTGCCCATTTATACATAGGCCCAGTGGCGGATCCAGGGGGGGGGCCGGGCCCCCTCCCCTAGACAAAAACAGGTAAAAACACCCTTTTTGTTAAAAAAGAAGAAGACGGCCCCCTCCCTGGCTCTCAAAGGGGGTAGGGTAAAAAAAAGGCAATTATCGGTGGTAAAAAAAAAAAATTGCTCACTATCCCCCAACAACAACAAATGAGCGGAAAATCGGCCGGCACGGTTTTCAAATTTTCGCACGAAATGGGCCCCTTTTCGGCCCCCTCCCTTGCCGCCGGCTGGATCCGCCCCTGCATAGGCCTACCACAGAGTCTGTGGTATGTATACATTGGCAAAACAAAATGGACAGGTTTGCTGTTTGCACGTGGACTTTAAACGGAGGCGTTATGCAAATTATCTATGCGACACGGGGGTACAAATGATTAATAGTAATATACAATACATTTTACATTTATATCGTGTTTGGTACGCATCCATGCGCACGACCCGGCAAAGAGTCAAGTTTGGAAGGGCGTGAGGCTATATATTTATATATGCGGGAAAGACCACGTTGACTTGAGTCTAGCGAACTTGTATTTTACAGCAAATTGGCTGGTTTTCGGCATCACAATGTCAGTTTATACATGTTCCATTACCAATGATACATGTCAACATTGGACATTGGCGTTGACGATGAGTGTTTCGTCTCTTTATATTCAAATAGGAGAGTGATAAGCAGAATTGACTTCCCTTTTAACTTTGTTTTGGTATAACGGTTTACACCTACGGTAGAATATAAGGTAAGCGTATCAAACAGTATTCCTTACCAATAAGCTTAGTACCGTACGTACTGGGAGGGGGTGTTCAAAAATAAGGCTTCTCGATCTAATGTTTTTTTTTGATTTTTTAGATTTTGTTATTATGTTAAAAGGATTTGCTGTTAATGAAAGTGTCTTTTTTAAGTTGCTTTGTTTAAGTATGTTTGTTTCTTTGTTGATTTTGTCGGTGAATGGAGGGGGGCGCGTATCGGAATATGGATCCGTTCATTTCAGACAAAATTTTGAGGAACGTTAAATGATTTCTTTTTTCCGAAAGTGGACTAAGAAAAGACCTTTTGCAATAGAGCGAAAATCGTATAGATTTACTTCAAGTGTCTGAATTTGCACTCTCTTCTTCAAAGTGCTTGACAAAATGTCAAGAATAGGAAAATGCAAAATGTATTGAAACTGGTTGATCTACTGAGTATTGTTGACGGTTGTCAATGTCGACTAGGGTGCATACCCTATCAATGATACTACTACTACTACCAGGGGCGCCGGAAGTGGGGAAACGCATTTTCATCCCCCAAAAAAAGCCCCTCGAAAAAATCAGCATTAAAGGAGTAAAAACTGTATTTTTTTCCGAAAATAAAAAAAAAATAATAAAAACCTGAATTGAATCACAACAAAAAATATATTCCATTCAAATAAAAGGAGAGTAAACAGGAAATAAATTAATTTCTTAAACATTCCACATGTCCCTATACTTATCAATGATTTTATAATAGCGATACGCGCATATCGTGGAAAAATTGTGAGAGGATAGGAAAGCATGTGTGTTTTTTATTAAAGGGGTGAGAAGACATGACCCCTGGACACTTGCGTACTGATGGGGGGTGCTTGGGAGTTGCCCCCAACAAAAAAATAGAATTCAAACGTGGTTTATTTCTAATTTGATACCTCCAGTGATTTACAAATGTTGCTGAAATAACATGATTTTTCGGGATTTTTCTCAATTCTTTCTGAAAATTAAACCTTTGTTGGAAAATTACAAATTCCGAAATTTGCAGTCAGGAAAAAAATATGCTTATTTAGAAGCCTTCATGTCAGGGTCTGCAGAACGGGGAGCTCGGGGGGCTCGAGCCCCTTAAAAAAATTATGCTAAAGAGAAAAAGAAAGAAAGAAAGAAAGAAAAAAAAAAGTGACCTGCCAGTGTCACAATACGAGGGCTCCACCCCCTGGACCAAGGGCCCTCAGGCGGGCCCCTGTATGCTCATCTGACCGAAATTAAATACCTAAAACCCTGAGCTTCCGGGGGCTCTGCCCCCCCTGAACCCAAACAAGGGCCCTAAGGCGGGCGGCCCCTGGATGCTCATCTAACCGTAATCAAATGCCTAAAACCCCTGAGCTTCATGTGGCTCAGCCCTCTGGACCCTTCGCCAATTAGTGACCTATCAGTGTCACAAATAACCTTTAAAAATATGCTGATCTGACCGTAATTAAATGCCTAAAATCCCTGAGCTTCCGGGGGATCCGCCCTCTGGAACCCACCTGGTGCCCTAAGACTGGCCCACTGAATTGGTCATCTGACCATAATTAAATGCTTTAAACCCCTGAGCTTCATGGGGATCAGCCCCCTGGACCCCACGCCAATTAGTGACCTGCCAGTGTCGCAAATAAGGTATCTAAATACGCTTATCTGACCATAATTAAATGCCTAAAACCACTGCTTCCGGCGCGCCTGACTACTCCTACTACTATACTTCTTTAACTACTGCTACTACTACTACTACTGGAACTACTACTACTACTACTAATACTAACTACTACTAACTACTACTACGACATATCATTCATAAATGCCTACTATCTATGACGGAAATATAACACTACTCAATGGGAGATAGCACGTACAAGTATAAACCATAATGGCAGACGCTACGCGGCAGCTAGATCACCTAAAAAGATTGATTCCGACGAAATCAATAGGTGCTCTGCTACGATACGCGGCAGATCACCTAATAACAATAATAATAAAACTAATAAACAGTTTCCATTTATAATGGAACACAAGAGAGTAGGAAAATATGTAATATATGATAGGTGCACTGCATAAATTAATTAGACCAAATGGTGTGACTTCAGCAAAAACTTGTTTGTATACATAAAAGAATGGTGCTCGGTCGGTTGTCTCATAGGTAGTAGTAGTAGAGAGAGAGAGAGTTGTGACACGGGCTTGTCACAGGTATTTTCTTCCTCTTCTACCTTTGTAATTTGTTGGCATCTTTGCTGACGGATGGGCTAATTACCTTTTAGGCTTATTGATTGGTACAGGTCTTAAAGCATTTAAAAATGAAACCTAATCTTTCTTCCACTTTATAATGAAGACATTTTATTGCTAACTAAGCACAACGGTAACACCCTCATGATTCAGGCCCGTCGGAAGGAATTTTAAAGTGGTACGGTTTTAGTTGGGATTGGGTTCGAAGGGGCAGACCCCTCGTTGGGGGGCGAAGCCCCGTTAAAGATCTTGCATTTTGAAAAATGAAATGACAATTTCCATGGTAAGTCAGATACAAATGGAAATTCAGTGGCACAATGAGCAAAAACGTTTAGGGTAGAAGAAAAAAATCCACATCACCAATATACTCTTACATGTTACATGCAGGCACCGCGGAACGTTTTTCAAAGTGGGGCCTTAAGTATTTACGACCAGTTACGGTCAGGTAGAGCGTAGCGTGAGAAGTGAGTGGAGCGTAAATTAGCGTGGGTTCCAGGGGCAAAGCCCCGGCGGTGGTCAAGGGGCGGAGCCCCCAGAAGCTCAGGGGGTTTAAGCATTACATTACGATCAGACAAGCATCCAAGGGCCCGCCTTAGGGCCCTTGTGGAGTCCAGGGGCAAAGTCCCTGGAAGCTCAGGGAGTTTAGGTCACGGTCAGATGAGCATCCAGGGGCCCGCCTTTGGAAAATAACGAAACTTTTCAGATTTTAACGGCTTACGTACATGACGTGTCTGGGTATATATATATATGATAACCATAAAAGGGTTGTCAGTGCCATTATTTACATATTTCATGATCATGACCCGCGCGCAACCAATCAACGTACGATGCAGTTGTTTGCAAAGTGTAATAATCATTACCTGATATCACTTAACAATTTATTTGGCCAAAGTTTAGTTTTTTATAGTTTAATATTGGTATTGACAACATCACATGATCAATTTTATCAGGCCCGTCGGAGCCGCTACGGGTGGTACGGGGATTGTATAGTTTCATTGGTACAGTGGTGGAGGAGAAAGCTAATTATTGTAATTTAATCGTACGATTGTGCACTGGTGCACAAGGAACGCTCGAGGAGTTATTAAATCATTATTCCACTCTCTGGATTACTGATGTGGGGGAACAAACGTGGTATATTTGTAATTCGATACCAATGATTTTTAAATGTTGCTGAAATGACATGATTTTTCCGGGATTTTTTTTTATGCGTTTCGGTTGGAAAATGACAAATCGCCAAATTTACAGTCAGGCAAACAATATGCTTATTTAGAAGCCTACATGTCAGGGCACGCAGAATGGCGGTGCTCGGGGGCTAGATCCCCCCTCATATTTTTGAAAAGTATGTTATAGAGAAATAGAAAAAAAGAAGAAAAAAATAATAGTGACCTGCCAGTTTCACAAATGAGGTATAAAAATATACTCATCTGACCGTAAATAAATGCTTAAAAACCCTGATCATGCGGGGACTCCGCCCCTGGACCCCACCGGGGGCCCCAAGGCGGGCCCCTGGATGGTCATCTAACCGTAATTTAATGCTTAAAGGTAAAGACCAGGAAACGCCCCTCTCTCAAAAAATGAAATGGAAGCTCTCATTACCAACCATGTGAAAGAATATGTTTTGACTAATACGTGAAGATACAAATTTTGCTGGGAAACCGCCTACTAATTGATATATTTGGTAAATTATTATATCTGTTATATCTATTGGGACAAAATAGATATCGCGCACAAGAATAGACCCACACACTGGACGATTCACTAGTTTATATTTAACATACTATATGTCAAAATATCTAGCCAGTCTTGGCAGTTGGTCTGTCCTCAAAAGCAGTTTTGGAAGTGACCACTTCGTTATTAGTTTTGATCTTTCAGTTACTTCATGAATTCCCAAAGGAAAGAAAATATAAAAGAAACGAGAAAGAAAATACAAATTTACAGGTAGTACGTACATCTCTCTAAAATATGAAGTGGATATTATATAAATTGAAAGTAGACAATCGGATATAGCTTTTCAACAAAGAATACCAAAAATCTGATCTCCAAGGTAAGTACAATATGTTAGTGAGTATAATTCCACCTGCTATAGACAGTTATCCGAAAAGGTACGACACAATTATAAGGTAAAACAACAAGTACTATTGAAGGAAATTTACAGAAGCTGTTCAAATTCCGGTATAAAGGGAAAAGAATCTTCAAATCCTCCAACATTGCGACCTACTTCACTAACATCAACATTATGTAAGTTCATGGAACGACTTGTGAAACATTGAAACGAAGTTTCAATTTATAATGGTTTATAATGGTTGTCAGTCCATTGTGGTCCATTTGGAAATGAACGAGTCGAATCAATGGCTAAACAAAAAGGTTCGATTAAACAACACACATACATACTTGACATGACAAAAAGAAGAAAAAACTGAATCAAAGTGAATCTATATCAGAAGCAGAAATGTATTACGAATCCAGATGGCACTGGGACGCAGAGGAGAAAGGTAGTTCTGTATGACATTCAACGAGATTCTAATAGAACTCTCAGAATTAATGGATTTAACCGGAAAAGACGATTGATCAATATATAAATTTAGACTTTGTAAGTTAAGCATGAATGAGTTATGAATGAGTTAAGCAGGGAATATTGCCTAACATTACAAACAATTGATCAATTTATACTTGAATGCCCAAAGTATAGGAGGGAAAAGTACAAAATGCGTAGATCTACTAAAGGAAAAGAAAAAAAAAACCTAGCTTCCTGATCTTTTATGAAGGGAAGATTATTTATAGGAAAGTGGAAACGTTCATGAAAGTAAGTAGACTAAAAAACGAACTATAAATCTCGAGCAGCATAATGCAGGTATGTACAATAAAACACTGATTAGTATTTCTAAAGCTGATATATAGAGATACTGTTAGAGGTCAATAAATCATCTTCGCAAAAATGGAACGTAACTCATTTCGTATGTTATTCCTGGCAGTCAGGGACGGCCGAGCGACTTCCAAAGACGGGGGGGGGGCACCAATGAAAAAGGGCACTTTCTGGAAAAGGGGCACCTACAAAGAGAAATCTCAAAGCGAAAATATACAATTTTGTTTAGACGTTGGTATATACCCCTACATTGATTTCTTGTTTGTTTCTCTTGATACATCATCCAAGATTTAAGCATCATACTTTGCAGTTGGGTGTGATGGGCTGAATATTCATTTGCGAGCGAGCGAAGCGAGCGAGGAAAAAAATAAAGATTTGTGACGTCTCAGTGCGAAAAATTACATCTTATAAAGAGGAAAATCCTGATGGGGTTATAATACTCTTAGTCCCTTTAAATTAGGGGCAAGTTTAATGATGAGAGGAAAAGGGGACCCTTATCGAAAGGGATAAGACACTCCTATTAGAAAAGAAAAGGAGCACATGTCAAAGTACAAAGGGTAGTTATCAGAGGGGCAAATGGGGCACTCCTTTCACCTGGCAAGAGGCACTCACCAGGGAGGAAAAAAGGCACTTATGAGAATGGGAAATGGGCATTTGTCGACGGAAAAGGGGCACCCATCAGATTTTGGTAGGGCCATTTATAAGAGGTAAAAAGGGGCATTTATGAAAAGGGGACAGGTCTCTTACAAAGGAAAAGGGGCGCGTATCCTTGTTAAAAGGGAAATTATCAGATGTGAAAAGGGGCAATTATCGCTTCTGAAAAGGGGCACTGACCATATATGAGAAAGGGGCACTAATGAGAATGAAAAATGGGCACTTATAATAATTTAAAAGTAAAATGTGCATTTGTTGAAAGAAAAGGGACACCGATCAGATTTTAATAGGGGCATTTATCGGAGGTGAACGGGGGCTTTTATGAGAAGGGGGAGGTGGCTCTTATTAAAAAGAAAAAGAGGCACATGTTAAAATAAACGGGACACTAATCTTATCAGAGATGAAAAGGGGCATTTATGAAAAGAGGAAGGAGCTCTTTCTTTTTAATGGGGGCACTTATCATAACGAAAAAGGGCACTTATTAGAAAGGAAAAGGGGCACATGTGAAAATAAAAGGTGTGCTTATCGGAGTTAAAAAGGGGTAGTTATTAAAAAGGGAAGAGGCACTTCTTACAAAGGAAAAGGGGCAGTTGTCAAAGTAAAAGGGGCACCTCTCAGATTTGAATAGGGCAATTATCAGAGGTGAAGGGGTCACTTTCTCGTACCTGAAAAAGGGCACTTACTACAGATTAAACAAGGGCACTTATGAGAATGGAAAATGGACACTTATTGCAAGGAAAATGGGAACTTTTCGAAGGGAAAGGGGCACGTGTCAAATAAAAAAGGGCACTCATCAGAGGTGAAAAGGGGAAGGGGCACTGTTACAAAGTAATAGGAGCACTAGTCGCCCCCAGCGGTCGCCCCCAACCAAAAAAGTGTGGGGGGGAGAACGCATTTTCGCCCCCTCCCCCCAAAGCCCCCCCGAAAAAAAAGCAGTATAGGAGTAAAAATGGTTTGTATTTTTTTAACCAAAAATAATATAAAAAATGAATTGAATTACATAAAAATTACATTCCATTCAAAGAAAAGGAGAGTAAACAGGAATTAAACTTCTTAAACATTCCTCATGCCCCTATATTTAACAATTAATGTAGGATTTTATAATAGCACTACGCACATATCGCGGAAATAATGTGAGAGGATGGAAAGCGTGTGTGTTTTTTATTATAGGAGTGAAAAGACATGAGCCCCTGAACACTGGCGTACTGATGGGGGGGGGGCAGTTACCCCCAAATAAAATTCAAACGTGGTTAATTTCTTATTCGATACCAGTAATATACAAATGCTGCTAAAATGATATGATTTTCCCGGATTTTTTCTCAACTGCCAGTGTCACAAAATGAGGTATCAAAATATGCTCATCTGACTGTAAATAACTGCCTAAAACCCCTGAGCTTTCGGGGGCTCCGCCCCCTGGACCCATCCAAGGGCCCTAAGGTGGGCCTCTGAATGCTCATCTGACCGTAATTAAATATCTAAAACCCCTAAGCTTCCGGGGGCTCTGCCCCCTGGACCCCACCAAAAGCCCTAAGGAGGGCCCCTGGATGCTCATCTGACCGTAATTAAATACCTAAAGCCTCTGAGCTTCCGGGAGCTCTGCCCCCTGGACCCCACCTAGGGCCCTAAGGCGGGCCTCTGGATGCTCATCTGACTGTAATTAAATATCTAAAACCCCTAAGCTTCCGGGGGCTCTGCCCCCTGGACCCCACCAAAAGCCCTAAGAAGGGCCCCTGGATGCTCATCTGACCGTAATTAAATACCTAAAACCCCTGAGCTTCCGGGGGCTCTGCCCCCTAGACCCCACCAAAAGCCCTAAGGAGGGCCCCTGGATACTCATCTGACCATAATTAAATACCTACAACCCCTGAGCTTCATGGGGCTCAGCCCCCTGGACCCCCCGCCAATTAGTGACCTGCCAGTGTCACAAATAAGGTATCAAAATATGCTCATCTGACCGTTATTAAATGCCTAAAACCCCTGAGCTTCCGGGGGCTCCGCCCCTTGACCTTTTTGCTCATTACGCCACTACCCCTGAAAGGTGAGCCCCCTGGAATGTTTGCCCCCCCCCCACCAAATCCCAAACTGCTTCCGGCGCGCCTGATCATGATAATCTTACATTGGAGGTGATCAATGCTGTAAATGTAAATGTAGGCCCTACGATACGGCAACATTTTTATAAGAACTTAAACAAAGGATACTTGAAGAAATGGCTCATAAATTTTCGTATTGACAAAATATATTTTCTAAATAAGATTTTTTTTCAGGCATTATTTAGGCCTATAAAAAAAATATACACAAGTGATACCGCTTGATCGAGCTCAACAGAAATAGGGCTAGTAATGGCCCTTCAAGCCCCTACCCTATTTTCTTTTTTCTTTAGATAAGAATCTAAGTGAGGCCCATGTAGAAATTGAATGCAAAGCCCCCAAAGCCAGAAATTCCCCCACACACAATATATTCATTTTTCTAGAACCGCACATGAATACAGAATGCTATAAAATATACCGAAGAAATATATTATCGTCTTTTTAGTATTTAATAGCGAATGGAAAATATGGTATTTGTTAAAGAGCATCCTTATGACTGAGAAGCTATCACATGAAATTAAAACAATTTATCCTAGTGCTATAAAACAACCTTTACTGCATGGTACAAAATTGTAACATACCGCATATCCAACTACTGGTTTTATGCCTACCCATTTTTGCACTGCATTAGCTGTGCGCATTTGAAGTAGAAGGCTCCATGAAGCTAGTTAAAAGTGAGATAACCCGAGTAAAACAAGGCTTAAAATCACAAATAACCTCAACTTTTAATAAGCATACAATGTATCTATATTGTACGATATCCTCAATATTTATTTTTACGCATGAAAATGTATGGAAAGATTAGTCTTTGACATAGAAATGAAAGCATATTCATATGCCATATATATACTTATATCTCTCTCGCAGATATGCACTCACAAAAATAAACGCGCACACATTCCCACATACACACATCTGAAAGGGTGGTTGCACTGTACTCTGCCCCCCTCCCGCATGTCCCCGATGCGCTGCCTCTGTAAACCAAAGCCAGAAATTCCCACACACACACACAATATATATTTATTCTTCTAGAACCGCACATGAATACAGGATCCTATAAAATATATCGAAGAAAGATATTATCGTCGTTTTAGTATTTAATAGCAAATGGAAAATAGGGTACTTGTTAAAGAGCATCCTTATGACTGAGAAGCTATCACATGAAATTAAAACAATTTATCATAATGCGCACAAGCGTGCTATAAAACAACCTTTACTGCATGGTACAAATTTGTAACGTACCGCATATCCAACTAGCTGTGCGCATTTGAAGTGGAAGGCTCCATGAAGCTAGTTAAAAGTAAGATAACCCGAGTAAAACAAGGCTTAAAATCACAAATAACCTTAAATTTTAATAAGCATACAATGTATCTATATTGTACGATATCCTCAATATTTATTTTTACGCATGGAAATGTATGGAAAGATTAGTCTTTGACATAGAAATGAAAGCATATTCATATGCCATATATATACTTATATCTCTCTCGCAGATATACACTCACAAAAATAAACGCGCACACATTCCCACATACACACATCTGAAAGGGTGGTTGCACTGTGCTCTGCCCGCCCCCTCCCGCATGTCCCCGATGCGCTGCCTCTGTGCACAATGTTATATCAATATAAACTACATTGTGATATTTACAGGCCTGACCTCGAAAAGCTTCACTGACATAAAGGGATGCAATATCATAACTCATGTAATAGTTTTATATATTAAACTGGTTTATAATATTGATAATATGAATGAACACGGCAAACAGGACATAGTGATGAGGTTCTACCTGCTCTTATGTAAAACTTTTAAAAAAATCAAAATAAATCATGAGCGGTATCTGAAAAGAAGTATACAGATCTAAAAAGACAAGATTTATTTTTTGTTGCCCTATACAAAAAGTGTAAGGGAAAACTTTTTTATCAATTTGTAGATTTGTAGATTTGAACAGACTGCGATATGGAGGGAAAATTGTACATTGTAATTAAAAAAACCGGAGGGGCATTCTGACAATTGCATGTTAAAATAACGATTTCCTTCATATTCGCTGGTCGTCAAAGCACGCCCAGACACAATAACTGGGCATACTGCAAGAGGTACAAAGTTCGATCATAGCCTTATCGGTACTACCAATATCAATTGATTATGCCATATTACATTTGATATATGTTTGCTTTATACCATAACGGTGGAGGTCATCAGTTCTGTTAATGATTGAAATGAAAGTCTATTTAAAGTCTGTAGGCCCTGTGATTAGCCTGGAATGATAAGAACTTAAACAATGGATACTTGAAGAAATGGGTCATAAATTTTCGTATTGAAAAAATATATTTTTCAAAAAAATTTTTTTTCAGGCAATTTAGGCCTACAAAATAAAATATACACAAGTGATACCGCTTGATCGAGGTCAACAAAAATATGGCAAGAAATGGCCCTTCAAGCCCCCCCCCCACATTTTTTCTTTAGAAGAAAATCTAAGCGAGGTCCATGTAGAAATTGAATGCAAAGCCCCCTAAGCCAGAAAGTCCCCCCACCCACACACACAATATATTCATTCTTCTAGAACTGCACATGAATACAGGATGCTATAAAATATATCGAAGAAATATATTATCGTCTTTTTAGTATTTAATAGCGAATGGAAGATATGGTATTTGTTAAAGAGCATCCTTATGACTGGGAAGCTATCACATGAAATTAAAACAATTTATCATAATGCGAACAAGCGTGCTGTATAACAACCTTTACTGCGCGGTACAAAATATTATTGTAATATACCGCATATCCAATTACTGTTTTTGTTGATGTTATGATTTTTTTGTCTAAGAGAATTAATCGCGTAAGAATTGGTAACCAACTAACCACATAACATATACGTAAACTTGTAATAAAGGTATGCCCCAAGAGAGTGTAATTCGCCCTTTACATTTTAACTTCATGATTAATTATCAAAGAAAATACAGCATATACCGTAGAAATATCAGTATATGCCGAGGACATAATGGTTTTCTCACAGAAAATTAAAATTGATACAAAATAGGTTGCAAACACCCCCTAGGCTTGATCGAAATTTAGTGTGATAGATGGGGCATGCATCTCTCGTCCTCAAGAATCTAGAGTAGTTGTTTTCCGAAAGAAATCAAATAAAAACATTGCCCGTTAAATTCATGGTGAAAACATTAATTTCATATAGGAGTGTGGTTTGATTCAAGATTAACGTGGAGTAAACAAATAAATGAATTGATGAGATGTAAGAAACTATTACATCTAACGAGGTGTATATAACTTGTACTAAATGGGGCAGTAACTCTGAAATTATTCATATTGTTTATAAAGGCTTAATCCGATTTTTAAAATTACGGATGTGAAGCTTAATTGAGTGTGCGAGTTATCTCAAAAAGAAATTCGACTCTATATATACAACATCGATAAGGCTCTCAAATTAAACACTGGCAGAACTCACCTAACCTCTCTGCAAGATCTGCAAATAGAGTGTGCGAAGGCATTAACATCTGAGAAGAAATATCTTCATATCGCTTCTATTTCCGAGCAGTAAAATAACCATCCGACGAAAAAGAGCTTTACAACCATATTGGCATTCGTAGAAAATGGGCCAAGGTCCTTTCGTCAAAAGACTGACATTTAACTTAGAGCTAGAGGGTGTAGAAAACTCAACACGGTAGCCTGCTGGCTCTTTTCGTTTCTCTATACAGGGTTGCCTATTAAAAAAAAAACGGACTAGCATACTTCCAATACTGAACATTGTGCATGGGGCGAATTTCACTAGTACCAGTAGATGGGAAATTATTATGGCAGTTATTCTAAAATGAAAATTACAGAAAGTGGGACTCATCCGTGTTGAAATGATCTGTGTATATTCAAGGTGATTTGAACTAATATAATTTCAAAGTGGTCCATTCTAGACCACGCTTACGCAATACCTAAATCTCTCACTCAAAACCACGGCAGCAATTGTCCTATTCTTTCTCCAGTCCGCATCCATACATATGGGACACGGCCTCCTTTCCAATATCAATATCCACGCAACCTCACCCCTTCCCCTTCACACCCTAGTATCCCTTCCCCATATACATGAAATATATCTCCGATCTCTATATATCACACTCGATCATATCATACATTATATACCTCACTTTAGAAATCTAGCCATCTGATTGGTCGAAATTGGAGTCGTGATTTTAAGCCATGCCCCGCCTACCAGTCAAAAATCTTTAAAAAGTTCCCTCGTACCCGCCCACAAGTTATTATCCTTTAATTTGTGCCCTCATCCTGCGATCCACATTGGTTCACGTGTTAAAATTGTCTTTGTGCGAGCGCGGACACCATACAGTGGTTTTTTCTGCGATTCTCAAATGATTGAGACTTTCAGTCATTTTTCCAGCGAAGATTAAAGTGACTCGGTAACAGCGTTGAAGGTTGATGAAAAAATTGCGTAATTTTTGTATGAAATGTTACATATTATATTCCTTCTACTGTACTAACCCTCTAACATGCAAAAAATACTCAAAAAAGTCTCAAACCACAAAGATATTTATGGTTTTCTTTGAAGGTGTCACTGTGCGACACCCTCTAACAGTAAATTCTCACAACTATTTTTGAATTTTCCCAACCGTTTTTCCATGAAAATAAGACATTAAGACAGGCTTTTAAAAATCTGTCAACACTCGAATGTCTGGAATGGTATATAGAGCCCATTCATTGCTTTGTGACGATTTTCATTCACCTAAAATGTAATTAAAGTGTAATAATATAGTTGGGAGAATTAAGGAATCGATCAGATCAGTTTTCCCCAATTTTTATCATTAATAATGGTCTGTTTTCACTCAAACTTTCAGATTATCTTTAATTGTACATTTAGCATTGAAGTCACTACTTTAGCACCATTTTTTCTCATCTGAACAATGTTACCAAGTCCCTTTAACAGACAGTGTCTCAGATTTTCTGTGATGTTTTAACCAATCTTTACTCAATAAAAGGCTAAGGTAAGAATTATTGGTAAATTTTGTTTTAATTCGGCATATAAAAGTCATATCGACTGCTTTAATACTCGAGGACTGGCTGTTTCTATACTGGCTCGCGGGAAAGTTGAATTCGCTGCCATCACCTCTCGGCGCGCCGCCCACGCAGGCGCGCCTCGGGGTGATGGCAGCGGATTCAACTTTCCCTTGAGCGTATAAAAACAGCCAGTCCTCTCGTAGCAGTCGATATCTCTATACCATAACACGCATACACACGTTTTTTGTGGTAATTAAATCGAGGACACGCATTATAATGTAGGCCCATTCAAAAATGTATAAAGGGCGTATCAATACAAACTTTACTAAACTTTGGTAGCTGCTAATTGAAAAGTCATAACCAATATGACTTTGTATTTACTTTCATGATGAAGAGTAACTTATTTCCTGTCCAATGATACCCTATTCATAATATTTCTGCCAAGGGTGAATGAGCACCAGGGTCTTTTAAAAGTGTTGTCAAAATCGCCTTATTCCAAGTTTGGGCTTTAGGGACCAATGTAGGTCTCATGCCATATGCATGCGCTTCGTCTTCGGTCTTAAATCCTTGTAAAAGTTCATTTGTGTGTCGTGCTTCAGTGCTACATTGTTCAAAATGATGCAATGTAACTAGGCTTTCACAGAACCTTGTTTCAATAGACAAGATAACCTTCAATTATTTTAAAGAGCGTACTAACTTCTTTTCTCATGATATCTAAGTTCTCTCTGCTCACTTTTCCACAGCGCCATTTCACACACACGCGTAAGGTCCATATTGGTGGTTATCTCGAATAGCGATCGAAAAATCAAAGGTTACTAAACCCAAATGCAAGAAAGATCATTAATGATGATAAATATCAAAGAAATTGACAACAGACTTTAATTCATAAAAAAGGGTAACATCCCTAATAAACTTTATCCATTTTGTATCACTCAATGATAAGGTTACCTTAAAAGTACAGTACTATGTCCCATTTGCAAGCCCCAAAAATGAAAAGGTTAAATTCCAACGGCATTTGAAAGATAATAATAATTTAATAGTTCCCTCAAAATGAAAGGGCTTGAAAATGTCTTTCAGTGGGAAAATAACGACCATTAGTTGTCGAATTGACTTTAGTGATTGCAATCAATTTAGTAATAGCCTGATTTTCAGACCCTTGTACCGAATGATCGTACGTTTTGTGCTGCGCAAATATTCAATCAGTTTAATTTTGGCCATTACAAGAAGTGGGTAATTGATGTAGACAAATGCTCATGTACCCTTTACAGCTCATTTTATGTATGTTATTACCAAAGAAAAAAAGAAGTCAGGCAGTCACTCAATAGTGTCTGACAGTGAAGTCTAGAAATTAAACGGGTTTCCTTGCATAATTTGAATATTAGGACACTGCTGACGTTTAAATTTCACAAATAGGACATACGTGACATATTCATAATTCCTGCAAAGTTCTACAGAATTTGATGTTGGCTGCAAATGGGAATAGTATATACCTTTTAACAAAAGATGCGAGTGAAGACAAGATTGTAATCATCAAAACGAAGAGAATCATAAGTTTTGCTTGTAATAAGCATTTCCTTGAGTTTTAGTTGATGTTAACACTTTCTTTTCCTTCAACGGCCTAATAGTCAATGTAAATAAAGGAGTAATTGTTTTGGAAAGGGATAACACACATATAATTGCTTTTGTCCCACATTCATTGCTTCAGCCCAAACTTGTGCAATGTACAAGAGGATTTCGGCTTTTTCGGAGTAACAATTGACAGTAAATTATCTTGGAAGGAACACATTGATGTCATGTGCACGAACATTTCTAAAAGTATAGGTATTTTGAATAAAATCTAACATTTTCCTTGATATATTTTGATTATGATTTATAATGCCATTATATCTAAATAATTTAATTATTGTAACCTTGCCTGGGGATCCTCAACTGATCATGCAATGAGTAGACTAGTATGCTTACAAAAAAGACCTATTCGATTAGTCTTACATGCCGATTATTTTGCTGATACTAAACCTTCATTTCTAAAATTAATCTTTTGAATGTCTTAGATCTTTGTTATTATAGTTTTGCAATATTTATGTATATCTGTTTTAATAATTTTATACCAATTTGTCTATCCAACAAATTTTGTTTTAATTCTGCATTGCATTCATATAATACTCGAAGTTCTTCTGATTTTCATTTATATAAAATAAGACTAAATATAACTTAAAATCTATTTTTTAAAGGGCCAGATTTGTGGAATAATATACCTCATGACATAAAATCAAGTCCATCAATTAATGTTTTTTAAAGGAGATATAAATCATTTTTACTCCAACAATATATATAAATATTAATTTGGTAAACGGTCAGGTTTTTTTTTTTTTTTTTTTTTTCCCCTCTATTTAGGCAAAAAAAATAAATAAATAACCTTTTTAAACAACAATATTATACTGTATTTTCGTTTCGGTGGCAGCGCCAATGAAACCTTTGGCTTTGCTAGCTGTCTCCACATTCATATGACATTTTTGTTGTTGTTGTATTCTTTGGCAGGCGCAGATCCAGGGAGGGGGGCCCAGGCCTAAACAAAATTATATAAAAAAATATAAAAAAGAAGGAAAAAATTTTTCTCACGAATTGGGCCAAAAAAAAATAGTGCTCTTACCCCCTCCCTCCACCGTTTATTCACCGGCTGGCTGAGTCGCCGCTAAAAATTTCCTCAAAATTTGGACCAAAAAAAAAAGTGCTCCTTACCCCCCGGTTATTAAATAAATAAAAATATAAATAAATAAAAAAAAAATTGTGCTCTTACCCCTCTTACTACTATACATGTAATATTACTACTATATATTACCGATTCATTTTTTATGCCAAACGAAACTCACCAGGTAGTTTCCACTGCGGTTTCCACTATTCTCTCTTTCTTGTTATTTGATTTTAACTATTTAACAAGTACTAGGGGAGACCGGGTACAATTGTAACACTATTTTCCAATTCTGACATATCAACTTTATTACAGTTAAATACTTAAAGGTATATGAAATGAAAGATGCATCTCTTGGCTTGAAATATGACTAGGTTTGGGTTAAGTGAAACAAGTAATTTTGAAGCCATTATCATTTCAAAACCGGAAGTCAAGTGTTACAATTGCCCAACAACATGGGGCAATCGTAACACACCCATGGGGTAATTGTAACCACATGCAATTGTATACCAACAAATGGTATCCCTCAAAAAGATTATTTTAATTGTTTTTTATTATTGACGCGCTGGACAGATTTTCAACAATTAAACAGCGTTTTACAGAACCCCAATAAAAATAAAAATGACAAATGCTTGACTCATTTACATTATATTTATTCCAGTTACGTGGGGAAAATTATACTACATGTAGTTATAACGTTGTTACATCTGCCCCCGAGGAGGGCGGCCATATTTTTAATATATTTTTTTGTATCTTAGCATTAGTATTCGCCATTGAAACTTTCGCCAAATACAGTCCTAAAAACTTATTTTGTTACCATACAAAAATGACAGTGATAGCTCAAACGATTTTTTGGCTGTAAAAAGTTCCTCGATGTGTTGACCTGCCTACCCTCAGGACAGCATATGGAGCAATAAAATGAAGAGCTTATACGTATAGCGCGTTTATACTAGGGATGGGAGCCTCTGCTACATTTGCCCCGTGTTAATATTATTGTCCCCGGTCTCCCCTACTATTACTAGAAGTACTATTACCAGGGGCGGCGATTTCTTTTCATGACCGGGGGGACGAAATGCGAGGGACGAGGGAGCAGTGGCGTAATGACCAAGAACGGTTTTTTGGGGGGCAGAAAAAAATCCGCATCACCACCATTCTTACATGTTACATGAAGGCCCGCGGAAAGTTTTTCAAAGTGGGGGGCTAATGTATTTACGATCAAGTAGAGCAAAGCAAGTGGAGCGTAAATTGGCGTGGGGTCCAGGGGCAAATTAGCCCCAGTGGGGGTCAAAGTGCGAAGCCCCATGAAGCTCAGGGGTGTTAGGCATTTAATTAAGGTCAGATGAGCAACCGGGGGCCCGGCTTAGGGCACCTGGTGGGGTCCAGGGGCGGAGGCCCCGGAAGCTCAGGGGTTTTAGGCATTTAATTACTTTCAGATGAGCATAATTATTTTGATACCTTATTTGTGTCACTGGCATGCAGATCACTAATTGGAGTAGGGTCAGGGGGCGGAGCCCCCAGAAGCTCAGGGGTTTTAAGCATTAAATTACGATCAGATGAGCATCCAGGGGCTGCCTTAGGGCCCTTGGCGGGGTCCCAAGGGCGGAGCCCCCAGAAGCTCAGGGGTTTTAGGCATTTAATTACCGTCAGATGAGCAACCAGGGGCATGCTAATATAGGGCCCTTGGTGGCGTCCCGGGGGCAGGGCCCCCGGAAGCTCAGGGGTTTTAGGCATTTAATAACGGTCAGATAAGCAACCAGATGCACGCTTTATAATTATAAGGCCCTTGGTGGCATCCAGGGGGCAGAGCCCCGGAAGCTCAGGGGTTTTAAGCATTAAATTACGATCAGATGAGCATCCAGGGGCTGCCTTAGGGCCCTGGTGGGGTCCAGGGGGCAGAGCCCCCGGAAGCTCAGGTGTTTTAGGCATTTAATTACCGTCAAATGAGCAACCAGGGGCACGCTTTATAGGGCCCTTGGTGGCGTCCAGGGGGCAGAGCCCCCGGAATCTCAGGGGTTTTAGGCATTTAATAACGGTCAGATGAGCATCCAGGGGCCCGCCTTAGGGCCCTGGTGAGGTCAAGGGGACGGAGCCCCCGGAAGCTCAGGGGTTTTAGGCATTAAATAACGGTCAGATGAGCAACCAGAAGCTCAGGGAAAAATCATGCCATTTCAGCTACATTTTTAAATCACTGGTATCGAATTAGAAATAAACCCCCTCTATAAAAGTATAAAAACAAGCAATATACTTTTTGCATACTTCAGTTTTCTACAATATCTACATGTACATTTTGAAGGATGTTATGCGAGGGAGCGTAGCTTCCGAGTGAGAAGATTTTTGCATTTTTTTTTGTCTAAACGCTGCACTCTTGGGCCCTCCAGAGCCTAAAAGTGTGTTGCAGTCTTCACCCAGTATTTGCTATACATTTTTTTTTTTGTTTTTGTTTGTTTTTTTTTTTGGGGGGGGGGCACTTTTTCAAATTTTCAGAGGGGACGATCCCCTAAAAAATCGAGGGGACGTGTCCCCCCCGGGATCGCCGCCCCTGACTATTACTACTAATACAATTACGTACTACTATACTACTACTAACTATAGTCCTACAGCTACTACTAATAAAACTACATCTACTACTTCTACTCCTACTGCTTCTAAATGTGTTACTGCAATAGTGTGGACATTACCAATGCTATGTTTCTTTCCTTACATCCTATACTTCTTATCTCATGATTTCGAAGATTTCTCTGCTCACTTGTCTATTTCACCATTTTACATGCATAAGATGTGGTTACGGTTGTCTCAACAGCACATAAATATCAGAGGTCTACCAACCTCAAAGATATTGACAGTAGACTTTCGTAGAAAAAGATAGCATTCCAAGTAAATGTTGTCCATTCTGAATGCCTCAGTGGCAAGGAATACGAAATTGTGACAAGATTGTGTCATCATAACAAAGAGAAAATTATAATTTTTTTTTTTGGCAAACGAGCCTTTTTTGAGCTTGAGTTGACATTTACACTATTTCTACTCAAGTATTCTATACACTTCACTTGACATGCGTGTAAATTTCCGCGGCGAGCGGCCGTTTCACGGCCGAGATCTTAGGGGGGTGGGGGCATTATGCCCCCCGGCTGTATTAAGACCTCAAATAGCCCGGCCTTTTTAGAGTTGAATAACAGTGCGTAATGTAAAGGCTTTTCACCCGCATTGAATGCTGCAACCCAAACGTATTGGTACAAGGGGATGTTGACAATACTTTTTGAAAGGCTGCTGCCCAGTCATCCATGCCAGCAGCGTTATGAGTAAGGTTTCATTACACCGAATATTAGTTTAACTGTTTCATACGAATTATAATTCAATGCCATTCAGGTTTTTAGCTGTAAATGGGAATCAATCCAAGTTTGGTATACTTTTGTCATGCGAACTGTATGCGTAAATGATAACTTCCAAACAATCTTAAATGGTATGGGGCCATGAATTTTGTTCACATGAACATATTGGAAGCATATGCGATCCTACAATATTCAGTGATCGTTGTCGCGGTTGAATTTAGTCTAAAAAATAAAATAAAAATAAAATTGTGAATAATAAACTCTTTATGTTGTATAGCTCCCTCTCAAGGTCAAGATATTCATTTAGCTTTAAAACAATGTTTCTTGACTAAAATCGACCGATTGGCTATTCCCGTTTGGAAATTATATATCACAACTGCATATTCTGAGATTTTCATGGTCGCAGCTACCATTATATGGCCGTATAGGAGCTTTTTGAAATTTATCAAAATTTACCTGGAGCACCGGTAATTTCTTTTATATTCTATTGTCCTAGAAAGCAGAATTGTTTATGGGCCATATTTTCTAGTGCTTATAATACATCCTCAGGGGCATCTAAATATATCAAAATGTTATAGAATCGCTCTCCGGCTATTTCCAAAATTTCCCAAAACTTTGTATTTCCTTTAAGTCTACATGTTTCCACAAACACACTCGTATAACATATTCGTACACAGATCGACATGCATGCACACTATATTATAATTTCTTTTCAAACCCACAATCATGCTTCCCACGCATATTTCTTTCCTAATTTACTACATTTTCAACCTCGATCTCTACCAGTTTCTAATTAAAGCCCATTAGGAATGGTATATCGAGGCTCCCGTGCACTACCCCTGTGGTATGTATATGGGCCAAAAAATGGAGAAAAAAAAATTGACGGGTTTGCCGTTTACACGTGATCTTTGAACGGAGCCGTTATGCAAATTTTCTATGCGACGCTGGGGATAACAATAGTAATATACATTTTACATTCAAATCGTGTTTGGTGTGCACACATACACACGACCCCGGAAAGGCGTGACGCTTATATATGCGGGGAAGACCACGTTGACTTCAGTTTAGCGATCTTGTATTTTACAGTAAATTGGCTGGTTTTCGGCATTATAATTTCAGTTTATACATGTACCATTGCCAATGATACATGCCAACATTTGACATTGGCGTTGACGATGAGCGTTTTGTCTTGCTTGTGTTCAAGCAAATAGGAGAATGATAAACAGAATTGACTTCTCTCCTAAGTTTGATTTGGAGTAACGGTGTACACTCACATCAGAATATAAGGTAAGCGTATAAAACAGTATTCCTATACCAATAAGCTTAGTACCATACCTACTGGGGGGAAAGGGCTGTAAAAACTAACACTTCTCGATCTAATGTTTGACTGATTTTTTCGATTTTGGATTGTTATGAAGATTTGATGTAAAGGAACGTCTCTTTTAATTTTCTGTTTCTTTACTTTTATTTTTTGCTTGAGTTTTTTGTTTATGTATGTTTGTTTCTTTGTTGATTTTGTTCTAGAAGAGGTGGGGGGTGGTATTCGAATATGGATCCGTCCATTTCAGAGTTTTAGAGTGAAAGTCGTATAGATTTATAGGCTAGGAATATTGTGTTTTGAGGTCAAACAAATTGCAATAAATTTTTTTTTCACCGGAATGCATTTCAGTAAGGTCCCCAAAATGACATACTAAAAGTCCAAAAAAAATCCATGTAGTGGAAGTGTGTCTAATTTACATAAATCCAAAATGGCCGCCAATTCTACTGTTTGCTCCTAGATTTGGTCAAAATTTTCACATTACATACCTTTTAGAATACTTTGTATTTTCTAAAATGTTATTTTCAAGAATGCATATGTTCGTGCAAGGTTTCATGTGCTTAATTGAGTGTCTTAATTTGCATAAATTCAAAATGGCTGCCAATTAAGGCATTTTTGTTGTTGTAGAGAATTGATTATAATTATAATTCTTGTCCTACGTTGTATGTAATATCAGAATAATTGCGACAACACTTATTCATGTTGTAAAAATATTTTTAAATTTCAAACATATCATAATTAGGTTCTTTAGTTTGCATAAACACATACATATATTCAAAAAGTGGGTTAATTTGCATGAATTTAGTTTTGTTTCTCACCTTACAATGCATTCCAGAGTAGCTAAAACATATGTCTACATTGGTTTAAAATCCGAGTTCAGTTGTTATTACAGTTGGTAGTCTCCAACAAACATAAATTTATGTGGCACGCTGGATAGTAGTATTATCAAGTTCTCGGTCTGGTGGTGGTGAGTTGGTGCAACTAGTGCCACGACAATCAGTGCAGGCTGTTGAACATTGGAGGCCATACTTCCGGCACGTGCATTTCTTGGTTGCACAGTCTTTCTTGCATCCACATCTGATGACTTTAAGAAGTGATGCGGGTGCTGGTGGTTTATCAGTTTGTATTGGAAGATACTTCCCATCCGTGACCTGCCAAACCCAGTCTACCGGTGTCAGTTCGTCTGCCATTCCTTTCCATTCTAATATCTGATAGTACACACGCAGACTGTGGAACTTTGCTGCTGCTGAAGTTGGTGGCAAAGTCTTTGCTTCTAAGGCAGACGACATTGATGATACCTTTACGCAATATCTTCTGTACCTCAAAGAATCTAGATCTTCTGTTGAGTCACCACCATACAGGCATACAAGTGCCTTCTCTCCAGCTGTAATAATGGTCTCCTTCAGGTCTGATGCTGGCTGACTAAATACCTTGGCAAGCTCACAGAAGTCGTCATTCTTCATGATTGTCTTCAGTGCTACGCCTTTCCCTAGTCCAAATATGAGAGACGTTGTGTCACAGCCCAGAAGCGCATGGACAAACTTCCTAGAAATTCCTTCAGCTTTTTGATATTCCATGTTCGATTCTTCTTGGAGTTTGCCTTGGGCTCAGGTGCAAAAAAGACGTCCTTTGCATTCAGATCAGCGTAGAAGATCAGCAAGATGAGAAGGTCTGTATCATCCCCGACAAGAACTGTGTCTTTAAACTGAGCTGCTTCTACTGCTGTAGTAACAATTAAGAGATCTGCATCTCCTATTGCATGAGATACAGAGCAACCATGAATTTCAAGCTTGGAGCTGAGTAGGTTTATGAAGCGTTGCTTGTTAACTTCATTTGCAAGAAATTCGTCTTTCTTGCATTTGATTACCCTGTCCTCTGCAAAGTTGACAGCCAGGCCTTGACAACCTCCTGATCGCCTAAGATGTGTTGCGACCTTGATTGACGGACCGCCTTGATAGCCATAAAAAACAACCGTTGGCCTTCCATATTTGCTGCTGACATAATTGACATATAGCTGGCATATGTTGTTGGCCAAGGAAAATGGTGAAGTAGTGCACCACCATCCAAAACATAATGAACATTACCATTGGGTAGTGTCTGCTCTCGTGTCAGCTCATGTTCAAACACCTTCCAAAGTGCATCTGCCAGGACTGGTTTGTCGGCCTGTAGGGGGAGACATGAGGATTCAAACAGAGCAGGGGTGACTGCATAACTCGTAGCTGAAAACTGATGCTAAAGTATCCTCACGTTCCCTACTGACAATGACCAGTCTCTGGAAGAGGATCTGTGGGTCTACTTGAACAGATTCATCGCCGATCTTTACAGCAGTCCTTGCACCTAATGTCACTGCTTGTTCACTTCTTTTGAATGAATGTTCATCCACTTTCTTTCCAGCCATGGAGTTCAGTATCTTGTTACCGACGTCTTTGGATTGGTCTACATTTACAGTTTTATCTGCAGTCATTCCATTCGCTATACTGTGCAGAGTAGTGTCCGGACTGAATGGATTACGTTGACTGAGGTAGTTCAGTATTTCTAGCGTGTCGCTAACATCCCTACTCTGTCTGGCACTTGATACATCTTTGTGTTGCTCACTTGTGAAGAGGTAAGCATTAGTAAGATCTTGCATTGCGTCGTTTACTTCTGCACGTATTGGCATTGACAGAAGCCAAACAGTACGTTGGATTTCGGACATACCACTGCCCCTTGTAAGACCACCACTTGTCTTTGAACTTCTCATTAACACCTGTTCTATGATGAGATCGGTAGACAGTCCCGCCCAGTAGCGATCACTACTCCTAACTACGCGATACCCTTCTCGGCGGAATCTCATGTAGACTGTAGGCTGTGTGTGGTAATTCATGCATCATTTGCAAGTAGACATAGCCAGATTTAGCATACAGGATGTGTCCAGAAGCGGCAAAATATGGTAGCATGTCATGGATAGCCTGCAGATGAAGGTCCCAGTTTCCTGTTCTCTCAGCTTTGATAAACTTGCGCAAAATGTCTATCATGTCCCTATACTGCAACCAGAGAACTGCTGTTCGTGTGGTCAAGGTCTCCTTCTTGGCCTTTATTTGCCTAAGAATTTGGTAAATGACTTCAGAGGAGCAAATTTCATCCACCAATGCTGTGGCAGACAAGAGTCTATCATACAGTTTTTGTGCTTCTCCCAAATCTGTTTCTTTGATATCTTGTTCCTTCATGGTATCTGTTGCAGGTTCATTTAATTCTGTGCCACAAGGAAACTGAACTTCAGAAGAATGGTCTCCCCCACTTGCTACTCCATATACCTCTTCTGGAGGTTGCTGTTCTACATGTGCTGCATCACAATTAATTTCAGGAATCTGCTCTTCTTCAATTGCTACATCACAATGAAGATCAGGAAGTTGCTGGTCGTTAGTAGTTGTTCCAGAGGGAACTTCAGTGGGCTGCTCCCCGAAATTAGCTACTCCACATGGAACACCTAGGTGTTGATCCTCCTCACTAGGAACTTCCGGAGGTTTCTCCTCGTTAGTTAGCAGTTGTACGTTATACAATTCTGCTATCACCATGGTATTTAGCGCAGCATCAACGAGGAAATGGCCCCGCACAGCTCTAGAAATTGCTTTTCCACCCAGCATATGGCTCACAGAGTTGCTGGCATACACTACTTCAAGAAAATCCTGGAGTCCTGAGCCCGTCATCAAATGCCCTATACTTCCCAGGAAGCTCATTTCAGTGTGCAATCCTCCAAGTCTCAGAACGATCTGCTTCAAGTCACTGTCACTTGGCTGGCTCCTGATTATCGTGAGTGCCTTCCATCATAGCGACTGATCAAAAGTCAGAACAGGTGTAGTCTTATACTGTTTAGCATGGGCACAGACAAAACGCAGAGGGGAGTAGACACAAGATGGATCACTAGGATTCTCCATGGGGAGAAACATAACAGATGACTGTCCAGGGTAGTTGCCCTTGTTTACCATCTGCATCGTTCCGGACCAAGAAGGCCTTGGGGACCGCAGGAGTAAAGATCTTCCACAACACATCAAGGTTTGATGTTGGATCTTCTGTTCCCCAATTCACAATCGGCTGGTAGACCAGAGGTTGTACAGCTGTAGATGCTTTGAAGTTATCAATGTTGATTCGTCCAACAGCAGCAGGTTACCGTTTCTCTAGGTACAGGCTTACAGCACTTTGTCCCTAGTGTTTTGGTAGCTATGATGCCCATTCCGTGGAAAGGACTAGCACAACCAGTATCACATCAACAACTACAGCCCCCGTAATATATTGCTGTAGGCACGTGTGTAGGCTTGCCTTTGTAGCTAGCACTGCATAGATCGGCTATCGAGAAAGCTTCTCACCTCTCTAAAGCAAACTGTTGCACTGAGAACAACTTCTAACCAATCCAACGACCATGCGGCTAGGTATAGCCTGTACCCCTATACATACATGTAGCCCTACCAACAGCTCTTGTGTTTGTCGGATACTAATAAGGGCTAGTTTTCTGAAGATTTTATAGTTGTTTGTTTAATATAAAATGACATGATATTTGTGTTGTGTATTCAAATATATGTGTCTAGTGCATGCATAATGAAATAATATAATCTGCAAAGGTGATAATTTGAACATAAATTACATGTTGGACTGTTTGGGTGTGGGCGTGGGTGTGAGTGTGCGGAGGGTTTTTTTTTAAGTGTGTGATGTACATGTAGTATATGGGTATTTTTAGTTGATTAAAATCTACAGCAGATTACTTTTCCGACTCTATTAGTGTTACAACAGGTCTACAAGTTGAAAAATATGACAAAGCCTATGTGTAAATCTTAGTATATCGGCGGCCATTTTGGATTTATGAATGCTGCGATGCATAATTAAACAAGATATGCCTCTGTATATGCTATATAAAACATAGTACATTCATATAAATGTGACATTTATGCTTGAAAGTGCCACAACAATTACCTATGATAAGAGATGCAACTCGATATCGGTGAGAATCCTTGAAAAGGCGGCCATATTGGATTTATGCAAATTAGGCACACTTCCACTACTCGGATTTTTTTGGACTTTTCGGTAGCCATTTAGGGGACCTCACTGAAATGCATGGCAGTGAAAAAAAAATTATTGCAATTTGTTTGACGTTTACCTAAAAAATGTAATATCTTTCCTAGCCTATTACTTCAAGTGCCTGAATTCGCACTCTCTTCATCAACTGAGTGCTTGACTTGAGCATGCTGGCCTACTATTCGTATTATGTGTATAGTAGATACAAATATAGAACAAGACAATTATAGTATTCAATTTTTATATGGTATGTTTGTCATTATGATATCATATGTATGTGAAACAAACATGTACATATATGTGCATTTTAATCTATATTCTGCCATATGAATAAGGGTTGAAAGATAATGACTGAAATATCCCAAAATTATAACAAAACACTTTCGAAAAATACATCTGGGTCCAAGAGCACTTTCAATACTGCTGAGCTAATAGAAATCATGTTCGGATTATCTCAAAAGCAGAAGAAGAAGAAAAAAGGCCTAGTGAATTGGCCGTATGTTAATTATCTGGAAGTCATTGCAAAGGTGTCATTAAAACAAGACATCTTCTTTATAACATTTTAAGTCATAAAAAAATAGAGATTGTTATTGTCAACACACTCGTTAATTCATGTCAAATTCATATTGCCTCAGGAATATATCAATGTCAGTGCACCTAATTATATTTGTTTGAATAATCAATTAATTAAATGTTGTCTTTCAACATGATCGTCAACAAGTCATTTAATGTCAAGAATACAAAATGTACTGAAACTGGTTGATCTATTGAGTAATGACGGTTGTCAATGTTGGCTAGGGTGCATACCCTATTAATTATTACTATTTACTATTATTACTCTTATTACTACTACTACTATTACTACTATACTGCTTCAACTATAACTTATTGGTACAAGGGGATGTCGACGATACTTTTTTTAAAGGCTGCTGCCCAGTCATCTATGGCAGCAGCGTTATGAGTAAGGCTTCATTACACGGAATATTTGTGTGCACTGCCTCTGGCGTTATGCAAATTGTATGTGCAACGCGGGGGGGGGGGGTACAAATTATCAAAAGTAATATACCCAAAATTGTACATTCATATCGTGTTTGGTGTGCACGCATACACACAACCCGGAAAGAGTCAAGTTTGGAAAGGCGTGACGCTTATAATTATAAATATGCGAGGAAGACCACGTTGATTTGAGTGTAGCAATCTTGTATTTTATTGTAAATTGGCTGGTTTTCGGCATTATAATATCAGTTTATACATGTACTATTGCCAATGAAACATGCCAACATTTGACATTGGCATTGAACTCGTATAGATTTAATTCAAGTGTCTGAATTCGAACTCTCATCAGCAAAGTGCTTGACTTGAGCATGCTGGCCAACTATTCCTATGCTCCCCTAATTTTGTCATGATATCACAATGTTTGTAAAAAAAAAACATCCATGTATATGCATGTTAGTTTACTTTCTTCCAAGTGAATATGGGTCGAAAAATGAAGACTGAAATACCCCAAAATAGAACAAAAACACTTCCGATTAAAACCATGTAGACTCAAGCGCAATTTCAATACGGCATGGCTAATAAAAAGCATGTTCGGATTATCTAATAGGCAGGGGCAGAAAAAAGCCTAGTGAATTGGCTGTAAGTTGATTAGCTGAAAGTCATTGCAAAAGTGTCATTAAAACAAGACATCTTCTTTAGAAAATTTTAAGTAATACAACATAGAGATTATTATTGCCAACACACTCTTTATTTCATGTAAAATTCATATTGCCTCAGGAACAGATCTATGCCAATGCACCTAAATATATTTGTTTGAATAATCAATTGATTCACTGTTGTCTTTCCACATGATCTTCTACAAGCTTAAAGGTACTATGTCCCATTTGCAGGCCCCAAAAATGAAAAGGTTACATTCCAAGGCATTTGAAAGACAATACTAATTTAGAACTTCCCTAAAAGGGGGGTTGAAAATGTCTTTAAGTGGGAAAATAACGACTATTAGTTGTCGAATCGACTTAGGAGCTATAGAGCCAGTAAGTAATAGTCTGATTTTTCAGACCATTGTACCGAATGGTCGTACGTTTTATGCTGCGCAAAGATTCAATCAGTTTAATTTTGGCCATTACAAGAAGTGGGTTATTGATGTAGACAAATGCTCATGTACCCTTTACAGCTCATTTTATGTATGTTATTACCAAAGATGAAAAAGCCAGTCAGTCACTCAATAGTGTCTGACAGTGAAGTCTAGCAAGTAAACGGGTTTCCTTGCATAATTTGAATATTAGGACACTGCTAACATTTATATTTCACAGATAGGACATACATGACATATTCATAATTCCTGCAAAGTTCTACAGAATTTGATGTTGGCTGCAAAAGGGACATAGTATCTATTATCTTTATAGCAATTTAATGTCAAGAATTGGAAAATACCAAATGTACTGAAACTGGTTGATCTACTGAGTGATGATGACAATAACAATGTCGACTCTACTATTGCTGCTACTACTACTACTACTACTACTACCACAACTACTAACACTACTACTACTACTACTACTACTACTACTACTACGACTTCTAACTACTGTTACCACTACTACTACTACTACTAATACTACTACTTCTACTACTACTACTACTACTCCTGCTGCTGTCGGTACTACTACTACTACTACTACTACTGGTAGTGACTACTTCTACTATTACTATTTCTATCACTACTACAAATGCAATTATAACTATATTACAGGTACAGGTTTGTACTAATTAATACTACAACTTGCAGCTACTATTACAACAGCTACTGCTAAAACTACTACTACAGCTACTACTACTATTCCTACTACTACGACTACGTACTACTCCTACCACTACTACTACTATTACTACTTCTGCTGCTACTAATACTACTAATATTACTAATTCTACTACTGTTGCTGCTACTACTAAAACTACTACTACTACTACTACTACTACTACTACTACTATTATACAAGTAATACTTCTACTATATATATATTCCCCATATATTTTGTTATGCCAAACAAAACTTACCAGGTAGTTTAAGAGAAAAAACCCCACTAAAACACACGTTTAGTTTTAACTATATTACAAGTACTATATTAAATACTAGTAGTAAAATTACTACTAATACAATTAAGTACTACTATTACTACTAGTCTTACAGCTACTACTAATAAAACTATTTCTACTGTACTACTACTTCTACTACTACTACTAATATAATTACTACTCAGATTTAGTTTGGACGGGGGTGTGCGGCTGAAGCGTCTAAACCCATACCCATTTTTAAGGGCCATTAATTTTTTGGCAGAAATGGTACCCATTATTAGGGGTCAGAAAGTTGTAGTGGCATAGGCTAAGTTGTGATCATGGCCCTGGGAAGCGGGGGTGCTGGGGGTGCTGAAGCACCCCCTGAAATTTTTTTTGTATGATATATATTTAATGTATATCATTATGCTTCGTTTACGAATTCGTTTACGAAATTGTCATACAGTCGACAGCCACAAATGACGCTTTTTTCTTCTTTTTCTTTTTCTTTTTTTACTTTCTTTCACAAAGTCCTATAACATGTATCCCTAGCTGGCAGGCGACCCAACAATACTCGCGACACTCGATACCGGCGCGGTTCATTTACAAAATCAAATTAAGATGATTTAAATTCAAGGAGCAACATCAATAGTAATCATTCCAGTTTAACATGATGCCAAATACACATACTTGCTTTTTGAGCAAAGCCTTGTGAAAGTTCATATCATGTATATATATTTTTTTCTGCTTGTACCATGTTTAAAATTAATACACAGACTGTACTATTACGTCTTTGATTTTCTCTTGTAAGATCCAACTGAAGGGCTTGAAGGAATATCCAGTGGAAAATTATTCCAAGCAGTGGGACCAAAAAGTTGATATTATGAACTTACTTATACATCTAGATGAATATATCTTCACCACAACTAAATTACATTTCATATCATTGCTGGTCTGTAAATGCAGTGGCGGATTCACGGGGGAACAGGGGGCACGTGCCCCCCGGTAAAAAAAGAAAAGGAGAAAAGGGAGGGGGTAAGAAAAAGGAGGGGAAAAAGAAAGAAAAGGGAAGAGAGAAAGAAGAAGAAAAGAGGGAGGAGAGAAACTGGGTAGAAGGAGAATAATGAGAAGTGGCGGATCTACGGGGGGATGGGGTTAGGGTTTACCCCTGGGCTGCCAAGTGAAAATGTAATGCATAGAAAACGCCATCATGTGTCCAGACCCACACATCCGCATCGTCATTGGGTCAACCCCCTTAAACTGTTACTCGATTTAAAAAGACGTTATCATGCACTGCTTTTTATGGTCTCCATAAGTGAGGAAAACCTCACTTACGGGGGTTCAAAATAGCCCCACACAAAAAATGGTCTGGGGGCGGTGTTTGACCCAATGACGATGCGGATACTGTGTGGGTCTGGACACATGATGGCGTTTTTCTATGCACATCACATTTTCACTTGGCAGCCCAAGGGGTTAAACCCTCTAACCCCCGTAGATCCGCCACTTCTCATTATTCTCCTTTTCCCCATTTTCTCTCCTCCGTCTTTCCTCAATCACCGACAGCCCAATTAACACACAAGCAAGGTAAAACACTTTGAAATTCCATAATCATTTCTAAGTTTATTCCGAAGTATTTCTCGTACTAATTTTTGATATGTTCATAATGCTTGACTATGATTGAGTGATATTAAGTTTTTATGCCATGTATATCTGTTCATACAATGTATTTGTTTCTGTATGTGTTTGCACTTCAGAACCTGAAAAAGGCCATACAAGCCGAAAGCTCGTAATAAAATTGTAAAGTACAGCTACGTCTCACGTTCCTAGACCATTTTCTTCACGCCTTTTTCTTCCAGACCCACACAGTATCCGCATCGTCATTGGGTCAAACACCGCCCCCCCCCGACCATTTTTTGTGTGGGGCTATTTTAAACCCCCGTAAGTGAGGTTTTCCTCACTTATGGAGACCATAAAAAGCAGTGCATGATAACGTCTTTTTAAATCAAGTAACAGTTTAAGGGGTTGACCCAATGACGATGCGGATGTGTATCTCAGCACCCCAGGTGAAAAAATCGTTCACAGGGCCCTGGTTGTGATCCTTCGTCTATTGCTTACACATAATTTTGTTTTGCGTACGCTTGAAGAAGGGGGGGGGGGGTAGGATTACCCGTTTATAAATTAGTCAGAAGCGGAGCTCAAATTAATGATATTGATAAATCTGTGCGATCATACAGGAATTATTAACGGCAAGTGATTCTCATATCAAGGAGATACTCGCCCCTTCTGATACATGTATTAAACAATTGCTGACACCAACTGATTCAAACATCACACATTTTCTGCATCTATTAAAAGCAAATTATTTTTGGAGTGGATATAGCCTAGCTTTAATGCTTCCACCCATAAAAGGTGGTGCCGGAGGCATTATGTTTTGTGTTTATGTTTGTGTATCACCATAGGAAGACAATTTGATTTGATTGTGGGATAGGTCCAAGGTCACAGGGGTCAATCTCTGAAATTACAGGTTTAGCGAGCTTTCGATTTAGGCACCCGACGTGGACTACGACGCGTGACGTCATATTTATCCCCTGCGCATGCGCGAGTTTCTGGGCCCACGTTCCCTTCCAAATCACACGACGGGAGTCGGGGGTAATTTCCGTGAATCCCCGTCGTCGTGAAAACGTCAACGTGAGTGCAGTTTCATCGGTATCCCTGATCAAACTTCCAGACGACTCGGTATAATTAAACTAGTTATGTTCTTTTTATTATTCTATTATTTCCCCTTGCAATCCTTTGTTTCATTTTCTACCACCTTTATTTATGTTATTCTTTGTTTTATCATTCTATCACTTTCTCTTTCTGTCTTTCCTTATGTTATTCTTTGTTTCTTTCTTCTATCACCTTCTCTTTCTTATGTTATTCTTTTTTTCTATCATTCTATCACTTTCTCTTTCTGTCTTTGCTTATGTTATTCTTTGTTTCTTCCTTCCATCACCTTCTCTTATGTTGTTCTTTGTTTTTATCATTCTATCGATTCCTCTTCCTATCTTTCCTTATGTTAATCCTTGTTTCTTCGTTCTATCACCTTATATTATGTTGTTCTTTGTTTGTATCATTCTCTCAATTCCCCTTTCTATCTTTCCTTATGTTATTCTTTTTTTCTTCCTTCTATCACCTTCTCTTATGTCATTCTTTATTTTTTATCATTCTATCTCTTTCTCTTTCTGTCTTTCCTTATGTTATTCTTTGTTTCTTCCTTCCATCACCTTCTCTTATGTTATTCTTTTTTATCATTCTATCACTTTCTCTTTCTGTCTTTGCTTATGTTATCCTTTGTTTCTTCCTTCCATCACCTTCTCTTATGTTGTTCTTTGTTGTTATCATATCAATTCCCCTTTCTATCTTTCCTTATGTTATTCTTTTTTTCTTCCTTCTTTCACCTTCTCTTATGTCATTCTTTATATTTTATCATTCTATCTCTTTCTCTTTCTTTCTTTCCTTATGTTATTCCTTGTTTCTTCCTTCTATCACCTTCTCTTATTATATATATATATATATATATATATATTTTTTTTTTATCATTCCTCACTTTCTCTTTCTGTCTTTCCTTATGTTATTCTTTGTTTCTTCCTTCTATCACCTTTTCTTATGTTCTTTGTTTTTATCATTCTATCAATTCCTCTTTCTATCTTTCCTTATGTTATTCTTTGTTTCTTCCTTCTATCACCTTCTGTTATGTCATTCTTTATTTTTTATCATTCTATCACTTTCTCTTTCTGTCTTTCCTTATGTTATTCTTTGTTTCTTCCTTCTATCACCTTCTCTCTCTTATTTTATTCTTGTTTTCTATCATTCTATCACTTTCTCTTTCTGTCTTTCCCTATGTTATTCTTTGTTTCTTCCTTCTATCACTTTTTTTATGTTGTTCTTTGTTTTTATCATTCTATCAATTCCTCTTTCTATCTTTCCTTATGTTATTCTTTGTTTCTCCCTTCTATCACATTCTCTTATGTTATTCTTTATTTTTTATCATTCTATCACTTTCTCTTTCTTATGTTATTCTTTTTTTCTATCATTCTATCACTTTCTCTTTCTGTCTTTCCTAATGTTATTCTTTGTTTCTTCCTTCTATCACTTTTTTATGTTGTTCTTTGTTTTTATCATTCTATCAATTCCTCTTTCTATCTTTCCTTATGTTATTCTTTGTTTCTTCTATCACCTTGCCTTATGTTTATGTTTATATTTTATCATTCTATCACTTTCTCTTTCTTTCTTTCCTTATGTTATTCTTCGTTTCTTCCTTCTATCACCTTCTCTTATGTTATTCCTTTATCATTCTATCACTTTCTCTTTCTGTCTTTCCTATGTTATTCTTTGTTTCTTCCTTCTATCACCTTTCCTTCTATCACCTTTCCTTATGTTATTTTTTGTTTTATCATTCTAACTTTCTATTTCTGTCATCCTAATGTTATTCTGCATATCAGATTTTCGCGCACTGTGAATTTAGTATCTGATTTAATCACCTGATCTCAAAAATCGGTCACGTGACCGACGAAAGCACCGTCGTGAAAAATCGAAAGCACCGCCGCGAAGGGAACGGACGTGAGCTGCGCAACGTCTCCACGCTCCAGTACCTCGTAGTAGCTGACGTCCGGTGCCTAAATCGAAAGCTCGCTATTATTCTCGTTATCCCAATATCTCAAGGACAAATCGAAGCATGAACTTCAAACTTGATGACAGTGTATATTAACATAGGAAGACAATCTGATCAGATGTTGGGTATGTAGGTCAAAGTCAAAGGTCATACAGGTAAACGTCTGAATTTTTTAAAACATCATTTTATTGTTCAAACTTGCACAACAAAGGAGAAGATACAATAGCCCAGAACATTTCCATTTTACCGGAAAATGCAGGGCATTAAAAGTACATATAATATTTTATAGAACAAATTATTTAATGTTTACAAAATAGTGAGGACTGAGGAGTTATGGATATTCCTAGCTATAGATTAAATAAAGATAAAATAAAAGAGAAAGAAGAAGAGAAGAGGGAGGAGAGAAAAGGAAAAAGGAGGGGGAAAGGAAGAAAGGGGAAGAGAGAGAAGATCGAGAAAAGGCGGAAAAGGAAGAAAGAGGAAAGACGGAGAATAATGAGAAGGGAAAAGAAAGAAAGGGGGATGATATTATAATAAGGTGTTTTTTTTACCGGGAAAGGGGGGGGCACAGCTTGAAAACTGTCAAAAAATGGTAGAAATGGGTCCTTTTGAATGAAGGATATCTCTTCAAAATGCCTTTATTCTGATAGATCATGAAGTGCAGATATGATTTTGTACCAAAATGTTGATATGGATTCTGGCTCAACATTGTACGAATCATTTCAATGTGGGTATATATGCCCTCCAGGGGGCTTGGGGACAGCCTTCAATATCCACCAAACAAACAGCAAGGCGAGCACGGCAAAATTAACCACTACTACTGCAACTACTAACTAGTTACTCCTACCATAACTACTACTATAACTTCTCATACTACTACTACTACAGTTTTATTTTCCAGTCGTTACCAGGTAGTTTTAAAAATAAAACAATGTGTGCTTTTCAGATTGACTTGTTATTTAGTTGGGCTTTTCAGCTGACAATTTTCCATATATGTGTTACTGTATAAGTGTGGACTTTACCAATGCTGTGTTTAATTAATTGATATAGCCCCCTCCATTATTTTCTTCCAGATCGTGGCTTGTTCTAGTGACTGAGTCAATTGATATGCCAAGATGCCTGTATCACTAAGTGAGTGGAGGGTCCGAATCGGAACATTTGTTCATTGGATTAGGGAGTATGAGGTTAAGGAGAGGAGAGAAAGATTGCTTAAAGAAAGGATTCGAAGACTGAAGGTTCTTTGCGAGAGACTTGAAGCGACAATGGTTGATTCTGGAGAGGAGTCCGAAGATGACAAAAGCAGACAAGATAACCCTGATCCTAAGGGATGTCCTCATAAAACTTCGAACATTCGGTTGTCAGGAAACTCATCAGATATCAAGGATTTACTAACTTCATGTGATCAGTGCATACAGGAATTATTAACGGCAAGTGATTCTCATATCAAGGAGATACTCACCCCTTCTGATACATGTATTAAACAATTGCTGACACCAAGGAGAGAAAGATTGCTTAAAGAAAGGATTCGGAGACTGAAGGTTCTTTGCGAGAGACTTGAAGCGAAAAGGGGTGATTCTGGAGAGGAGTCCGAAGATGACAAAAGCAGACAAGATGGCTCTGATCCCAAGGGATGTCCTCATAGAACTTCGAACATTCGGTTGTCGGGAAACTCATCAGGTATCAAGGATTTACTAACTTCATGTGATCAGTGCATACAGGAATTATTAACGGCAAGTGATTCTCATATCAAGGAGATACTCGCCCCTTCTGATACATGTATTAAACAATTGCTGACACCAACTGATTCAAACATCACACATTTTCTCTCTCTAACAAATAGTTGTAGAGAGGACCAACATACAGCATGTGACTCTCATGTTGAAGATCTTTCCATGCTTACACCAAACTATTCAAACATCAGGGAGTTGATTACACATCCTGATTCATGCTTCCGAGAGCTACATATGTCAGCTGATGCTTGTAAAGATGATATGCTATCTGATTCTGACGTCAAAGATTTACTAACACCAAGAGACTCCGCCATCATTGAAATACTTCGGCCAAAAGATTATTGCATCAACAAGTTACTTACACCAAGAGATTCCTACACCCAGACGTCACTAACACCTAGAGATTCTCGCATCCAGGAAATTTTTACTTCAAGAGATTCCTACACAAGTGAGTCACTTACACCGGGACATTCCTTCACCAATACGTCACTTTCGCCGGGGGACTTCTACATCCAGGAGTTATTAGCACCAAGAGATTCCTACACCAACGAGTCACTTACGCCAGGAGACTCCTACACCCAGGACTTCCTTACACCTAGAGAATCTTACATCCGGGAGTTATTGACACCAAGAGATTTTTACACCAATGAGTCACTTGCACCAGGAGACTCCTACATCCAGGAGTTACTAACACCAAGAGATTCCTACACCAATGAGCCATTTACACCACGACATTCCAACACCAATAAGTCACTTATTGGTGTTGAACTTGAATCACCTAGGCAAGGGTACAACCAAATTTCACCTACATCTAGCTTAGACAGTGATGCTGTACAACATGGACCCTTTGGTGGAAAGGTAAGCAGGCTTCCTGATCGTTGTGTCCACTACTTTTATTTACATTCTTCTTTATTCTAATTGAACTAACATTGGAGAAAACCAATCGATGTGCAGATATATGTAAAGGTAAATCTAAATCATGACATTATTTAAACGCACCTCGACAATTGCTCTATTTTATTTGGCCATGCAACGTTCATAATTAATCCATTCCCTGTATACTTTATTTTCAAAGATTATTGGACTAACTGGAATATCATTTAATTTGCAGGAGATGGCAAACACATCATCAAGATCATCATGCCACAAAACGGATAGCTTGAAAGGAACAGTTGATGTGATGTTATCACAGCAGCCATACCTGACTGAGTTACTGCTTGTTAAAGCGGGGGATGTGGAGCTCAATCCGGGTCCTCTTCACGGGTAATACAATTGAAATTAACTGAATTAGCACACACAGCATGCACCATGTACACAGCAAAACGGCACACTCACCTCACACACGCACATCCATATTATATATTTATCATATATTTATCTATGTATTATATATCATATGTATTATATATCATATATATATATATATATATATACATATATAACTAGTAATACATATGGGCCCGAATTCACAAATGAGGTTTACATTTAACCCATGGTTTAAACCTTCATTTACATAACCCATGGTTTAAAATAAGCGCAAATTGAGGCGTACCTTGCCCTGCGCGCGTCTAATATTGGACCTCTGACTTGTGTCGCGCTTATTTTGCGCTTATTTTAAACCATGGGTTATGTAAATGAGGGTATAAACCATGGGTTAAATGTAAACCTCCTTTGTGAATTCGGGCCATGGAGTTCACAACATCATATTGGATACAAACGTGAGGAGCATGGTTTTTAACTTCACAAACGCTTTTGATTTATTCTCATCATATGAAGTGATGACGAGAATAAATCGGAAACCCTTGTGAAATTAAAACAATGCTCCTACTGTGTGTATATTCTATATGATGTTCGAACTCTTTTTTTGTGTACATATTTTAACACTCCCTGTTGTCGGAACTACACATGTACATGTATTATATATATATGCGCATGGGGTGTGTACACGTGTGCGTGTATGTTTGTGTGCGAGCTAGTTTGCTCTTTTGCCCAGGTGCCTTAAATCTACAAGCCTTTGACTTCCATGTCGGCCTCTGCATTTTCAAACATTTTTGTTCTTGTCTTGTTCAGGTGCTTTTTTTTAAATAAAACAAAATTGATTTATTCGATTTCTTGTACACTAGCTATGGAATTTTTAAAAGGAATTGTTACTTCATTATAATCCAATTCATGTTATAAATATATTTATTGTCATTTTGTTTAAACCGATTATCAACCATGTCCTCCACATGTCAACATGTAATATTTGTCTACTTGAAGTTTGGAAATGAAAATAAATGAAATGAAATGGATTTGTATCCCCTTTTCATGAGTAAAAATATAAGAGTATTTATTTTCTTGAATACATTGATTTTAATCTACTTTCTCTTATTCTTTTTTTCTTCTTCAGAACAATTGATAGTGTACTGCAGGACAGTGAACTCATACTGCTCGCTGAAGAAGTTCCAGTCGACTGCTACAATAAACTGTGCACTGGTCTTGGTTTCAGCTTAACGCAGAGCCAAAATGTACTGACCCAACATCTTTCGAACTTCACAGGAGCTTCGATCCACTTCTTCTGCAAATGGAAAATCAAGCAGAGAGATGGCACCAATATTCGAACGCTTCTTGGAAAAATTCTTCAAAATGCTGATATGGGTGCACTTCAGACAAAATTATTGGAAGGTAACTTTGCCATTGTACTTGTTAAGTCTTTTTTGTTACATGAATGTCGTAATTTCATGCGTAATCACAGAGGTACATGATAACGACAAACATTGTGATACACAATTACACATACAATGGACAGTGAGAAATTAGATACAAAAGCGTGAATGATTTTATCCGCATTAAAAACACAATTAAAATTTATAAAATATAACTTAAAAAGGAGAAGTATTTATCAGCCAAGAAAATTATTGCCTAGGCGTGCACATCTCATCCACTTAAAACTACTTGACTTTATGTGCGATGTATTAAACAATATATCCCAGGTTTGCTTATTATTTACATAATTTTCAGAGTTACATGTATGCTTGACCCCCCACCTCCACCCTGCCAGAGAAATTCACTGGTCTGAATATGGTATGTGGACATTTTTTACAACATTAATTAACAAAACATTAACTGTTCTTTTATCTATGTAATTTTATTTCCATTCTTAAGGCGAATATCTCACATCTGGAACCTCACCGTCTGGTAAGTGTACATTACACATTTTACACGAAAGATCATTCGATCATCAGGGGACTATCGTTTCTTATCAATAACAATTGAAACAATTGAAATAATTGCAGCTATACTGAATTTTCTAAGTAGTTCTAGAACAAGGAAGGTTTGGGTTAGATAAATATTATATATCTCAATGTGAAAATTAATTAAGATATTCTGTTCTCTCATTCTCTGTTCATATTAAGAATGAAATTAGGTTAGGGTGGACTTTCGCTTTACAGCGAGCACTTTGGATATATTACTGGACAAATGTAAAATGTGATTTGTTGCATTATCTGTTATTATATCCCTCATGTATAGTTTTTTGCATTGCGATTGTACAGAGCACGAAAAAGGGATAGTTTCACTATTAAATTTGAGAGAGTGAGAACATTTACTATTTGGCGTGGTATAGTACATTCCGGAATCCACTTTTTCCACCGATCACCGATATTTCTGCGATCGATCTTGAGTACAGTGCGATTTAGTTTTAGCTCGTTCCGAGAATTAGTCATTGTATATTTGTTAATATCCCTTCCACCTGTATCATTCCTTGGACACTTCTGTAATAACATGTACCGTACTCACATTCACATCACATTAAAAAAAGAAAAAGAAAAGAAAATTGCAAGGCTCAAATGAAACATTGAAGGATGCAATTAATGTTTAGCTGGCGCTGTACAGGTACTGCATTAGTGTAGTGCTAGCGCTAGTGCAGTTACTGCACACCGTAAATTGCACTGCCTGAGCGCCGTGACACCGCGGGAGTTGCATGCCCGCTATGTATATGAGGCGTTTGAAATCCCGTACCCTGGGTGAATTTTGCCATTTTAATGTAGCTTAATTGTAAGTCATTCACCTTTTCTTCCCTTTTTATTTAATTTAGGCCTATGCTGCTGAATGCTCATAGTCACGTTTTTTTGTTATAGTGAGATGCTCATGAGGAATATAAAACAGATATACAATGTCTTTCTTGGCTCTATATAGCAAACTATGAGCATTCAGAGGAATAAATAGTAACTTTCCCTCGAGGCAAATTTATATCAAATTTACTATACCCTCGGCGAGCTTCGGGTATAGTAAATTTAATATAAATTTATGCCTCTTCATTAGCTTATAGTTTTTGCTAGACCCTCGAAAGGTATTGTATATTTGTATACTATTAAGAGCAATGATGAACAATATGTAAATCATCTATTCGCAATATATCTATAACGTGCTTACCGTTGAAGACTGATAGTAATTGCATGTTTGACCCATATCATTTCATTTCCAATAAGTTGTGTGTCAGGATGTGCTGTAGATATTTGATTTGTCCCTATATTCGCCACCCAAAAATGTCAGTTGCCTTTTTAGACGCGTTAGGCATTTAATATATGTGTCCTATAACATCTGTTGAAATAGATATTTCGTTGAATTTATATAAATTGTTTTTAACCTCTGTACAGATCCCATACTGGATAGTTCCCAAACAGTTATGACTGAGGCCCAGGTTCTCCAGTGTGGGGAAGACTTGAAGACATTCTATCGCGAACAGATGTGCAAAATCAAACCTGACCCGCTTGATTTCAATATCATCCTTGAATTCGAGCAAATTTACACGAACTTAACGCTGCTCAGAAAAGAAATGGGAACAAGGAGAACCGACAAGCCACTGGAACACATTGAGCCACTGGAATACACTGATCTTTTTACTACAGAGATTAACGGGGTACTACCCAAACGTCTTCTGGTTGAAGGTCAAGGTGGTGTTGGTAAAACGACCTTCTGTTCGAAGATCGCATGGGATTGGGTCAATGAATCTCCAGAGTTTCAGCGCTTCAGTTGGGTTCTGGTTATACCCCTGCGCAAATTTGTCAAAGGTCAGACAATTGGTGATATAATGAAAAACCATCTCTCCGATAGTAATGCTGTAAACCCTAAACAGATCGATAATTACATATTGTCTCAACCTACAAAGGTTCTGATTGTACTTGATGGGCTCGATGAGTATGATGGGGACCTCTCTGCCAAAGAAAGCTCAGATATTTCTCAGATTCTACGATTGGAGAAATTCAAGGAATGCATTGTTCTGGTGACAACAAGACCGTGGAGGGGGAATATGATCAAATCCAACAAAGAATTGAGTAAGTTGTATGCTTTCATTGCAGTAAAAGGATTTAGTGCTAGAAATGTCTCGACATACATCAGCAACTACTTCGTGAACGATGAACAGGCAGGATCAGAACTGCGTCAGTTTATTAAAGTGAATGATGTAATCGAAGAGAACATGGCTCCCTTCCCAATTTACGTAGCAATGCTATGCATCTTATGGGAAAATTGTGATAATGAGAAACGAGAAACAATACGCCGATTGAAGACATTTTCTGAATTATTTGAACAAATGATCATGTTTCTAAGAGACCATTATGTTTCAAAGGTTGCCAAAGTGTTACATGAAGGTCATCTGGACAAGGAAATGGAAAATACTAAGCTTTCTTTGCAAAGAATAGGATCGATTGCCTTCTCAGGACTCCTTAAAAAAAAATTGTTTTTTAATGAGGAGGACTTCAGCTTGTGTAAGGAAGCCATGGAGACATGTTGCAGAATCGGAGTTCTAAGTCGGGAAAATCGAAATGTATCCAGATGGAAAAGAACTTTGACTGCATCACAGCCTATAACCACTAGCGTCTTCTTTCCTCACAAATTATTTCAAGAATATGTTGCGTCTGTTTATCTTGCCACTTTATATGACACAAATCGCGATGAGTACAATAGCACAATGGGCCAAGTACTGAGCAAGAACCCACAAGAATTCCGTTACCTCTTGTATTTTACCGCTGCCCGGGGAAACGAGATGGGACTTGATATTGTCAAGAAAATACCACAAAGAAGAAGGAACAATAATTTTCTAGTAGATGTCACTTTTGAAGCGTATAACAAAGACACGGCGAAAGCAGTAGGACAGTTGATATTTGCAGACGAGAGAATACTGACTATCGATGAATACATGCCTGCTCACACAACTTCTGGTTATCTATTCATCATGGAACAGCATGGCATGGTTTGTTATAGTTTTATTTATATGCTGCATACAAAGATTCTAAGCCTCTGATTGGTCAAAACTGCTGGGCATTATATAGAAAAATATTGACCTGTTATAGTTATAGTTATAGTTCTACTTGTGCGTACAACAAAAGTCAACAATGAATACGCGCAGTAAGAAACGTATGCTTAAAATCAATTGCTCCTCTGTCATCTCTTAACTGCACTTTGCCCACGCGCCCTCGTCTTGGCCACTGTTTATTTTCGAGACCACCTTTAGTCCAGAATCTGGCCGATCCAATTTTAATCTCCACCACACCAACGCAATGCAACCTCTTCCAACTTACTCACTGCCAGCCGAAGTTGGCATGATCCTTGATTAGGCCGCCGGCGAAAAATCTTAGGCTGGGCCATACGACTGAACATACGAGTTTGTCGAAAATGCCATCTTCGGCGGCTTGAAGCAAGTATAGGGAATATTATAGATACATTAACTGCTATGAGAGGCATGGCTGCTTCTATAGGCTCAATGGGACGTTACATCCTTCTATGACCCTGAGGCGCGCCTCGGGCCTCGGGGTCATAGCAGGATGTAACTTCCCCTTGAGCCAGTATAGAAACATCTATGTCTCAAATATTAAAGGGACTTGGTAACATTGTTCAGATGAGAGAAAATGGTGCTAAGGTAGTGAATTCAATGCCAGATGCACAATTAAAGATAATCTGAAAGTTTAAGTGAAAATAAACCATTATTAATGAAACAAATTGGGAAAAATGGTTCTGATCGATTCCTTAATTCTCCCAACTATATTATTAAAATTTAATTATATTTTAGGTGAATGAAAAGCGTCACAAAGCAATGAATTGGCTTTGTATAACATTCCAGACATTTTAGTGGTGAAAGATATTTTTAAAGCCTGTTTTATGTAAAACGGTTGGGAAAATTCAAAAATGGTTGGGAGAATTTACTGTAAGAGGGTGTCGCACAGTGACGCCTTCAAGGAAAACCATAAATATCTTAAGTTTGTGGTTTGAGAATTTTTTCAGGATTGTTTGTATGTATGTTAGATAGTTAATAAAGTAGAAGGAATATAATACGTAACATTTCATACAAAATTACGCAGTTTTTTTATCAACCTTCAACAATGTTACCTAGTCACTTTAAACAGTGCATATATCTTTTATATACCGAATTCACACAAAAATTCTACAAAGAATTCCTTTATCCTTTTCTTGAGTAAAGACTGGTTAAAATCTGTGACACTGTCTGTTAATCTTCGCTGGAAAGTTGCCTGAATGTTACGATCATTCAGGATTCGCACACACACTGCACTGTATAGTATCCGCGCTCGCACAAAGAAACTATTTACACGTAGACCAATATGGATTTTAGCAAAATTTAACTATGCGACCCGTTAACCGGGGCAACAGGCATCTTTCTCATTAACGATTGACCGTTAGGCGGGCATTATTAACATCACGACTCCAATTTCGACCAATCAGATGACTAGATTTATTCATTATACTAAAGAGAGGTATATAAAAACTTATAATTATTATAAAGAACCGGCCAGATTCTGGACTACATCACCTTGTGCAATATTTATAACCATGTTCCTCAAAGCAATCAATATGTGTATATTATTTAATATAGGTCAATTACCTACAAAAGTATGTGTATCTAAAACAGTGTGTAGCCAGCGTACAAACCTCCATTACAACAATAAAACTTATCCAATGTTGTAATAATTTCTTTCATGTACATGTATGTCAAAAGGAAACGAAATTAGCACGACATTCAAATTGTAAATGGAATGAAAAATGGGTCCATGAATCGATTTTGGTTCATGGGTATATGTCATAACGACTGGTCATACATTATATACATGTAGGCAATTTAAAGAAACATGAATAATATACACATCGACATAATCATATATAACATTACATGTACAACTAGGTAAACACATATTGTGGTAGTTCTTCATCAGTAATTAATTGTTGAAGGGAACCGTTGCTTTCATAATTTAAGACACTGTACCCTTTTCCGCACTTGTTCTTTAAAGGGAGCACCCAGGTATAGCCATCCTGACACACATTTATGTTTGTATTTTGTTGCAAGAAATGATTTCTTTTAAAAGATGGTGTAATTCAATATAGAAGCGTTATATTAACATTAACTTGGTAGACATTTACTGCCAATTTAACGTTGATGAATTATAACTACTGGGAGAGGATTACATGTATGCTGAAACTAAAAAACAAGTTCTGACAATTCAAATAATGGTTTCATGTATGATAATACCTGTATACAGTGGCGTAATGACCAAAAAAGTTTGGGGGCTGGCAGACAAAAAAATCCGCATCACCCCACTCTTACATGCAGGCTCCGCTGAACGTTTTTCAAAGTAGGTGGGGGGAGGCTAAAGTATTTACGTCAGGTAGAGCGTAGTGTAAATTGGCGTGGGGTCTAGGGGCAAAGCCCCGGCAGAGGTCAAGGCCGGGGCAGAGTCCCCGGAAGCTCAGGGGGTATGGGCATTTAATGACGGTCAGATGAGCATATTTTGATACCTTATTCATGACACTGGCAGGTCACTAATTGACGTGGGGTCCAGGGGGCTGAGCCCCCTAAAACTCAGGGATTTGAGGCATTTTATAACGGTCATTGAGTATTCAGGGGCCCACCTTAGGCCCCATGGTGGGGTCGAGGGGGCGGAGCCCCCGGAAGTTCAGGGGTTTTAGGCATTTAATTACGGTCAGATGAGCATATTTTGATACTGGCAGGTCACTAATCGGCGTGGGGTCCCGGAAGCTCAGGGGTTTAAGGCAAAAAATTACTGTCAGATGAGTATCCAGGTGCCTGACTGAGGGCCATTGCTTCGGTCCAGGGGGCAGAGCCCCTGGAAGCTCAGGGGTTTAAGGCGTTTAATTACGGTCAGATGAGCATATTTTTATACCTCATGTGTGACACTGGCAGGATACTAATTGGCGTGGGGTCCAGGGGGCGGGGTCCAGGGGTCGGAGCCCCCTGAAGCTCAGGGGTTTACGGCATTTTATAACGGTCAGATGAGCATCTAGGGGGCCGTTTTAGGGCCCTAGGTGGGGTCCAGAGGGCAGAGCCCCTTGTAGCTCAGGGGTTTTAGGCAATAAATTATGGTCAAATGAGTATCCAGGGGCCCGCCTTATGGCCATTGGTTGGGTCCAGGGGGCAGAGCCCTTGGAGGCTCAGGGGTTTCAGGCGTTTAATTACGTTCAGATGAGCATATGAAGAGTTTCATTCCAAAAGGAGCTAAATCCACTTTTGTAACTTCGGAGAAAAGGGGATTTGTTTACCAGATTTTGTACATGCGTCTATGGAAAAGTAATATTAGAAGGTGCATTTTTTCATAATTGCTCCCAAAATTTTGGTAAATACTTTTGTAGAAAGACGGGTACTTAAGTGAACAATGTTCTGATATCAATAACTCAATTTTCATCAAAAGTGGATTTAGCTCCTTTTGGAATTAAACTCTTCATATTTTGATATCTTATTTGTGACACGTACTGGCAGGACACTAATTGGCGTGGGGTCCAGGGGGCGGAGCCCCTAGAAGCTCAGGGGTTTCAGCCATTTTAATTACGGTCAGATGAGCATATTTTGATAACCTATTTGTGACACTGGCAGGTCACTAATTGGCGTGGGGTCCAGGGGGCATAGCCCCCGGAAGCTCAGGGGTTTTAGGAAATAAATTACGTTCAAATGAGTATCCAAGGGCCTGCCTTAGGGCCCCTGGTCGGCTCGAGGGGGCAGAGCTACCGGAAGTTCAGGGGTTTTAGGCATTTGATTACGGTCAGATGAGCATATTTTGATACCTTATTTGTGACACTGGCAGGTCACTAATTGGCGTGGGGTCCAGGGGGCGGAGCCTCCAGAAGCTCAAGGGTTTTAGGCATTGAATAACGGTCAGATGAGTATCCAGTGGCCCGCCTTGTGGCCCTTGGTTAGGTCCAGGGAGCAGAGCCACCGAAAGTTCATTGATTTTAGGCATTAAAGTCCGAGTCCACTCCAAAAAGAACTTACTATCAATAGAAGCAGAAAAATCAGACAAACCAATCAAAAAAAGTTTGAGCAAAATCGGATAACTAATAAGAAAGTTATGAATTTTTGAAAAACTATGTAAAACTATGGAACAATGGAAATCACTACACAAATTGCCAATTTGGTTATCAGTTTGTGACGTCATGTCCTCACTTTTATCAATTGCTTTATATAGTTTAATCCCATTAATTTCCCTTTTATCCCCAAAACTTGATTTCCCCATGCCTTTGCCCAGGTTATATGATTTGTATCATATTGCGTGCATGACATTTCACAAAAATTTTATGAACTTTGAAGAATTGATACTATTTTCTGAATATTGTATATTCATAATTATTGATTTTTATATAAATAGTTTATCAAAATTCACATTTTTCATGATTTAACTGGAAAAAATTACTCTTTATTAGTGCATCCACACAAAAACATATTACTATCAATCTAACTTGGATGCTGGTGTGAAGAAATAAGATTCTTAGGGAGAAAATAGGAAATTTATATTATCAATATAAAGAAAATAATTAGTGGATAGTGAGGACATGACGTCACAGACTCATGAGTGAGTTGCCAATTTGTCTTGTGATTTTCAAAGTTTTTCATGTCATTAAGAATTCATAACTTTCTTATTAGTTATCCGATTTTGCTCAAACTTTTTTGATTGGTTTGTCTGATTTTCTGCTTCTATTGAAGGTAAGTTATTTTTGGAGTGGACTTGCCCTTTAAATTACCGTCAGATGAGCATCTAGGGGCCCGTTTTAGGGCCCTAGGTGGGGTCCAGAGGGCAGAGCCCCTGGAAGCTCAGGGGTTTTAGTCATTTAATTACGATCAGATGAGCATATTTTGATAACCTATTTGTGACACTGATCACCTTTGCCCGCTACGTTCGGCTAGCGGAACATACAGCGGGCTGCCAACTTCGACTCAAGTCACATTTCATTCACAATACACACGGAACGCATTTAATTCTATTGTACGCACACACACAATAGTAACGCGTGCTTCGCATTGTATACACATCACACTTCATTGCACCGCTTTCGCAGACATTGTTTACATTGACATTTTCCGAGAAAAATTGAGTTTTTGAAACTGCTTTTGCAAATATTCTGATGAGCTAGGATGGCCCCTATTAGGAGGAGACAGGACTTCTTCACTGCTGATCAGGTACGAGAACTTGTGATGGACCCTGTTCCAACAGCCGACTCTGATTCAGAGGAGAGCGAGACTGACTCTGACGAGGAAGATGAGCCTGGTCCCACACGTACACTTTTGCAAAGTTTTCATTACAGTACACCAATCAAAAGTTATTGCGAGTTGAATAAGCATAGTCCATGCAGAACCCCTCCTAAGGTGGCACCCTAAAAACAATGTGGCACAGGGGGGATTGTGTACGTGGCGGGCAAAGAGTTAATCACGGTCAGATGAGCATATTTTGATACCTTATTATTTTGTGACACTGGCAGGTCACTATTTTTCTTTCTTTCTCTCTTTCTGTTTCTCTTTAGTGTACTTTTTCCAAAAAAAAAGTTGGGGGCGGAGCTCGAGGCCCCGGAACCCCGTCGTTCTGCGGGTCCTGGGCCGGTATTCTGAACATTGTTGTATCTTTTGTGTTATCTTTTGTTGTATCTTCCAGAGATAACACAGCGCTAATGTTGTAAGTTGGTATTCTGAAAATCATTTTATCCCTGTGTTATATCTTGAAGGACCGCCTCTATCTTATCTTTGACACGCCCATTTGTATGGACCCTACCAATCAAGATCTATTTTATATAAGCATGATAGGTTGGTCAACCAATAGGAATACTTTATGCCATATCTGAAGATGCGCCCAGCGCATATAATCTTGGGCGTAATTAATTAATTGAGCGCTTATTACGCGCGTCATCATAATTATGCGCTGTTGCATGTGGATCATGAAGACAAGTCACGCTTTCACTTAGTGGTTAAGAAACATCACAGAGAAGAGACCATTAAAATCGTCATATCCTAGCATGTAATTTCTTTAAAAGTTCTCATCTACGATGTCTCCGGTCAACACACAATTTTCTTCTAACTCGCCGGTCTATTGGCACGAAGTTGGTTCTGGGCAAGGAATATTGCCGCCATTTTATCACCACGAAAGATACAACAACCCCCTACCTGTTGTAAATATTGTTGTAAATATCATGCAAAATAAGATAAGATAAAAGATACAACAATTTTCCAAAATACCCATTATCTTGTCATATTATCTCTCGTGCGCATATGCAAATTAGGATTAAACGCCATCTATATATTAATACGCAAAATCGCCGCGGGGGGTACGTAACGGTCTGCCAATGTGAATTTTTAGACATCAAACCCGTCTTTCCTCGACCCTACCCGCCTCGGCCGTCGCGCGGGAACGGCGACACAATTCGAGCGGACCCGCTCGCGCATGCCGCGTGCCACGTCGACCCCGTGGTCGCCGTCCATGTCGTTATAAAGGTGGTTTCGGGGTCCCGGGGAGGACGGGCGGACGAGAGCACGGCCGGCGTCGTCCGTGCAAGGAGGCGAGAGTGAGGCGGCGAGGCGTGCACCCGCCCTCTGTCTAATTATTCAAAGAGATCACACTATTAAGGGACGGTCCTTTCCATAATGTGTTGTAGCAAATATGCACGATGCAAAGGGTCGGGCCTATCCCGTGTGAGGCATCTTGCTATATATACGCAGTAGCCAAACTGACGTGAACGTAATATGTTGGTTCTACGCTCACACACACACACACACAGTCGAGTTTCGTGCGACTGCCACAATTTATTGGCACAAACCGTCCGATTTTTCGCGTAAAATCTTTACTTTGAAAATAGTTATACAAATTCTATGAACCATGCCAACATAATCATAATCCAAGCTTCTGCTTTATTGGTCTTTTCATGAAAACTACATTGAAATCACAACAATAATACCGCAAATAGATTGTAATTATCGAGATCTAACTAACGAGAAGGTAAATTCAGCGAGCTTACGTATTAATTTCAAATGCCTCCGCACGGGCAACTCCAGCGGTGTCAGGCCAGTCACGGCGCTCACACAATGCAATTTACAACTGCAGCACTCTAGCTACTGCAGTACCTGTATAACGTGTATTTAGATCATTCAATGTTTCATGTTTGAGCCGTGCAATTAATTGTTTTTTCTTTTATTTCTTTTTTGAATGTGATGTGAATGTGAGTACGGTACGTACATGCTATTACAGAAGTGTGCAAGGAATGATAGGCCTACAGGTGGAAGCAGGCGCTGATCCAGGGGGCAGGGCCCTTGCCCCCAGCAAAGAAAAAAGAGAGAGAAGGAAAAGAAGGGAAAGAGGAGAGAAAGGGAAAGAAAGAAGAGGAAGAAGAAAAGAAAAGGGGTAAAAAGAAGGAGATGGGGGGCGAAAGGGCCTTGCCTCCCGGTCTGTTGCCTCCCCATCAAAAAAATAAGAGAGAAGGAAGGAAAGGGAAAAAAAAGGAAAAAAGGAGATAAAGAGAAAGAAAAAAGAGGAAGAAAGGAAAAGAAGGGGATATCAGTTGCAATTTTCTCGCCAACAAGTTGTGAATCGAGGGCCAAAAACCCTTGCCTCCCTCCCCGCCACCGCCAACAAAGAGAGCTAAAATGGAACAAAAAAGAGTAAGAAGAAAAGAAAAGGGTGAAAAGAAGGGAGATCAGTTGCGATTAATCCCGCCAAAAACGTGTGGATCGGCCCTTGCCTCCCTTCCCCAGCACACCTAAAGAGAGAGAAAGAAGGGAAGGTAAAGGAAAAAAAGAGAAAGAAGAAAGGTAGGGAGATCAGTTGCGATTTTCCCGCCAACAAGGTGTAGACTGACGGGGCTTGGGTGCTTGGGGGGCCTGCCCCAAATAAAATTCAAACGTGGTTTATTTCTAATTCGATACCGGTGATTTACAAATGTTGCTGAAATGACATAATTTTCCGAGTTTTTAGTACATTATACTTTTGTATGCGTTTGTTGGAAAATGACAAATTCCCAAATTTACAGTCAGGCAAGAAATATGCTTATTTAGAGGCCTACATGTCAGGGTCCGCGGAACGGCAGGGCTCGGGGCTCGAGCTCCACCCCCCTCCCACTTTTTGTGAAAAAGTATATTAAAGAGAAATAGAAAGAAAGAGAGAAAGAAAGAAAGAATAGTGACCTGCCAGTGTCACAAAATAATGAGGTATCAAAATATGCTCATCTGACCGTGATTAAATGCCTAAAACCCTGAGCTTCTGGGGGCTCCGCCCCCTGGACCCCACGCCAATGAGTGACCTGCCAGTGTCACAAATAAGGTATCAAAGTATACTCATCTGACCGTAATTAAATGCCTAAAAACCCTGAACTTCCGGTGGCTCTGCCCCCTGGACCCACTCAATGGCCCTAAGGCGCACCCTGGATGCTTATATGACGGTAATTTAATGCCTAAAACCCCTGAGCTTCTGGGGGCTCCGCCCCTTGACACCCCGAATCACTTTGAAAACGTTGAGCGAGGCTTGCATGTAAGAGTGGGGTGATGCAAATTTTTGTCTGCCCCGCCTCCCCAAAAAAGTTTTTGCTCATTACGCCACATTACGTACCAATATTTGGCTCGCATAACTTCAAATTTGGGCCCCCTAAGGAATCCTGGATCCGCGCCTGGGTGGAAGGGATATAAAACAAATATACAATGACTCATTCTCGAACAAGCTAAAACTATTCGCACTCAGGAACATCAATAGTACTGTTCCCCCTCGGGCCGCGATGGCCCTCGGGAGAATATAATACGATTTGATGTTCCTTCGATGCGAATAGTTTTAGCTAGATCCTCGAGTACGTGTCATTGTGTATATTATTTTCAGTGCATGCATGAGAACAATATTCGTATAGATAACGAGAGTGAGGATCCGGAAAGGAATAGTGAAGAAAGTAGGAACGAATTTAAGTGACGACAATAATCGTAAAAAGAAAGTATTAGTCTAAAATATATGCATCAATTTTAATTACAAATTATTGATTTCACTGTCTTCTTCCAATTTTCAAGTTTTATTACAGGATACATATTTATAAAAAAAACAATTCAAAATGATACATGGGACAGCAAACAAAGGGTTGATATTCTAACGAGTACAATATTAATGAAAAGAAGAAAAATTTTAAAATGATAAAAAGAAATTATCTTTAAAAATATTATTAAAAAAAAATTAATAATAATAATAAAAATAATAATATTAATAATAATAATAATCGATAGCACATATCTATTTTCAACCCCCCACCCTCCCTAGAATCCCGCGGATTTTCCACGGGTCCTGCTAGTTTTATTAATAATACGCACATTTACAAGCGCACAAAAGTATGAGCGCAGGCGCGGCCAAAGAGATGAGAGAAAAGATACAACAAAAGATACAACAAAAGATACAACAAAAGATACAACAAAAGTTACAACAATGTTCAAAATACCAACTTTATCTTATCTTCAAAGATACAACAATATTAGAGATAACACAGGGTTCAGAATACGACCTGACTGTAAATTTAGGAATTTGTAATTTTCCAACAAACGCATACATAAGTATAATTTACTAAAAAGTGAGGAAAAATCTCGGAAAATTATGTCATTTCAGCAACATTTGTAAATCACCGGTATCGAATTAGAAATGAACCACGTTTGAATTTTATTGTGACACTGGCAGGACACTAATTGCCCCCGATCTACACCTCGGCGGGAAAAATCGCAACTGAACTCCCCTACCTATCTTCTTTCTCTCTTTCTTTCCCTATCTTCCCCTCCCCTTCCCTTTTCCTTCCCTTCCTTCTCTCTCTTTTAGGTTTGCTAAGGGGGAGGCAAGGGCCTTTCGCCCCCCCCCCGAACCACATGTTGTTGGCGGGATTAATCGCAACTGATCTCCCCTTCTTTTCACCCTTTTCTTTTCGTCTTCCTCTTTTTTTGATCCCTTTTAGCTCTCTTTCACTTTCCCTTCTCTCTTTTTTTTTTTTGGCGGGGAGGGGCAAGGGCCTTTGGCCCTCCCGATCCACAACTTGTTGGCAGGAAAATTGCAACTGATATCCCCTTCTTTTCTTTTCTTCTTCCTCTTTTTTCCTTCCCCTTATCTCCTCTTTCCTTTTTTCTTTCCTTTCCTTCCTCTCTCTTATTTTTTTGATGGGGGCGGCAACAACCTGGGAGGCAAGGCCCTTTCGCCCCCGATCTCCTGCTTTTCCCCCTATTTTCTTTTCTTCTTCCTCTTCTTTCTTTCCCTTTCCCTTCTTTTCCTTCTCTCTCTCTCTTCTGTACGGGGGCAAGGCCCGCTCGCCCCCCTGGATCCGCGCCTGTGGAACATTCCTTCCGGAAATGACCCTCCTCGCCACATCCAAAACAAACCCTGGGCGCAGGCGACTGCGCATTCCCCCGCGTACCGCCTAGAGCTGCCGCGATCTTATCTAAGCTCTGCTCTAGGCCGGACATACGGGTATCCAGACTTTTCGCTAAACTGGATATACGGTTATCTACTAGTGTTACTGTTAGTATAGTTATATCGACTGCTACGAGAGGACTAGCTGTTTCTATACGCTCAAGGGATAGTTGAATCCCCTGCTATCACCCCGAGGCGCGCCTGGGTGGGCGGCGCGCCTCGGGGTGATAGCAGGGATTCAACTATCCCGCGAGCCAGTATAGAAACAGCTCCTCGAGTATTAAAGCAGTCGATATGACTTTTATATGCCGAATTAAAACAAAAATCTACCAAGAATTCTTACCTTAGCCTTTTAGTGAGTAAAAATTTGTTAAAACATCACAGAAAATCTGTTAATCTTCGCTTAATCTTCGAGTGAAAGTTTCAATCATTTGGGAGTCGCAGACAAAGAGCACTGTATATGGCGTCCGTGCTCGCACGTAGACAATTTTAACACGCAAACCAATGGGGATCGCAGTAAACCAATGGGAATCGCAGGATAATGAGGCAGAGGGTAGAAACTTTTAACTAGGCCCTGTGGGCTATTGCTATGCCCTGTGAGTGGGGCATGGCTTGAAATCACGACTCCAATTTCGACCAATCAGATGGCTAGATTTCTAAAGTGAGGTATATAATGGCCACTAAGGCCCATTAGTGACTATAACAAACATATGCTCTTCCTGACTATTTGGGAATGTGTCAGTTTGCAACAGAAATGGAGAAACGCGCATTTTGTTGAAAATCATGTGATATCACGAACATTTATAAATCAGTTGTATGGAATTGAAAATAAGTCATGGTTTAATTTTATTGGGGGCTAGCCCCAAAGCCCCACCAGTACGCCAGTGCATGTATACACACTGTATGGAATACCTAGGCCTGTATAACACATCAGTATACAAATGATGCGCAGATATGAGTGGGTCGGTAGGAATTGTGTGCACAGGTAACTTTGGGCATGATTTAAACACACGAGGCGGAGAGTGTGTGTTGATATCGCGTGCATCCAGTAAAATCATCTACACGTAATTGACCAATCAGATTGCAGGGATTCTTCTACCCATTCTATAAGATCATTTGAGTAATAATAATTGTATAGTAATTATAAAGTGTTTATGTCTATTTCAGGAGACTTTGATAGTCAGAGACAGATCATTTGGCCCGACTGTATCACGTGACCTAGCAGATGTCCTATTCACATCGAAGTCATTATCAAGATTAGAGTTTTATCGTACAACTTTGCATCATGACTTCTACAAGTTAATGCATACACAAATTTCTACAGTGGCGGTAAATATATATACAATTATTTAAACAGAATACTAATAATTGTAATTCGTCGTTATCACACGAATTTTGGACATGGTACAGTGTAAATTATATACTTCCATTATCTGTTCCAAAACAAGGCGCGATGGGGTAATGTATTTGAACATAATTATAATGGAAGTATAATTCGCGGGTCGCGGCGCGCTGGAAAACACTCCGGTCACCGTGCGGCCGTTCAACGTATGTCTGTTTCGGTACTTTAATTTAGAGTGTTTAAATTTTACAGTTAAAAGTGTTGCTATTCCTCTCAAGTTAAATCATTTTCCAAGATATATTGTCTACATATAGCAGATAATATTCTTTTACTATGTAGGGTTACATTATTCAACATAACATTTTTTCTTCTTCAATCTATCGATGATTTTGCAGAGTTACGTGGCTTTGCCAGCACAAGACTTACCCTGCATCTCTGGCGTAATTTGGCAAAACAACGTATGTCGTTATGCACGCTCCACGCCGCTGCGCTGTGATCTGGCAAAACAACGCATGTCGATCGTATATGCACGCCCATCTGGCAAAACAGCGCATGTCGATCGTTATGCACGCTCCTTGCCGCTGCGCCGTGATCTGGCAAAACAACGTATGTCAATATGCACACTGCGCTGTGATCTGGCAAAACAACGTATCTCTAACCGGGACGTAAATATTTTGGCAAAACAATGTAAGTCGACACACGTTGTTATGCCAGATTTTTTGGATAAAAATGAGAAAATTGCTGAACTTTAAATGCAATTTTTTTAAAATTTAAATCGATTTGAAAAATGAAAATTTGACGGATGAAAAAGATTGTATTTATATACCCAAAACTGCAAAAACTGTTTTAAACCATTTTCTACGGGGGTGCGTGGGGAAATTTACTTTTAAAATAAGTTGGAAGTTGCGATTATTTTTGTTTAATGATAGAAAAATAAGAGACAAGAATTAAGGCTGACATTAGGAAAGACAAAATACTACATCTACAGTGTAGGTGGATAAAGTGGATTTTAGAGAAAGTGTAATACTACAAGGGAATATGATAGGCCTATTAATAGGATGAAAACAAGGAAGAATGGAAAGAGTGAGAACACGAATTGTGGGAAATTAAGAACTACCAATTAAGAGACGAATACAAAGGGAAAAATGGAATTGAAAGAATTCGTTGGTCAGATTTAACAGTGATAAAGTTAGAAAGAAAAGATTGGAGAAAATCAAGAATTACAAGAGAGAAAAGAAGAGAAGGGAAATAAAGGGATATAATATAATATAGAAAGAATTTTTTTTAAAGACTGACATATAAAAATAAAGTAAGGAATAAAACTTAATAGGATGGAAATTACAAGGAATGATGGAAATATAGAAAGAGAAGGTGAATAATTGTGGGAATTAATAAAGAACAAATTATAGAAGAAAAGGGAAAAGAGAGAAAAACAGAAACGGAGTATATTATAGGCCTAATTATGGAAAATTGTGATTGAATGCACAAGAAGAATTAATAATTAACATGAAGATGGGGAACTTGAATTGCAGAAAATAAATAATCCCATTGTAGGCCTAAAGGAAAAGAGGAATGAAGGGGAGAAATGTAGGGAAACACAGAATTAAAGATGTAGAAGAACGATTAAACATATGAATTTGTAACCCCCGATTTCTTTCACCTAATTTGAAGCTTTTAATCAGCCCGGGTCAGCTGTGCGCATACAGAACCGACTACGCGTACAATGTTCGCGCAGCTGTGCGGCTGAATCTGATTGGCTCTGATTGGATCACTCTAGGTTCGCGACTGTTCTATTTAGAGCACGGGTGATTGAATAAAAAAAGGGAGTCTAAGACTTAGTAATGGAGGTCTTATAGATGATGAATCAGTAATATGGCCAATAACACACATACACACAGTTCAATTCGATTATTATTTTCCGTAGGCAATGCATGAGAGAGTAAGCGCAATTATGATCCACGTTAAAAACCCCTTGATTTCCCCCGAGCAAGAATGGTACGACCCGGTCCGCTGGCTACCTACAGATTTCAGCGATCAAGAGGCACACACGTTAATCAATGGAGAAAAATGGAGTTCCCAAAATCAGACGGAGGTACCGATTGGTTTTGTCTTTTGACGGGGATTTTTGTCATCCAATGAGAATCATTTATATATCAAAATGTTCAGAATGAACTGAATGACATGAATCTTTTTCCGTTGGTAAAAAATAGCCCTCTCCCGGCAAGAAACCGACAGATATAGCCAGGATTTTTCAGTCAAAAAGTCGGATACCACAGAAATTTTGACCAAATTGATGAAATATAATCAAAAAATGACGGTGCGATGGAATAACAAAATATCGTGATTTTTACATCACCGTAAAGAATAAAAGTCAAATTTTCTAATGCTTTTTCCGTTGGTGAACTATACCAATCGGATCAAAAGATGTAGTTGAAAAGGGCCGGAATTTGGCATATTTTTAAAGATTTTCACGTCGGTGCGCGGTGTGTTTGAAGAGGTGACGCTTAAGTGAATGGGTAAAATCCATATGAAGTAATGGCATTTAAGAAAACATAAGATGACAAGGGAAACCAACAAAGAATATCGTAATGATTACATGATGGAATTTAAAAAAAAATAAGAGGGAATGACAGGACAAAAATTAATAAAAACAGAGAAACGACAGAGGGCAGAAGTGCAATTCAGAAGTTATAGCAGAAGGAATTCAAGACATGGATAGTATAAGAATCAAAGATAAAGATATCATATACATGTACATAAATAAAGGATGATCGAAAATGTGAAAGGAGGAATAAAATGTGAGGGATGTGACGAGAGAATGTTGTATCCTACTCCATAATACAGATGTCAGAAATGAAAGTAAACGTGATAACAGAAGTATAATAACTCCAACACTTTATTCGACGGCCATGATGGAACAACCACGAGCTACTTCGCTCATCACCATAGAGATATATATACTAACACTAGAGGGCGTACTCGCTCAAATTGCTGTGCCGACCTGGAGCGTTGGCCGCCATTACTAAGGAGGGCAGAAAAACGAACGACCCAACAAGATACTGTGCACAACATACGGGGAAAAATTTGGAGAAGCCAGGTTCGTGCGTTGCATTTGGTTTTTCGAACCGAAGAAAGAAAGGGAACTGCATAATCTTTCACAAGTAAGTTCTTCTTAATGTTATGTTGATTATTAAGGGGATTTTAGAGCTAAAGATGTAGTTTATCAGTGACTGTACTCGAGTATTGTCTCATGACAAACCACCGCAGCTAACGTTCCTGCAGCAGCGGAGCGCGCCAGTCCACGCCCGCCGGGCTGGCGCAGGCGTATGCATGGGTTAAGGATCTGGGGACGGTGATGGGAAAATTCCGCTGCGCTGGAGTCGCCACTCCAAGACTAGAGTCTGAGAGTCCAACTCGGAAATATTAACTCCATGAGCTTGATTTTATTAACGAAAAGTCTAGAATATATAATTAATTTTGTCTTATCTAATTTCAAGATAAAAATAAAATGTCAACTTCTTTATAAACTATAGATAACTAAACTTGAGTCTAATTCTAAAGCCCGAAAGGCAAGCCAGGCTAGCTCGCCATATTTCACATCACAGGCGTTATCCAATGGCAATGGCCAACTAGGCTAGCCTAAAAAGCCCACCGCACACTATTTCTATCTGATTTGCTTATGACTAGCTGACATCATTATGAAATACTGCTTCGCGTTTGGCTGGAAGCTGCTTCCAGTTTCAGTCTTAAAAATCAAATGAAATAGCATGAATAGTAGAACAATTACTCATTATTGTTTCCATTTGTTTTATTGTAATGCAGGAATACACCCAAGAGAGGAAAAGGATGTTACACACCACTATCTCCTTCCTAGTGCTGTGCCTATACCGTCTTTCCTGGACATCGATCCTCCCTATAAACAGACCCATGGCTTGAAGAGACTCCCACTTCCCAGCAAAACCAAGCACCACTCGACGAAGCAACCGGAAGATTCAACAGGATTACCTCTTCTTCCATACACTGATGCTGATGGTGATGTACAACATCTGAAAGTGTTCCCGTGCCTCCAAAGAAACCCTATGACATTACAAAAGAACATGACTATTCTTTTCTATCCGAGTTGATCAGAAACTGAAGATAACCAGACAGCAACTGCAGGATACCAAGAAACAGCTTAAAGTGGTGAAACAGAAGGTACAGAGGAGAGATGAAAAAACCAGGACTCTCTTGCAGGAAGTCCTCGAAAGCAAGCTCATTAGCCAGGATCAGCTTGACCTACTTCAACACAACTTTGGAGAGAACGCATTTACAGAAAACCCAAAATTGTCTTATTTCATCAAATTTTGCCATCAAATTTTTGGGTCTCCCAACACTTAAGAGGGGCTTTAATACACATGTTCCAGCATTTTACAAGTTTCAAGTAGTTTTCATGTAGGACATGACATCTGAAATTACATCACAGGGATTGTGTCTGGTGTGGATTGGCTACGATGTAAATAGACTTTCTTGATCTGGAGAATGATACCATAGTGACATCTTGTGTTTTACAATTACAACTGTTCTGTAGTCTATACACTGTTGCAAGTGTTGAGGAGACCAGGACTCAAAGCCCTCCTTGAAGCCAGGAAAAACCTGGTTTTTCTCTTTTTATAGTGAGCAAATTTCAAGGAGAAAATTCCTCAGTCTATGCAAAAAAGAAAACAGAACTTCATTCGTACAAACTAAAAAGTCAAATCAGTCTTTTATATTTTGCCTCTTGTCTGCATAGCTTATCCACTGGATGATTGACTGTGAAGCCGTTTAAAACTGGAGAGAGCTTTCAATTATCTTCAAGGTAAACAGAACAATCTGAGACTTTTGTTCTGTGTAATGAAATAAAATGCTTGGAACACATTGTGACAATTGCACAACTTAACCATAATGTTCTGTCTGTTAACTTTACACGAAGGCAAACTAAAGTAGAAGAGTAAGTTGATTGCATTAGGGGTAAAAAAAAAAATGTACTTGAGTTTAGAATTGTTGTGAGGTACACTGTATTTGAATATTTACTCTATAAGCTTCATAATTGTACCTGCTGTATCTGATTCAGTTGCTCTAATTTCTGCAATTTATTTGCACTCTACATGTGCTTTGATTTTGCAGGTATGGAAAACCTGAGATAAACATATAGACCTTTTTTATTACATTGTCTGGATTGCTCTCAACCAAGTGATTTGCATCATTAATGAGGAAAGGCAAGAAATTCACATCCAGTAATTTCTGCAATTTATTTGCACTCTACATGTGCTTTGATTTTGCAGGTATGGAAAACCTGAGATAAACATATAGACATTTTTTATTACATTGTCTGGATTGCTCTCAACCAAGTGATTTACATCATTAATGAGGAAAGGCAAGAAATTCACATCCAGTGAGCCACGTTTTCAAGAAACGAGAAGAATTCACAGATGTGTGGCAATTGATAAGCTTGTGTAATGCACAGTTGCACACATTATACACACTCATAGATCTTTTTTGTATATAGGTTTGAATGTTGGCCCAAAATGGGTGATGAAGAAAATAAGAAATACACTGTATCAAGGAGAATATTATTTATGGAGAAAAAAAGAGGTGTGAATAAATAATTATTACATCAATAATTACAGTGCTTATATATAGCGCCTAACACTTACTTTATCAGAAGTCTCTAAGCGCTCTACAATAATGCAGCATAATTACCCTGGCTTTAGCAGTGCAGCTGTTACGCGCGCTGCGTTTCAAGGAATAAATTCCTGCCAGGTACCCATTTACTTCACCTGGGTGGAGTGTGGCAAATGTAGATCAATGTCTTGCCAAAGGACATTAGTGCAGCGGCGGGACTCGAACCGCGGACCTTGTGATCGACAGTCCGGCGACGTATCCACTCGACCACAACACCTCTACAATCAATGATCAGCTGTTTTTAAAGAATATTTATATATATATATTTCTAGTGAACTGTAAAGAATTGAATTGTTCTTTCAGACATTAATAGAGATTTTCTAGAGAATAGGTGAAAGACATAAGGTGTGAATTTGATATAAAATGAGTGATAGAAGAAGAAAAAGAATGTTTGGATGGATGGATGACTGAAGGATTAAATGAATGAATGATTGGACGAGTAAATAACATAATTAACATAATTTTCTTAAATAAATGTGTATAATTCTTTCCTTCCCCCTCTTCCTATCTTCAGTATCGTTCTAGTATCCCAGTATCTACCTATCCTTCTATATTCTATCTATCTATCCATCTATTTATGTGTCTAGCTATCTATGTATTCATCTCTATCCTTAATCTATAAGTATCAATCTGTTTATAATAGCCATAAAAATAAAATGAATATATTACCGTTAAAGCGTTTTAAATCATTAAACCCTGGCTCTCATGTTCCTGTCAGTCCCAATACCTGAATTAGAAAGACATTGGCCCTATTGCATAAAACTTTGTTTGATATGATATAAAAATCAAACACAAGTCCCAAATGCTTGATTCTGATTATATAAAATACAAATATAAAAAACATTTTCTTTGCATGAAATCACGAACTGATGTAGATTGACAAAGAGGAACCCAAATTGTATTGTAGATATACTGCAATACAAATAGCTTTCTGTATCCCTTTTACCTCACCATAACACCCGTAATTAAACTTGACCTACACCAGTCACCATGACTGGGGCATGAGTAGGGTTCATGCATTATGCAAAATACCACAATTATTACGTTTCATACTCGAAAACCGATAAATCAACCCGAAAAATAAAGCATCACATTGCATATCAGTAGCACAGGTTCGAATGAGACATCCGGGTATTTCTCGATGTTTTGCCCTCCTCAGTAATGGCGGACCGCCCTCCATGCGCGCACAGAGCTTTGCACGGGCGCGTATGACGAGTCCGCACTCTAGCCTTATTAAGTATATATCTCTATGGTACCTTCATATCAAACTTCATTAAAATCCGTCAAACATTACTGAAGTTATTGATCGGAAACCAAATTTGTTACGGACGGACGCAGGCACGGAAGGAAGGACGGACAGCGGCGTTTCTATATCCCCTCCGACTTCGTCGGCGAGGGGATAATAATTAGTGGATAGTGAGGACCATACGTCACAGACTCATGAATGAGTTGCCAATTTGTGTAGTGATTTTCAAAGTTTTTCATGTCATTAAAAATTCATAACTTTCTTATTAGTTATCCGATTTTGCTCAAACTTTTTTTGATTGGTTTGTCTGATTTTTCTGGTTCTATTGAAAGTAAGTTATTTTTGGAGTGGACTTGGGCTTTAAACATTCCCTTTTACATCTGATTAATATCCCTTTTTATTTATTATAAGTGCCATTTTCCTTCATGCAATTTGTCCTGTTTTACTTTGTTTTAAAGTTCCTCTTGTTACTGTTTTCTTCTCTCTTAGAAGTGCCCCCTTTCCATTCTGTTGTGTGTTCCCTTTTCTATATTCTATATTTCATATACTCTCTCTCATTAACATACAATGACACTCCCATCACAACACTTTGCTTTCCGCCCCTTTCAAAGTGATTGTTTTTGTTCTTCCATGAACCCTCCCCCTCAAAAAATAAATAAAGTACAAAAATTAATAAATAAACAATAACTTATAAGAAAAAGCATTGCTAGGATATTTCAATACTCACCATCAAACAAACACACCATCATTGAATCACATCATTGTCCTTTATCATCATTTCATAATTACCAGCATACAACCTCATCCATTCATTTTTTTGCCTCCCCCTTTAACTTGTTAAATAACAAACAATACATTGTTTACATACAAAATAAAATTAACACAGATTTGAAAGCTTCAATGTCTAATCAATATGTTTAAGCTTTAATGAATGAAATCTACATTTTGTAAATGATGAGCATAGCAAATACATTCAAGGGATACAATAAGAACATTTGAAATGATACAAACGAAAGTGCTATTAAAGTGACAGCCAGTTGTTTGAATTATTGCAGCTGATATCTGCCCTTGTCTAGTCAAGGTACCTTTTTGGATATTAAAAGAGTAATATTTGTCACAAAGGTGTCATACATTATCATGTCAGGTCATGCAGTCGGTGAGAATGTGTTTTTCTTGATACAATAGTTTTTCTATATGAAATTAATCATCAATACTTTTCTATCAGCTTTGAAAAAAATTATAAGGACAACATAAGTCAGAGTTTATATATTTCCTGCAGGACAAATCTGTTTTCACTGCAATCACAATGTTCTGTTGTTTCTTTTGTATTCTTTATTGTGCAATTGCTACAATAGCACTTTATAGGCATAAACAGGTAATTATCGATACATAGTCATGGCAGAAGTGCCTCTAGTAAGAGTTCCAAATAGGCCATCAAATTGGTTCACTGCTGCTCAGATGAATTGCTACTTTGAAATTTTCAATTTGATATTTTAAGATTTATTGGCATGAACAGAATTATCTGTGTAATGTGAGTTTGGTAGTTACAATAACCTCCATGACAGAATCATAGCTTTTTAGATCAGCAACAACACTTAAAATAAAATTTCTCGAAAGAGCAGGCCTAAATTGCAGAGCTAATTTAGTATGGATTATAACTTCGGTCTTATCCTCCAACTGTAACTAGTTCTTTTTTTTCTTCCGCAAGATTCTGAAATTCTGTTTAAAATACAGGAAATCTTGGAAGTATCATTGAAAATTTTAATTCCTTTAAAATATTATATGATAACATGTTATCAAACCAAAAATCTCATATTCGATGGCAAATTTTAGTACCTTGAATGGAGCAGTTTTAATAGCTTCAGAGGAATTAATTTGTAGATCTTATTTTATAAGAAGTGGTGGTTGTAAGAGAAAGCGACCAGTCCATGATGGCGAGTTCTGTATCTCATTGTTGTCCTCTTGCTTAAAGCTGTAAAAGGGAGCTTGTATCTGTAGGCTGACTGATGTTCTAAATGAAGCATAATGATGCAGGTAATTCAGGCTCTGCAGTCTAGAATCAGAATTTAAAGTTATGTAATAAATGAATCAATTAATAAATACTAGTGTAATTTTTCAATCTATCTACAACTTTTGTATTCATGGTTATGTCAAATACTTTGATTGCAAAATAAATAAGTAGAAGAATAAAAAATATTCTTTAAAAATTTTGAGACATAAGCAGTTTTAGTTACAAAAGATAAATAATTGTTTGCTTTGGAAAAAAAAATCCTTTCATAACCATTTGTGTACGCAGAATGGGTAAGATGGGTATTAGACTTCTTACAAGGATTATGAAAAATGTACTGACTTATGTCTTTTCATTTTTAATGACTGCTGTAGGGGTATGGTAACAATGACAGGCACAGAACATACTGATGAGATCAATTATGGTAACTGATACTGCTTACCTTCTCAAATTGAAGAGATGTACAATAACTTAGGAATGAAAGTCCAGATGTCATGAATTAGTAGTACATATAGATGCCATAGCTCTTTATTTTGCAACCTAAGATTTAAAACAGAGATACAGATATATATATGTCATGAAGAGCGCAAATATATTTCTCAGAAAAATATTTGTCACTGTATCTAATGTGTTCAACATAACATAAGTACATTTTCATCAGTGATTCTAATTGTGATTTAAATGTATTTGGTCCCACACATTGTTACCAAACACATTGAAGGTTTTAGACATTTGCAAGATGGACTATTGAGTTTAATCTTGATCTTGGATATCCTGCTCTTGAACCAAACACTGTTGTACACAGAAATAATGAACATTCCCCTGTCGTGAATAGAAGAGAAAGAGATACCTTAACTTGTATATAACAGAGCAGCTTAGGCCTACATCAGACACATGCTCATCACAGTTTGTTCAATCACATCTTTATACATTAATTGCTGCCCTATTCTTTGTACAATCTGTATCGGTCTGGCTGATGTAGTAATTTATCTATGATTTAGACCTGTCATGGTTGACTTCCCCTTACATTAAATTACCAGTTTGTGATTGTACATAGAAAATGTAAAGAAATCCAGTACCTTAACCTTTTAATCATATATAAAAATCAAGATTACACACTCGACAACAAATTAGTAATTTATTTATATGTAGGTCTAGAAGAACCAAAAGAATACCTTACCTTATTTGTTTATAAATATTGGTGTACAAATTTTACTAAGAAGATCACTTCACAAGGCCGTTAGCACAGTAGGATCTATAGCTGTCACCTAGACATTGAGTTGAGTACATTCTGCATATCCAAACCCTTTCCTTGAGCCTTGAGGCCGAGGTAGGATGAGAACCAAGTCCCAGACTGTGAAGCCATGGCAGGAGAGAACTATTGAGTCTTGGACCAAAGGTCTATTCGGTGGATACGACTCGAGGTCCACTCCACCTCTGAGTCTGACTCTGTCAAAAGAAAAATGAAATTTAAGAAAAAATGATTAATAATAATATAGAATCTAGGCCTAGATCTAGAGCTTAATAGTTTTAATACGTGTGCGTAGAAAGAAAAATCAATTAGATCTAGACTCTACATAAATTCTACATCTAGTCTAGAAATTAGAATCCAACTTGTTACTGTTAGTGTACTGTTTATAGGCACAGACAAGATCAAGACCTAAACTCCTGACTGTCCTGTTAATTTAGATCTTACAAATTAAATACAGTAGTCTAGATCTAGATTTAACTTTCTATAGGTCCACATCTAGGACTAGTCCTGTACTACCCTGTAGACTCTAGTCTGTACAAAGGCTGCAGTAGAGACTAGGAGGCTGTTCACACCGGCAGAGATAGCGCGGTCTAGCGCGCGCTAGACCGCGCTATCTCTGCGGTGTGGAAGGTACAGCGTCGTTTCGGTCCGCCCAACAGCGAGCCACGGCGAGCCAAAACGGCGTGCCACTGGACCACCTCTTGGGGGTGGTCCACGAGAGATAGCGCGGTCTAGCGTGCGCTAGACCGCGCTATCTCTGCCGGTGTGAACCCGAGCTACGATAGCACGCCGGAAGTCATCGTTCTACACGCGGGAAATTTTATACTCATTCTATTTTGTTGCGATCTGAATCTGAATCGGTACAACTCAACACTCCTAATTTTATGGAGTAAAACGCGTCGGAACATCGTGAAAATAGAAATATAGTAAGTAATGTGGGACCTGACTTTACTAAACGTACTTTTTCGCTGTTTTTCGTGGTTTAGCAGATATGGTGTAGAATCTATAGGGGGGAAATTATCACCAGAAAGAATAACGAAGGGCTCGGTCCCATACATTGCAAAACATGTTTGCTACAACCCGAGGGCCTCGATTTTTAATTTGAACATTTATCTGTCTGATTAAAATACAAGAGTCTATAGTTAAATCAAAGAAATACATGCACAATGTAACTACAACGCCATGAAATAAACGTAGGCCGGCTAGCATATAGGTACAGCGATATCGCACTATGAACATGACGGACAAAGAGAGGACAAATATACAGTTCCTCATTCTACCCTAAAAAATTGCTGTGGTCGACAAAGGAGTATCCCTTCACTGCTATTACGTAAAAAAATAAGTAGAACAGGTGAATATGCATGTGACACCTGTTCTACACATTTTTACACAATAGCATTGAAGGATGTTCCTTTGTCGACCACAGCAATTGTTGAGGGTAGAATGAGGAACTGTATATTTTGTCCTCTTTCTTTGTCCGTCATGTTCATAGTGTCGAGCTCTCAACTACGGGTTCGTAATAGCGCGCGAAATCTTTGACCGCTCTGACCTCATGACGTCACGCGTCATGGCAACAGGACCCCTCAAAAAGGGGGTGCTACGATAGACCGCGCTTATCTCACTGCGGTGTGAATCCGGCGAATGCCAATGGGCGGACCGTGGGTCGCGCTACGATAGCGCGATCCACGGTCCGCCCACGGTCCCCCCTTGCGGTGTGAACAGCCTCTAGGAGGCTGTTCAGACCGGCAGAGATAGCGCGGTCTAGCGCGCGCTAGACCGCGCTATCTCTGCGGTGTGGAAGGTACAACGTCGTTTCGGTCCGCCCAACAGCGAGCCACGGCGAGCCAAAACGGCGTGCCACTGGACCACCTCTTGGGGGTGGTCCATGAGAGATAGCACGCTGGAAGTCATCGTTCTACACGCGGGGAATTTTATACTCATTCTATTAAAGAATAACGTCCCTCTTGTGTGAAAATATGCATCAACTCAACTACGGGTTCGTAATAGCGCGCGAAATCTTTGACCGCTCTGACCTCATGACGTCACGCGTCATGGCAACAGGACCTCTCAAAAAAGGGGGTGCTACGATAGACCGCGCAAATCACTGCGGTGTGAATCCGGCGAATGCCAATGGGCGGACCGTGGGTCGCGTGACGATAGCGCGATCCACGGTCCGCCCACGGTCCCCTTGCGGTGTGAACAGCCTCTAGGTCTACATCTACCCTAGATAGGATCTAGCCTAGTCTAGGCCCTATAACCAATTTAATACCATCTAGATCTAGGTCTAGACTCTAGAGCTACTTCCTACCGGCGCGGCTAGGCCGGCAGAATGCCAGAAATCGAAATAGATCTAGATCTAGGCCTAGACTCTAGGTAGAGGGTCTAGATTCTAGATCTAGAGGTCTACTAGTCTACTATCTAGATCTATTCTAAGTTACTTAATAATTTAGACTAAGCCCAAATCTACAACTAGATCTAGACGTAGGCTAGTATAACTATAAGCACAAGACCCATCGGTAACCATACAACATGATGATTCCTAAGGCCGTGTTGGACCTATATTGTTATCAACTGCAAGAATAAATTAGATTAGATCTAATGAATTTGTACCTGTCCTAACAAACAAAAGTTGGACCTGCATGAATTTATATGAATGGACTAAAAAGGAATTAAACGGTGCAATTCGTCCACTTTGGCCCACTGGTTGGGGAGTGATATTAACTGATATTTATTTAAAATATCGTTCGGTTAAATAACAATTTATTTGCATAAAAATGAGAATACTTTTCTTCTTCCAAAATAACAGAGTTTTTATCAACAGAATTAATATTTTCAGAGAAAAACGGAATTTACTTACTTTTCAAGGACCTCTCGTGAAGCGTCCGCAAATATGCTCTGAATCACGACTTCCTGGTCGTCATCCTCAATGGCATCCTGTGTGAACTGCGGTAATCGCGATAACGCGTCTGCTGCATAATTCTGTAGACCTGGACAAGGGTGTCAATTTGTATCCGTGGTTGGGGGGATGATAGGCGCCAAAATATTTTCGGCAATGGATCAAAGCAACTAAGAGATAGAAGCGTGTGGCAGGTTGCACCCCCTCCCTTCCAAGTTATTAACTTTTCAAGTCACCCTCAATAAAGATAACATTTCAGAGAATATAAGAGTGGTAATAAAATTAATAACATGCTAAATGTTAGTCCTGACTCTTGCCTGCAGTGTAGGCCTACCAGACTGATATCATCTATTTTTAAACGAAATTTAGACATTACCAAAAAAAAATCCAATGGTGAGGGATATCAACTTGTGAAAGTATTATGTTACCAGTGGGCAAATGCATTAATAAGCAACCAGGAAAGGTTCATGTAGACAGAAAATTCTTTATTTCCTGGTGATAGAAACATACATTTTATGAATATTGATGTCTCCAAACAACATTCATCGTGAAAACCCATTCCAATATTCTGTGTAAGGAGATCTCAAAAACATAGTTCTCATTAGTAAATGAAAAACATATTGCTTTTGGTTCTTCATTTGACTCTCTTCCTTCTTTAATTAAACCAACTGAATCCTCTCTGCGGGAAACTCAATTCAATGAAACAGAATATCACTGATGCAAAATTTGGTTCTCAAAATGACAGAAAATTCCCTCCTGATCTCATACAAACTGTCTGTTTCTTAAAAACATAATATAAAACTTACGTTCCAACTACCAAACAACAAACTTCCATTATCTCCTTCTTCACCCAGATATACTTATCATACCAGATACGCTCTAAAATATAAGCATAATATTCCCTAAGGCCCTGACCAGAGCACTATTTTTTTGCTCAAAAACTATAACCAGTCTTAGAAGGTGCATTATTATTGGAAGGGTGTTATAAACAAAACTTCAAACTTAATAACATTCTAACCTTCAAAAACACCTTCTTATGCCTGTTACGTTTAAATACAATACATAGGCCTACATCAACTTTTCAATAAAACAAAAATAAGTTGTGACATAATAATCTTTCTCCAAAATATCGAACTGGAGTATTCTGTTATATTGCTTGTTTATGTACATACAAAGAGCTTATTTTCAAGAGGCACATTCTGCGCGAATGCCCGAGCTTGTAAATTTCGCGTATTGAAATTCACAATCAGTCCCAAATTTTATGCAATCTTTTTTGTTTCTTGTTTTTCTTTTCACATTCCTTTTAAGCACTGTCAATAATGTGGCCTTGATTATTTACTCGTTTTTAATTAGTTTTTGAAGAACTCATAGGTGAAAGAAATCATAAGTATTCTTGAATATTATTACTTGTTTTAGAACATGTTGGGCCTGTCTCACATTGCCTTCCATCATTCCATGGCAATTTTCCATGTTTCTTTCAGCTTATTTCTCACTTCTTTTCCATCCACTCAACTAATTCCTGATCATGCATTAACCTCATACCTACCATCACCCATGCCTAAGCTTTTTAGGGAGGGGGATCCCGTAAAGTAATTTTGACATTGTAAGAAATAAACATGAGCAATATTTCATTGTAGGTTACTTTAAAGTCACCTCTTTTTTCTTTCATCGCCCATTCACATCAGTTCCCTGAAGGAAATGCTGGAATATATATATGTCCCTCTTTCTCGATCTTGTCTTTCTTCCTTTTCTCTTCCCCCTTCCTAATTTCTTCTGCCCGTTTCTTCCCCTTTTCGCAGGTAGCAAGCCCATATGGGGCCCATATGGGGATGAGCTGGGTCACTGTGCCATCTGGGCTATTAAATGGAACCCATATATGTATCCCATATGGGGCCAATATTTAGTAACCCATATGGGATCTATCTGGTCCAGCCCTTATGGGTCCCAGATGGGAATGAGCTGGGCGTACACATATGGGTAGAATATGAATATGCCCATATGGGTAACACATGGGGAAAATCTGGGTTAACCCACATGGGATATATCTGGGTTAACCAATATGGGTACCAGATGGGATTAAGCTGGGCATACCCATTTGGGCCCAGTTTGGTATGGGTCCCATCTGGGTCCCATCTGTCTTATATGGGTTTACCCATATGGATCCCATATGCTTCTTGGGTGCAGATGCCTTAGGGCCCCAGATGGTTTTCCATATGGGGCCCATGTTTCAGAGAATATGGGACCCATGTGGGTCCCACATGGGCTTGCTACCTGGGTTATTATCCTCTCTGTCTCTCATTATCTCTCTCTCCCACTCTCTACTTTTTTTTTGCACTTTTGCGCTTCGCGCTTAACATTTAGCTCGTTGCTTTTTAACGCTGCGGCTTTGCATTTGGCGCACTGCATTTCTATGATGCTGTTGATTGAATAAATTGAATAAATTCATCAATTCCTGATGAAGCCGTATGAGCGAGAATTCAATTTATTCTTGTCTCATATACGGTTGTCTCATTTACTTCGTTTTCTATTTATATATGTATGTATTATGAAAATGAGATAGCAAAATGTGTATATTGATGGTCATCTTGCGAGTAATAACCATTAACTACTCTCATCGCGCTCTCATCATAAATTTTTCTCTTCATTCTTTTTTTTTTGTTGATGGTGAATTATTGGGGGGGGGATGATTGTACAGGCCATCCCCCCCACCTGAAATATTGGGGGAATATATCCCTCCCATGCATCCCCGTGATCGACACCCATGGACCTGGAACATACTCGACTGTGTAATTGAATCGTAGTAAGCGAGTAGCCCATCGAGCTATGCGCATGGACTGACGTCCGGATCCCTTTGTCGACAACAACGTAGTATAGTGCCTGGTGATCGCGAAGAACAAAATGGCGCCCCCAAACATATTGAAACCATTTTTCACACGCCCAGACACATGACAAAGCTTCCTTTTCACCTACTGAGTAGTTTCGTTCCGCTGGAGAAAGCGTACGCGAAGCGAAAGCAATCGGAACCTCATTACCATCTTTCACTTGGATGATAATGGCTCCAATTAGACCTCGTAGTCTGATGCATCAGTAGAAATGATGACTGGAAGATCTGGGTCGAACAAATGAAGTGTAACACAATGCAGAATCAAGTCATTGATTTTGTTGAATGCGTGGTCGGCAGCAGGTGACCACACAAAAGGGATCTCCTTCTTTGTCAATTCCCTTAACGGTGCTGTTACAGTAGAGAAATCGGGCAGGAACTTTGCGTAGTAAGATGCAAGTCCCAGGAAGGAACGTAGTGGAGCAGCATCGCTTGAAACAGGAGCATCACGTATTGCTGTGACGTGAGCTTCATTGGGCTGAAGTCCCTTGGCAAAAATGGTATGCCCCAAGTAGTTGATTTCGCGAAGATTGAAGTGACATTAATTTCTGCAGGTTTAGCGAAAGTCCAACGCTCTGGAGACGAAGAAGAACTGCACGGAGGTTGTTGTCATGGGTTTCTTGGGTATCCCCATGCAACGAGCCGATGTCAATTTATCTGGGTCAGATCGAGTGCTTCACCGGCACTACACAAATGCGAGTACGTGAGGCATGATAACGCTGTCTGCGACGGCGCGCCAGTTTAATTGTTCGATTTAATTCATGAAAATGCACTTCAAAAGTTGATTTCAGAGATTTTCTAAGCATCATCTTTTCAAGAATGCTCATTAAGATGTCCGGATTGTTCTGAGAATGCTTAGTTCAACAGTTTTTCAATTCTTAACATTTAAACTGTGGCCCATGACAATTATGTTAGGAGCCCTGCAGCTGAGACTAGTTTTACAAACCTTGGTCTGATTACAAACCTAGGTTTGTACTGTCGTAGTACGTGGTGAGACAGTAAATGAAGCCCAAGGGACGTTTGTTAGTGTAACTGGTGCTTTATTCATAAACCGTTGATTCTCGGTATCCACACGCAGAAACAAAAACCCTGCAATTGGCAGAATAATAAAACAAAATATGTCTTAGTATTTCAAACAATTATAAATGTCATCTTTACAAACACAGGATTATCTTGATGAAAATAAAACAAAGTAATTACTAAACAGATATATTGTTATCCTCTTGATTAAATATCATATAAAGTAATTACAAATTGATCTCCAAATCAAATCTGTTTCATCTTGATTCTCTTGTATAATCACTGAAATCAAATATAGTCATTTACTTGAATGACATAATTAAATCTAAACATAAAATCAGCTGTAAGAATCTCATCAAACAGTAATATAAATCTAGCAATCAGAGCATCGATCATACTTGTATCAGACCACCAAGAAATACATGCATTAATCAAAAGTATTTATAATACGCTGGATCAATCTGTCCCATTGTCCCACAACATCAGAATATAAACCTATTTAATGTAAACACTCTGCACAATTAGACTCAGTAAAGTTACACAAAGTCTGTTACAAACTTCTAACAGAATGTCATCAAAACGTACCCGAAGTCTACAGCAACTACGGTAACCCACTGAAGCCCTCAACTGCAGTCCGGCACCCTCAAGGGAAGAAGGAAAACATCAAGCAGCCATCAATCTACTCAGTACTCAGCAACACAAACTGCAACATGCAAGTCCTCTTGCCCCTATAATAATGTAACAACAATAAAAGTTACAAGTATTTGCTCTCTAAATCACACTAATGTAAGTTCTCATATCATCTACAGCTAAAGGGAAATAACTAGACATATGCATCACGGGAAAATATCAACAATATTCTTCATATCGTACATCTTAGGTATATAAAACTATCTTCAACTCACATCTACGAGTCAACTCTGGGCGCCGCCATCTTTTTGGTTTGTTTACGGTTTGCGCCCTCAACGTCAACATACATTATTACTTCACATGTTTGCGAAATACAAAAAATGGGATAATTAATCTTTAAATTATCTTTGCACTCTCTAAGTATCTTTTCCAATATATGTCGAAAGAAAATGTTGCATAGACAATTTTAGCACAAACTTCTCTAACAATTTATGTATAAACAGCGTAATATGACCAAATTAATGCCCTAACCAAAACTTCTGTTCAACATCATTAACAGGCATTCTTATTATAATTACTTCAAACAGACATCTATATCCACCTCAAACTATGCATTATCACTCACTTTGATACAGGATTAAACTAAATATCCATTTCTTACTTACTCATAAAAACTGCCAAACAGTTGATCCAAAACCCTCACTTCAAAGTAACCGCGTGTCTCTAATTAATACAAGCACAGCCAAAACATGCGTTCCACTTGTAACCTTGACCGTGACAAAATGTGCTTCAATGTGTGTTAAGATATTAACGTGGGCGGCGTATTCACTCAATTATCCATCCGCGAAACCATGTGTAACATGTGTGTAAACTAATCTGCATAATCGGACAAGTCCGCAATCTACGTAAAATACAAACTAGTCCACATTCCCACAGTTTCCCCGCTTAAACAGCTTTCGTCCCGAAAGCGCTAAAGTGTACCTATGGAACATTACTCATCGATGAACATTCAATTTTAAAAAAAAACTATAGGCATACATAATATCTTTTTTGTTACACAAAAAGAACATATTTCTATAGACTATACACAATTTCTTTTTCTGCAACATCAAATAAGCCCTTAATCCTAATGTACAACATTATAACTTCAGAAAAAAATTGGTGACTGAGTTTCTATACACTTGACTACTGTATACCAGTTAAAATGAACAAATCTCCTATGAATACTATCAAATGAGATGACTACATACTAATCTGGCTCCACTGACCAAAATATAAACCTTGTTTCCTGCATAATAACAAGCCAATCTTTACTATTTACATAAGAATTAGTCAACGTCATTTAGCTTGCCTTATCAAAAAAATTTGAAACCTTGTTATACTTAACATATACATACCACTTATTTGACTTCAAATACAAGTTCCTAAACTAATTTTGTTTGTAGCCTATTCTTTTCCCTCTTTTTTTTTTTTTTTTTTTTTTTAGAACAAAAACAAAGAAAATCATGAATATCCAGGTTTTTCTTCCCCGCTTATTTCATGCCGAAATACTCTATATTAAAAATTGCAGAAAATCTGTATCCCTTCCCAACTCATGCAACTAAACGGTTCCTCTTCCCCGCTTTTGATGCGCTCACCAATTGACTTCATCAGAGGGTAATCCGGTGACCACTGATGTCGGCAGTCGACCAGGATTGGGATTCACTCCCTTGTTAGTTCTATTTGACCGTCTGGGCTTGGTCACATCTGGGTCAATTACTTGATGAGGTAACTCCTTCCATAATAGAGAGTAACCAATCCCACAATCATCATCCTCATCGTTGTCGTCGTCGTCGTCGTCATCATCGTCCTCATCACTACTTCGATGGATAACGTCATCTCCAATGTTCATACCACGTTCTGCTAAAACTGGGTAGGGTAAAACACCATCAAGCCCATCATTTTCCTGACGAGGATCTGTAATAATTCTGCGTCTATTTACCCACTTGGTAATCCCTCCAAGGGCAGGTTGAATGTTATATAAATCACCTTCCTCGTTCTTGGCTAGAATGACGTAGGGCTTCTCGTCGAATTTATCATGTAATTTGTGCCTCCCTGTGAATGCACCAACCTTTAGCAGCACCCTCTCCCCAACTTCCAGGGTAGACACATCTCCTCTTCCTTTGGCCTGTCTCTCTTCCTCTTTCCTTGCCGCTTCTCGCTGTCTCTCACAAACGATCTTGTAGGCCCCTTCCATTAACCTCTGCTGCTCTTGGGCGTAATCTTCCGTCCAATCAGAATGGAGACTGTTGATCAAATGATCCACTGGCAGCGTAGGTCTGCGGCCAAACATCAGAAAGTGTGGAGTCACTCTTGTTATCCTGTGCGGTGTAGTATTATAGACATATACCATATGCTGGATTAACTCAGGCCATCTATTCCTATCTCTAGGATCCAGCGATCTCAGCAAACCACACAGCGTCTTATTAAAACGTTCACATTGGCATGCTGTCGTTCGTGACTTTTGTATGTTGTACAACTTGCATAGCTCCGCAATAAGGGTGCACTCGAATGACCGTCCTTGATCCGAGTGAATTCGTGACGGTATGCCATACCGTGTGAACCAAGCATCTCGTAACACCTTTGCTACTGTCACAGCAGTTTGATCCTTGCATGGGATGGCTTGACAAAACTTGCTGAACACATCGGTGATCACCAAGACATCTTCGAATCCTCCTCTTCCTCTGTCAAGCTTCAAAAAGTCCACAGCTACAATCTCTAGAGGTCTAAACGCAATCAAATGCCGTTGTGGAGGGCGGACCGTAGGTGTACCTCTTTGCTTCTCGTGTCATTCCAGGCCAATAACACCATTCTCGCAACAAGTTCAGGGTCCTGTCAACTCCCTGATGACCCCATTTGTCATGCGTCATCTCTAACATTGTCTCTCTCAACACTCTGGGTACAAGCAACTGCTGAATCTTGCCCAACACTGGGTCCTCTACTTCTCGGTACAACACATCATGGTACATCTCATAGCTTGCATACTCCCTTAGCCATCCATGCAAATCTGTCACTCTGGCACCTGGCTCTGGTCCAGGGTTCCTCTCTTTCTTCAGGCGACGTATTGCCTTCAAATCTTCATCCTCTTCCTGCAGTTGGGCCAATTCCTCATAACTATATGAAGGCAAAACATTTGACACCTTCTCATTGGTGATCCTTCGAATAGCTCTGTTGTGGACATGTGATGTAGGCTGGTTGTCGTAAGGAAATTCTGTCGACTCCAACACCTCACCAATCACTGAAGCAACTTCCTCTTGGAGCATGTCAGCTGGTCTCCTACTCAGTGCATCTGCACACTTGTTACTCTTGCCTGTTCTGTATCTGACTTCCAGATCGAATGGTGCCAGCTGGGCAACCCATCGAAACTCTGTGGCTCCCAACTTTGCTGTAGACAGATACTTCAGTGGGTTGTGATCCGTCAACACTATGCAATGTGATCCCATGAGGTAGGGTGCAAATTTCTCGGTAACTGCCCATTTCAGTGCAAGCAGTTCAATCTTGAAGCTACTGAAATCGGGGTAGTTCTTCTCTGATCCTCGCAGACTTCTACTGGCATAAGAAATAGGGTGTATCCTACCATCATCTCCTTTCTGCATCAAGCAAGCACCGAGTCCCTTCTTGGAGGCATCCACTTCCAGAATGAACTCCTCATCAAACTTTGGGTACGCTAAGACTGGTGCACTAGTAAGCTTCGACTTCAAAATCTCGAAGGCCTCTTCTTGTGCCGTTCCCCACACAAACTCAGTCTTGCTTCCTTTCCCTTTTGCAGCAACTTGGTGCAAAGGGCCAGCTATGCGAGAAAAACCATCAATGAATCGACGGTAATAGGATGCCATCCCCAGGAATGAACTCACTTCTCTCCCATTCTGAGGTCGCGGCCAAGTCTGAATCTTCTCTACCTTGCCTTGGTCAACACTCACTCCATCACCACCCACCACGTGTCCTAGGTAGTTAACTTCTTGTTGGACAAAATTACACTTCTTGCCTTGTACCTTTAATCCATTCTCTGCAAGTCTGGTCAGCACTACATCAAGCCTCATCAGGTGCTCCTCAAATGTTGCAGAATACACCAAGATGTCATCTAAGTACAAGACAATCTGACTCAAGTTGAGATCTCCTAAGATGAACTCCATCGTCCTCTGGAACGTACCAGGACTGTTGACTAGTCCCTGCGGCATCCGAGTGAACTCATACAGCCCCAAGGCACTCTGAAGGCAGTCACATCGATAGAGGATGGGTCCATCACGACTTGAAAGTATCCATGAGCCAGATCCAGTGTTGAGAAATACTTGGCATCTCGAAGTGCATCCAGGGTCTCCTCTATCCTCGGCAATGGAAAAGAATCCTTCACCGTGCGAGCATTGACCTTCCTATAATCTATACATAATCTCAAAGATCCGTTCTTTTTCTTCACCAAGACAATTGGACTGGCATACGGGCTCTTCGAAGGGCGAATTATCCCCCGCTCCACCATCTCTTGCAACATATGCTTAACCTCAGGAATCAAAGCTGGAGGGATACACCTGTATGGAAGTCTAACTATGGGTCCATCTACCAGCTGAATGTGATGAGGTACCACATTGCACTCTCCCAGATCAAATGCACCTGAAGAGAAAACATCAGCATGTTTCTCAAGAAGTTCTCTCACCCTCTCTGTTTGATCCTCTGTTAGACCTTCCAACTTCTCACCTGGCGGAAGACAAGAAACAGCCTCTACCGGCTCTTGAGACATCCTCAATGATGAGTCAGCTCCCTCTACCACGACATCACACATCGATACCCTGAGCTGTTCATCTTGCAGGTCTAGGTAGAGTTGACCTCTTCTCTCCACAGCCAAAGCTTCAGCAACACGGGTGTCAGATGGTAGGTGAACCTCTTGTCCGGATGTGTTGGACAAAAACAATTCGACAACATCCCCCTTCAACTGTTGACAGCCTTCCACTGCATTTAGCGCTGAGCTCGGCTCCTCCTCTGCCTCTCTCACCAAGACTTCAGCTCCCGGTGTAATTGTGTTCTTCTCCACATGGCACATCACCCTTCTAACTGTATAAGGAGGAAATACCTCCACTCTCCCTGTTCTCACTGGTGATTGGCAACCGTTGCTCTCCATGGTTTTGGGTGCATCAGATCGGAAACCAAAATCGATATCATATCCATCCAAATTCTGCAAGATGTTACAACCTAGGAGAATAGGATGCTCCGATGCTGTAACACTGCACTCTCTATCAGCTATTACCAGGAATCCTCCTTGTAGTGACTGCCCTCTGACCTTAATAGGAACTTCCACAAAACCGTCAATTGGTACTTCGATTTCACCTACACCTACCACATTGAGGAAAACACCTGGCTCCTGCTGAGGTCCACCCAGCTGCTCTTTCAAAAATCGATGATACACTGATGCTGGGATAATTGAAGCCTCTGCTCCGGAATCAAAAATACATCCTATATCCAATCCAGCAATGAGAACTGATCCTTTTGGACTAGGTGCCACAAAGCGCTTAGCAAAATCTGATGGAATATGACGTGTGTCCATCGTCCCTCTCTTGGCTCCAGGCTGAGGTGATTCAAGCGTTGATGAAGGACGCTGGGGACTTGGCTGCAGCTTCTGTGGACACTGCCGGCTGATGTGTCCGCGCCCTTTGCAGTTGAAACACAGCGTCTCTTCCTCACACTCATTACGCATGTGCCCTGTCTTGCCACAGTTGAAACAGCGATCTTTCTTCTGGGTAGATTTTCCAGCATTCACCTTGCTATCCACCAACGCTTCCACACACCTCCTGAGCGATGCCACATCTTCTTTAAGGGATTTCATCTCACCCTTCAAATCGCCATCTGCTTTCTTGGTGGTTGCCATGTGTACATCCACAGAGCTGCTGAGCACCTCCTTAACTGGAATCGCCTTTGTCTCTTGGCCTCTAAAAAATTCAAGCACATCCTCCCTAAGCTGTATGAATGTCTTGCCCTTTGCTGTCAGCTCCATTCTACGCAGCTCTCATTGCATCCACGCCTGGTTGCTACCCGTCACGAACCTCTCCTTCAACGACGTGTCCCGAAGCTGAGCCAAAGCTTGCTTCTCCTCTTTGCTCGATGCAGCTTTCTCCATTCTGGTGTAGAGTCGCATCAAAGTCCTGCTATAATCTGCTAGCGTCTCACCACCACGTACGTTGCCTCCTACCATGAAATTCAGCAGTCAACGACTGGACAGTGTCCACCGCGCCAAACAATGACCGCAGCACAGCAACAAGCTGGTCATAATCCTTGAGGATACTCTCCTCCCTACACAAAACTTCCTCCTTGGCCACTCCTCCCAAATGATCGACCAAGGACTGGGCCTTTGCATCACCTTTCAGCTGGTAGTGCCGACAATAACTATCTAAGTTTTCTAGCCACTCCTGTAAAGACAAATCACCAGCGACCCGTGGAGAACCCTTAAACTTCCCTAACTTAACTGGCGGTGGCGCCTTCTGTACATATAAGTCCTCGCAGAACACTGGTCAGTCTCCAACATCTGTGTCACTGCTTCACCCATCGTTACAAAGGCTGTAAAAGCACTAGGAGGACAAAACAGGTAATTTACAACTTACTCTACTATATAATACATGTACTGAATAGTTATAACTTACTTTACAGTAAATGCTGAACACTTACAACCAATTTATATCACCCTGGTCGGTAACAAACTAGAATCAGATCATGCCTTTATGTGTTCTATATGAGTCAATAATGTAGCCAATAGTTAGACGTGATGTTCAGGTTTACTGTTTATTTATTTGCTCCATGTCTGTCGGGTTGTCTGCGGATCGAGTGATACGTGCATGCATACGTTTACAATGGGTGTGCAGTGTGATACAAACGCAAGAAGAAATACTCTTGTAGGAGTATAGCAAACAATCCAAAATAGCGCGCCTGCAAGCTAGCATGCTGCAAGGATCGTTGTTGCGATTAATTATGCAAGATTGCGCAAGTGATTGCATCCAGCTGTCAGATTTTGGTGGGACCACGTCACGCTGTGTTTTTGCATTAGCGCTAAATTTAAACCCGGCGGCGGAACTCATAGGATCAAAGAGACTGCTTCGTCAAATGTCCATTTGTACTTATATAGGTCCATGATTAATACATTTTACAAAGAAAATAAAACAAACCGACCAAACATACAGAGTATATCACTCTTTAGAGTTCTTTTTACTAACTCATATGGAAACGTTTGCTATGATTTGTCTCATAAAAGAAGTTAACCAAAACACACAGCGTTGAGTACAGTGCAGGGCTGTAAAATACGTAGAACGCTCATCCCACTTCACAATCCCAGGGGTCTCAGTCATGTAGAAGTCTGTAAGCATGCGTGACCACAGGTTTTGCCAGACACCCCTAAACAAGGATTTCTTCTGAAGCCAAAATACACCCTAAATGAGGATTTTGCGTGGTTTTTTCCCGAATTCACACACTCAACGGGAATTTCACAAATAAGTGTACTCCTAGCTAAACAAGTCAAGTATTGTAAAATTGCAACCCCTTGAGAATTTTGAATTGCGATAGCGATTACCATTTAAGTTGTTGACAATGTAAAATTTATTTATATAGAGAAGCAATAACAATACAAAAATTCTCCTAAACGTGTCGTACAGCAGGATTCTGAACCATTTGGAAAAGGTACCCTTTTTCTTGAAAATGGCCCAACATGGACGTTTTTGAACCCATTAATGCGGCACCGCGCGGACAGCGTCCAATCTAAAAAAAAACACCCCTTTATACGCGTTTTCTTGGTCATTTGACTGAGACCATGCATGGACCTATTACGGATGGACATTCGTCGTTTTCTTAACGAATTCATTGTGATTGTCTCCGTCAATGTCGTCTCAATAACATTCCGTGCATGTTTCTTCACTTTGATCTCATGAGGTCCACCGCCAAAAAGCCGGGACAGAATCAAGATAGTGATTTCACACATGTTAATCATCATGCGCAGAAGATAATAACTCGCTTAAATCGTGGAAAATCGATGTGCAGTTCTGGTTTATAATCGGAAATTGTTGTTCCGTGTACTGTATTTTATTTTGAAAAACACGTTTATATTTCCAGATAGAGGTTATATTTGGATTGGTTGTGATTTAAAATCCCGTTTCCCCCAATTTCCTCATAATATTCCAAAGTTACAATGCACAGGGCTTATAAAGATCATGGCCTTTTAATTGTTTTATAAGGTCATGGGTGTGTGCGAAAGTGTGCGAATCAGTAATAATACATTTCATATCACCAAAATCTTCTGCTTTTCCACTTTGCTGCTCCCCATTAGGGATGTTTTTTTTAAAGACACACTCTTACAGAGCACACCATCCAAACAAAACCCAAGAGAGGAAAACTGCTCCTTTGTCAATGACCGATAATGCTTGAGCAGTCGTTATTGTTAGGAAAGCTGAATGTTCTCATTAAGATGCACATAATCAGAAGGCGGTGGATCTCATGGGATCAAAGAAAGAATCACGTTGAATGTCCATCCGTAATAGGTCCATGCTGAGACCCCCTAGTTCACAATTAATGCACAGATCGACGTACCCTGGGCCGTTGAACGTGCTGGGAAATAAGCTCGAGTGCACACACCGCCATTTTGCTTAGTCCTCGATCTTTTCTGCTCACAAATTTAAAGAATTCCAGCCTGGCCTGTCGTTGAGAAAAAAAAACCGCGAACACAACAGAGGACTAACAAAGATGGCGGACAGCCTAACGGCAGGCGGAGATCGGCCCTATGGCAAGCCGTTTTATCATTTAAACATATTTCTTGATATCAAGAATTCAATTCTTGATATCAAGAAATCAATTTTTGATATCAAGAAATCAATTCTTGATATCAAGAATTACCATTGGTTCACAACGTAAAAGTATTTCTTGATATCAAGAATTCATTTCTTGATATCAAGAAATTGAATTCTTGATATCAAGAAATCGAATTCTTGATATCAAGAATTAGATTTCTTGATATCAAGAATTAAATTCTTGATATCACGAATTGTTATAGTGAATGATTTCGAACTCAAAAGTATTGCATGAGCGCGCCTTTTTAACATTTATTCCTGTTCTGATTTCGAACGCAAAAGTTGAGCAAGAAATCATTACGAGATGTGTTGCGAACGCAAAAGTTGTGCAGGAATTCATCCTGACATGACGAAAAGTCGTCGTTTAAAATTGAAACCCCTATTTGACTTTCACTAAGCTTAAGCCTAAAGTAAACACTAGCGCTATACAATGTAATCCCCCTGCCGAGACCTTGACGTGGTGATAGAGAGGGAGAGAGAGATAAGCATGATAGAGGGAGAGAGGAAAGGAGAAAGAGTGCTAATTTTCACAATTAAAATTGTTGTTATATCGCCAATTCTTAGTCATTTTGCTTCGTTCGAACTTTCATTATGGTCTTCATCTAAATTATAAGTGACTTTTGGACATGAATATATCTTAAAACAAGTAAAATATATATTTCCTACTTCTCATTTCCTTTCAGGCAGAGCCCCAGTAAGACTTTGGTTACACTATTACGTAAGATGATGACGAGTACAGCTGCCACCTCTCACGCAGAGCTGCAATTAAGGTGGGGTCGTGATGTACCCAACGAAATACTATTACGAGAATGCTAGGTTGCCAGTTTGAAGTGCATTGAATGTCTATGTGAATATCCTTGTAGAAAATATTTCTTTGGTACTGTTTAGCCATGTTTTTTTAAAGCAATATTATAATGCCCCCTAAAAAAACTGTGTGATTATATTATAGATCTAGTTCAATTACTTGTAATTGTAATACATTATAATGAAAACGCGTCCTTAAAAAAATGTAAACCGGCAACGTACATATCACGAAATGATTTCGTGATATGTTGCCGTTTTACGTTTTTAAAGATGCGTTTTTGTATGTTTTATACAAGTAATTAAACTGGAAAAAAATCACATCAAACATTTTCAATGTAACCTTAACCAATGGTCTAAATAAACATATGTTTGAACAGTATAAAATATAAAAAATTCTACAAGGAATATCACAGAGACGGTAAACCCAGCTAGCACATAACGTTATCATAACATTTTCAAAAGGTCTTACAAATGTCTTGAAGAGAACATTTTTTAAAAATGTCATTACAACATTTATAAAACATTATTGATATTATGTTTAACATTATAAAAACATTTTTGTGATGTACATGTCCGATGATTTTCGGGTAATGTTTAAAAACATCTTTTAAACATTATTGTAAAATGTTTTAAAAATATCTTACAAACAGCCCACATTTTATGTTTTCATAATATCATAAGAATGTTTTGAATGAAGCAAAGAAACGTTTTCCCAACATCTTTTAAATGTTATTAAAATGCTATAAAAAGAACATTTTACAAATGTTGTTAAAATATTATGACCCTTACATTTAGACGTTGTACAAACGTCACAAAAATACATTTTAAATACGTTTTTATTCAAACAATTTAAAAAACATTTTTTGAATGTTTTTCAAAATGTTTAAAAAAGATCTTACAAACATTCCAGATGTAATGTTTTCGTAATATCGTAATAATGTTTCAAAGAAGAAAAGAAACGTTTTCCCAACATCTTTTAAATGTTATTGAAATGGTATAAAAAGAACATTTAAACAAATGTTGTTAAAATATTGTGACCCTTACATTTAGACGTTGTACAAACGTCACAAAAATACATTTTAAATACGTTTTTATTAAAACAATTTAAAAAACATTTTTTGAATGTTTTTCAAAATGTTTAAAAAAGATCTTACAAACATTTCACATGTAATGTTTTCGTAATATCATAAGAATGTTTTGAATGAAGCAAAGAAACGTTTTCCCAACATCTTTTAAATGTTATTGAAATGGAATAAAAAGAACATTTTAAAAATGTTGTTAAAATATTGTGACCCTTACATTTAGACGTTGTACAAACGTCACAAAAATACATTTTAAATACGTTTTTATTCAAACAATTTAAAAACATTTTTGAATGTTTTTCAAAATGTTTAAAAGATCTTACAAACATTCCAGATGTAATGTTTTCGTAATATCGTAATAATGTTTCAAAGAAGAAAAGAAACGTTTTCCCAACATCTTTTAAATGTTATTGAAATGGAATAAAAAGAACATTTTAAAAATGTTGTTAAAATATTGTGACCCTTACATTTAGACGTTGTACAAACGTCACAAAAATACATTTTAAATACGTTTTTATTCAAACAATTTAAAAACATTTTTGAATGTTTTTCAAAATGTTTAAAAAAGATCTTACAAACATTTCACATGTAATGTTTTCGTAATATCATAAGAATGTTTTGAATGAAGCAAAGAAACGTTTTCCCAACATCTTTTAAATGTTATTGAAATGGAATAAAAAGAACATTTTAAAAATGTTGTTAAAATATTGTGACCCTTACATTTAGACGTTGTACAAACGTCACAAAAATACATTTTAAATACGTTTTTATTCAAACAATTTAAAAAAATTTTTGAATGTTTTTCAAAATGTTTAAAAAAGATCTTACAAACATTCCAGATGTAATGTTTTCGTAATATCGTAATAATGTTTCAAAGAAGAAAAGAAACGTTTTCCCAACATCTTTTAAATGTTATTGAAATGGAATAAAAGAACATTTTAAAAATGTTGTTAAAATATTGTGACCCTTACATTTAGACGTTGTACAAACGTCACAAAAATACATTTTAAATACGTTTTTATTCAAACAATTTAAAAACATTTTTTGAATGTTTTTCAAAATGTTTAAAAAAGATCTTACAAACATTTCACATGTAATGTTTTCGTAATATCATAAGAATGTTTTGAATGAAGCAAAGAAACGTTTTCCCAACATCTTTTAAATGTTATTGAAATGGTATAAAAAGAACATTTTAAAAATGTTGTTAAAATATTGTGACCCTTACATTTAGACGTTGTACAAACGTCACAAAAATACATTTTAAATACGTTTTTATTAAAACAATTTAAAAACATTTTTGAATGTTTTTCAAAATGTTTAAAAAGATCTTACAAACATTTCACATGTAATGTTTTCGTAATATCATAAGAATGTTTTGAATGAAGCAAAGAAACGTTTTCCCAACATCTTTTAAATGTTATTAAAATGATATAAAAGAACATTTTAAAAATGTTGTTAAAATATTGTGACCCTTACATTTAGACGTTGTACAAACGTCACAAAAATACATTTTAAATACGTTTTTATTCAAACAATTTAAAAACATTTTTTGAATGTTTTTCAAAATGTTTAAAAAAGATCTTACAAACATTTCACATGTAATGTTTTCGTAATATCATAAGAATGTTTTGAATGAAGCAAAGAAACGTTTTCCCAACATCTTTTAAATGTTATTGAAATGGTATAAAAGAACATTTTAAACATGTTGTTAAAATATTGTGACCCTTACATTTAGACGTTGTACAAACGTCACAAAAATACATTTTAAATACGTTTTTATTAAAACAATTTAAAAACATTTTTGAATGTTTTTCAAAATGTTTAAAAAAGATCTTACAAACATTTCACATGTAATGTTTTCGTAATATCATAAGAATGTTTTGAATGAAGCAAAGAAACGTTTTCCCAACATCTTTTAAATGTTATTGAAATGGTATAAAAAGAACATTTTAAAAATGTTGTTAAAATATTGTGACCCTTACATTTAGACGTTGTACAAACGTCACAAAAATACATTTTAAATACGTTTTTATTCAAACAATTTAAAAAACATTTTTGAATGTTTTTCAAAATGTTTAAAAAAGATCTTACAAACATTCCAGATGTAATGTTTTCGTAATATCGTAATAATGTTTCAAAGAAGAAAAGAAACGTTTTCCCAACATCTTTTAAATGTTATTGAAATGGAATAAAAAGAACATTTTAAAAATGTTGTTAAAATATTGTGACCCTTACATTTAGACGTTGTACAAACGTCACAAAAATACATTTTAAATACGTTTTTATTCAAACAATTTAAAAACATTTTTGAATGTTTTTCAAAATGTTTAAAAAAGATCTTACAAACATTCCAGATGTAATGTTTTCGTAATATCGTAATAATGTTTCAAAGAAGAAAAGAAACGTTTTCCCAACATCTTTTAAATGTTATTGAAATGGTATAAAAGAACATTTTAAAAATGTTGTTAAAATATTGTGACCCTTACATTTAGACGTTGTACAAACGTCACAAAAATACATTTTAAATACGTTTTTATTAAAACAATTTAAAAACATTTTTGAATGTTTTTCAAAATGTTTAAAAAGATCTTACAAACATTTCACATGTAATGTTTTCGTAATATCATAAGAATGTTTTGAATGAAGCAAAGAAACGTTTTCCCAACATCTTTTAAATGTTATTGAAATGGTATAAAAGAACATTTTAAAAATGTTGTTAAAATATTGTGACCCTTACATTTAGACGTTGTACAAACGTCACAAAAATACATTTTAAATACGTTTTTATTCAAACATTTAAAAACATTTTTGAATGTTTTTCAAAATGTTTAAAAGATCTTACAAACATTCCAGATGTAATGTTTTCGTAATATCGTAATAATGTTTCAAAGAAGAAAAGAAACGTTTTCCCAACATCTTTTAAATGTTATTGAAATGGAATAAAAAGAACATTTTAAAAATGTTGTTAAAATATTGTGACCCTTACATTTAGACGTTGTACAAACGTCACAAAAATACATTTTAAATACGTTTTTATTAAAACAATTTAAAAACATTTTTTGAATGTTTTTCAAAATGTTTAAAAAAGATCTTACAAACATTCCAGATGTAATGTTTTCGTAATATCGTAATAATGTTTTAAAGAAGAAAAGAACATCTTTTAAATGTTATTGATAATGGTATATACAGAACATTTTAAGAATGTTGTTAAAATATTATAATCTTTACATTTAGACGTTGTAAAAAAGTCATAAAAAACAATTTTAAACAATTTTATCAAAACAATTAAAATAAAATTTTTGAACGTTTTTCAAAATGTTTAAAAGATCTTACAAACATTCAAGATGTAATTTTTCGTAATATCGTAATAATGTTTCAAAGAAGAAAAGAAACGTTGTTCCAACATGTTTTAAATGTTATGATATGATATTTGAAAAAACATTTTAAAATGTTGTTAAAATATTGTAGTCTTTAAATTGAAACGTTGTAAAAAAGTCAAAAAACATTTCAAAACAATTTTATCAAAACATTTAAAAACATTTTTGAATGTTTTCAAAATGTTTAAAAGATCTTACAAACATTCCACATGTAATGTTTTCGTAATATCGTAATAATGTTTCAAAGAAGAAAAGAAACGTTTTCCAACATCTTTTAAATGTTATTGAAATGGTATAAAAGAACATTTTAAAAATGTTGTTAAAATATTGTGACCCTTACATTTAGACGTTGTACAAACGTCACAAAAATACATTTTAAATACGTTTTTATTCAAACAATTTAAAAAACATTTTTTGAATGTTTTTCAAAATGTTTAAAAGATCTTACAAACATTCCAGATGTAATGTTTTCGTAATATCATAAGAATGTTTTGAATGAAGCAAAGAAACGTTTTCCCAACATCTTTTAAATGTTATTAAAATGGTATAAAAAGAACATTTTAAACATGTTGTTAAAATATTGTGACCCTTACATTTAGACGTTGTACAAACGTCACAAAAATACATTTTAAATACGTTTTTATTCAAACAATTTAAAAACATTTTTGAATGTTTTTCAAAATGTTTAAAAAGATCTTACAAACATTTCACATGTAATGTTTTCGTAATATCATAAGAATGTTTTGAATGAAGCAAAGAAACGTTTTCCCAACATCTTTTAAATGTTATTAAAATGATATAAAAGAACATTTTAAAAATGTTGTTAAAATATTGTGACCCTTACATTTAGACGTTGTACAAACGTCACAAAAATACATTTTAAATACGTTTTTATTCAAACATTTAAAAACATTTTTGAATGTTTTTCAAAATGTTTAAAAAAGATCTTACAAACATTCCAGATGTAATGTTTTCGTAATATCGTAATAATGTTTCAAAGAAGAAAAGAAACGTTTTCCCAACATCTTTTAAATGTTATTGAAATGGAATAAAAGAACATTTTAAAAATGTTGTTAAAATATTGTGACCCTTACATTTAGACGTTGTACAAACGTCACAAAAATACATTTTAAATACGTTTTTATTCAAACATTTAAAAACATTTTTGAATGTTTTTCAAAATGTTTAAAAAAGATCTTACAAACATTCCAGATGTAATGTTTTCGTAATATCGTAATAATGTTTCAAAGAAGAAAAGAAACGTTTTCCCAACATCTTTTAAATGTTATTGAAATGGAATAAAAAGAACATTTTAAAAATGTTGTTAAAATATTGTGACCCTTACATTTAGACGTTGTACAAACGTCACAAAAATACATTTTAAATACGTTTTTATTAAAACAATTTAAAAACATTTTTGAATGTTTTTCAAAATGTTTAAAAAGATCTTACAAACATTTCACATGTAATGTTTTCGTAATATCATAAGAATGTTTTGAATGAAGCAAAGAAACGTTTTCCCAACATCTTTTAAATGTTATTGAAATGGATATAAAAGAACATTTTAAACATGTTGTTAAAATATTGTGACCCTTACATTTAGACGTTGTACAAACGTCACAAAAATACATTTTAAATACGTTTTTATTAAAACAATTTAAAAAACATTTTTGAATGTTTTTCAAAATGTTTAAAAAAGATCTTACAAACATTTCACATGTAATGTTTTCGTAATATCATAATAATGTTTTCAAAGAAGAAAAGAAACGTTTTCCAACATCTTTTAAATGTTATAGATATATTAAAAAACATTTTAAAAATGTTGTTAAAATATTGTAGTCCTTACATTTAAACGTTGTACAAATGTCACAAAAATACATTTTAAATACGTTTTTATCAAAACAATTTAAAAACATTTTTGAATGTTTTTCAAAATGTTTAAAAAGATCTTACAAACATTTCACATGTAATGTTTTCGTAATATCATAAGAATGTTTTGAATGAAGCAAAGAAACGTTTTCCCAACATCTTTTAAATGTTATTGAAATGGTATAAAAGAACATTTTAAAATGTTGTTAAAATATTGTGACCCTTACATTTAGACGTTGTACAAACGTCACAAAAATACATTTTAAATACGTTTTTATTAAAACAATTTAAAAACATTTTTGAATGTTTTCAAAATGTTTAAAAAGATCTTACAAACATTTCACATGTAATGTTTTCGTAATATCATAATAATGTTTTCAAAGAAGAAAAGAAACGTTGTTCCAACATGTTTTAAATGTTATAGATATATTTAAAAAAACATTTTAAAAATGTTGTTAAAATATTGTAGTCCTTACATTGAAACGTTTACAAATGTCACAAAAATACATTTTAAATACGTTTTTATCAAAACAATTAAAATAACATTTTGTGAACGTTTTCAAAATGTTTAAAAGATCTTACAAACATTCCAGATGTAATGTTTTCGTAATATCGTAATAATGTTTCAAAGAAGAAAAGAATCGTTTTCCAACATCTTTTAAATGTTATTGATATGATATATACAGAACATTTTAAAATGTTGTTAAAATATTATAATCTTTACATTTAGACGTTGTACAAATGTCACAAAAATCATTTCAAAACAATTTTATCAAAACAATTTAAAAACATTTTTTAACGTTTTCAAAATGTTTAAAAGATCTTACAAACATTCCAGATGTAATGTTTTCGTAATATCGTAATAATGTTTCAAAGAAGAAAAGAAACGTTGTTCCAACATCTTTTAAATGTTATTGATATGATATATACAGAACATTTTAAAAATGTTGTTAAAATATTATAATTTTACATTTAGACGTTGTAAAACGTCACAAAAAACATTTCAAAACAATTTTATCAAAACAATTAAAAAAAATTTTGTGAACGTTTTTCAAAATGTTTAAAAGATCTTACAAACATTCCAGATGTAATGTTTTCGTAATATCGTAATAATGTTTCAAAGAAGAAAAGAAACGTTTTTAACATCTTTTAAATGTTATTGATATGATATATACAGAACATTTTAAGAATGTTGTTAAAATATTGTAGTCTTTACATTGAAACGTTGTACAAATGTCACAAAAATTCATTTTAAATACGTTTTTATCAAAACAATTAAAATAACATTTTGTGAACGTTTTCAAAATGTTTAAAAAGATCTTACAAACATTCCAGATGTAATGTTTTCGTAATATCGTAATAATGTTTTAAAGAAGAAAAGAATCGTTTTTCCAACATCTTTTAAATGTTATTGATATGGTATATACAGGACATTTTAAGAATGTTGTTAAAATATTGTGACCCTTACATTTAGACGTTGTACAAACGTCACAAAAATACATTTTAAATACGTTTTTATTAAAACAATTTAAAAACATTTTTGAATGTTTTTCAAAATGTTTAAAAAGATCTTACAAACATTTCAGATGTAATGTTTTCGTAATATCATAAGAATGTTTTGAATGAAGCAAAGAAACGTTTCCCAACATCTTTTAAATGTTATTAAAATGGTATAAAAAGAACATTTTAAACATGTTGTTAAAATATTGTGACCCTTACATTTAGACGTTGTACAAACGTCACAAAAATACATTTTAAATACGTTTTTATCAAAACAATTAAAATAACATTTTGTGAACGTTTTTCAAAATGTTTAAAAAAGATCTTACAAACATTCCAGATGTAATGTTTTCGTAATATCGTAATAATGTTTCAAAGAAGAAAAGAAACGTTTTCCCAACATCTTTTAAATGTTATTGAAATGGTATAAAAAGAACATTTTAAACATGTTGTTAAAATATTATAATCTTTACATTTAGACGTTGTAAAAATGTCATAAAAATACATTTCAGAAACAATTTTATCAAAACAATTTAAAAACATTTTTTAACGTTTTTCAAAATGTTTAAAAAGATCTTACAAACATTCCAGATGTAATGTTTTCGTAATATCGTAATAATGTTTCAAAGAAGAAAAGAAACGTTTTCCAACATCTTTTAAATGTTATTGATATGATATATACAGAACATTTTAAGGATGTTGTTAAAATATTATAATTTTACATTTAGACGTTGTAAAAAGTCATTAAAAAACATTTCAAAACAATTTTATCAAAACAATTAAAATAAAATTTTGTGAACGTTTTTCAAAATGTTTAAAAAGATCTTACAAACATTCAGATGTAATGTTTTCGTAATATCGTAATAATGTTTCAAAGAAGAAAAGAAACGTTTTCCAACATCTTTTAAATGTTATAGATATGATATAAAAAACATTTTTAAAATGTTGTTAAAATATTGTAGTCTTTACATTGAAACGTTGTACAAAGTCACAAAAAACATTTTAAAACAATTTTATCAAAACATTTAAAAACATTTTTGAATGTTTTTCAAAATGTTTAAAAGATCTTACAAACATTCCAGATGTAATGTTTTCGTAATATCGTAATAATGTTTCAAAGAAGAAAAGAAACGTTTTCCAACATCTTTTAAATGTTATTGAAATGGTATAAAAGAACATTTTAAAAATGTTGTTAAAATATTGTGACCTTTACATTTAGACGTTGTACAAACGTCACAAAAATACATTTTAAATACGTTTTTATTAAAACAATTTAAAAACATTTTTGAATGTTTTTCAAAATGTTTAAAAAGATCTTACAAACATTCCAGATGTAATGTTTTCGTAATATCATAAGAATGTTTTGAATGAAGCAAAGGAACGTTTTCCCAACATCTTTTAAATGTAATTAAAATGGTATAAAAAGAACATTTTAAACATGTTGTTAAAATATTGTGACCCTTACATTTAGACGTTGTACAAACGTCACAAAAATACATTTTAAATACGTTTTTATTAAACAATTTAAAAAACATTTTTGAATGTTTTTCAAAATGTTTAAAAGATCTTACAAACATTTCACATGTAATGTTTTCGTAATATCATAATAATGTTTTGAAAGAAGCAAAGAAACGTTTTCCAACATCTTTTAAATGTTATTGAAATGATATAAAAGAACATTTTAAAAATGTTGTTAAAATATTGTGACCCTTACATTTAGACGTTGTACAAACGTCACAAAAATACATTTTAAATACGTTTTTATTCAAACATTTAAAAACATTTTTGAATGTTTTCAAAATGTTTAAAAGATCTTACAAACATTCAGATGTAATGTTTTCGTAATATCATAATAATGTTTCAAAGAAGAAAAGAAACGTTTTCCAACATCTTTTAAATGTTATTGAAATGAATAAAAGAACATTTTAAAATGTTGTTAAAATATTGTGACCCTTACATTTAGACGTTGTACAAACGTCACAAAAATACATTTTAAATACGTTTTTATTCAAACATTTAAAAAAAAAATTTTGAATGTTTTTCAAAATGTTTAAAAAAGATCTTACAAACATTTCACATGTAATGTTTTCGTAATATCATAATAACGTTTTCAAAGAAGAAAAGAAACGTTGTTCCAACATGTTTTAAATGTTATGATATATATAAAAAACATTTTAAAAATGTTGTTAAAATATTGTAGTCCTTACATTTAAACGTTGTACAAACGTCACAAAAATACATTTTAAATTTTATTCAAACATTTAAAAAACATTTTTGAATGTTTTTCAAAACGTTTAAAAAAGATCTTACAAACATTCCAGATGTAATGTTTTCGTAATATCGTAATAATGTTTCAAAGAAGAAAAGAAACGTTTTCCCAACATCTTTTAAATGTTATTGAAATGGAATAAAAGAACATTTTAAAATGTTGTTAAAATATTGTGACCCTTACATTTAGACGTTGTACAAACGTCACAAAAATACATTTTAAATACGTTTTTATTAAAACAATTTAAAAAACATTTTTTGAATGTTTTTCAAAATGTTTAAAAAAGATCTTACAAACATTTCACATGTAATGTTTTCGTAATATCATAAGAATGTTTTGAATGAAGCAAAGAAACGTTTTCCCAACATCTTTTAAATGTTATTGAAATGGAATAAAAAGAACATTTTAAACATGTTGTTAAAATATTGTGACCCTTACATTTAGACGTTGTACAAACGTCACAAAAATACATTTTAAATACGTTTTTATTAAAACAATTTAAAAACATTTTTGAATGTTTTTCAAAATGTTTAAAAAGATCTTACAAACATTTCACATGTAATGTTTTCGTAATATCATAATGTTTTCAAAGAAGAAAAGAAACGTTTTCCAACATCTTTTAAATGTTATAGATATATTTAAAAAAACATTTTAAAAATGTTGTTAAAATATTGTAGTCCTTACATTGAAACATTTTACAAACGTCACAAAAATACATTTTAAATACGTTTTTATTCAAACATTAAAAAAAAAATTTTTGAATGTTTTTCAAAATGTTTAAAAAAGATCTTACAAACATTTCACATGTAATGTTTTCGTAATATCATAAGAATGTTTTGAATGAAGCAAAGAAACGTTTTCCCAACATCTTTTAAATGTTATTGAAATGGTATAAAAAGAACATTTTAAACATGTTGTTAAAATATTGTGACCCTTACATTTAGACGTTGTACAAACGTCACAAAAATACATTTTAAATACGTTTTTATTAAAACAATTTAAAAAAACATTTTTTGAATGTTTTTCAAAATGTTTAAAAAGATCTTACAAACATTTCACATGTAATGTTTTCGTAATATCATAATAATGTTTCAAAGAAGAAAAGAAACGTTGTTCCAACATGTTTTAAATGTTTTAGATATATTTAAAAACATTTTAAAATGTTGTTAAAATATTGTAGTCTTTACATTGAAACATTTTACAAATGTCACAGGAATACATTTTAAATACGTTTTTATCAAAACAATTAAAATAACATTTTGTGAACGTTTTTCAAAATGTTTAAAAGATCTTACAAACATTCCAGATGTAATGTTTTCGTAATATCGTAATAATGTTTCAAAGAAGAAAAGAATCGTTTTTCCAACATCTTTTAAATGTTATTGATATGATATATACAGAACATTTTAAGAATGTTGTTAAAATATTATAATCTTTACATTTAGACGTTGTAAAAATGTCATAAAAACATTTCAGAAACAATTTTATCAAAACAATTTAAAAACATTTTTTTAACGTTTTTCAAAATGTTTAAAAAAGATCTTACAAACATTCCAGATGTAATGTTTTCGTAAAATCGTAATAATGTTTCAAAGAAGAAAAGAAACGTTGTTCCAACATCTTTTAAATGTTATTGATATGATATATACAGAACATTTTAAGGATGTTGTTAAAATATTATAATTTTACACTTAGACGTTGTAAAAAGTCATTAAAAACATTTCAGAAACAATTTTATCAAAACAATTAAAATAAAATTTTGTGAACGTTTTTCAAAATGTTTAAAAGATCTTACAAACATTCCAGATGTAATGTTTTCATAATATCGTAATAATGTTTCAAAGAAGAAAAGAATCGTTTTTAACATCTTTTAAATGTTATTGATATGATATATACAGAACATTTTAAGAATGTTGTTAAAATATTGTAGTCTTTACATTGAAACATTTTACAAATGTCACAGGAATTCATTTTAAATACGTTTTTATCAAAACAATTAAAATAACATTTTGTGAACGTTTTTCAAAATGTTTAAAAAAGATCTTACAAACATTCCAGATGTAATGTTTTCGTAATATCATAATAACGTTTTCAAAGAAGAAAAGAAACGTTGTTCCAACATGTTTTAAATGTTTTAGATATATTTAAAAACATTTTAAAAATGTTGTTAAAATATTGTAGTCTTTACATTGAAACATTTTACAAATGTCACATGAATTCATTTTAAATACGTTTTTATCAAAACAATTAAATAACATTTTGTGAACGTTTTTCAAAATGTTTTAAAAGATCTTACAAACATTCCAGATGTTATGTTTTCGTAATATCGTAATAATGTTTTAAAGAAGAAAAGAATCGTTTTCCAACATCTTTTAAATGTTATTGATATGGTATATACAGAACATTTTAAGAATGTTGTTAAAATATTATAATCTTTACATTTAGACGTTGTAAAAAAAGTCATAAAAAACAATTCGGAAACAATTTTATCAAAACAATTAAAATAAAAATTTTGAACGTTTTTCAAAACGTTTAAAAAAGATCTTACAAAAATTCAAGATGTAATTTTTTCGTAATATCGTAATAATGTTTCAAAGAAGAAAAGAAACGTTGTTCCAACATGTTTTAAATGTTATAGATATGATATTTGAAAAAAAATTTTTAAAATGTTGTTAAAATATTGTAGTCTTTAAATTGAAACGTTGTAAAAAAGTCATAAAAACATTTCAGAAACAATTTTATCAAAACAATTAAAACAACATTTTTTGAACATTTTTCAAAATGTTTAAAACAGATCTTACAAACATTTCACATGTAATGTTTTCGTAATATCATAAGAATGTTTTGAATGAAGCAAAGAAACGTTTTCCCAACATCTTTTAAATGTTATTAAAATGATATAAAAGAACATTTTAAACATGTTGTTAAAATATTGTAGTCTTGACATTGAAACATTTTACAAATGTCACAGGAATTCATTTTAAATACGTTTTTATGTTAAAAAGATCTTACAAACATTTCACATGTAATGTTTTCGTAATATCGTAATAATGTTTCAAAGAAGAAAAGAAACATTGTTCCAACATGTTTTAAATGTTATAGATATGATATTTAAAAAAAACATTTTTAAAATGTTGTTAAAATATTGTAGTCTTTACATTGAAACGTTTTACAAATGTCACAAGAAAATATTTTAAATACGCTTTTATCAAAACAATTAAAATAACTTTTTTTGAACGTTTTTCAAAATGTTTAAAAGATCTCACAAACATTACAAATGTAATGTTTTCGTTATATCGTAATAATGTTTCAAAGAAGAAAAGGAACGTGTTTTCCAACATCTTTTAAATGTTATTGATATGATATAAACATAACATTTTAAGAATGTTGTTAAAATATTGTAATCTTTACATTTAGACGTTGTACAAAAGTCATTAAAAAAACATTTCAGAAACAATTTCATCAAAACAATTTAAAAAACATTTTTTTAAACGTTTTTCAAAATGTTTTAAAAAGATCTTACAAACAGTCGACATGTAATGTCTTCGTAATATGAAAATAATGTTTTCAAAGAAGAATAGAAACGTTGCTCCAACATGTTTTAAATGCTATAGATATGATATTTTAAAAACATTTAAAAAATGTTGTTAAAATATCGTTGTCTTTACATTGAAATGTTTATGTTTTACAAATGTCACAAGAATATATTTTAGATACGTTTTTATCAAAACAATTTAAAAACATTTTTGAACGTTTTTTAAAATGTTTTAAAAAGATCTCACAAACATTCCACGTTTTTGTTTTCTTTATATCTCAAGGAAACATTTTCCCCACATAAACAAACGATATAAAAGAAAATTTTCAAGATTTTTTTAAATATTGTAATATTTACACTTACAAATATGTTTAAACATAAGCCTACTATTTTTAACCATTTAAACAAATGATAATTAAAGTGATAAGGTCAATAATAAAAACATAAAATTGATAGGGGTTAACACCAAACATAACGAAGGTGAAAACAAATATACAATTTGTTTTTGTCCATTGACGTAGTGTACACTTTGATATCTTCACCCCCCCCCCTCCCGAATCCGCAGTATATTTCCCTGCCCCCGCTTTGTTTTTATTAACTTTTACGTATGAAACGACTAAAACATGCAACATCAGTGAACATCTCAGTGAAATAATTGATTTTTCGTAACCCAGATAGATAGGCTCCTACAGGGGCGGATCCAGTAAAGGGGCCCAAATCTTGAGAAAATATTTAACGGCAAATCAGCCAGCCGGGAATAAGCGGGGAGGGGTAGGGAGCACTTTTCAAATCTTTTTGGGCTCAACGGGGGAGAGGCACTACTTGTTTTCTTCTCAACACCCCCCTGCTTATTAGCCGGCTGGCTTCGCCGCTATATATTTTTTCAAGATTTGGGCCCCTCCCTTTGCGGGCGGCTGGCTAATTTGCCGCTAAATATTTTCTCAAGATTTGGGTCCCCCTTTGCCGCCTCCTGGATATGCCCCTGTAGGAGGCTATATATCCAGGTTACGAAACATCGTTTATCGTTTATTTCACTAAGAAATTTTGCGTGTTTTAGTCGTTTCATTCGTATAAGTCAATAAAAACAAAGCTGGGGGCTGAGAAAATCCTGCGGAATTGGTGGGGGTGAAGAATAAAAGGTAAAATTAATGTTACCATCTCTTTTTTTAACCTGTTTTTATGGCCAGGGGGGCGGGCCCATCGTCCCCCCTCTGTGGTCCGCGCCTGGCCTCCGACGCAACCATTATCCTGCAAAACAATTGTCGTTTTTGAGATATTCAATTCATGGCTATATTTCTGGCATTTTAAATATTTATATTTTTGTTCTCTTTTCTTTAACCATTTTCATATTGTGTAATTTCTTTCAGTTTCTTTAATACTTCTACATAGTATTGATAGGTTTTTGCGGGAGAGGGTGGTCAGTCATTTATTGTATGTTTATTTCCGATCTGCATCTTTAATATAATCATCTTCACAATAGGCATATGAGCTAGCACTCGATATTACGATCGTGTCACTGTATTTCTTTGACTTCCTGACAGCATTAAATGAAAGGTTGAGTTCTTGCAGGGGTCAGAAAGTTCGCAAAATATGACAATAGTGAAAACATGATAAACTACACTCTTTAGAGACCCCTTCAAAACAATTCGACCTAAAACTGTTCAAAACCCAATTTTTAGCCAGCTATAGGGAATAATGTTTCGATGGTTGCCCAATCACTATTACGTCGTACTTTATGTTGTTTGCTTTGAGAACATTCAGTCGTAATAAGAATTTCCAAAGATTAATATTGATTTCTGTCTTTTGTGTTAATACAAATAGGTTCAAAGATCGGATTCGGACAATTTATTGGCCCTCCTCAGAACTCAACTCTCCCTATAAATATAATTATATTGTAGAATTAAGATTTGTTTTTATTTAGTGTCTATACTTTAATTTGAATATTTGAAGTAAAAAAAGTATCTAATTCGCAAAAGAATTAGCTAACTACTCTATTGTTTTAATGACCTTGAACTGACCCAATAAGATGGAATTGTAACAATTTGTTTGTCTAATTCTCCCAGAGTTTTATATCATAACGAATGACAGCTATAGAAAGGAAGCTGTAACTCAAATATAAAAGTCTATACCGTCCTTCCAGACAATAAAACAACATCAGAAATGAGAGGCAAGTTAGTATACTTGCTAACAAAACTGACAAATTCGATAACAAATGGATAAATTTTGAGAGGATTTCGATCGTTTAATGATATACTGAATTTCCCACATCATTTTCAGTCATGATGTTGCATTGTTTTTTGTTTTTTGTTTTAAATCTGTGTTCTGTATATCAATACAGCTAGCTATAGTATTATTATTATCATATTATTATTATCAATATCCTACGGTTTCAGTAATCGCTTATTATGGTTGATAGTCGTTATGTATATCTTATTCTGAAGTATCATATGATATTCATTTGTACATGTATTCAAATATGTTATTCAGAGATTGATTTTCAATTAAAAAAAGGCCTGTCGGAGGGTCGGAGGGTCCAAAAATGGAAGAAGAAAAAGAAGAAAAAACTGGAACTCAATATGTGTTTGCTGCCATCTAGAGGTAGAGAGCGAAATCTTCAATTTTTATTTTAAAAAAAATTACAAGTAGGCCTAGGGTCTATCTAGAGTCTAGATCTACAACTCTCAACGGCGCTTTTCAATCATTACTTTGCCATTTCGCCAGATGTGTCTTCCTTTCAAACTCACAGTATGGGGAAAAGGTTAGATTAACACCAGGAAAGAAGAATTTTGAGAGTTTTCCAGAGCAAGAATTTAACAAAATGAGAAAGGATCGAACCAGAATTTTTCAAGTTTAATACATATCTCAGACAGTGGTCCCACATCCACTCATGTGTGGGAAAATAGTCGGTCTGAAGAAAACGACAACTTTCCTTTGCACTGGACTGCTAGCTGCTGGATCTGGAGCTTATTTGAAGATCATCATTTTGTCAAGGATGTGAGTAATAAAGTTCTATACTAAATTTTTATAGTAAATCTTACTTTGATAAATTTTGATTTTGATTCATAAAAAATTCCAAACCGTTCGCATTTGAAATCACACATATACACACTGTAGCTGCATTACTATCCTGGCCTGGCTGTGTATTAAAAGCTGTGCTATTGTCTATTGATTCTCAACATTTCAAACACCACTGTACAAAACTCAACTGATTTCACTCAAAATCGGTACTTTAGTGACAATTAATGACACCTAAATGGCAGTAAAATACAATTTTTCAACTTACCGATGTTAGAAAGAATAATTAAAAATTCAAATTGCGAGTCTACTGAGTACTGTCAAACTTGCCGATCAGCCACATCGTATTCGTTATGTGCATATATGTGTGTTATAACTAGTGTATTGACTATTCACGTGTGAAATTGCTGCCTATTAGCACATAGTACAGCGCTAGAGGTCAATAATAGCATTGACTCTATGCTTTGCTGGAGTGTTTGAAATTGAATTTTGACATTTGAATTTTGATGAAGATCGTAGACTGGATAGTATTAGTAGACTCTAGGAGTCTAGATAGACCTAGTAGTAGAAGTAGTAGATTATTTATATCACTGATACTGTGATAGGCCTAGAATGCTAGATGATACTTGATAGATCTATAGACTAGTAGAGTCTAGATCTAGACCCTAGACTAGGTCACTGAAAATTTCTGTCTCTTTCGTTTGTTAGCCTCTGAATCGGGTAGGGTCGGCTCCTCTCTTTAGACAGAAACCGACCATAGGCGCTCCTGTGAAAACGTTTTGGCCATTGATTTATGGCCTAAGAACTTTGCCCAAAATACTCAATTTTGGCGATGCATATCCGATGCAATTATGTTTGAAAATTAGGCCTAGGGCCCTAGGCTAATATACATCGGTTCCACCTACCAGATTAACTGTATAATAGACTACGTTTAAAGGTACTATGTCCCATTTGCAGGCCAAAAATGAAAAGGTTAAATTCTAACGGCATTTGAAAGACAATACTAATTTAGAACTTCCCTAAAAAAAAGGGGGCTTGAAAATGTCTTTAAGTGGAAAAATAACGACTATTAGTTGTCGAATCGACTTAGGAGCTATAGAGCAAGTAAGCAATAGTCTGATTTTTCAGACCATTGTATATAATGTACGAATGATGTATAAATTATCCATATTTTACATGATTTCATATTCACAATCAGTATTTTCATATCAAAACTGGGGCAGAATACAATATTTTCTTCGCATCAATCACGATCACCACACAACAAGTCGCGTACACACGCATGCGCTGTACACCCTCACCGGTGACTGCCGTTTGAAGTTGCAAAACATGACGTGACATCCATCAATTCGGGGCAAAAATACACATTTCTCGTCAAAGAATTTCGATAAAATTTCACAAGAGCACAGATAAATAGGTAAGCTATCGGTCTACCTACTTTTAAATTCCTGACGACCCGATCTTTAAGTAAAAGACGGTCGAAGTTGACTTTCATTTTGTTTGCTCTCTGGTGATCGTTGTGATGAAAATCTCCATATAAAGTGGATACCAAATTAAAGAGAAATTGTAACGAATACGATAAACCTAGTATCCGAACTATCAAACCTTATAACAGCTACAAAACGGTGTTTTAAGGGAGTCCCATGCACCGTTCGTATTCAAGCGGGCATGCAAGGAGTCAGATTTTGATCACCGCACAGCGCCGATTGTAACGTACCTACATTATGGTTGGATAATTGAAAAAATAATTCACTCAGAATAATACATTTCGAATTTGAAGACTCACCGATGTTTCTATCAGAAGATACAGCCCCCCCAAAATCGCGGAAATATTCATCATTTTTTTTGTCAGAATGAACGAAAAAGACGTACACGCAGAGTTATTTTGTTTTGCTAATTATAGCTAAACAACTGCATTGTGCAATATGCAAGCGTATGCGTGTTTAGCTGCATGCGTTACTTGAGGCGATAAGCCTCTCCTCCGGTGTGACTGTCGCGGTCCGAATGCATATGCATGTGCAGATCTTGGGTGCTGTCACCATGGGTTCCGTCAGAGCGGAGCTCACGCCTCCCTATTTAGCTGATCCAAAAAATAAGGGGAAGGGTATTTTCAAACTGTTATCGCTTGTAATCCCTTGGGGCTAGCGAAAAAATAAGCGCATGGATATTATCCTTACGCTAGCCCTACATAAGCCTCGAGCTCACTTCAGGAGAGTGGCAAATATTGAGCTACGATGGAAACAATGTTTAAATCGAAAATAATATAGGGAAGATAGCATTCTTAGACACTTTAGTTCATAGACACGACAACCATAGGCTCTCCACCTCAGTCTATAGGAAGCCTACCCACACAGACCAGTACATAGCTTTGACTCTCACCATCCCATATCGGTGAAGAGAGGTCTAGTGAAATGTCTATTTGACAGAGCTTCACGCATAGTGACAAGTCCTCAACAGCCATGCAAAGAACGAACCCGTTCACAGTGCCCTGAGTCTGAACGGTTACCCACGCCGCTTTGTACACAATACCAAGAAGAGATCGCCGGAACCCAGGGATCAGAAGGTATACAAGACATTTACAGTCTTGCCGTACATTGATGGTGTCTCCCAACAACTCAAGCGCCGCCTAGAGAGCCATGGCATCGAACTTTTCCGATCAGATACCACCCACGTCAACAACTTACACGCCCCAAGGATCCAATTCCTCCACATAGACGAGACGGCATTGTGTACAACATCCCTTGCAAAGGATGTGATAGATCCTATATCGGTGAAACTGCCCGTCCGATAAAAGAAAGAATCACTGAGCACAAGAGGGACGTCAGGCTCCGCCGAACTGACAACTCAGCCGTAGCCGAACATGCTTGGGATAACCAGCATCAACCAGACTGGGACGGGGTTCAGTGCCTTTCCCAGGAACGGCATTGGTACACACGGAGGGTAAAAGAAGCTATCAATATCCGTCTCAATCCCAATAATTTCAACAGAGACAACGGGATCGATATCCCGAATTTTGGATGCACGATACGCCATGACACTCCCGTCCAGCCGGCCAGCACCGGTCGATTCCATTCAGCAGAGCCGAGCCAGCGGCCCGTTGATTGGTTGAGCTCGCTATTGCTTCCGCCCAGCAGGCGAGCCGAACCAGCGGCTGCTGATTGGTCGAGCACCGTGTGCCGACCATTAGGCCATTTGCATAATTAGCCGAACCAGCGGCCTACTGATTGGTTGAGCACCGTGCGCCGACCATTAGGCCATTTGCATAATCAGCCGAACCAGCGCCTACTGATTTGTCGAGCACCGCGTCGCCAATAGGCCTTGTGCATTATTGTTTCCGATTATCGATCGAATTATAGACCGTCGCGCCGTCCTCCCAGAGTATAAAGCACCCTTGCTTACATTAGTTTTTTTTTTTTATCACCTGACGAAGTGTTGCAGCGGCGCACGAAACGTCGAGATCTTTTAGATTCCTTATTGACCACATTGCGAGACAAACGAATATCACTAGCGATATTATTTTCGATACTACATCCGCAATGAGTAATATATTTAGCAATGTTTAAATCGCTGTTTTGATCAAGATATTTTTAGAATTCGAAATGAGACCCTTTGGGAAATATGGAAAAACCTGCTCTTTCATATGACACCTCATTTATTGAGTATCACCTTCAGGATCACGAGCGATAATGGTTTGAATCTCAATTTGATAATAAAAACATTGACCAATTTTGCATGAGCGCAATGCACGTAGACTGCATAGGGGTGTGTGCAATCTCTATGGGAAGGATTTTAGCACACAAAACCGAGTGCGATCAGACACTCTAGTTAAAGGCATCGTTTAACAATGTTAAATCTGAGATGCATGGCCCTACGTGTTATCAGTGTCTGTGATATGGTGTAATAATGCAGCCCTGAAAAAATTGCGCTCCAAAATGATCATGAAGTGCCTCAAAAAAGTTACAATCTTCGAGTGACCGGTTTTAGTTTTACCATACTCGTTTTCCCCAATAGACTGTAGTATTATGAAACCGTTAGGAAAACGCAAAATTTGATTTTGATTTCCAATCATAAATATCTTGATAATCAGACAGGCGATCGGCTTGTAAAAGTCTTGGGGTTCCTTACTGACCTAAAGGTTCATAATTATCATTGCAGCATGAGCTAAATCCAGGATTTTGTTTCAGAATCTGAGACAAAGTTACCCAATCCCTTTAAGGCTTTACGTTGGAGGTAAAAATCAAACATGAATCTAATTAGAGTAATACTAGCCTTACTAGGCCTAAAAAGTAATAGAGAATGGGATTACTACTTTAGTTTTACTAGTTGAGTAGTTCACAGATCCTTCTCCCTAGACCGAAAATTTCTGTCTCTTTCGTTCATTAGCCTCTTATTGTAGAGTCGGCTCTTTCTTTAGAGACAGAAGCCAGCCATAGGGTCTCCTGTCAGAAGTTAGTGGTACGAACGTCCAAAAGTGCCACCAAACTTTGGACTAAAATGTAATTTTAGCGGATCGTATATATCCGATGCATTTATACATGTAGTTGAAAATTAGGTCTAGGCTAATATACATCAGTTCCACTTTAATACCAGATTGACCCTTTGATGCATTTAAGGGGCCGATTTTTCGTCAAAATTGAAATCCATGTTGAAATTCTTGCAGCCGTATTTTAAACTATTACTGTCAATGGATGAGGTCATCTTCCTTCATGTGCAGTAACAGTTTAAAATACGCCTGCAAGAATTTCAACACGGAGTTCAATTTCGACGAAGAAAATCCAGACAAAAAAACCTTAAAGTTAAACGCATCATACAGTCTAATGTCTATCTGGTAAGTGGAACTGATGTATATTAGCCTAGGCCTAAATTTCAACTATAAATGCATCGGATATGAATCCGCTGAAATGACATTTTAGTCCAAAGTTAGTGGCACTTTGGTGGGACTTTCGACTTCGTCCCACCAACTTCTGTCAGGAGACCCTATGGCCGGCTGTCTCTGAAAAGAGAGGAGTGTGTGTGTGTGTGTGTGTGTAATTGGGTTTACAGACGTGTATCAATGAGATATAATTATTTACGCCTGGGGACCGACTTTTAACGTCACCATCCGAAAGACGTGACTCAGTTTCGAACCTGCGTCCTCGGCTGAATCAGTTTGTAACTTCCATTGTTAGCTGGATTACAGGCGCACACCACAACGCCCCGAGTAGCCGACCCTACCCAAATAAAAGCTAACGAACGAAAGAGAAAGAAATTTTCTGTCTACTTCTTCCGTAACTCCACGGAGCTCCGCAGCCAAAGGCCTCAGAGCCTGCATAGGACAACGATTCAAACAGCGGGTTGGGGCACATTTTTTCCAAATGTAAAGAAGTAGTAATTACAATTTTGACTTAAAATGTACAATGTTTTTCGACTCCTCTGGGCATCCAGACAACCACTTGAAATTATAATTTGAAGACGTCTTTGATAGGAAAAAGGGCGATTCCTCGTCCTAACCCAATTCATCCCATGCTGTATATCGTTGATTAAAATGGCGTAGAGAAAGTATGCATGCTCGGTAGCGGCGCAGCAAATATGAATATTCACGTAGCGAGTGCCGTTCGCCGAAATTGCCGAATATGCACGAGATTGAGGTTAACTTTCACCACTCTTTTCTTTGAGTCATATGCCTCGTTGACACTTGCCCGCATTTTGTCGCGACTGCCACGCTCTATGGCGTGCCAACGCGCCAATTAGTGGAACGCAGTCCGTATAGGGTCACGTCTAATTTACCAATAGTTCACGCAATGCGTAACCACCAGGACAAGCATTGTCGCCATGTTTACGCCCAACTTAATCACTGTTCACGCATTGTCACGTCATATTTACGCCAAACTTACAGAGAAGGTTGAGTTCTGGGAAGAGGTGAAAAATAATTTGTGAGCGTTATCATTGTATTATGCAAGTGTGGAAGGACATCAGATAAAAGATGTTCCCTGAAAAGCATGGCTCTTCAAATGCCTTAATATTCTAAATATGGCATGTAACATCATAAAAATCGGACGGATTTCTATGCCACATGTTCGTAGTCCCATATACATCTTTCTGTGTACAGTGCTTGTAACTTTACCAAGACTGGGCCAAATTTCTTATCATTTTGATGATTCCAGAACCTTGCAGTATACACCAATACTTATATGCTAGATGATCAACCTTTTCTGATCGATTCCACAACGCTTTCTTTCAAAATGCAATCGCATGACCAGAACTCAACTTTATTTTTAAGAACAATGCACGCATTGGCATTCATTGTGACGTAGTAGTCACTTTTTTCCTTCTTTTGATCAGGAGACTTGTTTAAACTCATTCACGCACTAGTTGGACAACATTTAAAATGTTGAATACCCAAGAAGTTGTTTCAGGGCAAAGAGAGTGTTTGAATGTGGTGGCTGCAGGGCTTATTGGTCTTGAGCAGCATAATAATCTTGAAAAAGAGCAGACAAAAGAGAGGGTAGGAAAAGAAAAGCAAGGACGGTGTGGGTGAGAGAATGGTTGTCAAGACGCCATGTGTATGGACATTTTGACCAGTTATTGATCGAAAACCAGAAATAACCGTTTCTAGGAAAAATTGAACGCCATATTGTTTCCGAAAGCTCTGACTCACATTATGTCAATACTCTCTTTGTAAAGAGACTCTATTTCCACCCTTATGAGATAAATTATTAATAATCACGGGTAATTTATTTCAAGTTACTAAAAATTTACTTAAGCAAGAGAGTTTGAAAAGGGTACATCTCACAATTTAATATATTCCCAGATTTTAGTTTCAATTAATTGTAATTATGGGAAGGGGCTGAATAATTGACAACTTTACAAAAGCGACTTCGGAGAAAAAAAATTATTCTCAAAAAAACAAAAACAGAAACACATTAATTGGGTAAAAAATCTGTTAAATCCCCAAACAAACATTTAAAAAAACGTCGAATCATTTTACAAAGGTATCCTGCTTATCATCGCTGTAAAGGTAGTTACAACCACATGTACTGTTAAAAGTACATGTATTTAGCAAATACAGGTGTCGAAGTCAGAAACTGTCCACAAGCTTAAAAATATAAGTATTGTCCTTTACATTATACGTTATAATTATGTGTTATCAATTAATGATTTTTAACGATAATAAGACATTTAAAGCCCCTCCAAAGCGTTGGGAGCCTCAAATTCCAAAAATTTGATCGCAAAATTTCACTTCAATTCTATAATGATGTGAACGAGGATGTCATAAAACATACACTTCTGCAAAGATTTACTCCCTAAATGTATTTGAAGACGAATATTGATGACAGGATACAGTTAGGGTTTTCTGTTGTACGCAGAAAACCCAAATTTTGTATTCTTTCCTCAATCTTCCTCTTCAAACACATTTGTTTTGAAAAATTTCCAAAAGTGTGTTTTAATTGAATGACATCATTTTTCATATCATTATACAATTTAGTGAAATTTTGTCATCAAGATCACGTGTTCCACATTCAGACTATGCGCATGGCATGCGAAAACTGCGCTGGAAGTACAGGTGTATGCGCAGCCACGCGCAAATTGTGAGCAAATTAGTCGTTAACTAGTCGTGAACATGCGGAACTAGGCCGACGGACACGCATCGACACGCGCGCGACTGGCACGACTAGGTAGCGCATAGGGCGCATAGTTCACGAAGTGTTCACCCAAAAATTGTCGCCAAAATTTTGAAAATTTTGAAAATTCTGTCACGCATTTCATGCACGCCCGCATCCTCCCGCAGACGTTACCACAATTACTTCACGCATTGGCACGCAAGAGTATGTGTCTATGCAAACTATGCGCAAACCAAAATGCGGCAAGTGTCAACGGGCAATACTTATTCAGCAATTTCGATTTAACGGCGCTCTAGTCTATAGCATTGAATTGAATTGAATTGATAATGGTTTTATTGAGTAAAAGAATAACAATGCATGGCAGCCTAAACGGCAGAATTGGGCAATGTTTTACAAATGTAAAATACAATATAAAATATAAAAACATTCATAGCAAATGACATCATAATCAATGAACTGAACGTGAATGAGTAAATTGTATAATATTTAACTATAAAATTCTTATTTCTTGTTTGATGTCCCTAACTCATTATAAAAAGGAGATAAAGAAAAGTGGAGTAGAACATGATAATGGAGTAGAACATGATAATGGTATAGAGTAAAGAAAGAAAAGAAAAGAAGATGGTAAGATTGAAAAGAAGATGAAGAGGAAAAAGAAGAGGAAAAAGTAGAAGAGAAGGAGGAAAAAGAAGAAGATTCAAGTAGGGATAGTAGGAGGATAGACGGAGGGTAGTGCGAATAGTAACAATATCATAAGATATCAATATCCAACCATTACACATTATACAAACTACAAATGATAGAGGTGAAGTAATGTAGAAAACAAATACTTGTATATGGCAAATTGTATGAATGAACAATATACTCTAGGCAATAGCTACTCAAAGTAAAAGGTTATACTGGTTTATCCAGACTATAAAAAGGGGGAATTATTAGAAGAAGTGACATAGAACAAGAAGAAAGAGGGAAAAGTGGCTTGTTGGAACACGAATGAGAAGGAAGGAGAAGGGCGAGATGAAGAAGGAGGTGGAAAAGTAGAAGTGGTAGAGGAAGAGGAGACAACTGACATTGGCCATGGAAGATAATTTCAGTCATTTAAACAATTAAAAATAAATGGTTAAAGATTTTTAACTTCGATACAGAAGATGTAGTGTTTCTACATGTATTAATACAAAGATTAGACCCCAGTATAAATATTAAAAAAGTATATATAAACAAAAATATATATGTATAAAATAATCTACATAAAAACTTGATTTCATTACATTGTGTGTATCCTTTAAATTGAAACCATAGTTTGCATTCAAGTATTGCACTTATGGGTTTACATCATAACTATGATATTGGTAATATTAAAAACATCCGCTGTTAACTAGAATTGTGGATACGTATAAGTAATGGTCTGGGGCTATTTTTCACTTTGTTTGATCGGCAACGTAGTTCAGGTAATTTCATAGTATATCTAAGGACTCTTTTTTTGAGTAATCTGTGGTAAGACGTTATTTAACTGGTTACTGGAAATACATTTTCCAATAAAAGATGTGCACAGCGAAAGTCTCTGTTGCTCAAGTGATTGCATATCAAAGCAGGTAAGAGCATTCTGGTATTAAAGTTGTATACCGAGCACCAACGATAACGCGGAGGGCTCGCTGGATTTTTTCTAAGCTGCATTATTTCTTGGTGATGCTGCTATTCCATATCAGTGTTCCATATTCGAGAATGGGCCGAACATATCCATCATATATGGTTAACAAATCGCGACCTGGAAGGCAGTGCCTTTATAAGATACGTAGCATGTGAAATTTTCCGCTTGCTCTTTGATGATATCGGTAAAATTTGATTCCCATTTCAGGTCACTTTGGATCAGAATGCCGAGAAGCTTTATAATATTGACAGATTGTAATTCTTGGCCATCGATGCAATTTGCGGGTGGGACGGTAGGATTTTCGTAAAATAGACTTCCATTGCGAAACATTTGGTGGCGTTCAGTTTCATGTGGTTGGCCTCTGACCATGTGGCGAGGTCTGTGACGGCACTCTGTATGCTGGATGGTTCATCTCGAGTACGACATTCAACGAGCGCCATGTCGTTGACGTATTTGTAGGCGTTGATGCCGGTCAGTGGCGCTGCGTCATTAATCATGGCTAGAAAGACAATGGGCCCTAAGCGAGTTCCTGTGGTACTCCAGCCTGCAACATCGACCAATCAGATAGAAGTATAGAACCGATCTGTAACGGGTACATTGTTGACGGATTGCAAGAAACTCATGATCCATGGCACAATGCTGGGGCGAACTCCTGCTGATGAGTTTTGTTATGGCGATAGTATGGTCGATTCGGTCGAAGGCTTTAGAAAAGTGAAGTCTGTCAACTATTGTTAATGAGGATTTTGGTTTGTCTGGATTAACAAACACTTTGTGTAGAATGTTAATAATTCAGTGTGACGTTGACATGTTTTTTTGGTTTCCAAACTGCATCTGATCCAAATTGGGTTCTATGTCGTTAATTACCCATTTTGCGACCAAACCTTCTGTAATTTTGGCAAAATGATCTGTGAGTGATACAGGGCGGAGCTTCTCAACGGATGGTGGGTTCGACTTGGGGATGGGCACTACAATTGCTCAAATGAGTTGATCACTTAAGTGAGGGAGTAGCAAGTGATCCGGCCACACGCTGTATTTCGCTTAATTTTGACCAGTGCCTTCTGTACCTCCCAAGGGTGGACTGTTGGACTTGGTTTGGGCGATGGCAAAAAGGCAGGTAGGCTAGAAGCGTTTAGTGGGTCTAAGTCTCATGAAATTGAAATGAAGTGCTCATTAATTGCCTTAGCAATCTCCTCGTTGTCCTCTGAATCTAACCAAGGTACGGCAATGCATGGGCGGCTGGTCCCGCTTTCTACCTGTCATTACGAATCTTGCGGTACCAGGCGGCAGGGTTGGTCTTTTTCAGTCGCTGACTCGCTGTACACTTGGGTAATACCGATAATGCTTTGTTAATCATTCGTTTGATTTTATTAGGTAGGCGTTTCCAATCAGCATTATTATTATGTTGGTCATATACACGCTGCCGCTGTGAATTAGATATTTTATTTTACCAGTTATCAATGGTTTATCTGTTTGGTGTAATTTCATTTTACGAAGTTGGGAAGTGGACGTTGATGGCAGCATAGAGGGTTTTAAAAGGCTTGACACTGCGCCTTGACGTCATGTGGCTCAATAACTTTTCTCCAATCATGTGAGCTCACCCATCTACCGAAAGAACAGATTGCACTGGCAGACACCAGACGGTTTGTGCGGTTTTTGTCAAATTTGGCATTGCTCTGTAATGTTTCAGCTGCCAGAGTAATGTCGCATGGTCAGATTGTCAATTCGGTGACAAATTGTTAACGTTGTCATAAAACTGACTAATGTTAGAAATGATTTTGTCTAGTGTGCATGTGCCCTTGTTGGCTGGTGCACAATTTGTTTGTACCGCTGGTCATACAGAAGAGGGGTAACGTTGAGTTGATGAAAATCACCCATAACGATAAATCCTGCATTTGGGTGACTTGTAGTGAGAAGGTCCAGGGTTGATGGTCCATCAACTGTTCTGCGACTGCGTTATCTGGCTGCGGATAATATATCACGGCGCAGAATAAGCATGAGTTAGATCGCTGGTCGAGTTGGTCGAACTTGTATCCATGTAACTTGTCATCGGGAACGGAAACATTGCTGGGTTGGGCCAGGTAAATATCATGTTTCGCATACAGGGCTACGCCACCACCAATGCGATTGACTCTCGATTTAGTTACCAGCGCATATCCTGGTATGGAAACCAGTTGAGCCGATAGGTCATGCTTATACCACATCTTGGTAATTCCACTAATATCAGCATCATTTTCTAGGATAACTGATTAACTGTACATAGTTCGTCAAACTTATTGTTCGCTGAGCGGGATTGCATAGAAACACGGTGGGGAGATGTGAAATATTGTGTTTCCTGGTTGGAACAGTTCGATTTTGATAAGGTTTTTGGCGTTTGACTCCCGGGGTCAGTAAAGGGGGTTTTCTCAACCTGGTTGATGATCGTGGGGATGGTATTGCGGTAATGTTATTGTTTGCGCTACCAGCACGACATCCACGATGGGTAGGCCTATGGGGTTCGCGCCTTTGAATGCCGAGTAGCTTTATATTGTCCAATACAGGAAGTGAAAGGGTCACATTTACATTCGATGATAATCCAATGGTAGTAGTTGTTCCGAACTACAGTAATGCTGAATGAGGGTATGGTACACATGGCGACTGTCGGAACCATATGTACATGTACGTACTGTTTCAGGCCCCGGTTTAATTTGACATCTCCACAGCATATGAGTGAGAGAAAAAGTGGCACATGAGTTTGGGTAATATCGTATCAGCGCTTTTAAGAAGCCTCTGCGGAGGAAGTACTTGCCGAGTTTGAGTTCAATATTGTGAAGGAGGCCATTTTGTCCATCAGCATTAATCCATAGAGAAACATACACAACGCATACGAGTAGACTTGCACATACCCTGAACATAGCCATTGTCGGAGCTCGATGGTCATTACATGTATATGTCCAAACTCTTTGACCCCAGTCTCCCCTCATTTGTCCAGAAGAATGGTTCTATTCAGATTAGTCATTCAGCATGGCATAATGGTACAAAGTACAGTTGCACAATGACTAAAAAACACAATTTGCCAGTAAATGTGTTTCTCCAGAAAATATTCCTTAAAAGTTGTCTAGTAAGAGCACAAACATATCCCAGTCAGTTTGACAGACATTTCGAATCACCTGGGTCAAACAAATTCCAGTAAAAACCATGGAAATCGGGAGCAGTGACACTGATGGCTGCCGCTCAAGCGCACGCTCAGCATGAATATTCATATTTGCTGTGCTGCGCCATAACACATGCGAACTTTCTCTTCGCTATGTTGAATTGACGATATACAACTTGGATAAATTGGTTTAGGACAAGGAATCACCTATATTTGCCTCTCATTTTTGTCTCGCCTGCGTAGCAAAAAGCGAGACATAGGCGCCGCTTTTCCGGTGGCGGCGGCGGCGGCATCAACATCAAAAACTTAACCAAGGTTATGTTTTTGAATTCTTAATATAATTTGAAAGTATAAGGTCTTATCCAATGAAACTTTGACTAAAGGGTTATCAAGTATCCCCAATCATGTGAGCACAATTGCTAATGGGCCACACTGCCTATAAATAATGTCCCTACCTCAATTTTTCATCATATCGACCGCGTAATGCAGGCGAGAGACCGCCGAGAGCGTTTCCCTTGTTTAAATATTAAACTTTAGGAGGAAAAAAATTCACAGTA
>CP137684.1:6087921-6142550 GCA_037976565.1 Mesocentrotus franciscanus
GGTACAACGAATCCTCTTCTTTCTCTAATAATTAAATGAAACGTCACAGCTTCCGCGCTTCGCGCTGGAAGGGGAAACTGAATTCAAACAAAGATTAAGAGGCAAGAATGTACGTACAACGAATCGTCTTCTTTTTTAAATACTTTAATAAAACGTCAAAGCTTCCGCGCTTCGCCCGGGAGGGGGGAAACTGAATTCAAGCAGGGATTAAGAGTCAGAACGGTATAACGAATCGTCTTCGGAAACTGATTTCAGACAAGGATTAAGTGAGCGAGTAGAACGAATCATCTTCTTTCTCTTATAATTCAATGAAACGTCAAAGCTTCCGCGCTTTGCGCGGGAAGGGGGAGACTGATTCAAGCAGGATTAAGAGTCGAGAACGTTAATACAACGAATCGTTTTTTTTTAAATACTTTAATGAAACGTCAAAGCCCGCTTCGCGCGGGAGGGGGGAACTGAATTCAAACAAGGATTAAGAGTCGAGAATGGTACAATGAATCGTCTTCTATCTCTAATAATTTAATGAAACGTCAAAGCTTCCGCGCTTCGCGCGGAGGGGGGGAACTGAATTCAAACAAGGATTAAGAGTCGAGAACGGTACAACGAATCGTCTTCTTTCTCTAATAATTTAATGAAACGTCAAAGCTTCCGCGCTACGCGGGAGGGGAAACTGAATTCAAACAAAGATTAAGAATCAAGAACGGTACAATGTATCGTCTTCTTTTAAAATAATTTAATGATACGTCAAAGCTTCCGCGCTTCGCGCGGGAGGTGGGGGGGACTGAATTCAAACAAGGATTAAGAGTCGAGAACGGTACAACGAATCGTCTTCTTTCTCTAATAATTTAATGAAACGTCAAAGCTGACGCGCTTCGCGAGGGAGGTGGGGGACTGAATTCAAACAAGGATTAAGAGTCGAGAATGGTACAATGAATCGTCTTCTTTCTCTAATAATTTAATAAAACGTCAAAACTTACGCGTTTTGCGCGGGAGGGGGGGAAACTGAATACAGACAAGGATTAAGAGTCGAGAACGGTACAACGAATCGTCTTCTTTCTCTAATAATTTAATGAAACGTCAAAGCTTCCGCGCTTCGCGCGGGAGGTGGGGAACTGAATTCAAGCAAGGATTAAGTGTCGAGAACGGTACAATGAATCGTCTTCTTTCTCTAATAATTTAATGAAACGTCAAAACTTGCGCTTCGCGCGGGGGAGAGACTGAATTCAGACAGATTAAGAGTCGAGAACGGTACAATTAATCATCTTCTTTCTCTAATAATTTAATGAAACGTCAAAGCTTCCGCGCTACGCGCGGGAGGGGGAAACTGAATTCAAACAAAGATTAAGAATCAAGAACGGTACAATGTATCGTCTTCTTTTAAAATAATTTAATGATACGTCAAAGCTGTTTCCAGGTAATCACCCTACCCCCCCTTCCTAGTGGTGGTCTAAAAATGGGGGTAGAGCAAAGAGAGAAGAAAAAAGAAGGCTTAACAATTTTGGACTGTCTAAAATGGTGACAACGGGGCAGTCGGGGGAAAATGATGGAGCCCCCAATCCTGAAAATCTTCCTAAGCCTATGTATTCTGTCATCACTAACATAGATAATGAAAGTAATAATTTATGTACAGCGCAAATTTAAATGGGAGGAGATCGCAAGATACGTCACAGAGTTGGCAATTTGTGTTTGATTGATCGCAACTCAGGCCAAATACCTATGGCATGGCCCCTTAAAAAACTACAGTAAGTAAGAACAGTGAAACATATGCATTGCTTGCAGTGGCGTAATGAACAAAACAGTTTGGGGGGGCTGGCAGACAAAAAATCCGCATCACCCACTCTTACATGCAGGCCCCGCTGAACGTTTTTTAAAGGGGATGGGGAGGGGGGGGGGTAAAGTATTTACGATCAGGTAGAGCCTAGTGTAAATTGGCGTGGGGTCTAGGGGCATTTAATTACGGTCCAGATGAGCATATTTTGATACCTTTTTCATGATACTGGCAGGTCACTAATTGGCGTGGGGTCCAGGGGGCTGAGCCCCCTGAAACTCAGGGATTTGAGGCATTTTATAACGGTCAGATGAGCATATTTTGATACCCTATTTGTGACACTGGCAGGTCACTAATTGGCGTGGGGTCCAGGGGGCGGAGCCTCCGGAAGCTCAGGGTTTAGGGGCTTAGGCCCCTGGTGGGGTCGAGGGGCGGAGCCTCCGGAAGCTCAGGGTTTTAGGCATTTAATTACGGTCAGATGAGCATATTTTGATACCTTATTTGTGACACTGGCAGGTCACTAATTGGCGTGGGGTCCAGGGGGCGGAGCCCCCGGAAGCTCAGGGGTTTTAGGCAATAAATTACTGTCAGATGAGTATCCAGGGACCTGACGTAGGCGTTTAATTACGGTCAGATTATTATATTTTGATACCTTATTTGTGACACTGGCAGGACACTAATTGGCGTGGGTCCAGGGGGCGGGGTCAGGGCGGAGCCCCAGAAACTCAGGGGTTTAAGGCATTTTATAACGGTCAGATAAGCATTCAGGGGCCCGCCTTAGGGCCCCTGGTGGGGTCGAGGGGGCAGAGCCACCGGAATTTCAGGGGTTTTAGGCAATAAATTACGGTCAAATGAGTATCCAGGGGCCCGCCTTAGGCCCTAGGTGGGGTCCAGAGGGCAGAGCCCCTGGAGGCTCAGGGTTTTAGGCGTTCAATTACGGTCAGATGAGCATATTTTGATATCTTATTTGGGACACTGGCAGGACACTAATTGGCGTGGGGTCCAGGGGGTGGAGCCCCTAGAAGCTCAGGGGTTTCATGCATTTTATAACGGTCAGATAAGCATTCATTCAGGGGCCCGCCTTAAAGATACTATGTCCCTTTTGCAGCCAACATCAAATTCTGTAGAACTTTGCAGGAATTATGAATATGTCATGTATGTCCTATCTGTGAAATTTAAACGTTAGCAGTGTCCTAATATTCAAATTATGCAAGGAAACCCGTTTACTTGCTAGACTTCACTGTCAGACACTATTGAGTGACTGACTGGCTTTTTCATCTTTGGTAATAACATACATAAAATGAGCTGTAAAGGGTACATGAGCATTTGTCTACATCAATAACCCACTTCTTGTAATGGCCAAAATTAAACTGATTGAATCTTTGCGCAGCATAAAACGTACGACCATTCGGTACAATGGTCTGAAAAATCAGACTATTACTTACTGGCTCTATAGCTCCTAAGTCGATTCGACAACTAATAGTCGTTATTTTCCTACTTAAAGACATTTTCAAGCCTACTTTTTTTTAGGGAAGTTCTAAATTAGTATTGTCTTTCAAATGCCGTTGGAATTTAACCTTTTCATTTTTTTGGCCTGCAAATGGGACATAGTACCTTTAAGGCCCCTGGTGGGTTCAAGGGGGCAGAGCCTTCGGAAGTTCAGGGGTGTTAGGCATTTAATTACGGTCAGATTAGCATTTTTTAATACCTTATTTGTGACACTGGCAGGACACTAATTGGCGTGGGGTCCAGTTGCGGAGCCCCCAGAAGTTCGGGGGTTTAGGCATTAAATTACCGTTAGATGAGCATCCAGGGGCCTGCCTTAGGGCCCTAGGTGGAATCCAGGGACAGAGCCCCGGAAGCTCAGGGTTTTAGGCATTTTATAACGGTCAGATAAGCATTCAGGGGCCCGCCTTAAGGCCCCTGGTGGGTTCGAGGGGCTGAGCAACAGGAAGTTCTGGGGTTTTAGGCATTTAATTACGGTCAGATGAGCATATTTTGATACCTCATTATTTTGTGTCACTGGCAGGTCACTATTCTTTCTTTCTTTCTCTCTTTCTTTCTATTTCTCTTTAGCAGGGGCGGATCTAGCTTTTTGCTAAGGGAGGGGGGCGGTTTGACCAAATGACAATGCGGAGCATCGTCCACGAGCCGCGAAGCGGCGAGGCGATTTTGGGGGGCTATTTTGAACCCCGGCCCGTAAGTGATGTTTTCCTGGCATCTACTAACACAATGGAGACCACAAAAAGCAGTGCTTGATAACGTCTTTTAAATCAAGTAACAGCTAAAACAATTTGACCCAATGACGATGCGGAGCATCGTCCACCAGCCGCGTAGCGGCGAGGCGATTTGGGGGCTTTTTCGAACACCGTAAGTGATGCGGAGCATCATCCGCGAGCCGCGTAGCGGCGAGGCGATTTGGGGGGGGGGCTATTTTGAACCCTCGTAAGTGATGTTTTCCTGGCATCTACTAACACAATGGAGACCATAAAGCAGTGCACGATAACGTCTTTGAAAATCAAGTAACAGTTTAAACAGTTTGACCCAATGACGATGCAGAGCATCTACGAGCGCCCAGCGGCGAGGCGATTTTGGGGCTATTTTGAACTACCGTAAGTGATGCGGAGCATCGTCCACAAGCCGCGTAGCGGCGAGGCGATTTTGGGGGCTATTTTGAACCCCTGGCCCGTAAGTGATGTTTTCCTGGCATCTACTAACACATTGGAGACCATAAAAGCAGTGCATGATAACGTCTTGTTAAATCAAGTAACAGTTTAATACACAGTTATATCCAGAGTTATCATGTGTTTGGTTAAGTTACCAGATGAGTTGAATATCTTCTCACAATATTTGCACTTGAAAGGTTTCTCTCCAGTGTGCGTTCTTTCTTTCCTTTTTCCCCCCTTTTTTGGGGCGGCCCAGGGGTTAAGCCCCCTAAACCCCCCATAGATCTGCGCCTGTTTAGTATACTGTTTTTCAAAAAAGTGGGGGGCGGAGCCCCGTCGTTCTGCGGGCCCTGCTATGTAAGCCTCTAAATAAGCATATTTCTTGCCTGACTGTAAATTTAGGAATTTGTCATTTTCCAACAAACGCATAAAAAAGTATAATTTAATAAAAAGTGAGGAAAAATCTCGGATTATTATGTCATTTCAGCAACATTTGTAAATCACCGGTATCGAAGCGGCGAGGCGATTTTGGGGGGCTATTTTGAACCCCCGGCCCGTAAGCGATGTTTTCCTGGCATCTACTAACACAATGGAGACCACAAAAAGCAGTGCTTGATAACGTCTTTTTAAATCAAGTAACAGCTAAAACAATATGACCCAATGACGTTGCGGAGCATCGTCCACCAGCCGCGTAGCGGCGAGGCGATTTTGGGGGGCTATTTCGAACACCGTAAGTGATGCGGAGCATCATCCGCGAGCCGCGTAGCGGCGAGGCGATTTGGGGGGGGGGCTATTTTGAACCCTCGTAAGTGATGTTTTCCTGGCATCTACTAACACAATGGAGACCATAAAGCAGTGCACGATAACGTCTTTGAAAATCAAGTAACAGTTTAAACAGTTTGACCCAATGACGATGCAGAGCATCGTCTACGAGCCGCCCAGCGGCGAGGCGATTTTTTGGGGCTATTTTGAACTACCGTAAGTGATGCGGAGCATCGTCCACAAGCCGCGTAGCGGCGAGGCGATTTTTGGGGGGCTATTTTGAACCCCCTGGCCCGTAAGTGATGTTTTCCTGGCATCTACTAACACATTGGGACCATAAAAGCAGTGCATGATAACGTCTTGTTAAATCAAGTAACAGTTTAATACACAGTTATATCCAGAGTTATCATGTGTTTGGTTAAGTTACAGATGAGTTGAATATCTTCTCACAATATTTGCACTTGAAAGGTTTCTCTCCAGTGTGCGTTCTTTCTTTCCTTTTTCCCCTTTTGGGGCGGCCCAGGGGTTAACCCCTAAACCCCCCATAGATCTGCGCCTGTTTAGTATACTGTTTTTCAAAAAGTGGGGGCGGAGCCCGTCGTTCTGCGGGCCCTGCTATGTAAGCCTCTAAATAAGCATATTTCTTGCCTGACTGTAAATTTAGGAATTTGTAATTTTCCAACAAACGCATAAAAAGTATAATTTAATAAAAAGTGAGGAAAAATCTCGGATTATTATGTCATTTCAGCAACATTTGTAAATCACCGGTATCGAATTAGAAATGATCCACGTTTGAATTTTATTGTGACACTGGCAGGACACTAATTGCCCCCCCCCCCATCGGTACGCCTGTGCCCCCCAGAACTACACCTTGTTGGCGGGGAAAATCGCAAATGACCTCCCTACCTATCTTCTTTCTCTTTCTTTCCTTACCTTTCCTTCCCTTCCTTCTCTCTCTTTAGGTTTGCTAGGGAGGCAAGGGCCTTTCGCCCCGATCCACATGTTGTTGGCGGGATTAAACGCAACTGATCTCCCTTCTTTTCACCCTTTCTTTTCTTCTTCCTCTTTTTTGTTCCCTTTTAGCTCTCCTCTTTCCTTTTCCCTTCTCTTTTTGGCGGCGGCGGGGTGAGAGGAAAGGGCCTTTGGCCCCCTCCCGCCGATCCACAACTTGTTGGCGGGAAAATTGCAACTGATATCCCCCTTTTCTTTTCTTCTTTCTCTTTTTTTCCTTCCCTTTATCTCCTCTTTTCCTGTTTTCCTTCTCTCTCTCTCTCTTTTTGTTTTCTTTTTTGCGGGGCAAGGTCCGCTCCCCTGAATCCGCACCTGTGGAACATTCCCTCCGGAAATGACCCTCCTCGCCGCATCCAAAACAAACCCTGAGCGCAGGCGACTGCGCATTCCCCCGCGTACCGCCTAGAGCTGCTGCGATATAAGCTCTACTCTAGGCCGGACATACGGGTATTATATCCAGACTTTTCGCTAAACTGGATATACCGTTATCTACTAGTACTAGTATCACTGTTAGTGGACACCAAGGCCCATATTAAAAAAGAACATTTTGCTCTTACTGGCTATTTGGGAATGTGTCAGTTTGCAACAGAAATGGAGAACCGCGCATTTTGTTGAAAATCATGTGATATATCACGAACATTTATAAATCACTTGTATGGAATTGAAAATAAGTCATGGTTTAATTTTATTTGGGGGCTAGCGCCCCCAAGCCCCACCAGTACGCCAGTGATTGCTTGGTATCAATTATTGTATGACACTGAGCGAATTTATTTCAAAAATGTTCTCAAGTACAAATAAACATAATTATTCAATGCAAAGTGTTACAAAGCGCTATCATGTGAAACTTGTCTTGAAACATAATTACACCTCCATCATATTCTTCAAGCACTGTATATGGGACGGACTCGTTAAAATCAATCACAATTCCAATTGCTACAACAGATTAATGAAGAAAGCTAGACATCAACAATTGCTTTTAGATTTTGATATCTTTTTTAACATTGTCATGACATATATAGTACGGACTCATTAAAATCAATCACAATTCCAAAACCTTTAACAGATTTATGAATAAAGATATCAACTATTGATTTTGATATCTTTTTAACATTGTCATGACATAATACTGACTCCTCAAAATCAATCACTTCCAATTCCTCTTATATGAATACATTAATTATTACTATTGATTTTTAGATTGTTACAGTTTTGTAACATCGTCATGTACAATTATATGGGACTGGCTCATTAAAATCAATCACAATTCAAATACCTGTAAAAGATCTATGAAGAAAGATATCAACTATTGCTTTTAGACTTCACATTTTTAGACATGACATATTGTCATGTAGAATATCGAATCACATGCCATATTAGGTCATACAAAAAAATTGAGATATGCTACAATATGCTAATCGTTATTTGGGACTCTAATACAGAGACTGCTGGTGTGACCAGCTGTCAACAATAATCTGTTGATACCTGAGCAGGCTATCGTTCGCAATTGCACAATGTATGTGTTTATATATATATATATATATATATATATATATGTGTGTGTGTGTGTGTGTGTACACATAATTATAAAGCAGAAAGTCTAGATTTCTGCTTGAAGTTCGAGAAAATACAAAAAATACAAGAAATAATAATGCTCCGTACACAAAGAAATTGTATGTATATGATTTGAGAGGCACCAAATACACTAAAACACTTGAAATTAAATGCTCAAGCGCAAATAAATAAGACCTTATCAAATTATGCTAATAAAACCTTGCAACCATCATGGTATATGCACTCAAAAATAATGGAAAACTAAATAATGTTTGGAATAGGTGAATGAAATGTTTCATCTCTAAGTTAGAAGTGAACAGGCATTTTCTATCAGCTGTAAACACGGTATTGACAATATCGTTAATACATGCATGTGTAGTAACATTTACAGAGCACTTGATACAAATATTACTAAGCGCTTTGATGTATAAGCTGTAAAAACAGTATCATATTATAGTATTTATACAGTTTATGGTTCTAAGCGCTGTACAAACTTATCATTATGCCGACTTAAGCCGGCACAGTATCATATTATAGTATTTATACAGTTTATGGTTCTAAGCGCTGTACAAACTTATCATTATGCCGACTTAAGCCGGCACAGTATCATATTATAGTATTTATACAGTTTATGGTTCTAAGCGCTGTACAAAATTATCATTATGCCGACTTAAGCCGGGCTAGGCTAAAGTTATAAGAAAATATGACATTTAAATGTCTTCATACCAGGTAAACATTCCTTACACCTAGTTTATAGTGAGGCACATATTGATTAATGTCTTGCAAGAGGATTCCGTGCAATAGCAAAAATATATACAACTGTCAATAAGTCCATGGCCAAAAGCAAACATTAAATATTACATGTATTATATTTCATAATCAGTTAATATGATATTTACATATATCAATCTATTTACAAATAAAGAGTGACATAGAATATAACCAATATATACAGAACATGTAAAAAAATCGCATAGATCCGATAAGTAATACTGTTAAGATGAATGCAGCATAATTGTATTACAAAAGAAAGCAAGATATCACAAGAACTATACAATTTTAGACTAACAGCAAATTCATAAAAATATACTTCAATAGAAAATAAACACACCTGATGACTTGTAATGCATACAGGAAATTGATAACAGTTAAGTACTTGTGAGTGTTTGCATAGTAAATTAGGATTGCACTTATATGTAACAGCTGTTTTGAGGTAGAATGGCAAGAAATCAAGTTAGGGAATACTAGTAAAATTCTATTAAATGTTCCATCAGTGTGTGTAAGACTACCGCCAAATCCTGCTCTGAATGTTATTCAATAATGCTATTGCATTTCATCCTAAGGATCCTAAGGTGAGGTAGGTTGACGATCCGTCTTAGCTCGTCGTTTTCTAGGATGTTGTTCCAGGCTCTCATCGACTCTATCACCATCATCATTACCATCTTCGTCGCTGTGAATGCGTTTGCTATGTAATAGAGAGACAGAAAAGAGAGAGAGAGAGCGGCAGAGAGAGGGAGAGAGGGAATGAGACAGGCAGAGAGAGAGAGAGAGATATGTAATATAAAAAAGGGGTGGGGCATGGGGAGATTGTGAGAGGTACAAACAAAGAGAGGGGGCAGATGGAGATTGAAAAAGTTTAGAAACGAGAGAGTGAGGGAGAGAGAAAGAGAGAGAGAGAAACAATTAACATTGAGATAAGAGTGTTTGAGATTTGGAAACATTTTAAACTGAGAGTGCAGGGATTGGGGAGGGGATTAGAGAGGCTCTAAAAGCCAGGTCGAGAGGGGGAAACTGGGATGTGAAAATGTTTTTTAATCTGGTTTTTAATGTTTAAACCTTTGGAATTTACTTATTCTACATCCAGCTCAAATCTAAAGGCAACCTGATGACTTTCAATCATGGCATGATTTCATTGAATGCCTTTTGAAAGCAATAAAAAAACATAAAGGCAAGACAATAGGGGAGTGTGAAGAAGGCGTTACAGTGTGTCAAAGTATAATCAGTTTAATGCCCTTCTGGCTCCAAACAGACGATTATAAAGGTAGAAGAAATGTTGAAGACAGCAATAGAAAAAGATGAAGAGAGAAAGGGGAGAGATAGAGATATATATACCAGTATATATGGGGAGTTTGGGACATAGGATGAGAATGACGGAGAGAGAGAGAGAGAGTGGGGGAGATGAGAGAAAGAGAAAAAGGTTAGCGTATATTACATTACATACCAGGGGCGGATCCAGCCGGCGGCAAGGGAGGGGGCCTAAAAAGGGGCCCACTTCGTGCGAATTTTTTTTTTTTTTTTTTCCCCCCGCTTGGGCGCCAGGGGTAGTGAGCACAATTTTTTTTTTTTTGCACCCGAAAATTTTTTTTCCCTCCAGGAAGGGTAATTTTTTTCCACCGCCACCCCCCCCCCTTGGGCGCCAGGGGAGGGGGCCCAACTTCTTTTTTTTCTCAAAAAAAGGGTGTTTTTATCTGGTTTTTTTTCTAGGGAGGGGCCCGGCTGCCTCCCCTGGATCCGCCACTGTTACATACCGATGTTCAGGAATTTGTTCACTCTCGACTGGAGCTGCAATAAGATAAAAGAAACAAAATATGGGAGGATATCCAGTTGTAAAAGTGGCGAATATAAAACTGAATTATAGTATAGGTTTGAAAAGTTGATAACTTAACAATCTTATATGCGAATACAAGCATTTACAATATGCATATACAATACAAGCAACGATGCTATATGTTTTAATGAAGACTCGCTATTAAAAACCGGATCAATTCCTTTCGGGGATTTCTTATACTTGATTTAATTATGACCATGATATGGTTGCATGTACTTTTCAATGTTTGATAAAATCATATTAAAATCTATTGATTCCTATTCTTTTATGGTGAACGTTACAGGTTAAACTAAATAATCTTTTAGAACTTATTATTTGACAGAGTACACATCTGCTTAGATAATAGTTACAACATGCAAGAAAAACATATTACTCAAAGTCTTCTTGTCAGACTAGACATACATGATACAGAAAACTTTCATCGGTTGGGAATAATCGTACAATGTAGTTTTTTAAAGCTTCTACCAACCTTGAATTTTGTGGGCAAGCTTTCGTCCACTCCTGTGGACTTTCTCCATATGGATTTTACCCATACACTTAAGCGTCACCTCTTCAAACGTACCGCGCACCGACGTGAAAAGCTTTAAAAATATGCCAAATTCCGGCCCTTTTCAACTACATCTTTTGATCCGATAGGCCTAGTTCACCATCGGAAAAAGCATTAGAAAATTTGACTTTTCTTCTTTACGGTGATGTAAAAATCACGATATTTTGTTGTTCCATCGCACCGTCATTTTTGATTATATTTCATCAATTTGGTCAAAATTTCTGTGGTATCCGACTTTTTGACTGAAAAATCCTGGCTATATCTGTCGGTTTCTTGCCGGGAGAGGGCTATTTTTACCATCGGAAAAAGATTCATGTCATTCAGTTCATTCTGAACATTTTCATATATAAATGATTCTCATTGGATGAAAAAACCACCGTCAAAAGACAAAACCAATCGGTACCTCCGTCTGATTTTGGGAACTCCATTTTTCTCCATTGATTAACGTGTGCCTCTTGATCGCTGAAATCTGTAGGTAGCCAGCGGACCGGGTCGTACCATTCTTGCTCGGGGAAATCAAGGGTTTTTAACGTGGATCATAATTGCGCTTACTCTCTCATGCATTGCATACGGAAAATAATAATCGAATTGAACTGTGTGTATGTGTGTATATTGGCCATATTACTGATTCATCATCTATAAGACCTCCATTACTAAGTATTAGACTCCCTTTTTATTCAATCACCCGTGCTCTAAATAGAACAGTCGCGAACCTAGAGTGATCCAATCAGAGCCAATCAGATTCAGCCGCACAGCTGCGCGGACATTGTACGCGTGGTCGGTTCTGTATGCGCACAGCTGACCCGGGCTGATTAAAAGCTTCAAATTAGGTGAAAGAAATCGGGGGTTACAAATTCATATGAAGCTAAGTGATCAGCCACACGTCACAGGAGTGGACGAAAGCTTGCCCACAAAATTCAAGGTTGGTAGAACCTTTAAAAACTACATTAAAGACATACATGGTTATGAACTATAATTACCGGGTACCAATTTAACACCTGGAGAGTAGCAAACGTAGATTAATGTCATGCCGAAGGACATTACCGCGACGGGGCTCGAAATACGAACCATGTGATCCACAGTCCCATGACGTGACCACGATAAATCTACAATGATCATCCTATTTTTTGAACGAAAGAAAATATATTTAACTTGACCTTGTCAAACCATGATTTTAATAGTCATTGCATGGTGATTATAAGGGCCTATAACAAATATTGAGCCTGATTTCCATACCTGCATCAGTTCTGCTTTGTGCAGAACTCAATCCACTGGTTGAGGGCATGGCAAGGTTATCATCATTCTCATAGATTGGTTTCATTCTAATCGACTGCCCTCCTTGTTACACCAAAGTTCGGGAATTGATGTATTCTGAAGCGATGATAGCGAGGTCATCATTTTCTGTAGGTTGTTGATGAAGATATCGCTGATGACGCTATCTTGCTGACCACTGTTGTTTCCCTGAAGTAAGGACTCTGACACGACAACCGTACACATATATTTAGAGAACAAAGGAAAGAAATAGAACATGATTAGCTGCAAAAATAAGGGGAAAAGAGAAAAGGCATTCGAAACGTACGGAATCGGCCAACCTCGTCCATTTCCCCACCCCCTAGAAATACACTTTTTTCTTCTTCTTTGAAACCTCTATGAAAAATGTAGATCTATAATTAATCCACAATTAAGCGTACATGTACGTACTGTTTGTAAACTATACCATTTCGATTCATTAGATATTATCATTCATTAGAAACATAAAAATGAACAGCAGTAATACAAGGGGGACATGGACAAATCAAAACGGGAAAACAAAAATATATAGGTGTGATTTCTAGAAAACAAAAGGTGTTCCAACGCAGTTTTTCAGATTTTTTTTCTGACATCATGGTGTAGCATCTCCGCCCCCTAATGGTGGGTTCCCACTGCCGATCAAACCAACCCGACCAAGCCCGATCAAGCTATTTTGGCCTGGTCGGGCTCGGTCGGCAAGGGCAATCGGGGTCGGTCTACCTTGATCGGTATCGATCTGGCTTCCTACACGACAATTTTGGCATGTCAAAAAATATCGTGTAGGGGTCGAGAAGACAAGCGATCGTACAGCGATCGTGTATTGGTCGAGTAGAGGTCGAGCTGATCGGGAATCGATCGTATAGAGGTCTAGTTTGGTCGCGGTGGATTTTTTCCACCGATCACTACCCGATCATCTCGATTTATACACAACTTCTACACGATTGGTTCCCGATCAACTCGATCAACAACTCAACCGCTTGACGATCGATACATGTCTGCCCTAAACAGTCACTCGACCGAACTCGCTCACTTCTCGACTGCTTCTCGATGACATCCCGAGCACTTCTCGACCACTTCTCGACCGCACTCGATCTTTCCGATCGCAACTCAACTCAATATGAATAATACAGAAGGAACCCAGTAGCACTTGGGGGTGACTTCAATGTTATTAGAGACACGAATTTAGATTATTTTGGACAAGTTTCAAAGAAGCAAACAAAGTTTAGTAAAAAATTTGAAGAGTTCATGGATAGTTATAGATTACGTGATGTATGGAGAAGTAAAAATAAAGATAAAAAGCAATACACGTATAAACAACGAAATCCTTTTATGCAACGTCGCTTAGATTATTGGATCATATCAGAGAATTTAGAGCAAATAACATCCAAATGTGACATTGTTCCCTCTATAGCGCCTGACCATTCAGCATTTAATCTGGTAATCCATAATAGGTCATCGACAAAAAATAAAAATAAAAGATCTTATTGGAAGTTTAATAATAGTCTATTAAGTGACAAGGAATACATTAAGAAGATTAGAGAAGAAATAAATACTTTAAAAGAGAAACTGTATGTTGAAATTAAAGATAAGAGTGTACTTTGGGATTTCATGAAAATGGAAACACGGAAGTTTACAATTAAACTATCAAGAAAAAGGGCGGAGGAAAGGAAAGAAAGAAGAAAAAAAAAGGGAAAATTGGTAAAAGAGATTAAAGACTTAGAAGAGGATGTATTGTCGATTGGACATCACAAAGATATTTCTGAAAATTTGAAAACTAAGAAACAACAACTAAGTTTACTCCACGATTACATCAATGAAGGTTTAAAAGTACGGTCAAGATCCTCATGGTATGAATGTGAAGAAAAGAATACAGCATTCTTCAAACAGTTAATGGAATCAAATAGAAAAAAAAGTATAATAAAGAAATTAAATGGAAATGGAAATACCACTTCTAACGAAAAAGAAATTATTGAAGGAATAAAATCATTTTTTATGGGCAGCTATATAGCAAAATAAATTCTATACAAGATGACACTTTGGACTTCTTTCCTAATAACCTGGCAAAATTGAATAATATATCAGGAGATTCATGTGAGGAAACGAACGTAGAAAGGGAATGCATAGAAATACTAAAAGATATGTAACTTAACCTGGAAATGATGGTTTAAGTGCAGAATTTTATCAGAAATTGTGGCCAGTAATTGGAGATCTAGTTCTTGCATCTTTTAATGAAGCTCTTCAACAGTTATTATCTTGATACATAAAGATGGCAAAGATCCGGAGCTTATTAAGAATTACAGACCGATTTCGTTCCTAAACGTAGATTATAAAATCCTATCTAAGATACTTTCAAAGAGAATACAAGAAGTTTTACCTGAAATTGTTAGTTTTGATCAGTTGGGATATAGGATAGGAACATTGGAGAAGCAATACGAATAATGACGACATGATCTCTCATACTTCTTTTTACAGAGAACACGCTTTTCTGGTGGCCATTGATTTTGAAAAAGCATTTGATTCTGTTTCACATTTATTTTTATATAAGGTTTTCGATCATTTAATTTTGGACCAGGGTTTTGTAAATGGGTTAATAATTTTTATACTAAAGCAGAAAGTTGTGTTATAAATGGATATACATCAACAGGTTATTTCAAGGTTGAAAGAGGAGTAAGGCAGGAGATCCACTCTCTCTCTCTCTCTGTACGCAGACGATATAACGCTTTTCATTAAAGATTCGAATTCATTTAAGGAAATTAAACATATTTTTGAATGTTTTTATAAAATATCAGGCTTAAAGTTAAACAAGGACAAGACATTCATTTTGCCCTTAGGTCCACAATTATCCACTCATACATTTCCGTTTGGGAAGCAAGTAGACATTGTTAAAATACTAGGAATTTATTTTTCAATACACGAAGATATCAAAGAACAAATGAATTATAAAGAAATATTGAGCAAGATTAAAAAACGTTTTACGTGGTGGAAGCAGCGTGATTTAACATTAATGGGGAAAATTCAATTAATGAAAGTATATGGCTATTCTAAATTTATATATTTATCATCATTGATGCCGGTTCCTGAATGGGTGTATAGCGAAATTGAAGAAATATGTTTTGAATTTTTTGTGAAGAAGTAAAGGCAAAATTAAAAGAGCATCATGTTTTTAAACTATCCGCAGGGTGGGCTCAAAATGATGAATTTCCGACTGTTTGTAAAGGCACAGAGAATAATGTGGATAAAAAGGCTTGTAACAGTAACTCAAGCTATCAAATGGAAACATTACTTTAAATATTTAATGAGACCAATGGGCGGGAATTTAATATTTTATTGCAACTATTGGAGAGATACAGTGAAACTCATGTTACCTTCTTTTTATCAGAATCTTCTGAAAGCATGGATAGATATGAAAGAATATGTTAAAACAGAAGAGAGATACAGAGGAATGAAATATTGTATAATAATAATTTTATTCAACTAGAAGGTCAAACTTTATTTGAGGAAAATTTGTTTAAAAAAAATATATATCGACTTCATCACATATGCGATGAACAAGGGTTATTAAAAAAGATGCATATTTTATTGCCATTGGTTTAAGTAAGGAAGAAATTACAAAAGTTAACAAAATCTATTCAATAATTCCTCACGAATGGAAACAGAATGTTCAGCCTGCAAGAAAGTACATCCACTGTGGCCTTAGTTTAGAATTAATATTTGCAAAGAAGGTTTTTAAATTTGAAGAAATAACTGCAGAGATGGTGTATAAAAGTCAAATCAAGAAGAATGCAGAAATCAGCTCAGCATTTCATATCTTAATGGAACTTTATAATATTACAACTAAAGAAGTGGATTTTTTTGTTCAACCAAAGTTGTGCACATTAAACAGTAAACTGAGAGAATTTCAGTTTAAACTTTTGCATAGAATAGTTTATACAAACCATCATTTGCATAGATTTAAATTTCGTACAAACGGTTTGTGTTCGTATTGCAATATTTTGGAGGAAACCTATCAACATGTATTTTTTTAATGTAATATAATAAAAGATTCTGGGAAAAATGTGCTTATAAACTCAATTTACCAATTCTAAGAAACTGTCGTGGAAAGAAATTTATATTGGAATAAATGGGAGTAATATGAAATCGGAGCAATTACTAAACCACATTCTGATTTTGATTAAATTGATGATTTTTAATAGTAGAGAGAAGGAAGCCTCCAAATGTAGATGAAGTAAAAGATAAAATTCTCGAAAATAGGAAAGAGGAAAAAACTTGCAATGGAAAGGGATACTCTTTCAATTCACTTTAAAAAAATGGGAGACCTTGGAAAGTTTTGTGTAATATTAATTAACTTTAAAAAAAGCAACTTCCCAACCCTCCATTCCAGCAGTATTTCTTTGCTTTATGTTTATATTTGTTTGTTTTTGTTTTGTTTGTTTGTTTGTTTGTTGTTGTTTTTTTTTGGGGGAGTTGTTTTTGGTTGTTTTTTGGTTGTTTTTTAATCTTTATCTCTCTCTTTGGGGGAGTTTGTCTCTTTTCAGAGGTAGTACTTTTTAAACAATATTTTGACAGACTGTAATATTTCATGTACAAGCATTTATTTTTTTGTTTTAATTCAACAGATATTCGTTTTTTCTTCAAAGAAGCACAAAATGAACATGAAATGACCACGGAGATGTGACTAAGTATTTTATCATTATTATTATTACTATTATTGTTTTAAACGAATAAGGAAATGTATGAAAGAGTTGTTTTGTTTAGCAATTGATGTTCAGAATAATACTTTTGAATTGTATTTTGATTATTCTTAGTTGTATTTTGATTGTTCTGAGTATGATGTAAATTTCATGATTTCGGTTATATATATTGCCTCTGGTATTGAGAAAATAAAACACCTTATAAATATTAAAAAAACAAGGACACAATTACGTGCTGATCTAATCACATTTCTTCGTACCGGTATATTGATACTAATTAAGTTAATCGCTTCTAGAATTGGTAGTAACATGTGACTGCGACACGTGCAGCTCTTGACAGTTTGTTTGAAAAGGCAAATAAAATTAATGTTTTAAGTATCATGTGCAATACAGTACTTTGGCAAATGGCACTGGGTCTGCAGGGGAAGTTTAAAGAAATGTGGAATGCATTGACTTCGAAATAAGCCTTTAGCCTTCTTGAGTGTCTGAGATGAACTGAACGCTGATCAAAAATGAGTACTGTACCATCAGCTGACGATAATATTTTGTGCAACCACTCAATTCACGAGTCATCTTGGATCCCTGTTCGAACAGGTCGATCTGCTCGGGCCGAGATTGTGTAGAGATCGTGTGTACGTCTAGTTGGTCTAGTAGGGATCGCGTTGGGATTGTATGTAGATCGGAATGATCGAGAAGAGATCGAAGTTGTGGTCGACTATACGTCGTGCAGGAGTCGTGAATGGTCGAATGTGGGTCGTCAATGGTCGAATAGCGGTCGGGAAGAGCTTGTGTTTAGGCATGTGGTCGGGATTGGTCGGGGGAAAATGGGTGATCGGGCTTGATTGGGCTTGGTCGGGTTGGTTTGATCGGCAGTGGGAACCCACCATAATGAAACAGGATGAATAGGATTGCGTCTCATATGCCTCCTGTGACCTGTAATATCTGACCTCTTGAACCCATATGCTTTTCATTTAATGTTTTAGTGCTTTTACATACTTGAGCCCAGTTTGGTCGACATTAGTTTGTATTTTGTAAAATTATCACAGTAATTAGATATTTTCTGGGATTTTTACACTTTTAAGATTCTATAATCTTAATGACCTCTTACACCTGAAATCTAATCATTTCATCCTTGTAAGCTCATACATACTTCTTCCAAGATATTGCTTCAATGCTTTTGAAGTTAACGCTGAAACAAGATAGTTTTTTATCATTTTTTGTGTGAAAAAAAGAAAGATTCATGACTTTCTTTCTATGTCTGACCTTTCCCCTTTACAGCCCCAAAATAATAAGACATACTTTATCCAAGTTTGGTTTCAATTACTTGAATTAATGATTTTCAAGCTATTGCAGTGAGGAGATATTTTCTGGTATTTTGAAAAATCCTTATGACCTGTGACATTTGACGTCTTTATAACCAAAAATGTAATCCCTTCATCCTGCATGCTCATACATACTTCATCCAAATTTTGTTTGAATTGCTTCGATGCTTTTCAAGTTATCGTGGTATATTTATTTTCTTGTATTTGTTTGTACTTTCAAACATTTTTGATGACTTTCTGACTATTGACATTTCCCATCTATCACTAATCAGTTCATCCTTGCATGGTACTTCATTAAAAGTTTGTTTGGATTGCTTTAATACTTTCCAAGTCGGTAATGAAATACTATCTGTATTTTCAAACAACTTTTTGAGTCTGAGACCTTTAACATTTCACCTCTTATACACACAATCAAATCAGTTCATCTATGCATGCGCATACTCTATTCAAATTTGGCTGAAATCCATGTAATTTTCTCAAGTTATCGCCGTAACATTAAGCTTGACCGACGGACAAGCCAAAAAACATATGTAATGCCTCCATGCATAATCTTCGCTGGCAGAGGCAGAAAAACAAAAAAGGCAGGTACCTCAGGTTTTTATTTGGTCTATTTCGTTTTTACTAACACTATTCATTAACGTTAGGTTGCCAACAAAAATTCATGTAACTCGTTCTCTCTTTCTATATCACCCTCTACTCTCCAAGCTAACTCACGCCACGTGATGAAACCACTGATTCGATAAAATGAACAGACTCAAGGTCAAGATAAAAGTGAAAAATGTATAGGACTAGTTGGGGAATTCTGATTTGTGTATACATAATATTTAATTCATGAAGTATGTTTGAAAGTTCTCATGCTTATGTAATTTTAAATATAATTCTATAATTCCTGAGAATAGTTACTTAATTGATTTTTTTTGTAATTGATTCATAACCCCAATGTTTCTTCCCCTTTATTTCTTGCCCAATTTCATCCTGGATTTTTTAAAATCTATAACTGGACGAGTCTGGCTGTCAAAACTCCCACACAAAATTCTTACCTTTGCTAGTTATACTACAGTTTGAAAATTGATGAAGAGCAGCAAAAGTGCTTCTACATCCATGCATGTTTTTACTGCCTGAGCACTGACTTTTCGTATTACCTGTGAGGATGCAGCCAAGGAATCTAGTTCAGTGAAGAAATCATCATATAAATATTCATCCTTATCGATCGTTAAGTGTGTAAGGCAGGGTAGAGAGCAGAGAAACTTGGCTAGCTGCTTGGATGCCGAATGACTTAGTACCTCATTTGACATGTACAACATCAGCCTCAAATGTAGGCTGACTGTTTGGATCTGTAGGGATAGAAAATTTATAATTTGTATATGTTTCAGTTGATTTCTATACCTACATTAGCCAAATTGTGGTAGGCACCCCCGGATATTTTTTTGAAGGGGAAGGTTGTCGATTGACAGAATTAAGATTTTACAACTGAATGGCATATGTAAATCATGAAGCATGAAATTGGGAAAATAGTGGAAACCATTACAATCTGTACTCTCACATTGAGAATTCATATAATCACAGCAGATGATCCAGGATTCCGAAGAGCGGGGGCGGAAAAAGATATATCTGATGAGCAAGAAAATAGGAGGGAAAAATGGTAATTGGGGCGGTAGCATATTGTATGAGTGAAAAGTACAGTAATTAAGAACCTTTAATACTAAGCTACATGTAGAAATTTGTCTTAGTCAATTTTTTTTTACTGGAGATGAAGAAGCTCGATCAGCAATCTCTTCGCAGAAATTATCATGAAAGAAACAGGAGTCAATATTCAGGTCTGTTAGATGATGCAGGAGACTGAGAAACTTCCTCAGACAACAGGATGCTAATTTGTCATCGTGCAGGTTCAAGTCGCAAAACCATAAATACAAATGAATGATGTACATAAATCATGAAGCATGAAATGGGGAAAGGGGAGTGGAGACCCTTATATTAATAGTCTGTACTCTCACATAATCACAGGAGATGATCCAGGATTCTGAAAGGGGAAAAAAGGGGGAAAATCTAATGAGCAAAATGCTCACTAATAAATTGTTCCATATGAAATAAATATACCCACAAAATGAAAACAGAGATACATACAAATCAGCTTTTAGAATACGGATGGATTGCTCTATTCCAGAGACAAAGCAACTCCTCCAGACAGCAGGATGCTCATTGGTCATCATTTATATATGGATAAAGTCCCCCCTACTTTTGGTAGAGTAAAACTAATAATGTCAAGTATTCAGCCTTCAATTTTTGAATCTATGGAAATACAACCGAATATGCCGTACGCTGGGGAAGTCATGCAGGAGGAAATGTGGATAATAGATAGTTTCTTTTATACGAAACTATAAAATCATCAATTAAACTGGTGAAAGCATAGATTAACAAATTTCAGGGTTATCAGTAATAAGTGTAAGGCACACTACTGAAAACAAATCCCATTCGATTTAGATAATGCTTCACTCGTACTAGCCCATCTGATGTTTATCTTTTATTTATTTTTAAAGATGTTACACTCATGGAAAAGTGTTAAGAATATTTACGGCAATTAATTCGTAATGCTATCACACAACTTCAGGTTTAACCAAAAAAATAAAAATATTTCGCATCTTTTGTTTTTCTCCTTCTTTTTATTAATAAACAATACATTTTACCTGAGATGAAGAAGCTCGATCAGCAATCTCTTTGTAGAAATCATCATGAAGGGAGCACGAGCGAATCTCCAGGTCTGTAAGATGAGGCAGGAGACTGAGAAATTTCCCCAGACAGGAGGATGATGGTGGATCATTGCGTAGGTTCAAACCATTAACCTTTAAAATCTGAATCTGTGCATATAGAAATACAAAAGAATAACGTACGTGAATCATGAAGCATGACATGGGGAAAATAATGGAACCCTGAAAGTTGACATTCTAAGGCAATCCCAAATTTTGAGATAATTACATCAATAGAAAGTTTTTAACCCCCAGAATAACACTAAATGGCGTTCAACCGAAAAAACAAGTTCAGAATAGTGAATTTATGCGAGTAAACTCCACTAAAATCTCGAAGTCGGAAACGCGGAAATGCACGGAGAAACCGGGTCCTATATTTTTGACGTCACAACCGGGGATTAGTTTGCAGGCACAAACCCTGGTCAGTCGTAAAAAAGAGTCTGCACTATAAGACTACCATAGGCCCTGTACTAGCTACAGCTGCTCCTGACACAACTAGTAGGTAGCTGGGCTAGGCTTCTCTCAAGGCACAATGATTTTTTGATAAAGTGTCAAATTAGGGTCTGTGCTTGCAGACTAACCGGGGATCATGATCATGGGCTTAGTGAGGATGAATGGCAATGATTTGCCCACGTAAATGCTATCCTGTCAGAGCTTAGAATTTTTCTTTTTAACGAGTTTATGTGAAAGATTTTCTGTTTTTATATGAATGAAGGATAACTAAGCTGATTTCTTTTGATATCCTCACATTATCCTTTTTGGTAGTTTAATTACTGCTTGGGAAACAAGGTTAAATAATATGCACGTATATATAGGCGGGTGTACATGGACATTATCTTGTCATCAGATAAGGTACAGGAGCAGTTTTAATATATCAAACTTGAAGTTTGAAGGAGATCAAGCTTCCTCTATTTAGCTGACGATGTATATGCATGATTAGTGATTGAACGATATTTATCCGTTCGTGAAGCGAGCGGAATCGGCAGGTAAGACCAGGCCGCTGCTCTCGGAACATACGAGCGCTAGGCAGGCGCGTACGCAGCGGGGAGGGGGAGGGGGAGGGGAGGGGGAGGGGGAGGGGGAGGGGAGGGGAGGGGGAGGGGGTTAAACCCACCTCAATTTTTTTTGATGAGTGTGTGGAAAGAGGATGTGGAAACCCCCTTACTTTTTTCAAGTGTAAAAAAAAATATGTATTCTTCCGCCCCAGCCCCCCGCTTATTCAGCGGCCGGCTGAGTCGTTGCGAAATTTTAGGCGCGATTTTCAAATTTTAAACCCCTTGAAAAAATCCTGCGTACGCTATAATGGCGCTAGGTATCTGTATATCGGCAATTGCAAGAGAGTGAGAGCGACTTAATTACCAGCTAAGGAAAAACTTCTCCATCGTCTATTCCCCCGCTTGTACTTGCGTCCTCCCAACTTCCATCGTCCTCGCCTGCACTCTCGTCCCTTTCTCCTTCATTATACTTTCATCATCTTAATTCCTCCATATATAGACTCTTCAAAATCCATAAAAAGATCGTTCTGGTCAAACTCTCCAGCCATTATCAATTGATATAATTATATAATATTTACGTGTACGTGCGTACGTGTATATATTTATATATTTATTTATATTATAATTTGAGTGAGGAAATCCTTTGAAATTTAAAAACTTTTAGGGTTTTGCATGCCTCGGGTTGAAGAAATTGCACGTGTCATTCGTTTGGACTGCAGATCACTGTGAAGCTTGGGATTTTTTAAATAAGTTGTTTGAAATCTCGAAATGAAATATAAAAACTCAAAATAGTTCCTGAAAGAGGATGGCAACAGATATCGGTACTTGTACTGTTCAGCAAATGTACACTCTTCAAATTGAGAATAATAAAATAAGCGATACCTTCAGCATGTATAAAAGAATGGTTCCGCGAGAGAAAATGTCTGTACTGGTCTATGGGATTTCTTCTCGCAACGTTTTCACTGATAACTGAAATAAGCAACAATTTCATAGTACCGTTGCGTTCGCTGGTACCTTCATCTACGTGGAAAACGAATACGAAAGCTGTGATTATTTACGCGCGCTCAATCTATGTATTTGGTTAATCTACTTTTTTGTTCGCGTTGATCTGATCATGTGAAAATTATACAGCTGTGAAAATTCCCAGTTGTGAACATTAATGAAATTACAAATATATTTTGATTTTCTGGGACAGGATAAGATTTTGTTACATCTGTAGTGACCATATACGACCCTTGATATTAATTTTATAATCTATATATTGTTTGATAGTGTGGTTTGTTCGGGGGTTTGTTCCTCGTGAGATCGTCAAGTTAAAAAGTACGACCCCCGTCCTGGGAGTTCTACACATCAGTTGATCAGTGTCCTCTTAACTTCTTCTGGTACTGTATTGCAAATTTGGTAGTTCTATATTTCTTAGGTGCTGAATGTACGTTAAAAAAGAAATAACATGATTAATGATGAGAAACACGTCAACAAATAGGACAAAAGTTTAAAATGAAAGGCACATAAAACAATTTAAGTTTCTCTAGTTTGTCTTCCTTTTTAATTTAATCAAGGTTTCAAGATAACATGAACAAATAGTCGTATACCAATTAATATCTATCAACAAATTCATAATTTTCCAAAGTTATGCCATAATTATTATTGAGACATATTTTTGACAGCTCAAAATGATAAATTTAAAAAATAGTGACTACACGACATATATCTTGACACGATGTAATATATAATAGTGTAAGAACATTTCCATTTGAGTAATAGTGGATGCTGGAATCATTAACTGAAATGCAAGATTCTATGAATGCTGTATCTATACGATACGGCCGGACTAAAATTAAGAAACCAAATTACATTCCAAAAAGTAGCCCCCGCCATGAAAAGAACTCCCATGAGAAACCTCAAGGGGGCTTTTTGTAAATTAAAAAAGAGCCCCGGCCTTGGAAGAAAAAAAAAATTGATGGTTGATTGTCACAAAAAGTAACTACACTCCTAAACAATTGCTCATAATTTTATAACGTAGAATCGTTTCAAGATTTCGTCTTGCAAAAATATTTCTATGGTAGTTAGGAAAAACATGTGTAACATTAAGAGGTTATCATTGATCCATGGTTGAATAAGCATACATTAATGAATTTTTATTTTCATATTTAAAAGTTCGAAAAAGTATTATTATCATTGCAGTTTACTGAGTATTAAACAATTTCAAAATGCACTGTTTTACAATTGCAAATAATGCATTTAACCACATGTACCATTTACAAATAAATATGGATGGAATATCAAAAAGTATTGTTTCATATAATCAATGCATTTAGTCATGTGCTGTTTCACAACAATGTACAGGCACGCACAGTGTCCTGTGACTTTTCAATTGGGCCATTTTGTCTTTAATCTGTGCTCATTCAGCCATACAGTGATGGATATCTCTGATTTTCACACAAAATGTACCTAACGACTCTACCAATATTGTGGTAAGATGACATTGTGATACATTTTAAGGGTTTCGAAATTATGAGCAATTCTTCAGGGGGTAGTTAGTAGTTACTTCTTGTGTTCTGTTTACATGTACATGTATGTGTAAATGTAGTGTTACCACCTGCAAACAGATTGGCTCATTTAAATCATTTTTCTTTGAGGCAAATTTTAATTAAAAAAACCATGAAAATACAAAAAAAATATCTGATATATTTTGTTCACTATTTATGTCTTTTTTACTCCTTTTTGTCGGGGTAAATGCGCTACTTTTACTAGTATAGACGGCATCAAATCACCTAAAAATAAGAATTGATTTATTATTGTGCATGTATTAGTTGCACACGATCTGGAAGCGTCATAGTGTAGTGGTTCTAGCTGACTCATGTCTTTCAATCATAAGGTCGTGAGTTCGAATCCCACTCCAGGACGTTGATTTCCTTCAGCAAGAAATTCATCCACATTGTGATGCACTAGCTCCACCCAGGTGAAGTAAATAATGGGGACGTGGTAGGAATTTATTCCTTGAAACGCAGAGCGCGTGACAGCTGCTCTGCTAAAGCCATGCAGGGTAAGTATGCTGCATTATTGCAGAGCGCTTAGAGACTTCCAACAAAGTAAGTGTTAGGCGCTATATAAGCACATATCATTATTAATTAAATTCTGTATAGGATAGCATTCACCAACATCTTTTGTTTTGTTTTTTCCAATCCACCATTCAACATGTCAACTCTCAAGTACGTCCTTTCAACACCTCGCGCGCGAAAGGCCGCCAAAGGCGGCCCTTTCGCGAGTAATGTATAAAGCTAGCTAGGCCGAACGCGAAAAACAAAGCCAAACGACCGGATCTACTTTGATATTAATACTATGAAATATTAGGGGAAGGTGAAGAATTGTACATAGAGTTATGTATCATTGGAATTTTCAGCCTCTGAAACAAAATAGCAGAAATTCGTATCTCTCTGCACATGCTTTTCTATAGAACATCCGGGTACGTGAATATACTCTTTCCCGGTTGTTACATCACCAATAGTGGACGAGCTCCGTGACAGATTTTTTAAGGCAAAGAGAGGATGCTATTTTTCGACATTTCAATTGAGGATATCCAATAGCAAGAAGATTTTTGTGATATGCTATATGTAAATGAACAACTTATGAATAAGATATGCTTGACGTAGGTACCAAATTAATGGACATTTATTCTCTTAGAATGTCTATAGTCTGTACTGTCACATTAAGCATTCACATAATTACAGAAGATGATCCAGGATTATAAAGGGAGGGAGGCGGCGGAAAGAAAGTTGATGAGCAAGAAAAAGGGAGTAAGAAATATGGTAATTGGGGCAGTAGCATAATTTATGGGGGAAAAACATATTAAAAATCTTTAATACATTGCTACACATAGAAATTTGTCAATCAAATTGGAGAAAGCAGGGATTTAACAAATTTGCATAATTATCAGTGTATCCTCAGGTACTATGAATGCATCTGATTCGACTCAGAAATACTAGCACATCTATAGTTTATTCTGTATTTGTTGTTGTTGTGATTTTACATGACTGCTGAAAAAAGAGTTGTGCCTGTATCCAGAAAAATGACATCATTTACATGTATTTGTCTTCTTTACATGTATTCTCAGTACGAAGAACAAGAATAAAATGTTTACAAATTACTCACATCTCCTCAGTTTTGCATTGCATTTGTAGTTATATTGATGAGGAAATACTGTAATTGGAGCAGAAGCACATTGTACAGGGGAAAATTATTTTCGAATCTTTCATATGAAACTAGAAATTCATCAGTCAAAATGGTGAAATCATAGATTAACAAATTTCAGCGTTTTCAGTTAGTGTTATAGGCACACTACTGAAAACAAATCCCATTCGATTTAAATAATGCTTCACTCATACTGGCCCATCTTTTGTTTATCTTTAATTTTTCACTTGATTTTTGAAAAAGATGTTACACTCATGAAAAAGTATTAAGAATATTTGCGCCAATTTAGTCGTATACCTATCAGACCGTGGCAACTTCAGGTAAATAAAAAGACGACAATCTTTTGTTTTCCTGCTTATTTTAAAACAATTCATTTTACCTGAGATGAAGAAGCGTGATCAGCAATCTCTTTGTAAAAATCATCATGAAGGGGACACTTGCGAATATTCAGGTCTGTAAGATGAGGCAGGAGACTGAGAAACTTCCCCAGACAGTAGGATGCTGATTGATCATCGCGTAGGTACACATAGTCAACCTTGAACCTCTGAATCTGTGCAGGGAAAAACAAAAGAATGACATACGTGAATCGTGAAGCATGACATGGGGAAAATCTCACCATTTAGCCATTCTATGTGGTTATAAAACACATGTTTATGCTTTAATCACTCTTTTCATATTATGGAATGTCGCTTAACTTGCAAATTTCTGTTTTTCATTTTGTATATAACCCTGTAATTGTTTTTGTTTGTTTGTTTCTTGTTGCTGTTTTAATGTATCTTTTTTTACTAATATGTAATTTACCTTTATTAATATGTGAAATAAATGAATAAAAAAGTAAAAATAGACGCAGTAGTGTGCAAATGCTACAATTTATCAAAGAGTGGGGAGAAATACTTTTTGCATTCCATGAGACAATAAACAATTTCTAAGTAAAGCTATCATCTAGTAAAAGTGCTCCAAAATGTACTTTCATCCTCCAAAGGCATAACATTTCTCCTTCAATAATGGTAGTCATGCACAACAAGTAGTAGAAGTTAAGACTGTAGAAACCTGTCTCACATAGTCGCCAAAAGCGAGAGGCTGAGGTTTCCTTCCAACGGGGCATTTTCATTTCTGCCCCCTACCGTCATCTCTCTACAAAAGAGGGGGCAATTTGTTTTTGTTGATATTTCTTCCATCTTATTCACAAGATAAAATTAAGCCATCAATCATTGTGCATCATTTCTAACATATTAATTTTGTGTTGATGAAAGACCGCAACTAGAAACTCATGCATGTGCCCACAGGTTTATTGACGAGTGCCAGAGTGATGCAAAATGTATCTTTTTTGACATATTTGGAATTGTGGTGACGCGAAAATTATTATTTCTTAAAAGGGTGCCGTGACTGAAAAAAGGTTGAAAAAATGGACAGCTACTGAAAACACACCCGATTAGATGTAGATAATATTTCCATCGATTGTTTATCTTGTATTAATGTATTTCTTCACCTGATTGGTGACAAAGTGTCATTCATGGAAAAAGCGTCAAGAATATTTACGCAAATTTATTTGTATTCCTATCCCGCAACCTCAGGTTTTAAAAAAGAAACTAAACATTTCCCATCTCTTTTTATCTGTTTTATTATTATTTTTTTTAAACCTGAGATGAAGAAGCTCGATCAGCAATCTCTTTGTAGAAATCATCATGAAAGATACATGAGATAATATCCAGGTCTGTAAGATGAGGCAGGAGACTAACAAACTTCCCCAGACAGTAGGATGCTGATTGATCATCGCGTAGGTTCAAATAGACTACCTTGAACGTCTGAATCTGTGCATGGAAATACAAAAGAATAACATACGTGAATCGTTAAGCATGACTATGGGGAAAATAAAGGAACCCTTAACACGTTGACTACTGCATTGTGAAAGTCCCATAGGCTTAACACAGGGACCACCAGGTTCCAGTAGGTAAAGGGTTAATATGGTATGTACTGTTACATTAAAGGGCAATTCAACCCTTGTATTAAGTTGATTTGTATGAAAGCAGAAAAATAACAGAAACAGACTGGCAAAAGTTTGAAATGAATCGGACCAATAGTGAGGAAGTTATGAATGTTTGAAATATGAGGTCACTAAGTCTATGCGAATCTCAAATTGGTAGTTTGGTCAGTGGATTGTGACGTAGGACGAGGACTACTCTCTAGATCTCAGTGGTGCATTTGCCGTGTACAAAAATATCATTAATTTCTGTTATTCTCGTAAGTTCCTTCTCCCTTGGGGCACTACCTAATATATATTGTAGATGCGTATTATTAAAGGTCTTCTTAAAAGAATAAACCCTCCTGAGCCATGATTTTTTGAAAAATTTAAATTTTAGTCATTTTATATGTTGGAACAGATAGGAAAGTAGTCCGACACTACATCACATTGACATTACCGCTTTAGCCAACCTGAAGTGCCCATACGTATAGTGATTACAACTTTCAAATATTCATAACTTTCTTATATTTAGTCAGATTTATTAGAAATTTTCACCAGTTTGCTTCTCTGATTTTTTCTGCTTTCTTTTAGAATAGTTGTCTATTCGGGTTGAATTTCCCTTTAAGCATTCATATTTACAGAAGATGATCCAGGGTTTTGGTTTGAGGGGGGGGGAGGAAGCATATGGAAACCTTGTATCATCCGCTCAATCTGACTTGCGTGCATAGAACAAATAAGCATTTTTGCATGAAAAAGTGAAGTTTTTACAAAAGTGCTTTCTGTCCAGCATTGGGGTGCCCAGGAGTCACTTGGGTAACCTTTCAAAAAGTATATAATGAAAAAATAATATGCACTTTTTCTGTACTTTTGTCGGAAAAAACATAGTAATCCAGCACAATGTCGTTTCTTTGTACGTTGCATGGAGATTAGGAAAATAGTGAGTTTCAATTGCTCTCACAAGTCCTCACTTGTTCCATTGTGGTCAGGCGGCTAATAAATATACTAATCGTTAGCTTTCTTCTCGGGTATTAAATTTGTTTTGATTGGTTGTATATTTTTATCGGAATTTACTCATTTACATAATGCCAGATGAAGCCATGAAGCCAGTAACCCGTAACCACAGAACTGTAAATATACGTAGAAGGCTCACAGTGGTTCGAAAAATGTGGCCAGCGCTCGTACGTGTTCACGTGATATCCGCAGCCTAACCGCAGGCTTGCAAAAACACGTCTATTTCATTAATACGGCGTACTCGGACCGGTTTGACCCCTACCGTAGAGCTCTCCGAGAAGGCACATTTTCAAACGACGATATCTCCTTCATTTTATCACTTTTTTGCGCTCTGTTTTTTGCAATATCATAGTAAATATCTGGAGTTACTTAATATTTACTATGATATTCATTTATACGTACGAATCCTGTAAATAATTCAATTTCCACGTTAAAAAATTTGTTTTTTTACAAAGATAAAAACTTTGAAAACAACTCGAATTTTGACACATAGTTTTATTTTTGAGCCCAAATGAAAGTATTACGTATAGAATCGAAATTTATTCCTCTTTCCGAAAATATAAACATGGGGGTGTAAATGTTTTAATATGGGTCATGATCCAGCAAAATCTAACCCAACTACAATGTGAAAAACTCATCAAAACATGACTGTTCAGAAGAGACGATATCCTGCTCTGTGATTGGTCAGTCAGCGGCCGAGAGGAATTACGTCATTCCCTTCGGACTGGGATGGCTGCTAGCTAGCACGCAAAATAACTATCAAAATGGAATTTATTTCATATACAGTCATTATTATTTGTAGTTTTAGGGTTCACATGAATGAAACATATTAGTGTTAATTTGTGGGGATATCCAAAAAACGAGAATTACTCTCATACACCTACTTTTGAACGGAAATTCAGTCAAGATAAGATCACTGCAGTCCCACGTACTGCATTACAAGTGTTTTGGAAGAAATGTTGAGTACTACGTACTAGTAGTGATTTACATACAGGCATTTTAAAAAAACCTTTTTGCCTTCTTCCAGTATGTGCTAGTGTGCTTAGGATTTATGACATTGATAAGGGATACAGTTTGTAGATATTTACAAATATTATGTTCAAAGGTTTTAACGTTTTACTAGTAGGTGGCAATATTTATATAGTCGATACAGGGCCAAACGGTTCACGAATGTCAAAGTGCTTCAGAAACACTAAAATGAGGCCCTAAAAATCGTACAGAAGGGGGTGTTGGTCAATAAATTCATTCATCTCCACCTACCTAGCCTCCAAATGACAGTGTAATACAAATTTAATGATAAATAAATAATTGTTAAAAGTAAACAATTTGGAAATTAATTTTGTTTGTTTTGTTGCGTACAAGCAGAGCAAAAAATAAGCAATCCCCCTTTTTCTGACACAATTTTATTAGTCATAAACAATGCGTGTATCACAAACAGTGCCACATAAATATCCAGTACATTTAAAACACAAAACAATCACACAAAAACATACATATATAAATACAATTACAATCATACTGTTTTAGTAGCTTTGTTTCAGATGAGTATTTATTTATATTATTATTATCATCATACATACAACAATTCGTCTCCGTACGTGAAAAGCAAATTTCGCTTTTGTGCGAAAGTCACGTGACACAGCATGCAGCTTTATCGTACCTCATTCTAATAATTTTTCGGATTTAGCCCCAACTTTGACTCAAAATTTGACACATAGTTTTTATTTTTGAGCCCCAAAAAATTTGGTGTCAAAATTTGCGCCACATTATTTGCTTTCTAGTGCACATAAAATTTATTTAATCCATGTTTAATATAGGTCAGGATCCAGCAAAGTTTGAGGGCATGCAAAAGCTTTTTTTTTTCAATAACCCTTCTTTGAAGCAACATAACTTTGCACAAATACATCATATTTGGTCAGAAAATGAACGAAATGATACATTGATTATTGTTCTTCAAAATTACTATGACATGTGTCGGCAGGAATCCTATTTGTGCTTCAGGCCAGCGGTAATACACGACGTGCATATTTCACTATTAAACAACAACAAGACTTTCCACTTTAGAACGCTAGATCGAGGGCCTTATTAATGAAATCCCCTCTACAATACAGGGCCGTATGGCAAGCCGTTTTAACATTTATTCATATTTCTTGATATCAAGAATTCTATTCTTGATATCAAAAAATGAATTCTTGATATCAAGAAATCGAATTCTTGATATCAAGAATTCAATTCTTGATATCAAGAATTACCATTGCTTTACAACGTAAAATTATTTCTTGATATCAAGAATTCGATTTCTTGATATCAAGAATTCATTTCTTATCAAGAACTCAATTCTTGATATCAAGAATTCATTTCTTGATATCAAGAAATCGAATTCTTGATATCAAGAAATCGAATTCTTGATATCAAGAATTAAATTCTTGATATCAAGAATTGTTGTAGTGAATGATTTCGAACGCAAAAGTATTACACGAATTCATACTGAGCGCGCCGTTTTAACATTTATTCCTATTCTGATTTCGAACGCAAGAGTTGCGCAGGAATTCATCCTGCCTGACCGGTGCGGTGTGGGTTGTCGAAAGTCAATGTATCGCGAGAATTCAACTAATGCAAGAATTCATGTTGCCAGTTTGCAGTGCATTCCCAGCTAGCACAAAAACATTATAAGAACATCATGATAATGTTTGGCTAAACATTTGGGAAATGTTTTGTTCAAATGTTAAAATCATATGAAAATGTATGGTCTTGTGATTATCAAGAAAACATTTTTATAACGTTAGACACCAACATCAATAAAACATAATAAAAATGTTTTTTAACATTAAGCTTAGACATTATAACACTATCGATTTGATATTATCAAAAATGTTGATAAAACATATTAATGATATCTTTAAAATGTTAGAAGGAAATGTTATAAAAATGTCAACCATCTATTTCTAAGACCATACATTTTGATATGATTTTAACATTTCCTAAAAACATTTCAATATTGTTATTCTCAAATGTTTTTATTATGTTATTTTAGAAATGTTAATGAAATGTTGTAATGATATCTTATTAATGTTTGAAGTAAATGTTATAAAAATGTCAGCCATCTATTTCTAAGACCATACATTTTGATATCATTTTAACATTTCATAGAAACATTACAATATTGTTATTCTCAAATGTTTTTATTATGTTATTTTAGAAATGTTAATAAAATGTTGTAATGATATCTTATTAATGTTTGAAGAAAATGTTATAAAAATGTCAGCCATCTATTTCTAAGACCATACATTTTGATATCATTTTAACATTTCATAGAAACATTTCAATATTGTTATTCTCAAATGTTTTAAATATGTTATTTTAGAAATGTTAATGAAATGTTGTAATGATATCTTATTAATGTTTGAAGTAAATGTTATAAAAATGTCAGCCATCTATTTCTAAGACCATACATTTTGATATCATTTTAACATTTCATAGAAACATTACAATATTGTTATTCTCAAATGTTTTTATTATGTTATTTTAGAAATGTTAATAAAATGTTGTAATGATATCTTATTAATGTTTGAAGAAAATGTTATAAAAATGTCAGCCATCTATTTCTAAGACCATACATTTTGATATCATTTTAACATTTCATAGAAACATTACAATATTGTTATTCTCAAATGTTTTAAATATGTTATTTTAGAAATGTTAATGAAATGTTGTAATGATATCTTATTAATGTTTGAAGTAAATGTTATAAAAATGTCAGCCATCTATTTCTAAGACCATACATTTTGATATCATTTTAACATTTCATAGAAACATTACAATATTGTTATTCTCAAATGTTTTTATTATGTTATTTTAGAAATGTTAATAAAATGTTGTAATGATATCTTATTAATGTTTGAAGAAAATGTTATAAAAATGTCAGCCATCTATTTCTAAGACCATACATTTTGATATCATTTTAACATTTCATAGAAACATTACAATATTGTTATTCTCAAATGTTTTAAATATGTTATTTTAGAAATGTTAATGAAATGTTGTAATGATATCTTATTAATGTTTGAAGTAAATGTTATAAAAATGTCAGCCATCTATTTCTAAGACCATACATTTTGATATCATTTTAACATTTCATAGAAACATTACAATATTGTTATTCTCAAATGTTTTTATTATGTTATTTTAGAAATATTAATAAAATGTTGTAATGATATCTTATTAATGTTTGAAGTAAATGTTATAAAAATGTCAGCCATCTATTTCTAAGACCATACATTTTGATATCATTTTAACATTTCATAGAAACATTACAATATTGTTATTCTCAAATGTTCTTAAAATGTTAATTTAGAAATGTTTACAAGATGTTGTAATGATATCTTATTAATGTTTGAAGGAAATGTCATAAAAATGTCAGCCATCTATTTTTAAGACCATACATTTTGATATTATTTAAACATTTAATAAAAACATTTGAATGATGATATCCCCAAATGTTTTTAAAATGTTAATTTAGAAATGTTGACAAGATGTTGTAATGATATCTTACAGATGTTTGAAGGAAATGTTATAAAAATGTCAGCCATCTATTTCTAAGACCATATATTTTGATATCATTTAAACATTTAATAGAAACATTACAATGTTGTTATACGTAATGTTCTTAAAATGTTACACAGAAATGTTGTTTAAATGTGCAGTACATTCAGAAGCTATCACATTTTTATAACATTTCCGCATTCATACATCTTCCAAATATGTATACAAATGTCCTGATTTTTGTGTTTCTAATATTTTCACATAGTCTACATAAATACATGAAACATTAAGTGAAAAAAGGAGTATAAAAATGCTTCAGTCAAAATTACATCAAAATCTTTTAATCATGACAAAATGTTGAAAACAATCTGAGTAATGAACAAGAATAATTTTAAACATAATGATTTCACTTAAATGACGGAAGTTGGTAACTTTCTATTATAAAATACATATATACAAGGGAAGATTTACCGTACACAATTATTTCTGTAATCAGCAGAAATAAGTACATGTATATCCAAATTTTTGGGTCGATTTGTTGTCACACAACAAGTAATGAAATCAAAGTGAAAGTGTTCAGCATGCACCAAGGTAATGCCAATTATTTAGTCCCATGTATTAGGAGAGACCGGGAGAAATGGAACATTTTTCTTCACTTTCAGAAATATTACCGATTGTAACTATGCAAATATTCGGACTAAACCAAGTACATGTATGTTTGTATATTAAAAGACTACACAGTGTATCCCAGAAAACAAAAGAAACTGGATTTTATGGCAACATTTTTCATGTCATGATAATAATTTCCGTAATGAGATGTATATGTGTGAAAAGCTCCGCTTCTTATTTGATGCATAATTTATTATTCATATTTCACGCATGATTGCATTACAAAAATAGAAAGTGGTGGTACCAAAATTTCATTTGCACAAAGAAATTGTAACTTTGAGTTAATTTGTAGGGTAGTAAAGATACTTTTTTTGGATAAAGAAACACATCACATTAAAATTAATAATTTTCTCTTTTATATGACACTTCATGCATATAAAATGAATGAAGTATGCTCGAGATTTGTGCAATACTTTTATATGGAATTGCTAGCTCATGCTTAGATTTGATTAATAACATAATTTACATCTGTATAAGTCAATCTCTGATTGTATATTATATATTTATTGTATTTTTAATAGAAACGCTGAACGTTCTCTTACACTCATTTAATTTACCTTTCAAGTCTTTCTTAAATTGAATAATACCCATTCTAATTATTTAATACAACCCAGGTTTTCTTTATTGACCACTTGCCAGTTTATTTCTTAAGATTGAGAACCAATAGCTGTATAATCACTTGTGAATTTGTATTGATTTGTTCATAAATTTTACTCACATCAATTTTATAATTCATGTTTGTTCCTTTTGATTATACCTTTATTTGTATTTTTAATAGAAACCTCATACTTCCAGACTCCATTATTTAAGCTATATACAAAAAATATCAATTTATTATTAATTTTTGCCATCAGAAACAACTTAAATTACTTTGAATAAGCCTTTCAATGAAAAGTGGATAACATTTATATTTTAATTCTCAAATTGTTTTTGTTTGTAAGCAATATTTAGATGTTATCATTATACATGTATAATTTCTTTCATTTGCATTTATATGAATTTCTATAATATTGTGTATGATTCTTCTTAATTTGTATAATGTTTTTAATATTTTAAATTTTGTAAATTCATTTGTAATTTAGCCTTTGGCTACAATGAGAGAATAAAATACCTTGAATTGAATTGAATTGAATTGAGAAGAAGTAAAATCAAATGATACTTGATTTCTCCCAAATAAGTAGATTTTGATTAACCACTTGACTGCTATTGGCTTAAAACGCATTCATACCCCCTGTGCTACAGCATTTTTTAACTGTACAAAAACTGTACACTGTACACAAAAAAAGCCGGACTTTTTTTGGAAGAGCGCCATCTACCGTTCGAGACCTGTAAAACATCATTGTAGTGCTAATTACACAGTAGGGCTAGGCATCATGCAGTGCTACGGTCTTGAAAGTGCAATGCACTAAGCACGTACATGGACGTGGTACGCAGCCGAGTGGGAAGCCATTCAGCTTTCCTAATCTAGCAGTTGACAATGGACCTAATGCTTGAGTGAATTTACACATGACAAAACAGTGTTTAAGTAGCCCTGTTCAGGGGCTCTTTTAAAGGGATCCGGTAACTTTGTCTCAGATTCTGAAACAAAATCCTGGATTTAGCTCATGCTGCAATGATAATTATAAACATTTAGGTCAGTCAGGAACCCCATACTTTTACAAGCCGATCGCCTGTCTGATTATCAAGATATTTATGATTGGAAATCAAAACCAAATTTTGTGTTTTCCTAACGGTTTTCATAATACTTACAGTCTATTGGGAAAACGAGTATGGTAAAACTTAACACTCAAAGATTTTTACTTTTTTGAGGCATTTCTTTATCATTTTGAAGCGCGATTTTTTTTTTAGGGCTTAAATTTTCTCACCATATCACAGACACTGATAACACATAGGGCCGTGCATCTTAATGCTGTCTTGGGAAGGATGTGAACAGAAAGTTTGTGTGAATTCACTTAAGCATTAGATCCAATGGCAGCTGCTAAATCAGGAAAGTTAAAATGGCTTCTTACTCATTTGTCAGAAATCTAGCATATTACGTTATGCATCAAATAAAAGTAGAGAACTAGAGACGTAGAGCATTTCATACATGTATATGTCATGATTGTCATCAAGGAAATTATTATTATGACAGAAAATTTCTGCCCTGAAATCTGGTTTCCTTTTTTTCTGGGATGCACTGTAGATACATAGGTAAATATTGCAGTTATAGATTGAATTCCCACAGCTTGACTTTTCATGTAATCATAAATTTTGCAAACCCTTAGTTTGGGGGTTAATTGGGACACCTCGGGGTAAACTGGGACACCCATAAGCGTACATTCAATCACAGAAAACAATACCGCTATCGCTCATTGCAGTCCCAGTTTACCCCAGATATAAAAAAAACAACTGAAATTGATGGCCATACTATTAATTCTAGCTTGCCATCAAGAAATCTTGTATTAAATCATTTAATCACCTCAGAGGATAATCACTATCACAAGGGGTATCCACTTGGCTGGGAGATTCCATGACATTTGCTCTGGGGACAATTGCTCCAATGGAAAATCTGCATATTAAGCCAAACCTAACACTAACCTTAATCCTTACCCTCCCATTATTCTGAACCAAAAGCCCTATCACAACCCTAACCCTATATCTTTGGAGGAAATAAGATGAGCAATTATCGCAGGAGCAAATGTCAGATCACCAGTTAGGAACCGCAGAAAAAAAATCTGAATAAATGTTTAAAAATCAGTAATAAAATTTGTGAAAATAAGTTGCTTATCCTATACTTGTGTGCAATAGTATACAGTGGTTGTTGGCATATTTTTCAAAGGCATTGGGTGAAGCCTTTTGACTGATGTAAATGAATTTATCATTGTCTTCTTATTTTTAAAGATAGTGGAGTGTCCCACTTAACCCCCAGTCTCCCCTACACATGTTATATTATTATCATGGGTTTTCAATTTACAGCAAGGTAACAACATGAGGGACCGCTTTTAATGAGGTACCGCTGAAACTCTGAAAGCCTGATAAAAAGGTAAAATCAGCGGTCCTGAAGATCTTGTAGGCCCTATAAACTATATAACAAGCATACCGGTACATATTTTATGTACATATAAAAACAAAGGTAATATATAAAAAAATAATTGCATATAAAGAGCCGAAGTACTTCAGCTGCACCTCTAGCATCAGCATCACATTTTCCATCTACATGTATATACCATCTTAACAGTAAAATGTTGATGGCTAATAATAATAAAAACAATAATAATAATAATAATAATAATACTATGTTGCGTTGAACCCTATATAGCCAGGGCTATTTTTAAGGTAAAGACCAGTTTTGGAAACGCCCCTCTCTCAAAAAAATGAAATGGAAGCTCTCATTACCAATCATGTGAAAGAATATGTTTCGACTAATACGTGATGATACAAATTTTGCCAGGAAAGTCGGGAAACCGCCTACTAATTGATATATTTATTGTGACCAAATAGATATCGCGCACGTGGTCGCGTAGTCCCGTATACATCTTTCTGTGTACAGTGCATGTAACTTTACCAAGACTGGGCCAAATTTCTTATCATTTTGAGGATTCCAGAACCTTGCAGTACACACCAATACTTATATGCTAGATGATCAACCTTTTCTGATCGATTCCACAACGTTTCTTTCACAATGCAATCGTATGACCAGAACTGGTCTTTATCCTTAAAACAAAGTGATGTACAAATGTTGCTGGGGGGCTACGGCCCCTATGATCTTGGGTGATCGCCGCAAAAATTGGCATGCATGTCAAGTGAAGTGTTTAGATTACCATGGTAATTTCAATTTTTGAAAAACTCACTCATTTGCATATTTATGGTAATTTATGCACTTAAGGTCATAAAATTCACATTTTACCCCTAAACCACATATTCTTCATATTAAAACATTCATTTTCACTACATATATCCATTTAGAATAATAATACAACAAAATTACAAAATTTGGAAGAGCCAAGTTATTCCTCATGTATCTATTGTTTCGATAATTTCTTATGTATTTAATTTCTAACTATGATTCAACTATTTTGACCCCCAAAATAAACACTAAACAATAAACAAGACCAAATAACCAATGTTTTATCTGTTTTATATGTTTTGTAAAAAAATCACGAAAATGAGCAATTTTTCGGGCTGACATGCAAAGACAAAAGGTCACTGACTTTGTAACAGTAGGTCCAATTTTTCGAAAAATTTGGTTCAAAAGATGCGCAAGACCCAGAAAGAAAAAGGTCATAAAATTTCAGGGCAAGATTTTTTGCCTTAAAAAATTATCACAAAAAATGTAGAGGGGGCTTCTAAAGCCTCCCCTCCCAGGCTATCATATTGCAAAGTATGAAAGTAATCAAACGTTTGGTCTATTTTTTCCACAGCTTAATAACTACACAACAGTAATCAATAAGTACATTTCTAATCTTACTTATATAAAGAATGGTCAAGTTGAGTTAATTAAAGTACTTTTCTAGCTGAGGCGTCAGTGCAATACATTAGTGTTAACCCCCAAGTGTGTCTTTTGATAATCTTTATGGAAATTTTGGAAAACGACATAAAGTTTCAAACAATTACCAAAGAACAAAATCAATGCTTTTTAAAAAGCAATATAGTGCTAACCAACAAGAAACAGTGTAAAAAGTGTTGAGCAATGTTAAGTAGTAACTCAAATTTAAATTTACTCTGAGTGAAATACACTGCCCTCCGAAAGTTTGGGGTCACCTGTAATAAGGACTGGTTTTCACACTCACCAACATTTTATTTATCATCGCACTTGTGGTACTGCAATAATTTACTACCAAGCTGAAGAGTAGACATCAGCCTTCAAGCTGTCACCAGATTAACCATTGTGTACCGTTTCAGGAAGCCTCATACAAGACCAACTTTAACTCTATCCTAACTGGGAAGGGGGTGTTTCAATCCCCCCGTATGAAATATGCGATTGCCTTTGTTAAAGGTAATGCAAAGTTTTGGAAATTTTGAAAATTGGACGGGAGTAATTCTTTAAAATTTTGATATATTCGGATGCCACTGTGGATCTATTATTAGCACTAGTATAATTGAGCCCTTAAAACACTTCTGCTTTCGAGCAAATTGAATAATCAAAATTTACCGGTGCTCGGTAAATTTCAAATATTTCAAATAGCGCCTGAGGCCATTCCATGGTAGCTGTGACCATTAAAATATCAGAATATGCAGTTGTAATATATATTTTCCAAACGTGAGTAGCAGAACGGTCAATAGAGTGGTGAAGTGTGACGTCATCAAAAATCTATTTTGGATTTTCTCAATTTTTCTTCATTTTCGAAAGAGCATCAAAAATAATGTCCAAATGTCGAAAACCAATTGAATAGGTTAAGTATTGGCTGAGATATGACCATATGAATAAAAGATTGCCTATGGGAACTCAGTGTTATATTGCTCTGGCTCCTAATGTTATGAGCCAGAGCAATATAACACTGAGTTATAGGCAATCATTCATATCTCAGCCAATACTAACCTATTCATTATAGATTTTTGTATCTTTCGGAAGAAAAATGAAATTCAAAGATAGATTTTATGGCGTCACAGCTTCGTACTCTATTGTAGTCAGAAACATTGTTTTAAAGCCATAGTAATATCAGTCGTTAGAGGAGCTATACAATATTAACAGTTGATAATTTACAATTTCATCACTTTAGACTCCATTTCAACCGCGACAACGATCATTGAATATTATAAAATCGCATATGCTTCCAATATGTTCATTTGAATGAAATTCATGACCCCATACCAAAACTTTGTATTACCTTTAATGCATGAGTGCTTCCTGAAACAGTTTATAATGGTTACACTGGCGCCAACTTCAAGGCTGATGTTTACTCTTCACTTTGGTACTTAATTATTGCAGTGCCACAAGTGTGATGATAAATAAAATTCGGGTGAAATCAGATCTGATTACAGGTGTACTGGTAGTGGTACCCAATATTCTGGAGGGTAGCATATATACATGGAAACCTGATGAATCTCTGTCTACTACAAGCTACCCATATGTTTTTATCTAAAATGGAAATCATTTGAAAAAAATATCACCTCCGAAAAATTTAAATGAATACAGTGCTATCCTCCAATAATCAAAATGTATTAATAAAATTCACATTTTCGCATCTAACTCCCTTTTAGACAAAAATAATAAATTTACATATCTTTAAAGTCAGATCCATTGTGTCCCTTGCAGAATGGAATTCATTTTGTTGACGAATTATGCACTTTTCTTTACCAAACGATATCTGTCATGGGCGCCTCCAGAATGGAATGTATGGGTTAGCACATTTTCATGCTAAACACAACAAAAATTAACTCCCCTTAATCCAAATTGCGTAACTTTTAACGAAAAGGTATTGAGCAAAATAACTTGGCAGGAGTGTTCCTATACTTATTGACTACGGTAACTTTTCTGTGAACATGTGATTGATCCACCGAGTCATGCATGAGTGAGCAAACATTAAAGGGAAAATTGTCACTGTCACTTTTCAAAAGTCATAAGGGTCATTTTGGGGATTATGTGAAACAAGATTTTAGTAAATTCGGTTTCTGGTGCATGTTTTTGTGTTGTTGTTGTTTATCATCCATTGCTTGACCCCCTAACACCTATCCCAACACTTTTATCATTTATTGTCGGGTGAGCACAATTTAAAAAAATCAACCCTTTTGAAATTGCAACATTTATTCCACTTATTGAAGAAAAAAGGAAGAAGATATTTCTACCAAAATGTATCATCACATGTTGTGTGACACAAGAGGTTGTCATCGTGTCTTGGTTGGGTGAGCACACTTTAAAAATCTGTCAATACTGGCAAAACAGCATAAAACATAACCATTGTGACTTTTGAAAAGTTACAAATTTGCCTTTGTTTGTTCACTCATGCATTACTCAATGGAGCAATTTTATTTTCTGAGAAAAGTTAGTCAATAAGTACTGTATAGGAACACTCCTGCCAAGTTATTTTGCTCAAAACCGATTCTTTAAAAAGCTACGCCATTTTGATTAAGGGAGTTACTTTTTTGTTCTGTTCAGATAATTGCTTGTTTTCAGAAGAAGAATGATTTATTCATTTGCCTATTAATCAGCCAATTTCTGTTTTTAAATTGTAAAAGATGTAGAACACTCAAAATAGATGATGAAAATGGATGTAACTCATTTTTCACAAAAGTGTGGGTGAACACTATATTGCACCCCCTCAATTCCATGTCAAACTTTCTGTGGGATAATAATTAAAAAAACACACACACAGGTAGCATATCCAAAGTACTGATGCACTCCGAGTCCAAGTCCAAGTCTGGAAGTGATTTATTTGCAGACTTCTGCCCATGTCTCTGAGAAATGTAAAAAAGAAAAAAAAAGAAAAAAAGAGAGTAATATCACAATTTTTTTGTCCAACTGAACACATTTTAAACATTAAACATTCATTATAGACCTGGGGTGTTTCACAAAGACTAAGATCGACTTTAAGTTGGACTTAAGTATGGCAGGCCATTCTTGCCATGGGTTGCTATCACCATTGGTCTCTAAATTGTAATCTGTAGATAATATTTTTCCTTCAATAATGAACTATCAACAAATGTAAATTCTGTAGATTTGAGACCACGATTTGTACGTCCCTTGAGAGACAAATGCCAGCTTATGGTAAGAGCAAACAGTGGCATGAATGGCCTGCCATACTTAAGTCCAACTTAAAGTCAATCTTAGTCTTTGTGAAACACCCCCTGTACATGTAGTTTATTTTATATGTTGAAACAGATGGGAACGTAGTCCGGCACTACATCACATTGACATTACCGCTTCAGCCAATTTGAAGTGCCCATACGTACATGTGTATAGTAATTACAACTTTTAAAATTTCATAACTTTCTTTTATTTAGTCAGATTTAATTGAAACTTTCATCAGTACGTTTGCTTCTCTGATTTTTCTGCTTTCATTTAGAGTAGCTGTCTATGGTCGCGTTATCGACCAAATTTTTGCCTAGAATCAGCGTTTTCAAACGTCTTTCAGGCAAATTTTAAGGCGATAAACGCAAAGCCCTATTTCAAACGTCTTTAGATATGGGCATATTGTAACGCCGAAAAAGGTGCGTTTTGAATGTGACATACAGCCAGAATCACGTTTCTGAGACACGATAAACGCAAAGCTGTTTTGAACCCCACATACAAATCAGACCTTCCCATATAGCTCTATGGTCCTTCCCAGGCTAATCTGCTTCCAGGGTCAAACGGCACAAAGCAGCTGCGCAGAGACAAGGCCTTTATTTTGAATCGTGAAGAGACGATAAACGCGACATCCCGAAAATCACGTTCGTATAGTGGGGTTCGATAGTGGGGTTCGATAGTGGGGTTCGATATGTACATATCTAGTGGCAAGACCCTATAAACGCACCCTATTTGGGTTGGATATCCCTTTAAGTATTTACAGCCTGTCTACATACATGTATGTAGGTCTACACATGTAGGTCAGGCATATCAGTTTGAGTAAAATAAGTCACTTTTTACAGTTTTTAGTTGCTCCAAGGAGCTCCTTGGTTACTCTGATATCACTACTTTCAATGAAATTAACCTTCTACACAGGGAACCCCCCACCAGAATTAATCTGCCCCTACATTTATGTATTAAAAGGCATGTACTAGCATTTAACACCCAGAGAGGAAGATGTAAGGAGTTTAGCATGGACATGGGGTCATGAGGTTAAGCCTCTGGCCAAATACCAGTGCCCTCCACAAGGTCACTCCCCAGCCACTGTATGGATACCGGTACATGGACATCACTGAAAATACACTATGCTTTCACTATGTACAGTCTCTTTCATGTCCCTGGTACAGTGCAGCCTAAACTAACTCCACTAATGTATGAAAAGGGAAAGTTTGGTTGTCATGAATTGACTAAGCTAAGGCCAAGTCCACCTCAACATCAAGTTGATTTGAATTATGAGTAAAACCAAACAAGCATAACACTAACAATTTCATCAAAATATGATGTAAAATAAGAAAGTTGTGGCATTTTAAAGTTTTACATGTACATACATGTAGTTTCACAAAACAGTGATATATATATGCATAACATGGTCGGTATGCACAAGCGTGAGCCTATGATGTCTTACACCCACTATTCTATTATATAATACAAAATTTCAAATATTCAAATTTTTGCTCCAATAATGTAAAACATAGTTTTTCTCCTCATGGAACATGTAAACTCATCATGATTCATTGTAACTTATTGTGATTCAATTGAGAATTTCTTTATAAAAATTGAAATATTTGAAATTTCATATGATAAAATACATATACAGTACATGTATATAGAATAGTGGGTATGTGACATCATCGGCTCCCTCATTTGCAAACCGACCACGTTATGCATAAAACTGTAAAACTTAAAAATGATGTAACTTTCTTATTTTATATCTTATTTTGATGAAATTTTCAGTGTTATGCTTGTTTGATTTTTCTCATCTATTCAAATCAGCTTGATGTTAGGGTGCACTTGGCATTTAAAGATACTATGTCCCTTTTGCAGCCAACATCAAATTATGTAGAACTTTGCAGGAATTATGAATATGTCATGTATGTCCTATCTGTGAAATTTAAACGTTAGCAGTGTCCTAATATTCAATTATGCAAGGAAACCTGTACTTGCTAGACTTCACTGTCAGACACTATTGAGTGACTGACTGGCTTTTTCATCTTTGGTATTAACATACATAAAATGAGCTGTAAAGGGTACATGAGCATTTGTCTACATCAATAACCCACTTCTTGTAATGGCCAAAATTAAACTGATTGAATCTTTGCGCAGCATAAAACGTACGACCATTCGGTACAATGGTCTGAAAAATCAGACTATTACTTACTGGCTCTATAGCTCCTAAGTCGATTCGACAACTAATAGTCGTTATTTTCCCACTTAAAGGTACTATGTCCCATTTGCAGGCCAAAAAAATGAAAAGGTTAAATCTCAACGGCATTTGAAAGATAATACTAATTTAGAACTTCCCTAAAAAAGAGGGGGCTTGAAAATGTCTTTAAGTGGAAAATAACGACTATTCGTTGTCGAATCGACAGGGCTATAGAGCCAGTAAGTAATAGTCTGATTTTTCAGACCATTGTTCGAATGGTCGTGCGTTTATGCTGCAAAGATTCAATCAGTTTAATTTTGGCCATTACAAGAAGTGGGTTATTGATGTAGACAAATGCTCATGTACCCTTTACAGCTCATTTTATCTATGTTATTACCAAAGATGAAAAAAGCCAGTCAGTCACTCAATAGTGTCTGACAGTGAAGTCTAGCAAGTAAACCGGTTTCCTTGCATAATTTGAATATTAGGACACTGCTACGTTTAAATTCCACAGATAGGACATACATGACATATTCATAATTCCTGCAAAGTTCTACAGAATTTGATGTTGGCTGCAAAAGGGACATAGTATCTTTAAAGACATTTTCAAGCCCCCTTTTTTTTTAGGGAAGTTCTAAATTAGTATTGTCTTTCAAATGCTGTTGAAATTTAACTTTTCATTTTTTTGGCCTGCAAATGGGACATAGTACCTTTAAGATAGGTTTATAAAAAAAGAGCCATACTTAAAATAAAGTTCTGTGCTCATTTTCCATTCCAGCTTCAATTCTTTTTCTTATTCATGATTATTATATGTACATGAATTCTTACAACACACTATTTGATTAGCAATGCAATAGATGCTGTTATGACTACCCCTGGTGTGTCATCTTAAAGTAGCTGAGCGAAGAAATGTCACAAAATGTCACAAATGGACAAATTATACATGCACTGAAAGCTTACACCAATATGAACACAAATCATCTGCTCTAAAGTATTATAAATATAAATGAAAGCGATAAGATGCTTTTTCCAAGACCCTTCTCAGCACTTCTTTTCCTGGCTTGAAAAATAAAATTACGGAGTACAGACTTATGACGTCAGAGGTTGGGCACGATCAAAATTCCTAGGCCTCTCGCTCGCTCTCGCTCAGCTCGCGTCGCGGTATTTTGCATTCAGTATACATTACCCAGACTTCGAATGATTCATACCTAAGCCAGCTTTGATGAAAGTGGAATAACAATCTCTCGAAATCAGGAAATGACATTTTATTATTGCATATTAAGCAAATTATGTAATGTAATACGAGGGGGTGAATCGTGCAGATCGATTTGTCCAAATATTCTTCCGTTTTGTGTAATTTGCTGTGAAGTTTTCGGTCATGGCTTGGCATGTGTAAGATGATTGGTGATTGCTGTTGAGTGTTGATAAATCACGAGAGTCCCTTTGGCTTTGCATTTTTATGATGTCGTGCAGTTCCATTTATGGTGCATATGTAATTGGTATTCGCAATATATAATCTCACATCTATTGTTCTTTGTTTTTTTTATCCGTGAAATTTGCCAAAATAGCCCTACACTTTCTAAAAATTAGAAAATGTCTCGCCCAGTCAGTCACCCCAGTGCATGACGGATCGATCGCCAGTTCAGCGGGGCCGGTGGGGCGCGGCAGCTCGGATCAGCCAGCTCGAACTTGGGAATTTCATGGCGCTAGTGTACTTTCGTATCCATTTTTGACCCGCAACTCCGGCGTGGAGATAGCCTACTAAAACATACAAAGAATCAAATAAATCACTGTCACTAGTTGTGGAGCTGTGCTCCTCAATTTTCGATATCTAAATTTAGTAAAACTTCTTCCTCAAGCTCGGACATTGTGATAGGATATTTCGCGTTCGACTGGCTTTCGTATATCGTATAATGCATGCAGCGGACAGAGCTGTGTGAGGGCTTGGGCTCTCGCTCATGTGCCCAACCTATTACGTCACACATCGTACCAGCGAACAGCGGGCTGATCGAGGAAAAACGGGTAGCAAATTCATCATTTTTGATAGCAGATTAGTCAATTCTGTAACAATTTTTGAAAAGTAAATATGAATTATTAGAAAGATTGTAACATTACCTTTGCAATGATACCAATATTATTAAGGATAAAAGCATTTTAAAACCTTCGCTCTGATACTTTAAATATTTGATCCCATTTCTTGATGGTATCAGAATTCTTAAAGCCCAGTTATGGTAAGCCCCCCAAAACGCATTTTGTTGGAGTTTCTTGTTTTCAGCAGGTCAGTAGCGTGAAAAAAGCTGAAAAAAGCTGAAAAAAGCTAAACCAAGATACTGTGAATTTTTTCCTCCTAAAGTTTAATATTTAAAAAATGAGAGGCAAATATAGGTGATTCCTTGTCCTAAACCAATTTATCCATGTTGTATATCGTCGATTCAACATGGCAAAGAGAAAGTTCGCATCGTAGCGGCGCAGCACAGCAAATATGAATATTCATGCTGAACGTGCGCTTGAGCGGCAGCCATCAGTGTCACTGCTCCCGATTTCCGTGGTTTTTACCGAATTTGTTTGACCCAGGTGATTGAAATGTCTGTCAAACTGACTGGGATATGTTGTGCTCTTACTAGACAACTTTTAAGGAATATTTTTCTGGAGAAACACATTTACTGGCAAATTGTGTTTTTTAGTCATTGTGCGACAACTGTACATTATAGTAATTACAACTTTTAAAATTTCATAACTTTCTTATATTTAGTCAGATTTAATTGAAACTTTCATCAGTTTGCTTCTCTGATTTTTCTGCTTTATTTAGAGTAGTTGTCTATTTGGGTTGGATATCCCTTTAAGTATTTACAGCCTGTCTACATACATGTATGTAGGTCTACACATGTACACTGTACATGTAGGTCAGGCATATCAGTTTGAGTAAAATAAGTCACTTTTTACAGTTTTTAGTTGCTCCAAGGAGCTCCTTGGTTACTCTGATATCACTACTTTCAATGAAAATAACCTTCTTCACAGGAACCCCCCCCCACCAGAATTAATCTGCCCCTACATTTATGTATTTACAAGGCATGCACTAGCATTTAACACCCAGAGAGGAAGATGTAAGGAGTTTAGCATGGACATGGGGTCATGAGGTTAAGCCTCTGGCCAAATACCAGTGCCCTCCACAAGGTCACTCCCCAGCCACTGTATGGATACCAGTACATGGACATCACTGAAAATACACTATGCTTTCACTATGTACAGTGCAGCCTAAACTAACTCCACTAATGTATGAACAGGGAAAGTGTGGTTGTCATGAATTGACTAAGCTAAGGCCAAGTCCACCTCAACATCAAGTTGATTTGAATTATGAGTAAAACCAAACAAGCATAACACTAACAATTTCATCAAAATATGATGTAAAATAAGAAAGTTATGGCATTTTAAAGTTTTACATGTACATACATGTAGTTTCAGTTTTCACAAAACAGTGATATATATGCATTACATGGTCGGTATGCACAAGCGTGAGCCTATGATGTCACACACCCACTATTCTATTATATAATGATACAAAATTTCAAATATTCAAATTTTTGCTCCAATAATGTAAAACATAGATTTCTCCTCATGGAACATGTAAACTCATCATGATTGTAACTTATTGTGATTCAATTGAGAACTTCTTTATAAAAATTGAAATATTTGAAATTTCATATGATAAAATACATACAGTACATCATCGGCTCCCTCATTTGCAAACCGACCACGTTATGCATAAAACTGTAAAACTTAAAAATGATGTAACTTTCTTATTTTATAATATATCTTATTTTGATGAAATTTTCAGTGTTATGCTTGTTTGATTTTCTCTATCTATTCAAATCAGCTTGATGTTAGGGTGCACTTGGCCTTTAAGATAGGTTTATAAAAAAGAGCCATACTTAAAGTAAAGTTCTGTGCTCATTTTCCATTCCAGCTTCAATTCTTTTTCTTATTCATGATTATCAACGACACACTATTTGATTAGCAATGCAATAGATGCTGTTATGACTACCCCTGGTGTGTCACCTTAAATATTTGATCCCATTTCTTGATGGTATCGAATTCTTAAAGCCCAATTCCAGTTATGGTAAGCCCCCAAAACGCATTTTGTTAGAGTTTCTTGTTTTCAGCAGGTCAGTAGCGTGAAAAAAGCTAAACCAAGATACTGTGAATTTTTTCCTCCTAAAGTTTAATATTTAAACAAGGAAACGCTCTCGGCGGTCTCGCCTGCATTACGCGATTCGATATGATGAAAAATTGAGGTAGGGACATTATTTATAGGCAGTGTGGCCCATTAGCAATTGTGCTCACATGATTGGGGATACTTGATAACCCTTTAGTCAAAGTTTCATTGGATAAGACCTTATACTTTCAAAATTATATTAAGAATTCAAAAACTTAACCTTGGTTAAGTTTTTGATGTTGATGCCGCCGCCGCCACCGGAAGCGGCGCCTATGTCTCGCTTTTGCTACGCAGGCGAGACAAAAATGAGAGGCAAATATAGGTGATTCCTTGTCCTAAACCAATTTATCCAAGTTGTATATCGTCAATTCAACATAGCGAAGAAAGTTCGCATGTGCGATAGCGGCGCAGCACAGCAAATATGAATATTCATGCTGAGCGTGCGCTTGAGCGGCAGCCATCAGTGTCACTGCTCCCGATTTCCATGGTTTTTACTGGAATTTGTTTGACCCAGGTGATTCGAAATGTCTGTCAAACTGACTGGGATATGTTTGTGCTCTTACTAGACAACTTTTAAGGAATATTTTTCTGGAGAAACACATTTACTGGCAAATTGTGTTTTTTAGTCATTGTGCGACAACTGTACATTATGCCATTTTAACCCGTACTTTTCATGCTGAATGACTAATCTGAATAGAACCATTCTTCTGGACAAATGAGGGGAGACTGGGGTCAAAGAGTTTGGACATATACATGTAATGACCATCGAGCTCCGACAATGGCTATGTTCAGGGTATGTGCAAGTCTACTCGTATGCGTTGTGTATGTTTCTCTATGGATTAATGCTGATGGACAAAATGGCCTCCTTCACAATATTGAACTCAAACTCGGCAAGTACTTCCTCCGCAGAGGCTTCTTAAAAGCGCTGATACGATATTACCCAAACTCATGTGCCACTTTTTCTCTCTCACTCATATGCTGTGGAGATGTCAAATTAAACCCGGGGCCTGAAACAGTGCGTACATGTACATATGGTTCCGACAGTCGCCATGTGTACCATACCCTCATTCAGCATTACTGTAGTTCGGAACAACTACTACCATTGGATTATCATCGAATGTAAATGTGACCCTTTCACTTCCTGTATTGGACAATATAAAGCTACTCGGCATTCAAAGACGCGAACCCCATAGGCCTACCCATCGTGGATGTCGTGCTGGTAAGCGCAAACAATAACATTACCGCAATACCATCCCCACGATCATCAACCAGGTTGAGAGAAACCCCCCCTTTACTGACCCGGGAGTCAAACGCCAAAAACCTTATCAAAATCCGAACTGTTCCAACCAGGAAACACAATATTTCACATCTCCCCACCGTGTTTCTATGCAATCCCGCTCAGCGAACAATAAGTTTGACGAACTATGTACAGTTAATCAGTTATCCTAGAAAATGATGCTGATATTAGTGGAATTACCAAGATGTGGTATAAGCATGACCTATCGGCTCAACTGGTTTCCATACCAGGATATGCGCTGGTAACTAAATCGAGAGTCAATCGCATTGGTGGTGGCGTAGCCCTGTATGCGAAACATGATATTTACCCGGCCCAACCCAGCAATGTTTCCGTTCCCGATGACCTCGAAGTTACATGGATACAAGTTCGACCAACTCGACCAGCGCGATCTAACTCATGCTTATTCTGCGCCGTGATATATTATCCGCAGCCAGATAACGCAGTCGCAGAACAGTTGATGGACCATCAACCCTGGACCTTCTCACTACAAGTCACCCAAATGCAGGATTTATCGTTATGGGTGATTTTCATCAACTCAACGTTACCCCTCTTCTGTATGACCAGCGGTACAAACAAATTGTGCACCAGCCAACAAGGGGCACATGCACACTAGACAAAATCATTTCTAACATTAGTCAGTTTTATGACAACGTTAACAATTTGTCACCGAATTGACAATCTGACCATGCGACATTACTCTGGCAGCTGAAACATTACAGAGCAATGCCAAATTTGACAAAAACCGCACAAACCGTCTGGTGTCTGCCAGTGCAATCTGTTCTTTCGGTAGATGGGTGAGCTCACATGATTGGAGAAAAGTTATTGAGCCACATGACGTCAAGGCGCAGTGTCAAGCCTTTTTTAAAACCCTCTATGCTGCCATCAACGTCCACTTCCCAACTCGTAAAATGAAATTACACCAAACAGATAAACCATTGATAACTGGTAAAATAAAATATCTAATTCACAAACGGCAGCGTGTATATGACCAACATAATAATAATGCTGATTGGAAACGTCTACCTAATAAAATCAAACGAATGATTAACAAAGCATTATCGAATATTACCCAGCGTGTACAGCGAGTCAGCGACTGAAAAGACCAACCCTGCCGCCTGGTACCGCAAGATTCGCGTAATGACAGGTAGAAAGCGGGACCAGCCGCCCATGCATTGCCGTACCTTGGTTAGATTCAGAGGACAACGAGGAGATTGCTAAGGCAATTAATGAGCACTTCATTTCAATTTCATGAGACTTAGACCCACTAAACGCTTCTAGCCTACCTGCCTTTTTGCCATCGCCCAAACCAAGTCCAACAGTCCACCCTTGGGAGGTACAGAAGGCACTGGTCAAAATTAAGCGAAATACAGCGTGTGGCCGGATCACTTGCTACTCCCTCACTTAAGTGATCAACTCATTTGAGCAATTGTAGTGCCCATCCCCAAGTCGAACCCACCATCCGTTGAGAAGCTCCGCCCTGTATCACTCACAGATCATTTTGCCAAAATTACAGAAGGTTTGGTCGCAAAATGGGTAATTAACGACATAGAACCCAATTTGGATCAGATGCAGTTTGGAAACCAAAAAACATGTCAACGTCACACTGAATTATTAACATTCTACACAAAGTGTTTGTTAATCCAGACAAACCAAAATCCTCATTAACAATAGTTGACAGACTTCACTTTTCTAAAGCCTTCGACCGAATCGACCATACTATCGCCATAACAAAACTCATCAGCTTAGGAGTTCGCCCCAGCATTGTGCCATGGATCATGAGTTTCTTGCAATCCCGTCAACAATGTACCCGTTACAGATCGGTTCTATACTTCTATCTGATTGGTCGATGTTGCAGGCTGGAGTACCACAGGGAACTCGCTTAGGGCCCATTGTCTTTCTAGCCATGATTAATGACGCAGCGCCACTGACCGGCATCAACGCCTACAAATACGTCAACGACATGGCTCGTTGAATGTCGTACTCGAGATGAACCATCCAGCATACAGAGTGCCGTCACAGACCTCGCCACATGGTCAGAGGCCAACCACATGAAACTGAACGCCACCAAATGTTTCGCAATGGAAGTCTATTTTACACGAAAATCCTACCGTCCCACCCGCAAATTGCATCGATGGCCAAGAATTACAATCTGTCAATATTATAAAGCTTCTCGGCATTCTGATCCAAAGTGACCTGAAATGGGAATCAAATTTTACCGATATCATCAAAGAGCAAGCGGAAAATTTCACATGCTACGTATCTTATAAAGGCACTGCCTTCCAGGTCGCGATTTGTTAACCATATATGATGGATATGTTCGGCCCATTCTCGAATATGGAACACTGATATGGAATAGCAGCATCACCAAGAAATAATGAAGCTTAGAAAAAATCCAAAAGCGAGCCCTCCGCATTATCGTTGGTGCTCGGTATACAACTTTAATACCAGAATGCTCTTACCTGCTTTGATATGCAATCACTTGAGCAACAGAGACTTTCGCTGTGCACATCTTTTATTGGAAAATGTATTTCCAGTAACCAGTTAAATAACGTCTTACCACAGATTACTCAAAAAAAGAGTCCTTAGATATACTATGAAATTACCTGAACTACGTTGCCGATCAAACAAAGTGAAAAATAGCCCCAGACCATTACTTATACGTATCCACAATTCTAGTTAACACGCGGATGTTTTTAATATTACCAATATCATAGTTATGATGTAAACCCATAAGTGCAATACTTGAATGCAAACTATGGTTTCAATTTAAAAGGATACACACAATGTAATGAAATCAAGTTTTTATGTAGATTATTTTATACATATATATTTTTGTTTATATATATACTTTTTTAATATTTATACTGGGGTCTAATCTTTGTATTAATACATGTAGAAACACTACATCTTCTGTATCGAAGTTAAAAATCTTTAACCATTTATTTTTAATTGTTTAAATGACTGAAATTATCTTCCATGGCCAATGTCAGTTGTCTCCTCTTCCTCTACCACTTCTACTTTTCCACCTCCTTCTTCATCTCGCCCTTCTCCTTCCTTCTCATTCGTGTTCCAACAAGCCACTTTTCCCTCTTTCTTCTTGTTCTATGTCACTTCTTCTAATAATTCCCCCTTTTTATAGTCTGGATAAACCAGTATAACCTTTTACTTTGAGTAGCTATTGCCTAGAGTATATTGTTCATTCATACAATTTGCCATATACAAGTATTTGTTTTCTACATTACTTCACCTCTATCATTTGTAGTTTGTATAATGTGTAATGGTTGGATATTGATATCTTATGATATTGTTACTATTCGCACTACCCTCCGTCTATCCTCCTACTATCCCTACTTGAATCTTCTTCTTTTTCCTCCTTCTCTTCTACTTTTTCCTCTTCTTTTTCCTCTTCATCTTCTTTTCAATCTTACCATCTTCTTTTCTTTTCTTTCTTTACTCTATACCATTATCATGTTCTACTCCATTATCATGTTCTACTCCACTTTTCTTTATCTCCTTTTTATAATGAGTTAGGGACATCAAACAAGAAATAAGAATTTTATAGTTAAATATTATACAATTTACTCATTCACGTTCAGTTCATTGATTATGATGTCATTTGCTATGAATGTTTTTATATTTTATATTGTATTTTACATTTGTAAAACATTGCCCAATTCTGCCGTTTAGGCTGCCATGCATTGTTATTCTTTTTACTCAATAAAACCATTATCAATTCAATTCAATTCAATGCTATAGACTAGAGCGCCGTTCGCTCGAAATTGCTGAATAAGTATTGCCCCGTTGACACTTGCCCGCATTTTGGTTTGCGCATAGTTTGCGCATAGACACATACTCTTGCGTGCCAATGCGTGAAGTAATTGTGGTAACGTGCGGGAGGATGCGGGCCGTGCATGAAATGCGTGACAGAATTTTCAAAATTTTCAAAATTTTGGCACGACAATTTTTTGGGGTGAACACTTCGTGAACTATGCGCAACCTATGCGCTACCTAGTCGTGCCAGTGCGCCCGATGCGTGTCCGTCGGCCTAGTTCCACGCATGTTCACGACTAGTTAACGACTAATTTGCTCACAATTTGCGCATTGGCTGCGCATACACCTGTACTTCCGCAGTTTTCGCATGCCATGCGCATAGTCTACTGAATGTGGAACACGTGATCTTGATGACAAAATTTCACTAAATTGTATAATGATATGAAAAATGATGTCATTCAATTAAAACACACTTTTGGAAATTTTTCAAAACAAATGTGTTTGAAGAGGAAGATTGAGGAAAGAATACAAAATTTGGGTTTTCTGCGTACAACAGAAAACCCTAACTGTATCCTGTCATCAATATTCGTCTTCAAATACATTTAAGAATAAATCTTTGCAGAAGTGTATGTTTTATGACATCCTCGTTCACATCATTATAGAATTGAAGTGAAATTTTGCGATCAAATTTTTGGAATTTGAGGCTCCCAACGCTTTGGAGGGGCTTTAAATGTCTTATTATCGTTAAAAATCATTAATTGATAACACATAATTATAACATATAATGTAAAGGACAATACTTATATTTTTTAAGCTTGTGGACAGTTTCTGACTTCGACACCTGTATTTGCTAAATACATGTACTTTTAACAGTACATGTGGTTGTAACTACCTTTACAGCGATGATAAGCAGGATACCTTTGTAAAATGATTCGACGTTTTTAAATGTTTGTTTGGGGATTTAACAGATTTTTACCCAATTAATGTGTTTCTGTTTTGTTTTTTTGAGAATAATTTTTTTCTCAGAGTCGCTTTTGTAAAGTTGTCAATTATTCAGCCCCTTCCCATAATTACAATTAATTGAAACTAAAATCTGGAATATATTAAATTGTGAGATGTACCCTTTTCAA
>CP137684.1:6143050-6482461 GCA_037976565.1 Mesocentrotus franciscanus
TGTTTTGTTTTCAATACGTTTTTGTATTGTAATAACGAATACGTAGCTGTATACATAATAATATCGTTCCACTTCCAACATCACATAACTTTTCCTGTGAAATTGAACATAGCTTTAATTTGTTTATAAAAATCAGTTTCCAAACAAAACATGTTTTTGCTAGCATCTGTTTATTGACTTGTAAACATAATGCTTGTCATACCAATAATACTGTACAATGATTATACATGCATATGAACAATAAACTTCTTAGACTACATTGAACTATAAGTCTTCTGTATCTTCTCTTCTTTCAAGTTATTGAGAGTTCATTTTCAATCTTCAAACATGTATCTCGTTGGTTCCTTAGATTGAATGTTCTGAGGTTCTGGTGTTGAATTTGCTTGATGGTTGTTGCCATTCTGTTGTGGTGTGTCTGGTAGAGTAGATGAAGTGTAGTCTTCGTCGGACCTAACATGCATTGGAGGTGGGTGTGTTGACGGAATCTCTCCTCAGGTGAGATCCGGTTTCGCCTCAGGATTCCTCCATTGGGTGTCTATACTTCATACGACCTAGGTTCGTCACAGACTTTGGATACTTTGGCTGGTATCCAAGTATGATCTATGGGATGTAGGACTCTGACTGATTGTCCTACGTGGAGTGGTGGAAGATCTGGACCTGCATGTCGATCATGCATTTTCTTTCATCTTGCTTTGTCGATTCAATAGATGATCAGTGGTGATGGATTCTCTTGGAAGATAATGACTTGGGAATGTTGTTCTGATGGTTCTTCCAAACAACATCTCTGCAGGTGATCTCATGTGACTGTCAACAGGTGTTGCTCTTAGGTGTGACAAAGCCAGTTGACTGTCTTGGCCAGTCTGTGAACACTTTTTCAACAGATTCTTCACGGTACGAACCATTCTCTCAGCTAGTCCGTTGGATCTTGGATAGTGCGGAGAAGAGGTGGTATGTTTGATGGACCACTTTTTGCACATGTCCTGGAAATGTTTTCCTACAAATTATGGACCGTTGTCTGATACGATCTCCTCTGGTGGACCAAATAGACTGAAGATTCCAGATCTTGTGTACATGGATCCAAAGTAGTTGATAGCTTCCTTCTTAATAATACACTTGGAGCTGTTGAACACGAGGCCTTCTTCTTTGCTGTCTCCATGAGCAAGTGGAGATTCTTGTCGTGATCCTCCTGTTTTTCCTACAATCGCAATGTCGTCTGCGATATCTTGGCTTGTGCATGTCGAAGGGTAATCGTTGGAAACAATATCTTCCAAATGGTGTTCAGAAGGCGGTCAGGTCTTGGCATTCCTCTGCTAGGTGTACCGACCAGTATCCAGCCTTTGCGTCTAGCTTTGGAGAAGAATTGAGCTCTCAAGGTCGGTTGGATTTCTTCCAAGGTTGAATTTTGTGTGGACACCTTTCAAGGCATCGTTCAACCTTCTGGGGTCAAGACATGTCCGTATGGATCCGTCTTTCTTCACAACAGTGGTCATGGAGCTACACCAATCTTGTGTGGTGTTCTACCTTCTGATAACCCCTTGTTTCTCCATGCTATCAAGTTCGGCCTTGATCTTGTCCTTCAAATGGACACAGCACTTTCTAGGTGCATCTATGGTGGGCTCTGCATCATCTTTCAGATGCAGCATTGCTTTCCCGCTAAAGCTTCCTATGGCATCAAACTGACTTGGGTATGTTTGTTTAGGGTCACTAACACTTGTGATAGGTGTATGTGTAGGTGTGTCCTTGTGCATTGTGTGGATTGTGATAATCCCAAGATCAGTGCACCCCGACAACTCTAGGATAGCTGGTCCATTGACGTCCGCTACAAAAAAGGTCTGTGTAGACCATTCTGGACTCTTGTATCTACATGTTATGTCTAGTGTCCCACAGCATGGTAATGGTATTTCGCCGTATGCTACATGCTTAACTGGTGTACGCTTCACTACTGATTTCCACTTGTCACCATATATATATTTGTTTGGCTGTACGTACTGTGATAGTATTAGCGCTTGCCCCTGGGTCTACTTCCAGGTATAATTTATGCTGACCTGTCCTCTGTGGGGATATGATGTCAATGTTTGCATAAGCTACTGTACCCTGTGAGTTAATCACCGTGTATGGTTCGATCGTGTGTATGGTGTCAAATTGCGTCAAGTTTGATGGACCTGCTGTTGATTGATGATCATGATCTGTGCTAGTATCATGTTTAGTGTCCATTTCGCTTATCGGTTTATACTTCGACCCTTGGATTTTGATCGTGATTTCTTGTTTCCTTGTTTTGGTTTACGGTCATCAGATTTATAGTCATCTGATCCACGATCTGATTTCAGACTACGATCGTTCTTTGCCTTTCTACAGAACTTGGCCCAATGGCCCTTTGTGCCACAGGCACGGCACACATCTTCATACACAGAGCACTGACAAAGTTTGTGGATACGTCCGCAGTTTCCACATGCTCTTCGTCCCTGGTTCCGCTTGAATAAATCTATGTTTTCTTTAGGATCAAGCGTTTCTAGGCATTGTCTACTCGCCGCAACTGCCTCATATTTTCGACCCTCTACTAAAATTGCCTCAATTTTGTTTCCCTTGGTTGATCCAATAAGGATTTCTGATATTCTTCAATTGGTGTTGAAGTGATCACTATTTCCATGATCCGCTCATCGAGTAACGAATTCATCGATACTCTCATCTTTTTTTCTGCCGGTACCGCATCAGCTCTAAGCGATGTACCCTAAAATTGATGTTAACCTTCAACTATGTTTCTATCAGTTTCCACAGTTCTTGTGCTGTATAACATTACAAAGATGTTGCCCTCTGACATGAATTGACGGCACTTCCGTAAAGTGTGCTGCTTCCGTAAAATGTTTTTACTGGGGGTTCAATTTGACCCCTAAGATCTCTGCTGCTTCACAGCCGATCGCCGCAAAATTTGCATGCATTTCAAGTGAAGTGTATAGAATACCATGGTAATTTCAATTTTTTGAAAAATTCACTCATTTGCATATTCATGGTAATTTATGCAAATAAGGTCATAAAATTCAAATTTTTACCCATAAATCATATATTCTTCATATTTAAGCATTCTTTTTCACTACACATATTCGTTAGACCATTTGGAATGAGCCAGGTTATTCCTTATGTTATCTCTTGTTTTGATAATATCTTATGTATGTCATTGTTTGTTTAACTTATGTATTTTATTGTTTTTGTTTTATTTTATTTCTAACTACAATTCAACTATTTTGACCCCAAAACAAACACCTAAACTTTAAACAAGACCAAATAACCAATGTTTCATCTGTTTGTAGGAAAAATGATATTTCTATATGTTTTGTACACAAATCACAAAAATGAGCGATTTTCGGGCTGACATGCAAAGACAAAAGGTCACGTGAAAGGAAAAATTTATATCTGCCGCGGTTCCGGAGTCGTCGCTAAATTACTACAGGGGACCCCCCAGTTAACATAGGGTTAAGGCTAATCTGAGCAGGCTTTATAGCTACGCCTTTATACGCTCATACACACAACACAAATCACGCACAAATAATTGGGAAAATGCAGCCTCAGTATCTCGGTAGGCACTGTGCTGTGCCGTACGTAATACCGTATATGGTGCGCACACACCATGCGACTGCATACGTGTGAAAGAACGACGCTATTTTGCTGGCGAAAATCGTTTTCTTATTAATACTTCCCAACTGTCGTGAACTGGATCAAGTTGTGCAATTAAAAGTCAAAGTTGATTTCAAAGATCCCACCGCTGCCACCATGATGAGTTTGAGGGTTTTAGTAATGGTAGAATACTCAGGATAATATAGAGTCGGCAGACTGGTTTGTTATGGTAGACATGTTATTTATTCAACTACCACGAATACCGGATATCGCGTATATCGTAACAGCGATCACAAGCTATTTTTGCATACATAATGAGCCCTGTGACCTTTGACCTTGGACCTCGTGACCCCAAAATCTAATCAGTTCATTGGCTCTGCAAGATACATACAGGACCCAAGTTTGGCAGGAATCCATCAATTGGTTCTTGAGATAACGTGATCACGAGAATGGGATGTACAGACGGACGTACGGACGGACGGACAACCCGAAAACATAATGACTCCGGCTACTTTGTAGCGGAGGCATAAAAAATCAAATAAACTACAACTGTGTGATTCCTCCTTACCAAGCCACCGTTGATAGGAGTAGGTATACGCTTCATAATGAGAACTCCACCATAAGTCGAATATGTAGCCAGGTAGAAGCCCAAACCAGTACGCATAACGGTAGCCACCCCGAAAAACAGCCATCGATGCTGTTGGCAGTATGGGAAGAGGACACCTTTATGAGATAGAAGATAAAGTGGAGTCGGATCATGCAATAATAATAATGATAATAATAGTTATAATAACAATAGTTGTAGTAGTAGTAGTAGTAACAATAATAATAATAATAATAATAATAATAATAATAATAACAATGAATAATAATAATAATGATAATGATATCAATACTAACAATAATAATACTATAATAATGATAATGATAATAATAATGACAACAAAGACAACGTACAATAATAGTAACATTAATAACAATAATAATAATAATGATAATGATAATAATAAAGTAATAATAATAATAACAATAATGATGCATATCACATAGCTTGAAAAAAGGCTGGCCAAACCTAGCCATTGTCGATAATGATAATATTATGGGATTTTTAAATTTAAGGTTTCATTGAAAATCTTGTATTCGTTATTGATGTAGCGGTGAAGTCTGACACAGCCTTTAACGCCCCGGTTTCAAAATGTTGCATGCGAGTGACGCGACGAGATGTCAAAATGCGCCTCTGATAGCAGATGGACATTAAACTTGAGGATGTGTGCAAACTAACCAAAGAAAATACTGTTCCGCACAGACAGCTCTGATTGGTCAAACAAGTATCTGCAGAAACGATATCTTCGATCAACTCTGGCCTGCCAAACAGAACACGGACATGGAGGTGTAAAGAAAAGTCGAAACTGCAACAATGGCCACAGGGTGGTTTGGTCGTTCAGGTACCAGTTAGAGCAAAACAGACGTGAGTTAACGAACGTGCTTGGGTTGTTGTCAAGTCTGTAAATTAGTATTCCCTGCAATTGCAAAGGAGAAAGAAATTGGATATATAAACAGGCTCGTTCAGATATCATGCTTTAATCCGGCACCAACAAAAAGAGACAAAAACAAATCAAACGACCCCCTGCCCCCAACCCAAAAAACAAAAACAAAAAAACAGCCACAAGATTTTTATTGTTTTTTACGCGTAATGTCAAAATTTTTAAATGGCAATTGCATGTTACATATTTAAAGGTGCTATGCGTACTAACTTTATAGCTGTGTGCTATAAGATACAGACATGTGAAGCACCTTACATTTTACATCATCATAACAAAAACCGCTGCACTGAAATTTTATGACTTTTTTCTTTCAAGTCTTGCACATCAATTGAAACAAATTTTTTGAAAATCTTACCTACCGTTACAAAGTCACGTGACCTTTTGTCTTTGCATGTCGGCCCGCAAATCGCTCATTTTTTTTATTTGTGTACAAAACATATGGAGATTTCATTTTTCCAAAAAGAGATAAAACATTGGTTATTTGGTCTTGTTCATCGTTTAGGCGTTTGTTTTGGGGGTCAACATAGTTCAATTATAGTTAGAAATGAAATAAAACAACAAAATCAATGAAATACATCAGTTAAAAAACCAAAGAAATACATAGGAATAACCTGGCTCTTCCATTTTTTTTTTGGGGTATTATTATTCCAAATGGATATATGTAGTGAAAACGAATGTTTAAATATGAAGAATATATGATTTATGGGTAAAAATGTGAATTTTATGACCTTAATTGCATAAATTACCATATCTATGCAAATGAGTGATTTTTTCAAAAAATTGGAAATTACCATAGTATTCTATACACTTCACTTGACATGCATATTAGGGGGGGGGCCTAAAAGGTGAATACGGAGGTGGCGAGTACCGTAAAGTGCTCCTTTTACAGAGGAATATTGCCTCTTTTACATAGGAAATGAGCCTCCTTTACTTTGACAAGTGCCCCTTTCCCATTTAAATAGTGCCCCTCCTTATATATAATAATTGATCCTTTCCACCTCTGATAAATGCTCCTATTAAAATCCTATAAGTGCCCTTAAACTTCTCTTAAATGCCTTTTTCACCTCAGATAAATGCCCCTTTATTTTGACACATGCCCCTATTCCTTGTGATAAGTGTCCCCAATTTTTAAAATAAAGATATCGAGCCCCTTAACCTTCTCATAAATGCCACTTTTCACCTCTATTAAATGCCCCTATTAAAATCTGATAGGTGCCCCTTTTCCTTTGTAATAATTGCACCTTCCCCCTTCTGATAAGTGATGCTTTTCACCCATGATAAATGCCCCTATTAAAATCTGATAGGGGCCCCTTTTCCCTTGACAAATGCCAAATATAAAGAAAGAAAAAATATTGAAATCATCCCTGATAATGTAATCACAATCATGACAATATTGGGGATATACCAATGTCTAGAAATGGTATATTTTCGCTTTGAGGTTTCCCTATGTAGGTGCCCCTTTTTTCCCAGAAAGTGTCCTTTTTGTTAAAGCCCCCCTCCCCCACTTAGGAAGATGCTCCACCGCCCCTTGGTGAATGCAAGCCACGGTTTGTCACTATGCACTGGACATACAAATATGCATTCAATTTGAGTGCATAACACACACAAAATCATATTTTTTTTTCATGTTGTAAAATACACGAATTACATTATCATGATTACTCTTTATCCATAACTTTAAAAGGTAATATTTAATTCACATGAAAAATATATATATATATATTGAAAGAAAAGAAATTATGCAGATGTACATATCATATGCGTGTGTGCGTGTTTGAAAATAATAATCATTAGGCTTGCTATTATAAATTGGTAATAACTTCAATCGATTTGATATTTGACATATGTTTGTTTCAAACGCCTTTGTATTATTATCATTATATTTCTTGTAAACAGAACTAATGTGAAAAAGATTGAAACTGACATGATCGAAGTGAACTGGATTATTGTACCCCTTTCATACCGATGTAACGGCAAAAATTACATTGCCCGAATGGCTATGAATCGGTCGGTTTGAAGTCGGAGTATTTTACACTTTGCACAAAAGTACCAGGATGATCATGCAATTTTAAAACCATATTTCATGGTTTGTGAAAAAGTCTCCCGATGGCTGTGCAGTATTTTTCGTGTCTCATTGTTGAGGGTGCGCGATTGTGTAAAAAGGTAAATATGCGTTTGAATACGCATAGCCATAGGCCTAAGACAAGGGTCACTTCGAGCTAATGCTTAAGACAACCCTTTTTCTGTCGGTTTGAAGTCGATGAGGATTCAGTCAACCGGTGGAGGTATACCTCGGTTAGACCGCCAAACCGACTCGTACCTGACCAATTCTTGGTCCTTCGTCGTAAATTCTAGTTCATTGTTCAAGTTCAAGTTCAAGTTCATTTATTCAAAACCACACAAAACATGATATAATCTTTTAAATAGAAAAGAGACTGGTAATAGTACATTAAACAACATATTAACTTGATTACATCACATAATGAATGATTTTAGGACCCCTTTAGAAGCTAAGCTTGTGAGCGGGGCCCTATAGTCTACAAAATACATACATTAACAATATGGCTAGGTGAATAAAAAGAATGTAACGTATATTCAAGGGATGGAAATACTAAGCTACAGAATATAGAACACACATATACTCTCACACACGCACGCACACACAAACACACACACATACACAGCAAACACACTGATGAGTAGGTCCTCGGTCAAAAAGCATTATTAAGATAGTCTACAAAGAACAAAATTATGTCAGTCTTTCAAGTAGGTACGTTTTTGATAACCTTCTAAACCTAGAAAGAGTTGTACTATTTTTATATCTTCAGGCAAACTGTTCCATTCTCTAATGCAAGAGATATGGAAAGAGGTCAGAGTGACATTTGTTCTAGCAAAAGGCTGATGAATAAGACCCCTTTGACGTGTATTATAATTATGAATTTGTGAGTTCTGACGGAATAAATCTTTTAACGTACATTCATGAGGCATAGACTGAAGTTTAAACATAAACAATACGCAATTGAACGACACAAGTCCATTTAGTGGTAAAATTCTCAGTCGAAGGAACAATGGAGAACTTGGATGTCTATAATTAGAATTAGTAATAAGCCTTATTGCCTTCTTCTGCAATACTCTCAACTTATCAATATATGACTTAAAAGTGTTTCCCCAAGCAACATTACAATATGTCAAATAAGGAAGAATAATACTATTATATAATGTTATCAACACTCTTTCGGGTAAAATAAATTTTAATCTAAAAATGACACCTACACTTCGGGACAACTTTGTGCATACAACATCTAAATGATTTTTCCAAGATAAATGCTCATCCATAGTTAACCCTAAGAACTGAACATTTTCACTAAGCGCAACATCATGTCCTCCAACATTAAGAAAAGTAATACCATCTGGAAGCTTTTTACCCTTTGAGCGAAAAATAACACATTTGGTCTTTTGAACATTCAACAATAACTTATTACAACAATACCATGCATACAGTTTCTGAATCTCTTGATTTGCAATTAGTAATACATCTTCAGCCTTCTTATCAGCCAGCAGCAAGCTGGTATCATCAGCAAAAAGTGAGTATGAGAATAATTTTGATGAGTGTATTATATCATTTATATAGATCAAAAACAAAAGGGGACCTAGAACAGTACGTAGTGCCGGTCTTGCGTCATATGTATATGCTCTATTATTTGTTTTAAGAGTTTTGAGCTGATGATAACAAAATCGTATGTATATGCTCTATTATTTGTTTTAAGAGTTTTGAGCTGATGATAACAAAATCAGAGTATTTTACACTTTGCACAAAAGTACCAGGATGATCATGCAATTTTAAAACCATATTTCATGGTTTGTGAAAAAGTCTCCCGATGGCTGTGCAGTATTTTTCGTGTCTCATTGTTGAGGGTGCGCGATTGTGTAAAAAGGTAAATATGCGTTTGAATACGCATAGCCATAGGCCTAAGACAAGGGTCACTTCGAGCTTATGCTTAAGACAACCCTTTTTCTGTATATACAAAGTCATTATCATACATCTAAATTTATATGATTGTAAATGTCAATATGTTGATGTATATGGAATAAATGAACATCAATTCAAATCAAATCAAATGGATGCATGCGCACAAACCTTGCAAAATGCTTGGCTATATAAGCTAGGACAAAATATATTTTGCCCTTTGGGTTTAATGTTGAAGTTAATACAAAAACAGAGGAATGTAATGTGGAAAATTGAGGTACTATATTCAATACAATGATAACCAGAACGTCAATGACGTAGCGCTCATCCGCATCTCGCAACAACAAATATCATAAAATTTTATGTGGTACACTTTTGAACTGGTCAAAAAATAAAAATTTGATGCCTTGGAAGGACATAATTTCATTTAGCTGTACAAGATTAAATAGAAACTAAAGGAAATGGAATGAAAATTGGTTGAAAAATATATAGTTTTATGACAAGGAGGACTCGAACTTAGTAAGAGATAAATGTAAACAAAATGCGTTCTGAACATTTAATTTTCAACCTCTCTTTTCTCCTCTTTTTAATCCACAAATCAAGTGTTTTCTGGGAGGGATCACATTTGCAAATAATCATCCTAATATTCTGCATAAAACTTTAAAAATGAAATGAAGGAGAAGAAGCATTTTTTGTTATTTTTGAATAAATTTGAATAAATTACCATAATTAATCAATGGAGCAAAATCTCAAAATTCTGTGTAGATTTTAGTAAACCAAATTTAGCTCTACCAGATAAAGCAAACCAAATCAAAATCAAAACTAGGCGTTGTGGCGTGCGCCTGTAATCCAGCTAACAGTGGAAGTTACAAACTGATTCAGCCGAGGACGCAGGTTCGAAACTGAATCGCGTCTTTCGGATGGTGACGTTAAAGGTCGGTCCCCAGACGTAAATAATCATATCTGATTGATACACGTCTGTAAAAACCCAATACACACACTCGGTCAAGAAATGAGGGAGAAGAAGCAATTTTTGTTTTTTCTGGAATAAATTTTGCATAAATTACCATAATTAATTGAGAAAAATTTCAAAATTCTGAGGAGAGTGTGTAAAGTTAGCTCTATGATATAGAGCAAATCAAATCAAAATCGGTCACAATATGAAGGAGAAGAAGCATTTTTGTGATTTTTAATTATTTTTGAAATAAATTTGCATAAAGTACCATAAATAATCAATGGAGCAAAATCTCAAAATTCTGTGTAGAAGTTTAGTGTACCAAAGTTAGCTCTACCAGATAAAGCAAACCAAATCAAAATCGGTCGAGAAATGAAGGATAAGAAGCATTTTTTGTGATTTCGAATAAATTTGCATAAATTAGCATAGATAATGAATTTCACGATTCTGTGTAGAAGTTTTAAATCCCCCTCCTAGCCCTATCATATGAAACAATCAGAATCAAAATCGGTCGAAAAATAACGAAGAAGAAGCATTTTGAAAACTGTGGACGGACGGACGCCACGCCATGGCATAAGTTCATCGGGCCGGGCCGGATGAGCTAATAATAATATTGAATGACCCTCTTTCGTGAGCTTTCAAAAATATGCTCATCAGCTAGTAGGATATATCCTTGTATCCCACTCAAGGCCATTCAATATCATATAATTACTGTATATACCTGAGTCCCCGACAGTGATCCAATAGACTGGTCTGGTCTGTAGCTTTCTCTCAGGTAGGAGAACCGGTTCGCCCATGTATACCTAGAATTGTAACCGATCCTAACTGGAACCGCCTTGGATTGGGGATTCCAGTTGAAACTACCTTGCTCATAGAACATCATTACGCCTGTTCTTGCTCCGTTAGTAAATACTATTGCCTGGTACGTCACCACCTGCAATGCCAAAGAAATGTATATTGAAAGGAAGTAGCCAGAGAGAGAGGGGTAAAGTTTTTAAATGGGTCATTGATTCAATACATATCAAAATCATTTTTCAAAATCTCACCTACATTCTATTTAAAGGGATAGTTGAGTTCTTGTTTAAAACGCAAGTGCCTTCAAAGTGCATGGTTATTGCACTTATTCTGATTTATGGCATTTCTAGTGCCCTTTTAGAACCTAAAATTGCTATGAAGGTAATTTTAGACCCCAAAATATGTAAATTTAGATTAAATACGATCATACCAATTCAGCTCCATAAAAAAAAAACGTGACCGTTAATTAACTAGAAACATCGCAATCTGTATTGCCGCACAATGCGAATGTATCCCCCGGCAGTGACAGCGATTTTGTGTCATCCCTATGTTCGAAGGAGGGACAAAGATCCCCTTCCCCTCCCTGAAACAAAAGGATGACGTAGAGATCTCCACTAGTGGCTCGGACTATTGTCAAGACTAGGATAGGAGCAGCATCACCAAACCAATATGTGTGTAGATTAGAGTATAATGCATCTCTGTAGAAAATTTGAAAGAAATCTTTTAAGAAATGTGGCAGTTAGAGCACACAAAGACAGCCACCAAAATACCTTTGACCCTATAACAGACGGAACACAGGTGGCAGCATCACCAAACACTAAAGATGTGTAGATTGTACTAAGACACACCTCCATACAACATTTGAAAGAAATCCGTCAAGAAATGTGGCATTTAGAGCGCATAATAGACATATGACTTTTACCATATAAAAGACGGATCAATGAGGGCAGCATCGCCCAAAAGTGTAGATGTGTAGATTGTAGCAAGATACATCTCCTTTCAAAATTTGAAAGAAATCAGTCACGAAATATGACCTGCAGAGTGCACATTAGACACCCACCAAAATATGACCTTTGACCCTATAAAACACGGGACACTCGTGGCAGCATCACCAAAACTATAGGTGCATAGATTTTACCAACATACACTTCCATACTCAATTTGAAAGAAATCTGTTAAGAAATGATGCAGTTAGACTACACACTAGAGTGCACACAAGATATCTATCAAAATATGACCTTTGACCCTATAAAAGACGGAACACTGGAGGCAGCATCAGCAAAATCTATAGGCTTGTAGATCGTATCAAGATACAACTTCGTTAAAAATTTGAACAAAATCCCTTGAGAAATGTGGCCTATAGAGCGCACACAATCCATCCACAAAATATGGGCTTTTACCCTATAGAAGACGGAACAATGGGGGCAGCATCACCAAAAGTTATAGGTGTGTAGACTATACCAAGATACACCTCCATACAAAATTTGAAAGAAATCCGTCAAGAAATGATGCAGGTAGACCGCACACTAGAGTGCACACAAGACATCTATCAAAATATGACCTTTGACCCTATAAAAGACGGAACACTGGAGACAGCATCACAAAAATCTATAGGCTTCTAGATTATACCAAGATACACCTTCGTTCAAAATTTGAACAAAATCCCTTGAGAAATGTGGCCTATAGAGCGCACACAAACCATCCACAAAAATATGGGCTTTTACCCTATAGAAGACGGAACAATGGGGGCAGCATCACCAAAAGTTATAGGTGTGACTTATACCAAGATACACCTCCATACAAAATTTGAAAGAAATCCGTCAAGAAATGATGCAGGTAGACCGCACACTAGAGTGCACACAAGACATCTATCAAAATATGACCTTTGACCCTATAAAAGACGGAACACTGGAGACAGCATCACAAAATCTATAGGCTTCTAGATTATACCAAGATACACCTTCGCTCAAAATTTGAACAAAATCCCTTGAGAAATGTGGCCTATAGAGCGCACACAAACCATCCACAAAAATATGGCCTTACCCAATAGAAGACGGAACACTGAGGGCAGCATCGGCGCGGCGGACGCGGCGTAACGCTGTTGAATCAAAATACCCCACCGGCATACTGCCGGGGGATACAATAATAGCAATACATGGGCGGCTGGTTGTGCGTATTATAACCAACACAAACAAGCCAACAAAAAGCCAACATTGGCATTGGCTGGAATAAAACATATAAGGCGCTATCTCGTTTTTCAACAGCTGGTTCAAACTTACCAAATATTTGTGGGCACAAATATTAGAAATGGTTATATTTATGGATATTTCAGCCGTCTCTAAACCGATTTTGGTCAAAGATGATTTTGTCATTTAAATTGTACATTCTTTCAAGTTTGACTCTCAGTTTTTCATTATTGCTTTGTGTAGCCCGGCTCTGCAACTAAACTCAACTATCCCTTTGAATGTATTTGACAATATCACAGATGTGACATGTGTAAGATAAAAGGTTGTTTCATTTTGAAATTTGTAACATGAAGTTTGACTTATGATCGAATCATCATACCTCTTCCCCAGGAATTGAACCAGGAGGTTGAAAGTCCTTCCATGTAAACATCACAGCAGTGCTAAGCGTATCAATGACGTCATCGTTATCCGCGCCCCATGGGCTTGCCTCTAATGTTCTAAGTCTGTTCCTCAGGGCTGAGAAAAATCCTACATCGGCACCACTTTCGAAAACCTTGAAAAACATGAAAATTAACATTAACTTTTTAGATAAATTTAAGGATGTAAGACTCATGACAAACAGACAAGGTATTTTCAATCACACTTTGCGCCACCTAGAAATAGGTATAATTTGTGCCAATTAATGTTTATAAACAAGCTTTCTGAATATCTTACATTAGATATGCTGCCTAAGTAATTTTGAGACTTCGTACAGGATCTCCAGTTTACTTTATAGTAAAAAATAAACAAATTAGGAACCGAAACGTGAAGAACAAATGGAAACTCATTTCAATTTTGTTTTAATAATTTCATACATAAAATTGACTCAATTTGGCAGTGTAGGTATCATTAGCAATGGTTTTACTCATCATTTTGTGATAATCAGCGATGTGCAGCTGTTTGAGAATGAGCATTGTTCATGTTTTTGTGAAATTTGAAATGAGAAAACCACTTGGCACATATAGTGTTAAAAATGGGGTCGCATAGTGTGCTTTCTTCGCCTCATCTGCACGGTTGCTCGTATGCCACACGTGCAATTCCGCAAAATCGAGGGAAGGATTGCCTTTTGCAACATAATGGCTTTGCAAGATTACCCATTTCAGGTCTTTATTAGCCTCGTAATGACATTTAAATAATCTAGAAGCCTTTTGGTATGTCTATCCCATGATATATGTGTTGAAGGGAGCTTATATGTGTGGCACAAAGAGTTACATGTACCTGATAATAGATACTTGCATACTGCATACATACCTCATCATGAATACTCAGGCTGCATACATATGTCATAATATAAACTCGGGCTGCATACATACCTGATAACACATACTCGGGCTGCCAATAGAAGCATCGACAGGTGCCCCAAACACGGCAATAGCAGGATCTGATATGTAAAGGTCTCTCAAATCGAATCTGGAAGGATTTGTGAATTGAGTGAGCATCATTCTTGTAGGACGTTGCTTGGAAAGCTGAATAATTCCTGTTGTTGTGGCCTTAAATTGTCAAAAGGAATAAATAAGAAGAAAAAAGGAGATGGTCGGTACTACAATATCAAAGAATATAGCGGCAAATACAGTACAAACTGAAGCTTCACGTCTTGCACTCATCTGAGTAAAACGCAAGCATGAACAGAAAACAGAAATCAGACAATGTAAAGGGAAGCTAAAGGAATGAAGCCCAATACTTTGATTTCATTCATGCACCGAGTACTTCATCAAGCACCTCTCTAACTTTGATTATTCTTAAATACACAAAGTTCGACTTCTCAAGCTTAAAAGATCTGTGGATAGTTTGGTAATTTGTTTGTACATAAACTATCTCCGAGATGGTCTATACCCTTAATAGTCCACCCCAGTTCAGTGTTGATTCTGAGTTATACCTTAACTTTGAAAAAACCCAGCGAATACAAGAAGAAAAAGAATAACAAAGCATGGAGGTATTATTCCAAAAAAGAATCTATTTCATGACAAGTTAAACTGCCAGTTCAAGGATTGGAATTAATAAGTGTTCCATATCTAACAGTGATCAATATTATTATATTCATGATATAGTTAGGTCATTCTGATCATCACCAACGACCATGAGATTACTTTTTTTTGTGTCTATACAATGCGAGCACATGTACAAATGTCATAAACGCTGCATCTAATTTTTGATAGACAAGATGAAGCCTTGGAATTCATGATTATAATCAGTAATATTTTCATGACATCTCATTTTCGCTCACACAATAACTTTGTTTAAAGTTTTCTTTGTCGAATCCTTTTATATATATATATACAAACACAGCAATCAACATAAAGTATTTACAATACAAAGTAAAGGCCCGTTCAGATACGGGGCGGTAAACCCATAAAATAAATTGCTGTTTTTGTTCTTTTGTTTTAAACGTGTAAATGAATTGACATCAATGGTCATACCAGAATTTACTTAGCCATGTGTCACAGCATACAGAAGTTTAAAGCGCGAATTACACTTTGCATGCGTCATCACATACCGCTTCATATTTGAACGAGGCTTGATGGAAGAGGAATGAGAGGTTGAGCTTACCGTCAAGAAGAAGTACAATGAATTCTCGCCTATAGGTATTCCAGTTAATATCTCCACAGTTATGAAATCGAGTGCAGCTGTCTGGAAATTTGTTTCCTGGGTAGAATCACTACATGGGAAATAGAGTTCTGGTGGAGGAGGGACGGAGTTGTTTGAACCGTCGGGTCGTAAGTTCCATTGTAGTTGTAGACGCTGACGTAGTAATAATTCCTGCGGTAGATGAAGAGGGAGACAAAGTCAAGTAATCATTCCTACGGTAGACGATCAGTCTAATGTTCATTTAGTCTACATGTATTATAATTGTTGGATATATACATGTATAAATACAGAAAGTAAGTCCATATTTGAATTATAATACTTGGCATTGTTTCATGAAACCGTCATAAGTACAAGGTCAATGAGATCCCATTGAATCGTAACAGTGTGTATTAAAAATCTACACGCATTTCAATGGGATGTTGGCACACTTGTTATTAAGACGGTTTTGTGACACAATGCCCAGTACAGGTATTATAATTCAAATACTGAACTTACTTCTATTTATTTTTCCCTGTAATATACTCAGTTATCTAACAATTATAATACATGTGAAAGGTAAATTTTGCTTTTTGATGAAACTGGAAAAGAGACAAAGAAAGTATACATATTCTACATAATACAACACTATATACATGTATCAACAACAGGGGCGTTTCACAAAGAGTCTCTCTTAAGAAGTCTCTCTTAGTGTAAATCATGGAAAGTCTCTCATAAGCTACGAGACTCCCATGAAATTTATGGTCTGTTTCACGAAGACTCCTTAGCTTAACAGCGACTGTTAAAGTTGATACTTATAGGAAATACAATCAAATAAATATAGTTTATTTTATAATTGAATGAGTTATTAAAGCAATTTATGCAGCTAACACCATGAAAGTGTGCAGTTTTGTGTTTTATGAAAATCAAATTTCACTAAATTGACTCTATCCTGACCTACGAAATCGCCTAAGGGAAAGTGGCTTTGTGAGTGACGTCAGAGCCGGGATATGCTTCACGCAGCTATAGGGACTAACTGCGATCTACACACAAATGTTCATAGAGTGGATGTCAGTCCACTCTCTCAAAACGATTGAAATATTGCCTGAATGGTCAATATCTGACATACAGTTGTCCTCTCCCGTCCTGAAACATATCCTAATGTCAATATTCATGTCATTATTGGCATTGAAAAAGTGACAATATCCGTAAAATAACTGTTTACAACTCAACTTTTTCACCGGCTTTAGCTTGCCAGCTGAGCTGTATGTACACGGAGATAGTATGAAAAATCAACCTAGCTGTGTTTCAAAACAAAATTACCTATAGTAGAATCATGTTCCGAGGTGGAATTTCCTTTGACATAACAATGAATAATGTTTCTTCTCCATTTTCATTTGTCGATAACTATAATTCCATAGAATAGTGTATTTCTCGCCGTTTTGTTTTGGTTTGGTTTCGTAAAAGTTCGTCTATCGCGACTGAAATGCAAGCGTATAGTACTGTGTGTGTGCGGTGTGCAGTGCAGTCACGTTTACGTGTGTTTTGATGTGCGCGCAGGTAATATAAATCCGCCAGCGATACTAAATTCAATCAGCGATCAGCCGTGTAGGTAATGCGGCTGCCAAGAGCCGCACTACTCGCAGATGAATCGTAACAACAGCAGAATCGACTCGATTTTATAGCCATGATACGATCGACTAAATGAAATATTCTTCAATTTGTTTGAATTTTATTTTATTCATAATAATGATCAAATCAATACTGTTTTTTTTTCATAGTGGAAGAGGTGAAGTCTCCGACTGATATGTCAAAGTGAAACTACATGGTGGTAAAAATCGCCGGCACCCAAATCCCCATATATGCAGGCTTGCTGTACAACAAAGCCGTGGACACAGCCATAGTTTTACCTTCTTTTTCCCCATTTGTCAACGTTTTTATTTCACAAATAATACATTTCTTAGAATATCAAGATGGAAATATTAATGAGAAGTAACTTACAAACGATGTTGTATTATTATTTATTCTATAGTAAGGGTAAAATAACACATAAGTTGAAGCTGTGTTTTCAGCCTTATAATGTTATACATGCATTCTACGAGATACCCGGAAGTGGCACACTAGCCACGCCTCCCTTTTCCTACGTCACAGCTAAAGGCCGTTTCGGATGACAATAGGGCAAATTTGTCCCAGAGAATAGGGTGATTGTTTTCACCCTAATTTCGCTTTTGGAAGTGTTATATTGTTTGAATGTCATCCAAGCTCATTGTATGGCTTATAAGCCTTCTGTAGATATGAATATCTCATATTTAGGGCTCTTCTATGAATATCAACTTTAACTCATATCCTGCCATAAGGCGCATGCATGCTACCGTCATAGTGCTTTGTACACGGCCGCTAGCCATTAGCTTAATTCACGCGCGAGTGACTGATTCGCTGCTTTGTCCATGCTTGCATGCATTCGTAATAGCAGTAATTGTTCATGCTCATTGTATTGTGCCTAGTGTTTCGCACGCGCTATTGAAAGTACCATCGCGTTAAACCGATTATCTCAAAATTAACTTGGCACAGGGGGGATTTGAGGCTTGGCACAATGGGGATTAGCCCTGTGGCACTAGGCTGTATTCATTATGGCAGGATAAGAGTTAGGAAGTCAGCGCAAAGCGTAGCATACCATCGCAGGGTACAAATGGCCTATATATGTCAGAACAAGATACCTCCATTAGACTTTACTATTATATTACTAGGGAAGGAAGTTAACCACATTTTCACATATATAATTAGGTGTTTTTGCATATTTAATGAGCTATGACCTTTCACCTTTGACCTACATACTCCAAAATCAAACTCAGGCTGTATTTTGATACCATGTACCTTCACATTAAATTTCGTTAAAATTCATCAAACATTACTAAAGTTATCGAACGGAAACCAGATTCGCATATTTACTGAGCTATGACCTTTCACCTACATACTCTGAAATTGAACTTACGCTGTGTTTTGATACCACGAGCCTTCATATCAAATTTCATTAAAATTCGTCAAACATTACTAAAGTTATCGATTGGAAACCAGATTCGCATATTTACTGAGCTATGACATTTGACCTATATACCGTATTTGCCGGCGATAAGGCCGCACCGCCGCATAGGCCGCACCCCAACTTTGACATTTTGTAGAGGAAAAAAAAAGTAAAAAAAAAAAAAAAAAAAAAAAAAAGTAAAAAAAAAAAAACGGACCAAACAAAGTACGCGTAATTTTCTCGTAGAACACTATTTTTTTCTACAAACTGATACCAAACTCATCAATATTCTTATAAATTTACAGGCAGTTTACCTAAAAAAAATGATCGTAGTTTAGCAAATCTTCATCGATTTTAAGCTAGTACTGTATCGCAGGCAGATTTGGTATCCTACATACATGTATAATACCCTACCACGATGTGCGGTGTAATACGAAATTGCGACTTTGGCTAGATGCGCAGTTGCGTTCTTGTGATAGTCTCCGTAACGGTCCCTTCTTTTTTTCAATGCAATGGCACGGACTTAAATCTAGATCTACCGGTAGAATTTGTTAAAAATAGGAAATGAAGTTTGTTCACGAGATCGACAAAACTTCATGTCAACAATGCAACATGAAATAGTCGGTAAGATGTGTGTAGTTAATCTAGAAATGTCCTGTACCATTACTGGTATAGATCTAGTCATTGTACCGTTGGGATACCCATATGTACGAAATTACGTGCTGTTTTAATAGCTGATTTTTAACTGTTGTTGCGGATTGGCCGCACCCCGACTTTGATATTTTCGAAGAGAAAATACTGCGGCCTTTACGCAAATACGGTACCCCGAAATCAAACTTAGGCTGTGTTTAGATACCATGTACCTTCATATCCTTAAATTTCCTTAAAATCCGCCAAACATTACTAAAGTTATCGATCAGATATCAAATTTGTTACGGAAGGAAGGACGGACGGCAGCGTTACTATATCCCCTCCGAATTCGTCGGCGAGGGAATAATAAAAACAACTGTTTGAACTAGGCTCGAAATTTGCAAATCGTATGCATATGTCAACATCGAGTAAAACTCATCACTCAGAGCATTCATCAATATCTAGGAAAAGCGAACATTTTTTGTTCACCCATAGCAGTCAAGAGTTTTCTAAAGGTCTAGATAAATCATCTTTTCCTCTTAAATTGTGTGAAAGTGTTAGAATGAAAACTAGAAAAATAAAAAGAAATTGCCATTTTCTACGAAAATAGTGACTATAATATTTACTCTCCATTGCTAATTTAGAAAGTTAAATGTCTATTTCAGATTAAATTGTTTTTTAATAATCGCAGAGTGTACTGTACTGTAACAGAAGTGGATTTGAATTTTCTAATGTCTTTTTGACTTGATGATCATATACAACTTGTAATTCAGAGCATTCTGGATCAAAAGATTTTTGAAGATATCCCTAAAAGATGACACTAATTTGACATTACATCCTTACCATTGCAAGTAATGCCATCATTACTTAATTCATATCCAGAGTCACATGAACAGTTGTAAGAGCCGACAGTGTTCATACACACTCCATTTTCAGAATCACAGACCGATGGATCCACAGAGCATTCGTCAGTATCTAGGAAGAGTAAACATGTTTTCACCCATAGCAATCAAGAGTTTTCAGAAGGTCTAGATGAATCAGCTTTTCCTCCTCAAATTGGCAAGTTAATTGTATCTCCACTCTTTTAATCATAGAGTAATGAGTAAAAATGGATGTTCAATGAAAGTTGGACTGAAAACTACGAAAAATCAACAAAAAATTGCCAATTTGTACACATAAATAGTGATTATAAATTTCACTTTACATTGCTAGTCTAAGAATAAGAGAGTTAAATGATCATTTTCAATTAGGTCGTTATTATTAATGGCACAGTGTACTGTCTGTAACAGAAGTGGATTTGAATTTTCCAATGTCTTTTGACTTGATGATCATGTACAACTTGTAATTCAGAGCATTCTGGATCAAAAGAATTATAAAAATGTCCCTAAAAGATGACACTAATTTGACATTACATCCTTACCATTGCAAGTGATGTTATCATTGCTTAATTCATATCCAGAGTCACATGAACAGTTGTAAGAGCCGACAGTGTTCATACACACTCCATTTTCAGAATCGCAGACCGATGGATCCACAGAGCATTCGTCAGTATCTAAAAAGAGTAAACATGTTTTCATTCATAGCAGTCAAGAGTATTCTGAAGGTGTAGATGAATCAGCTTTTCCTCCTCAAATTGGCAAGTTAATTATTTGTATCTCCACTCTTTAAATCATAGAGTAAGGATGTTCAATGAAAGTTGGACTGAAAACTACGAAAAATCAACAAAAAATTGCCAATTTGTACACGTAATTAGTGATTATAAATGTCACTTTACATTGCTAGTCTGAGAATAAGAGAATTAAATGATCATTTTCAATTAGATCGTTATTATTAATGGCACAGTGTACTGACTGTAACAGAAGCGGATTTGAATTTTCTAATGTCTTTTTGACTTGATGATCATGTACAACTTGTAATTCAGAGCATTCTGGATCAAAAGAATTTTAAAGATGTCCCTAAAAGATGACACTAATTTGACATTACATCCTTACCATTGCAAGTGATGTTATCATTGCTTAATTCATATCCAGTGTTACATGAACAGTTGTAAGAGCCGACTGAGTTCATACACACTCCATTTTCAGAATCACAGACCGATGGATCCACAGAGCATTCGTCAGTATCTAAAAAGAGTAAACATGTTTTCATTCATAGCAGTCAAGAGTTTTCTGAAGGTGTAGATGAATCAGCTTTTCCTCCTCAAATTGGCAAGTTAATTATTTGTATCTCCACTCTTTTAATCATAGAGTAATGAGTAAAAATGGATGTTCAATGACAGTTCGACTGAAAACTATGAAAAATCCACAAAAAATTGCCAATTTGTACACATAAATAGTGATTATAAATGTCACTTTACATTGCTAGTCTAAGAATAAGAGAGTTAAATGATTATTTTCAATTAGGTCGTTATTATTAATGGCACAGTGTACTGACTGTAACAAGTGGATTTGAATTTTCTAATGTCTTTTTGACTTGATGATCATTTACAACTTGTAATTCAGAGCATTCTAGATCAAAATATTTTCAAGATGTCACTAAAGATGAAGTTAATTGTATCTCCACTATTTTAATCATAGAGTAATGAGTAAAAATGGATGTTCAATGAAAGTTGGACTGATAACTACGAAAAATCAACAAAAAATTGCCAATTTGTACACATAAATAGTGATTATAAATTTCACTTTACATTGCTAGTCTAAGAATAAGAGAGTTAAATGATCATTATCAATTAGGTTGTTATTATTAAAGGTATTACAAAGTGTTGGTAAAAATATTGAATTCCTCTGAAACTGTTCTTATAAAAAGATGTTATAGGAATATTTTTAACCAATCTCCACTGCTGAAATACAGATATTTTTTTAGTAAATTAAACAGTAATTAATAAATCAATTATTAGTTCCAAGCTGCCTGTATATAAAACAGCCCCTGGTGTTGTTTACTAGCGCCATCTACTGTCGTACATGGTCCTTAGTATAATCGATATTGAAACTGTGTTACGTCTTGGCGCAATTAGCCTCGACACCGCGGTGACCTTGCTGAGCGGGGAAGCGACTGTATTCACATGGCTTATATCCATGGTACAGTGTGTGTCTGTGTAGTGTATGAATCAGATACACATCTCCGTTGCTGTTCAATATGCACAATGCATAGACCTACGTGAGTAGCAGAGGTTCATGGTAAAACCATGGACCTACTACGAATGGTAAAACCCTCTTCGGTAACCGTCTCAATCTAGTCTCAGCTTCGACTGATCATGTATAATAGACAAGTTTCCAGTAGGCCTACGGGATACATGAACTTTTATTATTTGTTCAATTTTTATGTCTGAAATGTATTCTGGAAAGAATATCGGAAAGAATATCGGAAAGAAAGCAATATGAAAATGAATGACCACAAAATCGTTCAGATATAGGCCTACATGTAAGAAATACAAGAAATATGTCTATCTAGATATCTCCTCTCTTTCTCTCTCTGTCTCTCTCTGTCTCTCTCTTTATTTCTCTCCCCCTCCCTCTCTCTTTCCTAAAACACGGTAGTTTGTTTGGCGCTAGTTCAGAATCATATCTAAACTTCAACCTCTAACTCCGGCGTGAAGATACCGGCTACTAAAACATACCAAAAATCAACTAAATCTTCATCGATTGTTCAAATAATGGTCATGATTTAAAAGCCGTTATGTTTCTTACCTGTTTTTTGTCAATTTTCTTATCTTTTGAGGAGTATTTTACTGAAAAATGAACACTTTAGTATACACTTTCTCACAGGTTTCACGGCAAACCGCTGCACAATACTGTGGGTTGCGTGCGGTCGAGCCTGCGTGAAGTTGTGACCGTAATACTTAGGGTATCTCCACCCGGAGTTACGGGTCGAAATTTGGATATGATTCTGAACTAGCGTCGTTTTTCCCTGTACCGTTTGGATTATAACCAATTATATTTCACCGCGTCCCTCTCTCGATCTCTCTCCGAAATATTATAGGCCCTTATTATCATTGTCATATATATCATCCTCATCTACACGCATAACCCACACCCACAAAAATATATGGTCACTTCACGCAAATGAGAATTTCTATCGTTTTGTGATTATCATTATCCTTGTCATATCATCAACATCTACATAACCCCATCAAAAAAACAAATATGGTTCTTAATTTCACGGTGTTTAGAACGTCTATCGTTTTCGTAGTTATTATCCTTGTCATTATATCATCCAAATAAAATTCAAACATGGTTGATTTCTAATTCGATACCAGTAAATTAAAAATGTTGCTGAAATCGGAGATGTTTTTCGAACCCCCCTCACCTTTTTGAAAAAGAGTAATAGAAAGAAAGAATAGCGACCTGCCAGTGTCACAAATGAGATATCAAAATATGCATGCTCATCTGACCGTAATTTATTGCCTGAAACCCCTGAGCTTCTTGGTGCTTCGCCCCCTGGACCCCACACCTATTAGTAAACTGCATGTGTCACAAATAAGGTATCACAATATGCTCATCTGACCGTAATTAAATGCCTAAAACCCTTGAGATTCCGGGGGCTCTGCCCCATCAGGGGCCCTAAGGCCAGCCCTTAAATGCTCATCTAACCGTAATTTCTTGCCTAAAGCCCCTGAGCTTCTTGGTGCTTCGCCCCCTGGACCCCACGCCTATTAGTAAACTGCCTGTGTCACAAATAAGGTATCACAATATGCTCATCTGACCGTAATTAAATGCCTAAAACCCTTGAGATTCCGGGGGCTCTGCCCCATCAGGGGCCCTAAGGCCAGCCCCTAGATGCTCATCTAACCGTAATTTCTTGCCTAAAGCCCCTGAGCTTCTGGGGCTACGCCCTGGACTCCACGCCTATTAGTAACCTGCCTGTGTCACAAATAAGGTATCACAATATGCTCATCTGACCGTAATTAAATGCCTAAAACCCTGGAGATTCCGGCTCTGCCCCATCAGGGCCCTAAGGCCAGCCCCTAGATGCTCATCTAACCGTAATTTCTTGCCTAAAGCCCTGAGCTTCTTGGTGCTTCGCCCCTGGACCCCACACCTATTAGTAAACTGCCTGTGTCACAAATAAGGTATCACAATATGCTCATCTGACCGTAATTAAATGCCTAAAACCCTTGAGATTCGGGGCTCTGCCCCATCAGGGCCAAAGGCCAGCCCCTAGATGCTCATCTAACCGTAATTTCTTGCCTAAAGCCCCTGAGCTTCTGGGGCTCGCCCCTGGACTCCACGCCTATTAGTAACCTGCCTGTGTCACAAATAAGGTATCACAATATGCTCATCTGACCGTAATTAAATGCCTAAAACCCTTCAGATTCCGGGCGCTCTGCCCCATCAGGGGCCCTAAGGCCAGCCCTTATGCTCATCTAACCGTAATTTCTTGCCTAAAGCCCCTGAGCTTCTGGGGGCTCCTCCCCCTGGACCCCACGCCTGTTAGTAACCTGCATGTGTCACAAATAAGTTATCACAGTATGCTCATCTGACCGTAATTAAATGCCTAAAACCCTTGAGATTCCGGGGGCTCTGCCCCATCAGAACCCTAAGGCCAGCCCCTAGATGCTCATCTAACCGTAATTTCTTGCCTAAAGCCCCTGAGCTTCTGGGGGCTACGCCCCCTGGACTCCACGCCTATTAGTAACCTGCCTGTGTCACAAATAAGGTATCACAATATGCTCATCTGACCGTAATTAAATGCCTAAAAGCCTGGAGATTCCGGGAGCTCTGCCCCATCAGGGGCCCTAAGGCCAGTCCTTAGATGCTCATCTAACCGTAATTTCTTGCCTAAAGCCCCTGAGCTTCTGGGGGCTCCGCCCCCTGGACCCCACGCCTGTTAGTAACCTGCATGTGTCACAAATAAGTTATCACAGTATGCTCATCTGACCGTAATTAAATGCCTAAAACCCTTGAGATTCCGGGGGCTCTGCCCCATCAGGGGCCCTAAGGCTAGCCCCTAGATGCTCATCTAACCGTAATTTCTTGCCTAAAGCCCCTGAGCTTCTTGGTGCTTCGCCCCCTGGACCCCACACTATTAGTAAACTGCCTGTGTCACAAATAAGGTATCACAATATGCTCATCTGACCGTAATTAAATGCCTAAAACCCTTGAGATTCGGGCTCTGCCCCATCAGGGGCCTAAGGCCAGCCCCTAGATGCTCATCTAACCGTAATTTCTTGCCTAAAGCCCCTGAGCTTCTGGGGGCTACGCCCCCTGGACTCCACGCCTATTAGTAACCTGCCTGTGTCACAAATAAGGTATCACAATATGCTCATCTGACCGTAATTAAATGCCTAAAACCCTGGAGATTCCGGGAGCTCTGCCCCATCAGGGGCCCTAAGGCCAGCCCATAGATGCTCATCTAACCGTAATTTCTTGCCTAAAGCCCTGAGCTTCTGGGGCTCCGCCCCCTGGACCCCACGCCTGTTAGTAACCTGCATGTGTCACAAATAAGTTATCACAGTATGCTCATCTGACCGTAATTAAATGCCTAAAACCCTTGAGATTCCGGGGGCTCTGCCCCATCAGGGGCCCTAAGGCCAGCCCCTAGATGCTCATCTAACCGTAATTTCTTGCCTAAAGCCCCTGAGCTTCTTGGTGCTTCGCCCCCTGGACCCCACACCTATTAGTAAACTGCCTGTGTCACAAATAAGGTATCACAATATGCTCATCTGACCGTAATTAAATGCCTAAAACCCTTGAGATTCCGGGGGCTCTGCCCATCAGGGGCCCTAAGGCCAGCCCCTAGATGCTCATCTAACCGTAATTTCTTGCCTAAAGCCCTGAGCTTCTGGGGGCTACGCCCCCTGGACTCCACGCCTATTAGTAACCTGCCTGTGTCACAAATAAGGTATCACAATATGCTCATCTGACCGTAATTAAATGCCTAAAACCCTTGAGATTCCGGGAGCTCTGCCCCATCAGGGGCCCTAAGGCCAGCCCTTAGATGCTCATCTAACCGTAATTTCTTGCCTAAAGCCCCTGAGCTTCTGGGGGCTCCGCCCCCTGGACCCCACGCCTGTTAGTAACCTGCATGTGTCACAAATAAGTTATCACAGTATGCTCATCTGACCGTAATTAAATGCCTAAAACCCCTGAGCTTCCGGCGGCTCCGCCCCTGGACCCCATCAGGGGCGCTACGCCGGCCCCTGAATGCTCATCTGACCTCGTAATTTATTCCCTCAAACCCCTGAGCTTCTGGGGGTTCCGCCCCCTGGGCCAAGCCAATTAGTAACCTGCAGGTGTCACAAAATAATTAGGTATCAAAATATGCTCATCTGACCGTAATTGAATGCGTAAGACAGGCGCAGCGGCAGTCGCCCTCCCCCAAAAAAACGCCGGCCAAAAAGAGAGAGAGAGAAGAGAAAAAAATAAGAGGCCGTAGGAAGAAAAAGGGAAAAGGAGTCGAGAACGGTACAACGAATCGTCTTCTTTCTCTAATAATTTAATGAAACATCAAAGCTTCCCCGCTTCGCGCGAGAGGGGGAAAATTTAATTCAGACAAGGATTAAGAGTCGAGAACGGTACAACGGATCGTCTTCTTTCTCTAATAATTTAATGAAACGTCAAAGCTTCCGGGGCAGAGGCGGCGCTCCGGGGCAGGGAGGCACAGTGCCCTCTCACTTTTTCAAGAACCCCAAAAGTGCCCCTTTTTACATAGGAAAAATGCCCTTTAACTTTGTAAATGTGCCCCTTTTACTTTGACAAGTGCCCCTATTAATTTTTAAAAGTGCCCCTTCCCCTTTCCACCTCTGATAAGTGCCCCTTTTATTTTGACACTTACCCCTTTTTTCCCATTTTCCTTTGCAATATTCTCATATTAAAGTGCCCTTTTTAATCTCTAGTAAGTGCCCCTTTTCAGGTACGAGAAGCGCCCTTTTTCACTTTTGATAAGCGCCCTCTTCACCTCTGATAACTATCCTATTCAAATCTGAGAGGTGCCCCTTTTGCTTTGACAGGTGCCCCTTTCCTTTGTAAGAAGTGCCCCTTCCTCTTTTAATAACTACCCCTTTTAACTCGGATAAACGCACCTTATCTTTTGCATGTGCCCCTTTCCTTTCTAATAAGTGCCCTTTTCCTTATGATAAGTGCCCCATTAAAAGAGCCCCTTCTCATAAATGCCCCTTTTTACCTATGAAAATAGTTCCTTTTCATTCTCATAAGTGCCCTTTTTCATCTCTTGTAAATGACCCTATTCAATTCTAAGAGATACTCGTTTTACTTTGACAAGTGCACCTTCCTCCTGATAAGTGCTCTTTTCATCTCTAATAAATGCCACTTTTATTTTGATCCGTCCCCCTTTTCCTTCCTAATAAAAGCTCCTTTTCCTTCTTATAAGTGCCCCTTCCCCTTCTCATGATTACCTCTTTTCATCTCTGATAAGTGCCCCGTTTATTTTAGCATGTGCCTCTTTTTCTTTTTAATAAGAGCCACTTCCCCCTTCTAATAAAAGCCCCCCTTTCACCTCCGATAAATGCACCTATTAAAATCTGATCGGTGCCCCTTTTTTCAACAAATGCACATTTCCCTTTATTATTAGTGCCCATTTTTCATTCTCATAAGTGCCTCTTTTCATATATGGTCAGTGCCCCTTTCAGATGCGATAAGTGCTCCTTTTCACCTCTGATAATTACCAGTTTAACAATGATACGTGCCCTTTTTCTTTCTAATAAGGAACCTATCCCTTTTTCATAAATGCCCCTTTTCACTTCTTATAAAAGCCCCTATCAAAATCTGATGGGTGCCTCTTTTCCGTCGACAAATGCCCATTTCCCATTCTCATAAGTGCCTCTTTGTTTAGGTGTAAGAAGTGCTCCATTTTCACCTCTGGTAATTAGCCTTTGTACTTTGACACGTGCTGCTTTTCTTTTCTAATAAGTGTCTTATCCCTTTTGGTAAGTGTCCCTTTTCCTCTCATTATTAAACGTGCCCCTAATTTCCAGCGACTAAGAGCAATTTCCCCCAAAGCTCGCTCGCATTATAGATGTTATAATTATGTTACTTATCAAAGGCCTTTACAGTCTTCCGTTATGAGCATGTGCTTATAATCCCATCAGGATTGGGGTTTTCCTCTTTATAAGATGTACCTGTAATTTTTCGCGCTGCGACCTCACAAATCTTAAAAATTTCCTGCCGCTTTGCTCGCTCGCAAGTGAATTTTCAGACCATAGCATCCAACTGCAAAGTATGATGCTTAACCAATATCTTATATGATGTATAAAGAGAAACAAATATTAAAATCACCCCTGATAATGTAATCACAATATAGGGTATATACCAATGTCTAAAAACTTGTATCTTTTGCTTTGAGATTTCCCTTTGAAGGTGCCCTTTTTCCAGAAAGTGCCCTTTTTGTTGGTGCCCCACTTTGGAAGTCGCTCCGCCGCCTCTGTCCGGGAAGTGAATCGAGAACGGTACAACGAATCGTCTTCTTTCTCTAATAATTCAATGAAACGTCAAAGCTTCCGCGCTTCGCGCAGGAGGGGTTGAAACTGAATTCAGACAAGGATTAAGAGTCGAGAACGGTACAACGAATCGTCTTCTTTCTCTAATTATTTAACGAAACGTCCCAAACCCCAAAATACGGTCCTATCACGCGAATGAGAACTTCTATCGCTTTTGTGATTATTATTATCCTTGTGATATCATCCTCATCTACATGCCCCCAATAAAAAATACGGCCCTTTCACGCGAATGAGATCTTCTATCGTTTTTGTGATTATTATCCTTGCCATACATTATCAGACAAGGAATAAGAGTCGAGAACGGTACAACGAATCGTTTCTTTCTCTAATAATTTAATGAAACGTCAAAGCTTCTGCGCTTCGCGCGGGAGGGGGTTTTTAATTCAGACAAGGATTAAGAGTCGAGAACGGTACAACGAATCGTCTTCTTTCTCTAATTTAATGAAACGTCAAAGCTTCCGGGGAAAAGTGAATCGAGAACGGTACAACGAATCGTCTTCTTTCTCTAATAATTTAATGAAACGTCAATGCTTCCGCGCTTCGCGCGAGAGGGGGGAAACTCAATTCAGACAAGGATTAAGAGTCGAGAACGGTACAACGAATCGTCTTCTTTCTCTAATAATTTAACGAAACGTCCCAAACCCAAAAATACGGTCCTATCACGCGAATGAGAACTTCTATCGCTTTTGTGATTATTATTATCCTTGTGATATCATCCTCATCTACATGCCCCCAATAAAAATACGGCCCTTTCACGCGAATGAGATCTTCTATCGTTTTGTGATTATTATCCTTGCCATACATTATCATCCTCATTTACATGAACCACAACCAAAAAAGGGAGAATCATCAGAATATTCATGATGGATTCCGATTTATCAAATTGTCTCCGATGTATTTCAGCGTTATATTGCGAAGAAGAACAAGAATGTATGTCAATACATCCAGTGGCGATCCAGGGGGCCCTCCCCTAGCAAAAAAACAGTTCAAAACACCCTTTTTGAAGAAAAAAAGAAGATGGGCCCCCTCCCCTGGCGCCCAAGGGGGTGGGGGGTGGCGGTGGAAAAAAAATCACCCTTCCTGTAGGGAATTTTTTTTTAGGGATGCCCCCCAAAAAAATTGTGCTCACTACCCCTGGCGGCCAAGGGGGGGTGGTGGTGGAAAAAATAACCCTTCCCGGATGGAAAACTTTTTTCGGGTGCCAAAAAAAAATTGTGCTCACAACCCCACTGAGCGAAAAATCGACCGGCACGATTTTCAAATTTTTCGCACGGTGGGCCCCTTTAGGCCCCCTCCCTGCCGCCGGCTGGATCCGCCCTGAATACATCTACATTACTTTATCTTTTCACTTGACAGTGGACAGTGCCATTCTCTCAGTTTGAGAAATGGGTAAGAAGGTCCAATGTCAACTTGAAGATTATCAGTCTGGACAGCAAAACAAATGCTTTTCAATATGCGTTTAGTGGGCATACCATAATGGCATTAAAAAAATAGTGTGAATTGTTCTACTCACCAGGCTGCATAATTATAGGCCTATCAAATTTGAAAGTTAGATTATTTCGAGCTCCACAATATGCAGTTGTTTTTATTTTTTATTGTATTTGTGTGCATCCAATTCACTTAGGGCTTAGGCCCAATCTCAATTCCAGAAAGAGAGAGAAAGTTGGAGATAAAGAAAGATGAATGAGTAATAATTGAGAGAGAGATAGGTCGAGAGAGAGAAAGAGAGAGAGAGAGCGAGGGGAAAGAGAAAGAGAGAGAGAGGGAGAGAGAGAGGGAGAGAGAGAGGGAGAGAGAGGGAGAGAGAGTAACAGGATAGTGAGGGATCAATAGAGAGAGAGAGAGAGAGAAGGGATACTTCAGGAGAGAGAGTGAGAGAGAAAAGGGATACAGAAGAGAGAGAGAGTGCAAGCATGTAGAGAGAGAATTCGAGAGGGAAAAGGTGAAAGGGGTACAGAAAGAAGAGAGAGAGAGAGAAATAGTGAGAGAAAGAAAGAGGAAGGGGATGAGTGATAAATTAAAGAGAGAAGCGATGAGAGAGAGAGAGAGATCGAGACAGAAATATACATCGAAAGAGAAATAAATAGAGAAAGAGTAGAATGGTATGTGGTAGAGAAATAAAGAGAGAGGGAGAGGGAAAGAAAGTGGGAGATATAAAGATAGAGAGAGAGAGAGAAGGGATAGAGAAGAGAGAGAGAGAGAGAGAGAGATGAGAAGGGCTAGAGAAGAGAGAGGAGAGAAGGGAGAAGGGATACCGAAGAGAGAAAGAGGGGGGAGATGAGAGGGATATAGATGCGAAAGAGAGAGAATATCAAGTGAGAGTAACATAGGTCCACGGCTACAGAAAGAGAGACTCTCTTTCTATAGCCGTATATATTATATACGGAAAGGGAGATATTAGTCCGAAACACGTGTAGCAATTCACGAATCACTGACCTCTCTGACCTCTACCCGAGGTCAGTGGCAGAACAACATTCCTCAATAAGGGATGATCTCAAAATAAGAATGTGCAGTACATGATTGACTGTTGGGGAAAATGTCAAGTCGACCTAATTATTGATTATTAAATCTTTGTTTGTATGATTAAACGTATCTTCTTCTTTTTAAATAAAGAAATAAAAATAAATAATGTTACGTTCTGTCTATAAATGATTACCCAAAACTGTCCCTGTACAACGACTTTGCGGGGTATTTTGAGATCATCCCCAAAATACATGTGCTCAGAAAATGCAAGCCTGGGATGCGTCTTCGGGCCAAGCCAACGCACATACTATACTACACTGCACTGGGCCTGGGATCAATGCCAGCGTGTCAATGCACGATCACTCCCACAACATACAGACACGGCCCGTTCGTTCACAGAGCTGGCGAAACAGCATAGCCGAGTCATAACAAATGCATTTCAATTTGAAAACACAGAAACGATTAAGAGATGGAAATGGAAAAATAAGTTAAAGAGAACAACACTGAATATTCCGCAGGACCGAGCAGGAAATGCATAGATTTACGTACTGAATTAAGTACAGTAATTGCATAAAGATGGCGGCCTGATCGATTATAAAATTATATATTACGATTACAGTGTACAGACAAGTATTTTTTTTTAAATTAACGAGACAGTATAAAAATCATACACTAAGGCAACTTGACTTTAAAAAAATTATCTTCATGATTATATATATTTGATTAGTCTGGTAATATGATTTGGTGTCAAAACATGTTAATTATTACACTTTGACAATAGTGCTATATATGTGTTATGCTCTTCAGATGACATGTAAATTTTCGAACTGAGAGGGAGCTATACCAAATTTACCGGGAGCACCGGTAAATTTTTTTATTAAAAAAAATTTTTTTTTCTCCAAATCAAAAGTGTTTTAGAGCCCAATTTTGTTAGAGTTGAGTGTTCTAACACTAGGCTTCACAATGATAATGAAAATTTTAAATTTCATGATCCACAAAAATTGAAATATTCCCAAAACTTTGTATTACCTTTAATGGCACAGTGTACTGTCTGTAACAGAAGTGGATTTGAATTTTCTAATGTCTTTTTGACTTGATGATCATGTACAACTTGTAATTTAGAGCATTCTGGATCAATTTTTTGTTAAAGATGTCCCTAAAAGATGACACTAATTTGACATTACATCCTTACCATTGCAAGTGATGTTATCATTGCTTAATTCATATCCAGAGTCACATGAACAGTTGTAAGAGCCGACAGTGTTCATACACACTCCATTTTCAGAATCACAGACCGATGGATCCACAGAGCATTCGTCAGTATCTAGAAAGAGTAAACATGTTTTCACCCATAGCAGTCAAAGAGTTTTGTGAAGGTCTAGATGAATCAGCTTTTCCTCCTCAAATTGGCAAGTTAATTGTATCTCCACTCTTCTAATCATAGAGTAATGAGTAACTAGATGGAACTTCAACTGCGCGCAGTCGAAAAATGCCTCCGCCATAGAGCAATTTTACAAACCAAAATGGAAGCAATTTTTAAAATTCAAGTTTGATTGTAATCCATCTGTTGGTTCTAATGATAACATGATCACGAGCTATTTTAGGATACAAATGAGCCCTGTGACCTTTGACCTCGTGACCCCAATTCTAATCAGTTCATTGACTCTGCAAGATACATACATGACCCAAGTTTGGCGGTTATCCATCAATCGATTCTTGAAATAACGTGATCACAAGCTATTTTGCATACATAACGAGCCCTGTGACCTTTGACCTCGTGACCCCAAAATCTAATCAGTTCATTAGCTCTGCAAGATACATACATGACCCAAATTTGGCGGTAATCCATCAATCGGTTCTTGAGATAACGCGATCACGAGCTATTTTTGCATACATAATGAGCCCTGTGACCTTTGACCTTGTGACCCCAAAATCTAATCAGTTTATTGGCTCTGCAAGATACATACAGGACCCAAGTTTGGCGGTAATCCATCAATCGGTTGAGATAACGCGATCACGAGCTATTTTTGCATACATAATGGACCCTGTGACCTTTGACCTCGTGACCCCAAAATCTAATCAGTTCATTAGCTCTGCAAGATACATACATGACCTGAGTTTGGCGGTAATCCATCAATTGGTTCTTGAGATAACGCGATCACGAGAACGGGACGTACGCACAGACGCACGCACGCACGTATGTACGCACGGACTGACAACCAGAAAACATAATTCCCCCGGCTACTTTGTAGCGGAGGCATAAAAAAGTAACCATGTATTGCCATTATAAAGAATTAAAGCTCGTTTTCATTTGATTTTTTTTTTAAGAATGACATGCGCTGCATATGAAATTCAATTGTCAGTGCCTTTTGCTTTTTCTCATGAACTGTGTACCCATAAGACATTGAGTGATTTCAAGTACGGTGTTCGGTGTTGGTGTTGGTGTTGAGAGCATGGAAAGGCTGCTAAACCGAGCTCCAACACCGACGGTCAGTTTAGAAGGACGATACCGATCGCGTTATCGATAGCTCAACACCAGCCTCAACACCGAGTGACGTCATACTCTACAGGCGAAAAGTCTTGCAATAAAAGCATAATCCTTTCAGAAATTCCATTAAAATTACATCATATCGAATATCAAATGTAAAGTCATATTAAACGAGCTGAAGACATGGAATTTCACAAGTTGACCTCTGTGACCCTTGACCTACATGCTCCAAAATCTAAACAGATCGTCTTCCTATGGTGATACATACTATCATTAAGTTTGAAGTGAAAATTCTCCAGTGGTTCTTGAGATATCGCGATAACGATCTCAATGTATGGAATTTCATAAGTTGACCTCTGTGACCCTTGACCTTTGACCTACGTGCTCCAAAATCTAATCAGATTGTCTTCCTATGGTGATACACACTATCATTAAGTTTGAAGTTTAAATCTCCAGTGGTTCTTGAGATATTATGATAACAATCTCAATGTATGGAATTTCATAAGTTGACCTCTGTGACCCTTGACCTTTGGCCTACGTGCTCCAAAATCTAATCAGATTGTCTTCCTATGGTGATACACACTATCATTAAGTTTGAAGTTTAAATCTCCAGTGGTTCTTGAGATATTATGATAACAATCTCAATGTATGGAATTTCATAAGTTGACCTCTGTGACCCTTGACCTTTGACCTACGTGCTCCAAAATCTAATCAGATCGTCTTCCTATGGTGATACATACTATCCTTAAGTTTGAAGTTTACATCTCCAGTGGTTCTTGAGATATCATGATAACAATCTCAATGTATGGAATTTCATAAGTTGACCTCTGTGACCCTTGACCTTTGACATACGTGCTCCAAAATCTAATCAGATCGTCTTCCTATGGTGATACATACTATCCTTAAGTTTGAAGTTTAAATCTCAAATGGTTCTTGAGATATCATGATAACAATCTCAATGTATGGAATTTCATAAGTTGACCTCTATGACCCTTGACCTTTGACCTACGTGCTCCAAAATCTAATCAGATCGTTTTCCTATGGTGATACACACTATCACTAAGTTTGAAGTTTAAATCTCCAGTGGTTCTTGAGATATCATGATAACAATCTCAATGTATGGAATTTCATAAGTTGACCTCTGTGACCTGTGACCTTTGACCTACGTACTCCAAAATCTAATCAGATCGTCTTCCTATGGTGATAAATACTATTCCCGAGTCTTAAGTTTAAATCTTAAATGGTTCTTAAGATATTGTGATAACGGTCAAACGGGACGGACGTACGGACGTACGGACGTACGGACGGACAACCCAAAAACATGATGCCTCCGGCACCACCTTCGGTGGCGGAGGCATAATAAAAATGGATGTTCAATGAAAGTTGGACTGAAAACTACGAAAAAATCAACACAAAATTGCCAATTTGTACACATAAATAGTGATTATAAATTTCACTTTACATTGCTAGTCTAAGAACAAGAGAGTTAAATGATCATTTTCAATTAGGTCGTTATTATTAATGCCACAGTGTACTGTCTGTAACAGAAGTGGATTTGAATTTTCCAATGTCTTTTTGACATGATGATCATGTACAACTTGTAATTCAGAGCATTCTGGATCAAAAGAATTTTAAAGATGTCCCTAAAAGATGACACTAATTTGACATTACATCCTTACCATTGCAAGTGATGTTATCATTGCTTAATTCATATCCAGAGTCACATGAACAGTTGTAAGAGCCGACAGTGTTCATACACACTCCATTTTCAGAATCGCAGACCGATGGATAAACAGAGCATTCGTCAGTATCTAAAAGGAGTAAACATGTTTTCATTCAAAGCAGTCAAGAGTTTTCTGAAGGTGTAGATGAATCAGCTTTTCCTCCTCAAATTGGCAAGTTAATTATTTGTATCTCCACTCTTTTAATCATAGAGTAAGGATGTTCAATGAAAGTTGGACTGAAAACTACGAAAAATCAACAAAAAATTGCCAATTTGTACACGTAATTAATGATTATAAATTTCACTTTACATTGCTAGTCTAAGAATAAGAGAGTTAAATGATCATTTTCAATTAGATCGTTATTATTAATGCCACAGTGTACTGACTGTAACAGAAGCGGATTTGAATTTTCTAATGTCTTTTTGACTTGATGATCATGTACAACTTGTAATTCAGAGCATTCTGGATCAAAAGAATTTTAAAGATGTCCCTAAAAGATGACACTAATTTGACATTACATCCTTACCATTGCAAGTGATGTTATCATTGCTTAATTCATATCCAGAGTCACATGAACAGTTGTAAGAGCCGACACTGTTCATACACAATCCATTTTCAGAATCACAGACCGATGGATTCACAGAGCATTCGTCAGTATCTAAAAAGAGTAAACATGTTTTCATTCATAACAGTCAAGAGTTTTCTGAAGGTGTAGATGAATCAGCTTTTCCTCCTCAAATTGGCAAGTTAATTATTTGTATCTCCACTCTTTTAATCATAGAGTAATGAGTAAAAATGGATGTTCAATGAAAGTTCGACTGAAAACTACGATAAATCAACAAAAAATTGCCAATTTGTACACGTAAATAGTGATTATAAATGTCACTTTACCTTGCTAGTCTAAGAATAAGAGAGTTAAATGATTATTTTCAATTAGGTCTTTATTATTAATGGTACAGTGTACTGACTGTAACAGAAGTGGATTTGAATTTTCTAATGTCTTTTTGACTTGATGATCATTTACAACTTGTAATTCAGAGCATTCTAGATCAAAAGGTTTTCAAGATGTCACTAAAGATGAAGTTAATTTGACATTACATCCTTACCATTGCAAGTAATGCCATCATTACTTAATTCATATCCAGAGTCACATGAACAGTTGTAAGAGCCGACAGTGTTCATACACACTCCATTTTCAGAATCACAGACCGATGTATCCACAGAGCATTCGTCAGTATCTAGGAAGAGTAAACATGTTTTCACCCATAGCAATCAAGAGTTTTCAGAAGGTCTAGATGAATCAGCTTTTCCTCCTCAAATTGGCAAGTTAATTGTATCTCCACTCTTTTAATCATAGAGTAATGAGTAAAAATGGATGTTCAATGAAAATTCGACTGAAACTACGAAAAATCAACAAAAAATTGCCGATTTGTAAATTTCACTTTACATTGCTAGTCTAAGAATAAGAGAGTTAAATGATCATTTTCAATTAGGTCGTTATTATTAATGGCACAGTGTACTGTCTGTAACAGAAGTGGATTTGAATTTTTTAATGTCTTTTTGACTTGACGATCAGGTACAAATCGTAATTTAGAGCATTCTGGATCAATTTTTTTTTAAAAGATGTCCCTAAAAGATGACACTAATTTGACATTACATCCTTACCATTGCAAGTGATGTTATCAGTGCTTAATTCATATCCAGAGTCACATGAACAGTTGTAAGAGCCGACAGTGTTCATACACACTCCATTTTCAGAATCACAGACCGATGGATCCACAGAGCATTCGTCAGTATCTAGAAAGAGTAAACATGTTTTCACCCATAGCAGTCAAGAGTTTTCTGAAGGTCTAGATGAATCAGCTTTTCCTCCTCAAATTGGCAAGTTAATTGTATCTCCACTCTTCTAATCATAGAGTAATGAGTAAAAATGGATGTTCAATGAAAGTTGGACTGAAAACTACGAAAAATCAACAAAAAATTGCCAATTTGTACACGTAATTAGTGATTATAAATGTCACTTTACATTGCTAGTCTTAGACCCGTTACACATACGTCTGAAAGTGGACTGAGGACGGCCCCGGAGGCGGCTCGACGTATGTGTAACATCAACTTTTTTTGAAAAGCCGGATTAAGGCCGGACTGAGGCCAGGTGGACTCAGTCCACCTCTGGATGTGGTTTGAGGCCGGCCCGAGTCCGGACTCAGTCCAGCAATCAGTAGGTGTAACACCAAAGTGGACTCGGGGCCGGCTTATAAGCGGAAGTGACGTGACCTGTCATCATATATCAACATAATACATCGGGCGCACTTTGCCACCTTCTCTTATGTTATTCTTTGTTTTTATCATTCTATCACTTTCTCTTTCTGTCTTTCCTTATGTTATTCTTTGTTTCTTCCTTCTATCACCTTCTCTGATGTTATTCTTTGTTTTTATCTTTCTATCACTTTCTCTTTGTCTTTCCTTATGTTATTCTTTGTTTTTATCATTCTTTCACTTTCTCTTTCTGTCTTTCCTTATGTTATTCTTTGTTTCTTCCTTCTATCACCTTTTCTTTTGTTATTCTTTGGTTTTATCATTCTATCACTTTCTCTTTCTGTCTTTCCTTATGTTAACCTTTGTTTCTTCCTTCTATCACCTTCTCTTATGTTATTCTTTGTTTTTATAATTCTATCCCTTTCTCTTTCTGTCTTTCCTAATGTTATTTTTTGTTTTTATCATTCTATCACTTTCTCTTTCTGTCTTTCCTTATGTTATTCTTAGTTTTTATCATTCTATCACTTTCTCTTTCTGTCTTCCTGGAGTGCGCCCCAACATCAGCTCGTGAAAAGGCGACGTGAGGCCGGCCTATGTGTAGACACAAAATTGCGGGCCCGAGATATGTGTAACAGGAGTTTGATGATATCGAGGCGGCTTCAAATTGCAGGCGTGAGGCCGCCTCCGAAGCGGGCTTTAAAAGCCGAGGCATGTGTAACAGGGGTCTAAGAATAAGAGAGTTAAATGATCATTTTCAATTAGACCGTTATTAAAGCTAAACTAGAGTACTGGTAGTAAAAACGTATTGACAACAAAACTGGTAATTTATGGTCATAAAATGTTCGATGGACACTAAAATAGTAATTGTAATCAATATTTTTCTATTATCATGACGTATTTAGAAGAATTCCGGTGTTAAAACAACCCTCGTCGTATACCCTTTTCGCGAGGAAACCGTTGAATGACTTGTTTGAATCTCCTAACGGTCTAACGCCCTCTCTCGGTTGAACGAAAACATATGGCGGTTTCATCACCGCAACTCCCACTCTTCTCGCCCAGTGGGAGGACTGTCGTCTGCTAGCGAGCTATCTCGCTGAGCTGAGCTGGACTGCCGTCTATGCATTTGGTAGCAAGCTGCATGCACGATGACGCACGATCGGTCGGCTAGCGCTAGGGCTGCGCTGCAATGGCCGCGGAGCTGTATCCATGTCTGGCTATGCAAAAATTACGGCATCTTCTCACCGGACAATTAGGTAGTCAACAATCAATGCTCAACAATAGAAATACTCCCCCAAAACTGGCGATATGCATACTACATCGCTCTTTTTGTGTGTTTTAATAATCGACCTACCTTTCTTATAGCTGGCAGCCCCTCGAGAACTTGCAAGATAGTCGCCGATGCATGACGCCCATGTGCACAGTATATACATTACACAACTCCATGCCTGGCTTTTTCCACTGACCTCATACCCGGGCTGTTGTACCTTTCGCGGTTTTTTTCTTTATCCCTCTCCCTCTCCCTCTCCCTCTCTACTACTCACTCTGCCCTTTCTTTCTTTGTTATTTATACCGGCTGACGTCCTGACCATGTAGGGGGTTTTATGTCTCGTTACGGGTGGCTCTAAATAGTTGTACTTGTACAATATAAATAATAAATTGGAGCTAGGTTAGTTGCACATTATTTTGCATAATCCTCTAAACCCTTTTCTCAAATGTCCAATGTCCAATGTTTCTCGCATTTTATGTTTTTATTAAAAATAATTATTTGCCGGCCGCCAGATCAATTCTGTGGCGGCCGCCATAATGTTGTTATGCTGTAGATAGAAATAGGAAATTATAGAAGAACAAAAACATACGATAAACCTAAGGAAAGAAAGAATTATCCGACGGCTGCATGATTCACTGGTTCTTATTCAGTAATAGTTGGCTTTTCCCTTGTATCTCTCTCCTTTTTTTTCTTCTTCTTTTTTTGGTTTATTACCCTTGATATGGAGAGGGGCGTGGGCTGCTCAGTCGTTTTGTTCCTCTTCCCTCCTTTTTAGGTAACTTATTTCATTTTCAGAATTATGAACCCTCTTTCATTTTCGGAATTATGAACCCTATTTCATTTTCGGAATTATGAACGCTTTTTCATTTTCTGAATTATGAACCCTTTGTCATTTTCGGAAATACGAACCTTCGGAATTATGAACCCTATTTCATTTTCTGAATTATGAACCTATTTCATTTTCGGAATTATGAACGCTTTTTCATTTTCTGAATTATGAACCCTTTGTCATTTTCGAAATACGAACCTTCGGAATTATGAACCCTATTTCATTTTCTGAATTATGAACCCTTTGTCATTTTCGGAATTCCGAACCTTCGGAAATATGAACCCTAATTCATTTTCGGAATTATGAACCTTCAGAATTTTGAAACTTCTGAATAATGCAACAAAATATGTTCGGTATTATGAACGCTTTTTCATCTTCGTAATTATGAACCCCTAGGCTTGGGAAATTTGTGTTTCGAATTATGAACCTTCGGAAAAACGAACCTTCGGAAAATGAGTGCCCCCTAGTAAATGTTACGGATGGATTATGCCCGTTTAGTTGTGTCATTACAATGCAACTTTTCTACCGAGTGGTCCCAATGATTATGATATAAAATAATATGATTATATACCAAATAATGGTCAAAATTAGGCGAACAAACATAGTAAATTTCAACAATTTAATTTTACAGTTAGCAATTCAAAATATAAAACATTAGAGTTTCTTATCCCACCATTAAACCGCCCCTGTCCCCCGAGCGGATCCAGCCGGCGGCAAGGGAGGGGGCCAGCTAGGGAGGGGACCAGAGAGGGCCCAATTCGTGAAAAAAATATTTAGCGGCGACTCAGCAAGCCGGTGAATAAGCGGATGGGGGAGGGGGGGTAGTGAGCACTTTTTTTTGCCCGATTCGTGAGAAAATATTTAGCGGCGACTCAGCCAGCCAGTGAATAAGCGGGGAGGGGGAGGGCACTTTTTTGTTGTTGCTCAACGGGGATATAGTGCTATTATTTTTTTACTCAACATTCACCCCCCTTGAGTACCAGGGGAGGGGGTCCATCTTCTTTTTTTTAACAAAAAATGGTGTTTTTACCTTTTTTGCCAGGAGACAAAGCTGGTCACGCTCATACATCTTAATTATATACATGTATTTGCCACAATAATGCCGTGTATACACCATTATGAACAGAAATTTGAAGTAAGGGAGAGATTACAGGCCCTATTACATTCTCATAATTATGAAGCCACATCTTGAAACCCGGACACAGCATGAGAAAGGGGAAGCTAAGACAATACTGTATAGGTACACACCCTGCTACGGGCATGGTATCACGGGTGCTTTTTGTCTGTTCTTTCGATAGGAAATTATCCATAAACAGGAAAGTGGCCCTCGACCTTTTACTCATCAAAACAAATTTTTTTTTAATTTTACACAATCATGATGAGCAGTCTTGTGAATGGGCAAAGATAAAGAATGTAATTGAGTACGTATTTGAAGTGGACGAGGAAAGGTGGAATCTGCTAGGAGTCGGGTGTATAGTTATCATGGACCTCATATCGTTTATTGCATGACATGAGCCAGTTGTGTAGGTCACATGACCAACCTGCCCCCTCCCCACACGTAAACAACAACAAAAATAAAGAAGGAGAAAATAATAAAAGTAAGGAGGAAGATAGAAAGAGAGCCTGAGAGAGAGAGAGAATGAAAGGGAGATGGAGAAAAGGAAAGTGAAGATAATATTGCCCTCTCTTCAGCAAACGTTCCGGATCGCGACGTGCGTCCCATTTCATCCAATAATGAGACCAAAACAGCAGTGCCCCTACAAGGGCTGGGGCAATATAAAGATGATAAGACACGTTACTCCACGAAATATTATAATGATTCCAAAGTTACGCCCCCACCACCTCTCATTCAAAATCACGAATTTACAAAGACTTGTGTTGTATGACATGTTGCAGCTTCATAGTGCATAGTCCAGTCCGTAGAGTCATGTTAGGGCTTGATGCGTCTGTCATCAGATGGATTGCAAGAATTGAAAAATTCTATACCTTTGTCTCAATAAATCTTTTGATGGAACATGTGAAAGGATTATTTATGATATTGGGACCCATTTCTGAATTTCTAGAAACGTGTTTTTTTGTCCAGCCCTCAACAAACCAAATTGCAATATGATTTCTCTTGCGCGCAACTATAGCCACCTATGTTTGTTATCAGGAGCGCCGGAAGTGGGGGATGCATTTTCCGCCCCCCCAAAAAGCCCTCCCGAAAAAACCTGCAGTAAAGGAGTACAAATGGTTTGTATTTTTAACCAAAATAAAAAACTGAATTGAATCGCATAAAAATATATTCCATTCAAAGAAAAGGAGAGTAAACCGGGATTAAATTTCCTAAACATTCCGCATGCCCCTATATTTATCAATGGAGGATTTTATAATAGCGAAACACGCATTATCGTGAAAAATTTGTGAGAGGATGGGAAGGCGTATGTTTTTTTATATTATAGGGGTGAGAAGACATGAGCCCCTGAACACTGGCGTATTGATGGGGGGGGGGGGCAGTTGCCCCCAAAATAAAATTCAAACGTGGTTTATTTCTAATTCGATGCAAGTGATGTACAAATGTTGCTGAAGTGACATGATATCCCGGGATTTTTTCTCAATTTTTTTTGTAAATTATACTGGTTTATGCGTTTGTTGGAAAATTACTAATTTCTAAATTAACAGGCAAAATATATGCTTATTTAGAAGAATTCATGTCCGAGCCTGCAAAACGGCGGGGCTCGGGGGCTCGAGCCCGCCTCACTTTTTTGGAAAAGAATGTTAAAGAAAGAAAAAAAAGAGAGAGAGAAGAAAAGAATGAGTGACCTGCCAGTGTCACAAATGAGGTACCAAAATATGCTTATCTGACCGTAATTAAATGCCTAAAACCCTACCCTTACGGGGCTCTGCCCCCTTGACCCCACCAAGGGCCCTAAGGCGCGCCTGTTTGTTATATACAACTACACTGTACATTTTTCTCCAGTGTTTCCATAAAACTATGCCAGAAATATATGATTTCCTAGTATACTCCTTTAACGAAAGTTCCTTCTTAAAATCTTCTAGATAATTTATTTATCTGTTCTCGTCATACATACCACGGTTCTTGTAATGTTTTATACAGGGTGTATTTATTTTTTTAAATACTTATATTGTTGTCGCGGAAAAGTTTTACTAGATAGATGTTGTAAATAAGTACGGTATTATTATCACTAGGCCTACTAGCGGGTCAGGGAGTGTCAAGAATTGAGCAATGGACAACATAATCAATCGGAAATTGATTTGCAAAATGGGAAAAAAAAATCGAACACAAGCCCATAAGTTTTGCGAAGAAAATATATTTTAATTATGGATCAATAATAATAGCGACCCCTATGACTGACGACCCCGATTTTGTTTTATGAATAGCGACCCTCTTCTCATATTATGAATAGCAGTTCTTATGATTAATTACCTTTTTCTCAAATTATACATAGTGGTCCTCATGAATAGCGGTCCTTACCAATAGCGAGCGGATCCCAATAAAACAGTGTCCTGGATATGACGATGATCTGAATTTATGTTCCATTATTTAAAAAAAATCAACGATAAAGCATATTAATGAAAACGGGTAAATAGGACGGATGGATAGGCCTGTTCAGTTGTGCCACTACATCAAAACCTACCGAGGGGTCCAAATGATATGATGATTATATAATATGATGATATGGCAAATAAAGGTAAAATTGGCAAACAAAAATACTGAATTTGAACAATTTTCATTTTACAACTATCATTACAAGAAATGATATGTTCACTTTTCATATCCCTCACCCCCGAAAAAAAAAGTCAAATTTATATATTTATTTCTAAGTGACCATTTTAACAATGTTTTTTTTCCCCCGAATGTTCTTGGACAGTATGCTATAAGACTAAACACACAAATAAAACAGTGTCCTTTATGATGATGATAATCATTTGGTTCCATTATACAAACAATCAATCAATGTTATAACATAAATGGAAACGTGGTTAAATAATGGTACGGATGGATATAGGTATGTTCAGTTGTGCCATTACAGCGCAACTGTTAGTGTTCTACCTAGGGGTCTAAATGATAATTATGATATAATATAAATTATTATATGGCCACACAAAAAACATTTGGGCAAAAACAAAAATATTGAATTCGAACAATTTCATTTTACAGCTATATAGCATTACAAAAATTGATACATTCACTTTTCATATTTCGCCCTATCCCCCTCCCCCCCCCCCGAAGTTAAATATATTACTATAATATGTCATGTTTTTGCAAAAAGTGACCATTATAACAACAAAAAAACAAAAAAAAAAATCGAAGTCATTTTAGTGATAACGATTTGAATATATTATGTTCCGTTATACAAACAGTCAACAACATATAAATAAATTATGTAATAACATATATGAAAATGTGGTTAAATGATACGGATGGATAGGTCTGTTCAGTTGTGCCATTGCAGCGCATCTGTTCTTCCGAGGATCAAAATCATAATTTGTATATGATAAAGGCCTGTTATGGCAATTAAATGCAAAATTTGGGCAAACAAAAACATACTAAATTTGAACAATTTTCATTTTACAGCTATCATTAGAAGAAATGATACATTTGATTCAATTAAATTAAATTCAATATCCCACCCCACCCCTCCCCTAGTGGCGGATCCAGGGTGGCACCCCTAGCCCCCAAAAAGATGGTAACCACAATTTTACCTTTTGGGGGGCTCAAGGGGGAGGGGGGTTGAGCAAAACAAAAAATTATTTTAGTGCTCAATACCCCCCGCTTATCAACGCTAAATATTTTCTCACGAATTGGGCCCCTACCCTACCGCCAGCTGGATCCGCCCCCCCCCCCGAAAAAAGTCAAACTTATACGTCTAATTTGTTTTGTAACTGTAAGTAACTATTATAACTTGTTTTTACGAACGCTGTTGGACAGTATTCTTAGACTAGGCATAACAATGAAACGCTGTCCTCTATGATGATGATTTGAACATAATGTTCCGTTATAAAAACAATCAACAACATATAAATAAATATAATAACATAAAAAAAAAGGTTGGTAACTGGTACGGATGAGTAGGTCTGTTCAGTTGTGCCATAACAGCGCAACTGTTCTACCGAGGGGTCCTATAATGATTTGATGATGATATAGAAAATAAAGGTACGAATTGGGCAAACAAAAATACTGAACAATTTTCATTTCACAGCTGACATTACAAGAAATGATACATTCACTTTTCATACCCCACCCCGCCCCCGTCCCGAAAAAAAAAGTTTGAAAAAAGTTATATGTCTAATATTTTTTCTTTGTAAGTGACATATATAATAACGAACTTGTTTTTTAGAAGTTTATTTGACAGTATTAGCCTAGACACACAAATAAAAACGAAATCCTTCATGATGATGATTTGAATATAATGTTCCGTTATAAAAATAATCAACAACATATAAGTTAAAGTATAATGACATAAATAAAAACGTGGGTAAAAGGTACAGATGAATAGGTGTGTTTAGTTGTGCCATTACAGCACAACTGTTCTACCGAAATATGATGATATAAGCTAGGCAAATAAGGGAAGGTACAAATTGGGTAAACAAAAATACTGAATTTGAACATTTTTTTCATTTTACAGCTAACGTTACAAGAAATTATACATTCACTTTTCATATCCTACCCACCCCCCCCCCCAACAAAAGTTAGAATATATGATTACATATGTCTAACTTTTGCAAAAAGTGACTATTATAATAAATAAATATTATAACTAGAAATGTAATTCGTCATGAGGACGAATTAGGTGGTCTGTATGTAATCTGAATAACTGATCTTGTAGAAAATTGTCTTAGCTACAACATATCAAAATTTGGAAGAAAATCGATCCATATTTACAGATACAATCAATTTTCCATAAATATGCTGACGTCATAATATGCAAATTCGTATTTTGAGTTCCAAGGCCAAAGGGCAAAGGGCAGAGCTATAGAAAATTAAGGAACATTACAAGACATAATAGAAGGAGAACGAGAACCAGAGGCGGGAGAGGTAGAGGGTGAGAGAGAAGAAAAAGAGAAGGGCAGAGGCAGAGGGAGACAGAGCAAGAGAATAAGAGGGAGGCAAGGCAAGAGGTCGAGGTAGAGGGAGGCAGAGAGAGAGAGAGGGTAAAAGAGTAGAGAGAGATATATATGCAGAGACAGAGCAAGAGAAGGAGAGGGGCAAAATAAGAGAGAAGGGAAACAGAGCAAGAGAGAGGAGAAAGAGAGAGATGCAATGGAGAACGATGCATTCAATATATCCAGCATAAATAGAATTTAATATAGAGAAAGAGAAGTATAGACAAGTAAACAATTCTATGTCCACGGGAGAGACGTAAACATGCATATACCTGGGCTGAATAACTGGAAAAGTAAAAACGTCTGGGAAGGAGACTAGCAAGGTGATTTGATATTGTAGCAGAGTTGGGAGATAAACCCTATATTAGGTTTAATACACGACAAGGAACCAGATTTCCCATAGGGTTGTACTCAAACGATTGACATTCTTCTCCCATAGATATAACACGCAAAATTAGGCATTTTATTACATTGTTTGTGATTGTATATGATAATATGTTATAATAGTCGAAGAAGATCATAAAATCAAATTTAAAACGACGGCAAAAAAAAAAAAAAAAAATGACCCACCAGGAATCGAACTTGGGTCGCCGGAATGGGAGGCAAGTGCTATGACCACTATACCAAAATAATCCACATAGACATTACACGTGAACGGAAAATGGAATTCTCAAATCCCACTTTGCAAGTGAAATATGAGCATGATCCCGGCATCTGATCGAAAAATAAAGGGCACACTTGTGATAGCTTATTGTCTCAGCTACAACATACTCGAAGCTCAGCGAAAACAAAACTAAAACGACGGAGATATTGCTCGCGAAAGACGGAATGTAGAATCCAGTTTTGAGAAAAAGTCATGTCCCATAGAGAATACACGCAAAATGTGAAAAATTGACATGCCTCCTTTAATCGCAAAAATACGCCATGATGCCTTTGTCAAAATGAAAATCGTGGGACTGCATTTGTAGAGAATTGTCTCAGCTAGAACATATCAAAATTTGGAAGAAAATCGATCAATATTTACAGAGATACAATCAATTTTCCAAAAATATGCTGACGTCATAATATGCAAATTGAAATTTTGAGTTCGGAGGCCATTATGATGACGTCATGAGTTAATTGAGGGTCAAATGAGACATGAAATCATATCTCCGACTCATAATCTATCCAAATATGAAAAAATTGGGAGTTCCCATCCATTCTGAAGAGTTACAATGAATTTTGTATAGGCATGTTTTTGCCCATGTATTGTGGATAAAGATAGCAAGGGCGCGCGCTGTCAACTTTGACGGACGCTCATTGCGTTATTACTGGTCAGAAAAAGGTGAACAAGGTATCAAATTGTTTGGAAAAAATGAGGAATATCATGTCAAAAAAAACTAGGCGAATTATTTTGCGTTCGGCCGTCACGGGCAAAACCGCGGGCGCATTCGTGTGTGCGCGTTTTTTTGCGAAATGCTTAAAATGGCCTGAAACGTACTCTAATTGGAATAAAAAGTGATTTTGAACAGTTTAAAATTTTGCACGCGCGACGCGCGGACGCACGCGCGTTTATTGACCTGAAATTGACCGGACGGATATTGACCTTGATCATGATAAATATGAATGAGAAATGACTTTCCGTTATGAAGATATGATCATGAGTTGATTTTCAGAAAAATTCACAAAATGGCGCCTGGATGACGTCATGAAGACTTGATGACCTTGAAAATGTTCCTGTCACGTCTTATGACAATGACCTGATTGACCTATGACTGTGCCAAAATTGAAAGAAATTGACAAAACCGATCTGGAGTTATCGTCGGAACAAAAAAGTGGCGGAAATAAATAAAAATAAAGAATAACTAGACATTTAATTCGTCATGGGGACGAATGAGGTGGTCTGTCTTCAATTCTTATGATCAGTGAAAGGTCAAAAAGAAAAAAAAGGGAAGAAATTTTTTTTCGAGACGCCTGGACTCGAACCAGGGATCTCGAGGTCGGAAATCAAGTGTGTTACCGATATACCAAAACATTTCCCATAGCGTTTACATGTGAACGGGAAATGGAATTCTCAAATCCCACTTTGCAAGTGAAATAGCATGATCCCGGCATCTGATCGAAAAATAAATGGCACACTTGTGATAGCTTATTGTCTCAGCTACAACATACTCGAAGCTCAGCGAAAACAAAAGTTAAAACGACGGAGATATTGCTCGCGAAATACAGGAATGTAGAATCCAGTTTTGAGAAAAAGTCATGTCCCATAGAGAATACACGCAAAATGTGAAAAATTGACATGCCTCCTTTAATCGCAAAAATACGCCATGATGCCTTTGTCAAAATGAAAAATCGTGACAACTGCATTTGTAGAGAATTGTCTCAGCTAGAACATATCAAAATTTGGAAGAAAATCGATCAATATTTACAGAGATACAATCAATTTTCCAAAAATATGCTGACGTCATAATATGCAAATTGAAATTTTGAGTTCGGAGGCCATTATGATGACGTCATGAGTTAATTGAGGGTCAAATGAGACATGAAATCATATCTCCGACTCATATTCTATCCAAATATGAAAAAAAATTGGGAGTTCCCATCCATTCTGAAGAGTTACAATGAATTTTGTATAGGCATGTTTTTGCCCATGTATTGTGGATGAAGATAGCGCAGGTCCGCGCGTGCTATCAACTTTGACGGACGCTAATTGCGTTTTTACTGGTCAGAAAAAGGTGAACAAGGTATCAAAATGCTTGGAAATATAAGCCAAATATGATGACTGAGAAAATTTGGCGATTCTATGTTGCAAAATGCCAGAACGCCCGAAAACGCGCGCGCATGCGCGCGCGTGCGCTTTTGCAAAATGCTTAAAATGGCCTCAAACGTACTCTCATTTGAATAAAAAGTGATTTTGAACAGCTTAAAATTTTGACATGCGCGTATGCGCGCGTCATGACCTTTTATGTGACCTTTGATGACATGACCTGTTGACCCTTGATTTGAAGTATATGTGATATGAATATGAATGACCTTTGATGACGCATCATGAAGATATGATTGATAATGTGATTTCACAAAATGGCGCCTGGATGACGTCACGATGACCTGATGACCTTGAAAATGTTATTTTCACGTCTTATGACAATGACCTATGACTGTGCCAAAGTTGAAAGAAATTGACAAAACCGATCTGGAGTTATCGTCGGAACAAAAAATTGGAGGAAATAAATAAAAATAAATAAATAATAATAATAATAATAATAATAAAAAAGAAAATTCTGACGAAATTAATAGGTGATCTGTCGATACGACAGACCACCTAATAAATAATAAAAAAGAAAATTCTGACGAAAACAATAGGTGATCTGTCGATACCGACAGACCACCTAAAAAAGAAAATTCTGACGAAATTAATAGGTGATCTGTCGATACGACAGACCACCTAATAAATAAAGAAAGAAAATTCTGACAAAAACAATAGGTAGTCTGTCGTTGACAGACCACCTAATAATAATAATTATATTAATAGTATTTATGATATTAATAAAAAGGAGAATAATGTTGATAATAAAAATAACAACAATTAAAAAAAAAAATAATAATCACTAGAAATGTAATTCGTCATGAGGACGAATTAGGTGGTCTGTCTTCAAATCTTATGATAATGCTCATCTTCAATTCAAAAATATAGATATAGAGATGTTGATGTAAAATGATGTATTAAGATATGAATTGATGAATGAAGTACTGATGAACTGATGAACTGATAGATTGAACTGATGTGAAATGAACTGAATTGATCAGCTAAACTGATGAACTGATGAATGAACTGATGAACTGATAGTTTGAACTGTGACCTGAACTGAAGTGATAACTTAACTGATGAACGCTATATTGAGAAATGATTATGATCAAAATCATGATCATAATGAAATTTAATGAAATAAGAAATAATGTAAATATGAAACAAAGTATTGGAAAATTAACTCCTTGATGATCATGATGATGAATAAATGACGATGATGATGATGATCATAATGATAATGATCATGATCATGATAATGTTGATGATAATGGTGATCGTTGATGATGATAATGATGATAATAATGATAATGATGCTGATGATAATGATGAGCATCATGACGATGATGATCATGGTGACGATAATGATGATCATGATGACGATAATAATTATAATGATGATGGTAATGATGATGTTGATTATGATCATGAAAGTGATGATGGATGCCCTATTAGGCTTAGTTTGCAGGCGCAAGCGCCTGGTTTGAATCATGCTACATTGGTGTGAATTTGAAGACTACAAGAGAGGAATGGGCATTGTGTACTGTAGTTTTCCAACTTTGAATTGACAGAGCAAGTTAGTACTTATGTTATATATTTCACTCAAGACCCAATTGAGAATTAAATTGTATAGGGTCTGTGAATGCTGCCTCTCTTACGTAACAATAGACTGCATTCACAACGAGATACTGCTCAAAGAACACATGTAGATGCATGACGTGAACAACATTCACCTTCCATAGGCATAACACGCAAATTAAGAAAATTCTGATATGTCGCCTTTAATTGAAATTTTAATTATGATGACGTCATCAAAATGAAAAATGGTCGCTACTGATCTTGTAGACAATCCGCTTAGCTACAACATATCTAAGTTTGGAAGAAAATCGATCAATATTTACAGAGTTACAATCCATTTTGCACAAATATGCTGACGTCATAAAAATGCAAATTCGTATTTTGAGTTCCAATACAATTATGATGATGTCATGATATACTTAATTGCCAAATGAGATATGAAATCATATCTCCGACTCATACTCTATCCAAATATGAAAAAGTTGGGGATCACCAGGTATCCCAAAGCGCCGTTTACTAATGTATTTCAATTCATGTTTCTCTCCATGGTAAACATTGTAGGGGTGAAATAAGAATAGAAAGGGCAAAGGGTAGAGCTATAGAAAATTAAGGAACATTACAAGACATCATAGAGGAAGAACGAGAACCAGAGGCAGAGAGAGACAGAGCAAGAGAATAAGAGGGAGGCAAGGCAAAAGAGGTAGAGGGGCACAAAGAGAGAGAGAGGGGGGTAAAAGAGTAGAGAAAGAGATCGAAAGAGATAGATAGATGCAGAGACAGAGCAAGAGAAGGAGGGGCAAAACAAGAGAGGGGAAGAGAAACAAAGCAAGAGAGATAGAAGAGAAGAGAGAGAGAGAGAAAAAATGCAATGGAGAACGATGCATTAAATATTTCCAGCATAAATAGAATTGAATATTTACTCTATAGAGAAGAGAGAAGTTTGTAAAAAAATTATATGTCCGTGAGAGAGAGTTAAACATTGCATGTACCTGAACTGAATAGCTGGAAAAAGTATAAATGTCTGGAAAGGAGACTAGCATCGTAGAAATGGGATGATTTGATATTGTTTTAGACTTGGGAGATTAACCTTATATAGGTTTAATCAATGACAAGGAATCCGATTTCCCATAGGGTTGTACACAAACTATTGACATTCCTCTCCCAGAGAAATAACATGCAAAATTAGGCATTCTCTTACGTTGTTTGTGATTGTATAATATGTTATGACAATCGAAGAAGGTGATCAAATCATATGTAAAACGGAACAAAAATAAATAACAAATTGACCCACCGGGAATCAATCCTTCGAGCCTGGGTCGATTAAATGGGAGGCAAGTGCTTTAAAGTAAAATTCCACTCCACTGAAAAGTTGAGCTGATTAGACAGACAAAAATCTAAAAAGCCCATATATAACTTGATTTTGGAAAATGGTGCTCGGATTTTTTTTTAATGAGCAAAAACAAGTTAATGATCGAGTCGGTTCTCCGCACAATGCATTTTTGTGACGTAGGGTCCTCACAACACAAATTTGTAATGTAACCAAATTTAATGCATACGTCTTTGTGAGGTGCCTCGATACAAACCATTTCATTCACCTGATAAGAATAATAAAATACTATTATTCTTATCGGGTGAATGAAATATTGTATATAGGCACTTGACAAAGACGTATGCATTAAATTTGGTTACATTACGAAAATAGCCTATTGTCAGAATATATACTGCTGGCACTTTCGTTGTGAGAAGCATACGTCACATCCGTACAGCAATTTAAATGTTTTGCTCAAAATAACCGAAATCGCTCTTGAAAATCACCTGATTGAAGTACGCCCGTGATATTTGGCAGTTTTAACCTTTGATTTATTTACAACATGCTACAATTTTAAAAAAATCGGAGTGGACTTGGGCTTTAAACAATAGACCAAAATATTTCTCATAGACTTAACATGCAAGGCTGACAAACGGCCTTGGCATAGTCGCGACTTCAACATTCGATTGAAAATTTCGACATGATCTCGACTTCTGATTAAAAAGCAACAGTCACAGTTTTTATAGCTTATAGTCTCAGCTATAACATACCAAAATTTGGGAGAAAAGGGAGCACAAATAAGCTAGATAGTGCTCAAAGATTAATGTCATGTAGATTCATGATGTGAACGAAATTCACCTTCCATAAACATAACACGCAAATTAAGAAAATTCTGACATGTCGCCTTCAAATGAAATTTTCAACATGATGACGTCATCAAAATGAAAAATAATGGGCACTAATCTTGTAGAGAATTGTCTCAGCTACAACATATCCAAGTTTGGAAGTAAATTAATCAATATTTACAGAGATACAATCAATTTTCCATACATATGGTGACGTCATAATATGCAAATTGAAATTTTGAGTTCGGAGGCCATTATGATGACGTCATGAGTTAATTGAGGTCAAATGAGACATGAAATCATATCTCCGACTCATAATCTATCCATATATGAACAAAATTGAGGGTCCTCGTGCATCCCAAAGAGCTATAATGGATTTTGTATAGGCATGTTTTTGCCCACATATGCTATGTATTACAAGAACTCGCGCACGGACATGTATCTTGAACGGACGCTCATTCCGTTATTAATGGTCATAAAAGATAAACATGGTATCAAAATGTTCGGAAAAAAATGAGGAATATCCTGTCAAAAATGCACTAGGAGGAATTATTTTTCGTTCGGCCGTCACGAACGAGAACGCGCGAAAATTTGCGTTTTCACGTTTTTTTGCGAAATGCTTAAAATGACCTGAAACCAGGGATGCCAACCTTTCAGAGCACAAATCAGTAATCGTAAGGCTAAAAATCAGTAATTTGGAGACAAAATCAGTAATTTTCTGCGCGACGCAAATTTTTCTGCACGCTGGCAAGCGCAGCTCCCGCAGGCAAGCGCGATAGCACAAGTTAAATAAAAGTAACATACCTGTTCATTAGTTGGTGTTACATGTGCATGTAACTCCATATTGAAAGTATTCTACTGAAAGACTGGATGAACTCATGACAAAATGTCTTGATATGTTACTATAGTCTTTGCAGCGTCCTTGCACATGTAAGTTCATAAGTTGGTGTCAACTCCATATTGAAAGTGTTCTGTTGAAAGCAAGCCTTAGATTAAGCAGCCAGGAGCAAGGGGCAATTTATTTTTAAAAGTTGCCCCTTGCTCACGGGGATTTACCAGAGCAAGGGGCAATTTCTTAAGAACAAGGGGCAATTTTCCAAAAACAGATAATCATAATGACAACCAATTAAATAAGTTAAATAAGTTCAAAGATACAATGTTAATTTCATAATGGCGAATAGATCTACGATCAATTTAATAACTTTTTAAATCTAGACTAAGTTAATGTGATCAACAGGACAGATTGATTAAGAACATCAACTTGCACATTAAACAGTATTTTAAAGTAACTAAAATTAATGATGAGCAAATGAATAAATAAATCGTCAATTTCACGAACATCGAAAGTCAAAAGGACTTGGCAACTCTACTCCCAAATCGAAATCGCACCTCACACACAAACCTTCCGCCACACTCTCGGCAGAACATGAACGGTCTGTTAGTGTTACCGGGACTCGAATGCTTCGCGGTGGGAAGCTGGCCGGCTAGCTTTTTGCCAAAACAACGCTAGGTCGGCTGCTGGCAAATGAAAGTAACTACGATCGAGAACATCGTAGGTGTTCTTAACTTGTCAATAAGAGAATTCTAAATTCTATTTGAGATGAAATAATAAACTAGACCTACAAACAAACCTTGACAGATCTCTAAAGACTATTTGAATGCTTGTTTATTTCTCCATTTGACGATTTGTTTTCTTGATCCTTGAAACATTTGTACGTACGTGCGTGCGTGCGCCACAGCACCATCTAGCTATTATATATCTAGCGATCGCGCATGAACGTACGTACGTGCGCTAGCCTATAGTAACAACAGGGCATATTCACTTCAAGTGCTAATTTTGAAAATCGGCAAAATCCGGGATTTATGGTATGAAAATCGTACCGCCCGTAATCGGCCGATTTCCCGTAGAAATTACGGGAAATCCGTACTAGTTGGCATCTCTGTGAAACGTATGCAAAATGAATTTGAGACGATTTTGAGCATTTTTAAATTTGCGCGCGCACTGACGCGCGGACGAATAGAACAATACAACAATAACAAAAATTGTCGATGGCTATTGGAAAATATTCTTAGACTAGACAAACAAACGATTCGAATTCATGTTCCGTTATAAAAAAAACAAAGTTACTTCTAATTTGCCTAAATAATGCCGTGTACCGTCCCTGTCTTACCAACAGAAGTAGAAGAAAGGGGGAGATATATATCGAGCCCTATTAGTATTACTTTCTTATAAATAGGAAGCTGCAACTTTGAAACCCGGACATGAGAATGAGTATAAGACAAACCCTGAATTTGTCCGTTCTTTCGCATAATTATATAAACATGTAGTGACCCTTCGACCCTTTTACAGCTCACCTCCCTATACTACTATGTACTACTACTAGTTTCAACACACACACACACAACGATCTTAGTCTTACTTATTAGGGCATGAGTATTACGTCAGAATATTATTCATGCGAACTTTTGACCCCTCGCCGCACGTGTGTGATTTTTCTCAACGTGTCTGTATTTTCGAGGAGCGCGCGATTTAATAGTGGACTTGTGTAACTGTAGGGAGTGGGAATCTGGACTGTGTATCGTCACGTATAGTTGTATAGCGTAGATGTAAAATGTAATTTATTCCACAGAAAGCTACTAGTATGTGGCTGTTTATTATTTTGTGGAGTATTTTGATGGTAAGAAATAAGTGCATGCGTTGATTTATTGATACACGAGAGTACTCCTCTTCAAAATAAAAGTATGATATACGATTCACAAATAAAGTTTTGAGATGGAAAGAAGAGCAGAGTTCTAGAGTTCCAAACAAAGGAGATAATTCATTATTTTACCGCACAGCACTCTGGTCACTGCACTGCAATCGTCACCATGCACCCCCCCCCCCCAAAAAAAAATCCTTTTTTTCACTCTCTCTCCCACATTGTTTTGAGCGTAAGTTTGTTTCCGCAGGAACGTTAGAAGAATTTGAAACTATTACAATCTATTTGTGGGCCTGCCGCCTGCGATGCGCTAGCTGAAGAAATGTAACTAAACACGTACAACCAACCAGCTCAGGATCAATGGTAATGCTGAAGATTTCAGTAGAGCGTTTTCGTGTGGGTTTGGGTTGAATGAATCGCCTGAGAGGAGGATATCAAGGTTCTTGCCGAAAGAGGGAGCTAAACAGACATATGAGTAATTTTGAATTCGGTTTGGGACTCACCCGACCGATGAAATATTCAACGTTTATTTTGCTCATTTCTCTGCAATTACACAATTTCGTTCAAATTCCTTTAGCAAGAGTCATTTATTTGTACTACTTGTGAATTTGAAGAGGAACTGTTTCAATGTTTTTTTCACCATTACCAGAACTCAAGCTTATCTTTAATAATGGCAAAGTGTACTGTATTGTAACAGAAGTGGATTAAAAAATTTCTAGTGTCTTTTGGACATGATGATCATGTACAACTTGTAATTCAGAGCATTCTGGATCAATTTTTTCTTAAAGATGTCGCTAAAAGATGACACTAATTTGACATTACATCCTTACCATTGCAAGTGATGTTATCATTGCTTAATTCATATCCAGAGGTACATGAACAGTTGTAAGAGCCGACAGTGTTCATACACACTCCATTTTCAGAATCGCAGACCGATGGATTCACCGAGCATTCGTCAGTATCTAGAAAGAGTAAACATGTTTTCACCCATAGCAGTCAAGAGTTTTCTGAAGGTCTAGATGAATCAGCTTTTCCTCCTCAAATTGGCAAGTTAATTGTATATCCACTCTTTTAATCATAGAGTAATGAGTAAAAGTGGATGTTCAATGACAGTTCGACTGAAAACTATGAAAAATCAACAAAAAATTGCCAATTTGTACACATAAATGGTGATTATAAATTTCACTTTACATTGCTAGTCTAAGAATAAGAGGGTAAAATGATCATTTTCAATTAGGTCGTTATTATTAATGGCACAGTGTACTGTCTGTAACAGAAGTGGATGTGAATTTTCTAATGTCTTTTTGACTTGATGATCATGTACAACTTGTAATTTAGAGCATTCTGGATCATTTTTTTTTTTAAAGATGTCCCTAAAAGATGACACTAATTTGACATTACATCCTTACCATTGCAAGTGATGTTATCAGTGCTTAATTCATATCCAGAGTCACATGAACAGTTGTAAGAGCCGACAGTGTTCATACACACTCCATTTTCAGAATCACAGACCGATGGATCCACAGAGCATTCGTCAGTATCTAGAAAGAGTAAACATGTTTTCAACCATAGCAGTCAAGAGTTTTGTGAAGGTCTAGATGAATCAGCTTTTCCTCCTCAAATTGGCAAGTTAATTGTATCACCACTCTTCTAATCATAGAGTAATGAGTAAAAATGGATGTTCAATGAAAGTTGGACTGAAAACTACGAAAAAATCAACACAAAATTGCCAATTTGTACACGTAATTAGTGATTATAAATGTCACTTTACATTGCTAGTCTTAGACCCCTGTTACACATACGTCTGAAAGTGGACTGAGGACGGCCCCGGAGGCGGCTCGACGTATGTGTAACATCAACTTTTTTTGAAAAGCCGGACTAAGGCCGGACTGAGGCCAGGTGGACTCAGTCCACCTCTGGATGAGGTTTGAGGCCGGCCCGAGTCTGGACTCAGTCCAGCAATCAGTAGGTGTAACACCAAAGTGGACTCGGGGCCGGCTTATAAGCGGAAGTGACGTGACCTGTCATCATATATCAACATAATACATCGGGCGCACTTTGCCACCTTCTCTTATGTTATTCTTTGTTTTTATCATTCTATCACTTTCTCTTTCTGTCTTTCCTTATGTTATTCTTTGTTTCTTCCTTCTATCACCTTATCTTATGTTATTCTTTGTTTTTATCATTCTATCACTTTCTCTTTCTGTCTTTCCTTATGTTATTCTTTGTTTCTTCCTTCTATCACCTTCTCTGATGTTATTCTTTGTTTTTATCTTTCTATCACTTTCTCTTTGTCTTTCCTTATGTTATTCTTTGTTTTTATCATTCTTTCACTTTCTCTTTCTGTCTTTCCTTATGTTATTCTTTGTTTCTTCCTTCTATCACCTTCTCTTTTGTTATTCTTTGTTTTTATCATTCTTTCACTTTCTCTTTCTGTCTTTCCTTATGTTATTCTTTGTTTCTTCCTTCTATCACCTTCTCTTTTGTTATTCTTTGGTTTTATCATTCTATCACTTTCTCTTTCTGTCTTTCTTTATGTTAATCTTTGTTTCTTCCCCCTATCACATTCTCTTATGTTATTCTTTTTTTTTTATAATTCTATCCCTTTCTCTTTCTGTCTTTCCTAATGTTATTCTTAGTTTTCATCATTCTATCACTTTCTCTTTCTGTCTTCCTGGAGTGCGCCCCAACATCAGCTCGTGAAAAGGCGACGTGAGGCCGGCCTATGTGTAGACACAAAATAGCGGGCCCGAGATATGTGTAACAGGAGTTTGATGATATCGAGGCGGCTTCAAATTGCAAGCGTGAGGCCGCCTCCGAAGCCGGCTTTAAAAGCGGAGGCATGTGTAACAGGGGTCTAAGAATAAGAGAGTTAAATGATCATTTTCAATTAGATCGTTATTAATAATGGCAAAGTGTACTGTACTGTAACAGAAGTGGATTAAAAAATTTCTAGTGTCTTTTGGACATGATGATCATGTACAACTTGTAATTCAGAGCATTCTGGATCAATTTTTTCTTAAAGATGTCCCTAAAAGATGACACTAATTTGACATTACATCCTTACCATTGCAAGTGATGTTATCATTGCTTAATTCATATCCAGAGGTACATGAACAGTTGTAAGAGCCGACAGTGTTCATACACACTCCATTTTCAGAATCGCAGACCAATGGATTCACAGAGCATTCGTCAGTATCTAGAAAGAGTAAACATGTTTTCATTCATAGCAGTCAAGAGTTTTCTGAAGGTCTAGATGAATCAGCTTTTCCTCCTCAAATTGGCAAGTTAATTGTATATCCACTCTTTTAATCATAGAGTAATGAGTAAAAATGGATGTTCAATGACAGTTCGACTGAAAACTATGAAAAATCCACAAAAAATTGCCAATTTGTACACATAAATAGTGATTATAAATGTCACTTTACATTGCTAGTCTAAGAATAAGAGACTTACTGAATGATTTTTTTCAATTAGGTCGTTATTATTAATGGTACAGTGTACCGACTGTAACAGAAGTGGATTTGAATTTTCTAATGTCTTTTTGACTTGATGATCATTTACAACTTGTAATTCAGAGAATTCTAGATCAAAAGATTTTCAAGATGTCACTAAAGGTGAAGTTAATTGTATCTCCACTCTTTTAATCATAGAGTAATGAGTAAAAATGGATGTTCAATAAAAGTTGGACTGATAACTACGAAAAATCAACAAAAAATTGTCAATTTGTACACATAAATAGTGATTATAAATTTCACTTTACATTGCTAGTCTAAGAATAAGAGAGTTAAATGATCATTTTCAATTAGGTTGTTATTATTAATGGCACAGTGTACTGTCTGTAACAGAAGTGGATTCAAATTTTCTAAAGTCTTTTTGACTTGATGATCATGTACAACTTGTAATTCAGAGCATTCTGGATCAATTTTTTTTAAAAGATGTCCCTAAAAGATTACATTAATTTGACATTACATCCTTACCATTGCAAGTGATGTTATCATTGCTTAATTCATATCCAGGGTTACATGAACAGTTGTAAGAGCCGACTGAGTTCATACACACTCCATTGTCAGGTTCACAGACCGATGGAATTGCAGAGCATTCGTCAGTACAATTTGTACCCGAAAATATTGACTATAAATGTTGCTCTTTATTGCTAATTTAGAAAGTTAAATGTCTGCTTCAGATTAAATCGTTAATATCAATGGCACAGTGTACTGCCTGTATTAGAAGTGGATTTACATATTCTAGTGTCTTTTGCTAATTTAGCAAGTTAAATGTCTGTTTCAGATTAAATCGTTAATATCAATGGCACAGTGTACTGTCTGTAAAAGAAGTGGATTTAAATATTCTAGTGTCTTTTGGACTTGATGATCATTTACAACTTGTAATTCAGAGCATGCTGGATCAAAAGATTTTCAAAAATGTCACTAAAAGGTGACACCAATTTCACATAACATCCTTACCATTGCAAGTAAAGTTATCGTTGCTAAATTCATATCCAGGGTTACATGAACAGTTGTAAGAGCCGACTGAGTTCATACACACTCCATTGTCAGTATCACAGACCGATGGAGTTGCGGAGCATTCGTCAGTATCTAGGAAAAGTAAACATTGTTTCACCCATAGCATTAGTTTTCTAAAGGTCTACATGAATCAGCTTTTCCTCTCAAATTGGATACAATTATATGTATCTCAACTCTTTCATAGAAGAAAAAAGTAAAAAATGGATGTTAAATGACAGTGTGTGAATGAAACCTACTTAAAATCAACAAGAAATTGCCAATTTGTACACGAAAATAGTGACTATAAATGTTGCTCTTTATTGCTAATTTAAAAAAGTTAAATGTCTGTTTCAGATTAAATCGTTAATATCAATGGCACAGTGTACTGTCTGTAAAAGAAGTCGATTGAAATTTTCTAGTGTCTTTTGGACTTGATGATCATTTACAACTTGTAATTCAGAGCATTCTTGTTCAAAAGATTTATAAGGATGTCACTAAAAGGTGACACTAATTTCACATAACATCCTTACCATTGCAAGTAAAGTTATCATTGCTAAATTCATATCCAGGGTTACATGAACAGTTGTAAGAGCCGACTGAGTTCATACACACTCCATTGTCAGTTTCACAGACCGATGGAATTGCAGAGCATTCGTCAGTACAATGTTGTACACGAAAATAGTGACTATAAATGTTGCTCTTTATTGCTAATTTAGAAAGTTAAATGTCTGTTTCAGATTAAATCGTTAATATCAATGGCACAGTGTACTGTCTGTAAAAGAAGTGGATTTAAATATTCTAGTGTCTTTTGCTAATTTAGCAAGTTAAATGTCTGTTTCAGATAAAATGGTTAGTATTAATGGCACAGTGTACTGTCTGTAACAGAAGTGGATTGATATTTTCTAGTGTCTTTTGGACGTGATGTTCATGTACAATTTGTAATTCAGAGCATTCTTGTTCAAAAGATTTATAAAGATGTCACTAAAAGGTGACACTAATTTCACATAACATCCTTACCATTGCAAGTAAAGTTATCATTGCTAAATTCATATCCAGGGTTACATGAACAGTTGTAAGAGCCGACTGAGTTCATACACACTCCATTGTCAGTTTCACAGACCGATGGAATCGAGAGCATTCGTCAGTACAATTTGTACACGAAAAAAGTAACTATAAAATGTTGCTCTTCATTGCTAATTTAGAAAGTTAAATGTCTATTTCAGATTAAATCGTTAATATCAATGGCACAGTGTACTGTCTGTATTAGAAGTGGATTTACATATTCTAGTGTCTTTTGCTAATTTAGCAAGTTAAATGTCTGTTTCAGATAAAATGGTTAGTATTAATGGCACAGTGTACTGTCTGTAACAGAAGTGGATTGATATTTTCTAGTGTCTTTTGGACGTGATGTTCATGTACAATTTGTAATTCAGAGCATTCTTGTTCAAAAGATTTATAAAGATGTCAATAAAAGGCGACACTAATTTCACATAACATCCTTACCATTGCAAGTAAAGTTATCATTGCTAAATTCATATCCAGGGTTACATGAACAGTTGTAAGAGCCGACTGAGTTCATACACACTCCATTGTCAGTATCACAGACCGATGGAATTGCAGAGCATTCGTCAGTATCTAGGAAAAGAAAACATTTTTTCACCCATAGCACTTAAGAGTTTTCTAAAGGTCTACATGAGTCAGCTTTTCCTCTCAATTTGGATACAATTATTTGTATTTCCACTCTTTCATAGAAGAAAAACATTTAAAAATGGATGTTAAATGACAGTGTGTGAATGAAAACTGCATAAATTAATCAACAAGAAATTGCCAATTTGTACACAAAAAAAGTGACTATAAATGTTACTCTCCATTGCTAATTTAGCAAGTTAAATGTCTGTTTCAGATAAAATGGTTATTATTAATGGCACATTGTACTGTCTGTAACAGAAGTGGATTGAAATTTTCTAGTGTCTTTTGGACGTGATGTTCATGTACAATTTGTAATTCAGAGCATTCTTGTTCAAAAGATTTATAAAGATGTCGCTAAAAGGTGACTCTAATTTCACATAACATCCTTACCATTGCAATTAAAGGTATTGCTTAATTCATATCCAGAGTCACATGAACAGTTGTAAGAGCCGACAGTGTTCATACACACTCCATTTTCAGAATCACAGACCGATGGATCCACAGAGCATTCGTCAGTATCTAGAAAGAGTAAACATGTTTTCACCCATAGCAGTCAAGAGTTTTCTGAAGGTCTAGATGAATCAGCTTTTCCTCCTCAAATTGGCAAGTTAATTGTATCTCCACTCTTCTAATCATAGAGTAATGAGTAAAAATAGATGTTCAATGAAAGTTGGACTGAAAACTACGAAAAATCAACAAAAAATTGCCAATTTGTACACGTAATTAGTGATTATAAATGTCACTTTACATTGCTAGTCTTAGACCCCTGTTACACATACGTCTGAAAGTGGACTGAGGACGGCCCCGGAGGCGGCTCGACGTATGTGTAACATCAACTTTTTTTGAAAAGCCGGACTAAGGCCGGACTGAGGCCAGGTGGACTCAGTCCACCTCTGGATGTGGTTTGAGGCCGGCCCGAGCCGGACTCAGTCCAGCAATCAGTAGGTGTAACACCAAAGTGGACTCGGGGCCGGCTAATAAGCGGAAGTGACGTGACCTGTCATCATATATCAACATAATACATCGGGCGCACTTTGCCACCTTCTCTTATGTTATTCTGTTTTTATCATTCTATCACTTTCTCTTTCTGTCTTTCCTTATGTTATTCTTTTTTTCTTCCTTCTATCACCTTATCTTATGTTATTCTTTGTTTTTTATCATTCTATCACTTTCTCTTTCTGTCTTTCCTTATGTTATTCTTTGTTTCTTCCTTCTATCACCTTCTCTGATGTTATTCTTTGTTTTTATCTTTCTATCACTTTCTCTTTGTCTTTCCTTATGTTATTCTTTGTTTTTATCATTCTTTCACTTTCTCTTTCTGTCTTTCCTTATGTTATTCTTTGTTTCTTCCTTCTATCACCTTCTCTTTTGTTATTCTTTGGTTTTATCATTCTATCACTTTCTCTTTCTGTCTTTCCTTATGTTAATCTTTGTTTCTTCCTTCTATCACCTTCTCTGATGTTATTCTTTGTTTTTATAATTCTATCCCTCTCTTTTTCTGTCTTTCCTTATGTTATTTTTTGTTTTTATCATTCTATCACTTTCTCTTTCTGTCTTTCCTTATGTTATTCTTAGTTTTTATCATTCTATCACTTTCTCTTTCTGTCTTCCTGGAGTGCGCCCCAACATCAGCTCGTGAAAAGGCGACGTGAGGCCGGCCTATGTGTAGACACAAAATTGAGGGCCCGAGATATGTGAAACAGGAGTTTGATGATATCGAGGCGGCTTCAAATTGCAGGCGTGAGGCCGCCTCCGAAGCCGGCTTTAAAAGACGAGGCATGTGTAACAGGGGTCTAAGAATAAGAGAGTTAAATGATCATTTTCAATTAGATCGTTATTAATAATGGCAATATGTACTGTACTGTAACAGAAGTGGATTAAAAAATTTCTAGTGTTTTTTGGACATGATGATCATGTACAACTTGTAATTCAGAGCATTCTGGATCAATTTTTTTTTAAAGATGTCCCTAAAAGATGACACTAATTTGACATTACATCCTTACCATTGCAAGTGATGTTATCATTGCTTAATTCATATCCAGAGGTACATGAACAGTTGTAAGAGCCGACAGTGTTCATACACACTCCATTTTCAGAATCGCAGACCGATGGATTCACAGAGCATTCGTCAGTATCTAGAAAGAGTACCGGTAAACATGTTTTCACTCATAGCAGTCAAGAGTTTTCTGAAGGTGCAGATGAATCAGCTTTTCCTCCTGAAATTGGCAAGTTAATTGTATCTCCACTCTTTTAATCATAGAGTAATGAGTAACAAGGGAAACGCTCTCGGCAGTCTCGCCTGCATTACGCAATTCGATATTGTGAAAAATTGAGGTTGGGACATTATTCATAGGCAGGGTCACCCATTAGCAGGCCCCCAAAATGAAATCCTCGGAATATAATCAGCATTTTAAAGTGAATATTGACTAAGAAACATCAGAAGAATTATTGACTATTATTTGTACCAAGATTGATAACTTGAATGAAATATGAACAAATAACAAAAATGTATTTATTAACTCTCATATTAAGTTGTGAAAACATAACCCAAGTCTACTGACCTAAAATTACCTTTGACCTTGATTTTGTGACTTGGAATTTGTGTCATGTGAATTGTGATACTTGATAACCCTTGGGTACAAGTTTCATGGAATTTGAACACACACTTTTGAGATTATGCTAAAAATTCAAAATCTTGATGTTGATGCCACAACAAAGTCTAAGTTTGCATACCTGAAATGACATTTGATCTTGACTTTGTCACCTAAAAGACTAATCACATGATTGGGGATACTTGATAACCCTTTAGTCCAAGTTTCATTGAATAAGAACTTATACTCTCAAAATTATATTTAAAATTCAAAAACTTAACCTTAGGTTAAGTTTTTGATGATGATGCCACATCATAGTCTAAGTTTGTTGACCTGAAATGACCTTTGACCTTGACTTTGTGACCTGAAATTCTCTGCACATGATTGGGGATACTTGATAACCCTTTAGTCCAAGTTTCATTGAATAAGAACTTATACTCTCAAAATTATATTAAAAATTCAAAAACTTAACCTTGGTTAAGTTTTTGATGTTGACGCCGTCGCCGCCGCCGCCGCCACCTGAAAAGCGGCGCCCACGTCTCGCTTTTTGCTACGCAGGCGAGACAAAAATGGATGTTCAATGAAAGTTTGACTGAAAACTACGTAAAATCAACAAAAAATTGCCAATTTGTACACGTAAATAGTGATTATAAATGTCACTTTACATTGCTAGTCTAAGAATAAGAGAGTTAAATGATCATTTTCAATTAGGTCATTATTATTAATGGCACAGTGTACTGTCTGTAACAGAAGTGGATTCAAATTTTCTAAAGTCTTTTTGACTTGATGATCATGTACAACTTGTAATTCAGAGCATTCTGGATCAATTTTTTTTTAAAGATGTCCCTAAAAGATTACATTAATTTGACATTACATCCTTACCATTGCAAGTGATGTTATCATTGCTTAATTCATATCCAGAGGTACATGAACAGTTGTAAGAGCCGACAGTGTTCATACACACTCCATTTTCAGAATCGCAGACCGATGGATCCACAGTGCATTCGTCAGTATCTAGGAGAGTAAACAATTTTTTTCACCCATAGCAGTCAAGAGTTTTCTAAAGTTCTAGATGAATCAGCTTTTCCTCTTAAATTTGCAACAAATAATTGTATCTCCACTCTTTCATAGAATAAAGAAGTAAAAATGGATGTTAAACGAAAGTGTTTGAATGAAAACTACTAAAAATCAACAAGAAATTGCCAATTTCTACACGAAAAAAGATCGTAGACATTTTTCTCTCCATTGCTAATTTAGAAAGTTATAAGAGAAGGTTGAGTTCTGGGGAGAGGTGAAAAATAATTTGTGAGCGTTATCATCGTTCTTATGCAAGTGTGGAAGAACATCAGAGAAAAAAATGTTCCCTGAAAAGCATGGCTCTTCAAATACCTCCATATTCTAAATATGACAAGTAACAGCTTAAAAATGAGGCCCGATTTTTATGCAACATGCATGTTTGTGTAGTCGGCCCATATACATCTTTCTGTGTACAGTGCTTGTTACTTTCCTAAGGCTTGGCCAAATTTTGTATCATTTTGATGACTCCAGAACCTTGCAGTATATACACACCAATACTTAAATGCTACATGATCAACTTTTTCTGATTGATGATCCACACCGTTTCTTTCACAATGCAATCGCATGACCAGAACTTAACTTAATATATCTTTAAATGCATGTCTTTTTCCGATTAAATCATTATTATAAATGGCAGTGTACTGTGCTGTAACAGAAGTGGATTTAAATTTTCTAGTGTCTTTTGGACTTTATGAATTATGAATGATCATGTTCAACTTGTAATTCAGAGCATTCTGGATCAAAAGATTTTTAAACATGTCACTAACAGTAACAGCTAGATGACACTAATTTGACATTACATACATAAATTTGTAAGTAATGCCATCATTGCTTAATTCATATGCAGAGTTACAGGTACATGAACAGTTGTAAGAGCCGACTGAGTTCATACACACTCCATTTTCAGAATTACAGACCGATGGATTGTAGCTGTCCATCTACATAATTTTATTTTCCTTGAAAATTTATATGTATCCCACTGAATTGATTTATTTATAACTTATAAGTCTGTAGTAATACAGTCAGTTACATGTAATACCTTGATAGATATATATAGTCACAGATATCAGGATAACTTGCAATTCTCCAAATGCCCCACTCTCCACTCCGTTACTGATGGATTCACTGATCAATTGTTCAGTAGCAATCAAAGGATTGGGACCGTTACTCTCTATCAAACTATTCAGGTTGACTGTAAATCTTACAATGATGCTTCCGTTCCTGGAAAATGTACAAACATGAACAAAAGTAAATGAATAACAGTATACATTGTATATATTCAGGTTGACTGTAAATCCTGCAATGCAATATATTCAAGATGCCACTGCCAATCTGTATATAAAGGAAAACTGTCGTCACCAAATAATTTGCTCAAAAAAATGCACAAAAATCGAAGAAACTGATACAAAAAGGTTTAAAGAAGATCAGACGAGGAATAAAAAAAAGTTTGAATGTTTTAATGATATGAAGACCTCATTGAGACAAATTGGCAACTCTGTCACAAGGCTGAAATGTCATAGGCTCCCAATTCACCAATTGAAGTGTATGGTGTTAATATCCTAAATTTCAATTTTTTTTTCCCCAGGAACCTGATTTCTTTGTGCCTTTGCCCAAGTTATATTGAGAACAAATGGATATTTTATGTGCCCACCTACGTAATGGAGGTATTCTCCTTTCTTTTAGCCCATTTTCAAAGAGTATTGCAAAATATGCTCTTACCTGAAACCAGTCACAAGTACTCCTAAATACTGAGATCCTAGTGGCTCAAAGATATTATCAAACTGTCAGGTAAATAAAAACAGATAAAGAGACATCCAATCACAAAAGCAGTAAACAATGCACATTTATCCTAAAACTAAACTGACATGTAAATCCAGATTTCAAATAGTGCATATTACTAAATGTTGTACAGATCATCTGCAAATTATTTACTTCATCCCAATAGCTTCCTAACCTGGCATGCTTGTGGAGGTGCCGTGGTTCATTCACTTGACTCTCAATCCAAGGGTTGAGGGCTCGAATCCCAGCCCAGCATTGACATCTTTTGGCATTACATTAATCCGCATTTGCCACTCTCTGACAAAGTTTTAAATGGGTACCTGGCAGGATTTATTACTTAAACACCACTGTGCAATGATTACGGCTGCCAGAGCTAAAGCCAAGGTAATAACATCTGTGGAAGCGTATAGGGGCGTAATATGTTACTGTTGTATGCGCTATACAAGAACGGTTTGCTATTATCAGCTAAGTTCCTGCATTTAGACATGTGAGATTAGTCAGAAAGTATTGAATAAAGTGAACTTGAACTTGAACTTGAACTTGTCTGTTTGTTCATACATCATCAATTCTACTAGAAGTGAGGAAAAGTCACATGTTCAACTCACACCACTAATAAGGCCACTAACTGTACTCTGGTACAATGCTGTAGTTGAGTCATTCAGGTCAGAAGAGAATGTACCATTGATCGTCAATGTTCCATTAAGTATTACTGATGCATTACCTGAAATATGGATTTCAACAGATTTGTATCACCATCAAATGTCACACTAGGAAGAAGTTAGTGTACAAACAATGAATATTTGTTAGTGTGTTTGTGAAGATGCACTGCATGAAGGTTAAGTCATAATGGGGAGATGAATGAGACATTGCTAAGTTTTTTTGTATAGCTCATTGTGGCTTCTTTACAAACATAGGTCTACTATATTGAATATGCCAAGGGCTACAAACCATAGCAAGGAGTTTTGAGTCAAACATTTAGGCCCATATTGGCCAAATAATGTGCATCCCAGTGTGTGTATTAAGAGTCTCAGCCATTCTATAAAATATGATTTCATTGGGGTCCAAGATTTGGATGCACCAGATACGCTAACAAGAAATTCAGCCCTGTCGACCATCACTTTTAGGTAGAAACTTTTTTTTGCATAATAATAAATAATTGTATGGTCACATGGCGTCGTGTAACAAATGACATTACAAATATTCTTGAACACATTTTTACAAAACATGAAATAACACTCCTTCAACACTCCAGTATAATAAATTCAGTTTTGTGTGTGATTCCTACAACTGTGACGATCAGACTCAACTCTTCTTCACTAACCTATTACTGTTACATTGAAACTACACGAGGCATTATTTCCAGATCCGTCTGTAAATGTGTAGGTCACTGTAGTGCTTCCGATGGGGAAAGAATCTCCTGAATTATAATCTGTCGTTGTTACTATTGAGTCTGAGCTATCAGATGCTGTAGGCAATACCCAGGTGGCAATACCCATAGACTGGCCACTGACAGTTGGAAAGGTGAGTGAACTTGGACAGTTACTGATCGTTGGAGCCTCAGTATCTGCAGAGAGATAAAGAAAATTAAATGTATTTCATTGACAAAGACATGTACACAGTGCCATTGAACATATGATCATGCAGAGACAACAAACCACATAAGTATCCTCTGGTATGGTTTTTAATAGCTTAGGTCTGATCCTATAAGAAAAGCTTCATAAGATATGTAACTCATCGCAATTGGATGATCCTAACCAAATGAGAAAGGAGATGAATAACTGGTCCCAAAAGAATGATACTTCAGAAAAAAAGGTATTGAAAGGCTGTTGTCTCTATAACTACTTTGACTCACATGGTTTTGGGAAAGATGACAAAAATAGGATTAAAACTTTATACACATTTCAGTGAAGGGATAACTGGATTGTTCTAAAACTTGGCCTACTAATTAAGCACATCATGTTCCTTGTCTAGGCACCAAAGCAACACCTTGCTATATTTTATTGTTATAGGTCAAAGTGAGACAAGTAACCAGGGTTGTAAAGATAATAAAACTATTACCACAAACTCAAAATGAGCAGTGTCCTGTCTGTAACAGAAATTGATTTAAATTTTCTAGTGTCTTTTGGACTTTATGACCATGTACAACTTGTAATTCAGAGCATTCTGGATCATTAGATTTTTTAAGATGTCAGCCTATCATGGGTGTCGATCCCAGGGGGATGGGGGGGGGGGATATATCCCCCCAATATTTCAGGTGGGGGGATGGCGTGTACAATCATCCCCCAATAATTCACCATCAAAAAAAAAAAAAAAATGAAGAGAAAAATTTATGAGAGCCCAATGAGAGTAGTTAATGGTTATTACTCGCAAGATGACCATCAATATACACATTTTGCTATCTCATTTTCATAATACATACATATATAAATAGAAAACGAAGTAAATAAGACAACCGTATATGAGATAAGAATAAATTGAATTCTCGCTCATACGGCTTCATCAGGAATTGATGAATTTATTCAATTTATTAAATCAACAGCATAATAGAAATGCAGTGCGCCAAATGCAACGCCACAGCGATAAAAAGCAACGAGCTAAATGTTAAGCGCGAAGCGCATAAAGTGCAAAAAAGTAGAGAGTGGAAGAGAGAGATAATGAGAGACAGTTATAAGATAGTTCACTAGTAGTTATGTTGTTTCCGTTCACCCTTTTTAAAATTCACGTCATTGTATCTTTATTTTTTTTTTTTCACTCATTTTATTTCCTGATATTTCCTTTAAAAAATTCAAAACGCGCTAGGAGTTACAGTCATGTATTTGTTTAACTCTTTTAATTTGGGCATTATTGCCAAGAAAAAATTATCAACCAATTCCTCAATATAAAGAACTCTTAAAGTAAAGGAAAGCATCTGAGCAAGAATATCACATGACTTTTGGCCAGTTCAATCTCAAGTGATTTTTAAAGCTATGACTATGTGGGGTTGATGACGCGTTTTTTTTTCTTCATAATGCAAGTAAAGTACATGTAATAAAATATTGTATCATTGAAGAGAAAGACGGTTTTGTCCAAATGGCAGCATGTAGGAGACAAAACTTTCAGTTTGTTCCCTGATTCATACTCAGTATCTATTTTTTTTTATTGATTTCATCCATTTCTTTGTTTATTTATATCTCTACATGTAAAACATTTGAAGAGCTATTTTCCGAAAGGAGCAAAATCTTTTGATAGCAAATGGAGATAATGATATACATTTTCCTCTATTTACCTTGAACAAAATTATTAACCTAAATTACGAGAGAAATTATGAACACATGCATCTTTTAATAACAATTTTCCATAGACACCTGAACAAAATCGGGTAAACAAAGAGTTCTTTCTTAAGTTACACACATGGATCTAGTGCCTCTTGAAAATAAGCTCTTTGTATGTACATAAACAAGCAATACAAAAGAATACACCAGTTCGATATTTTGGAGAAAGATTATTATGTCACAACTTATTTTTGTTTTATTGAAAAGCTGATGTAGGCCTATGTATTGTGTATTCAAACGTAACAGGCATAAGATAGTTAAGGTGTTTTTGAAGGTTAGAATGTTATTAAGTTTGAAGTTTTGTTTATAACACCCTTCCAATAATAATGCACCTTCTATATCAAGACTGGTTATAGTTTTTGAAGAAAAAAAATAGTGCTCTATGCTTACATTTTAGAGCCTATCTGGTATGATAAGTATATCTGGGTGAAGAAGGAGATAATGGAAGTTTGTTGTTTGGTAGTTGGAACGCAAGTTTTATACTATGTTTTTAAGAAACAGACAGTTTGTATGAGATCAGGAGTGGAAATTTTCTGTCATTTTGAGAACCAAATTTTGCATCAGTGATATTCTGTTTCATTGAATTGAGTTTCCGCAGAGAGGATTCAGTTGGTTTAATTAAAGAAGGAAGAGAGTCAAATGAAGAACCAAAAGCAATATGTTTTTCATTTACTAATGAGAACTATGTTTTTTTAGATCTCCTTACACAGAATATTGGAATGGTTTTCACGATGAATGTTGTTTGGAGACATCAATATTCATAAAATGTATGTTTCTATCACCAGGAAATAAAGAATTTTCTGTCTACATGAACCTTTCCTGGTTGCTTATTAATGCATTTGCCCACTGGTAACATAATACTTTCACAAGTTGATATCCCTCACCATTGGATTTTTGTTGGTAATGTCTAAATTTCGTTTAAAAATAGATGATATCAGTCTGGTAGGCCTACACTGCAGGCAAGAGTCAGGACTAACATTTAGCATGTTATTAATTTTATTACCACTCTTATATTCTCTGAAATGTTATCTTTATAGAGGGTGACTTGAAAAAGTTAATAACTTGAAAGGGAGGGGTGCAACCTGCCACACACTTCTACCTCTTGGTTGCTTTGATCCATTGCCAAAAATATTTTGGCACCTATCATCCCCCCCGACCACGGATACAAATCAACACCATTGGATGTCTAAAAATGTGACGCTAGTTTGACATTACATCATTACCTTTGCAAGTAATGTTATAATTGCTTAATTCATATCCAGGGTTACATGAACAGTTGTAAGAGCCGACTGAGTTCATACACACTCCATTGTCAGAATAACAGACCAATGAATACGCAAAGCATTCGTCAGTATCTAGGAAAAGTAATTTTTTTCACCCATAGCAGTCAAGAGTTTTCTAAAGGTCGAGATGAATCAGCTTTTCCTCTTAAAAAGGCAACACTTGTTTGTATTGACACTCTTTCATAGAATACCCCCCCCCCCCAAATGGATGTTAAATGAAAGAGTGTGAATGAAAACTACGAAAAATCATCAAGAAATTGCCAATTTCTACACGAAAATAATGATTATAAATATAACTCTCCATTGTTAATTTAGAAAGTTAAATTTCTATTGCAGATTAAATTGTTATTTTTGATGGCACAGTGTCCTGTCTGTAACAGAAGTAGTTAACATTTTATAGTGTCTTTTGGACTTTAAGATCATGTACAACTTGTAATTCAGAGCATTCCGGACCAATAGATTTTTTAAAGATGTCACTAAAATATGACACTAATTTGACATTACATCCTTACCATTGCAAGGAATGCTATCATTGCTTAATTCATAGCCAGGTTTACATGAACAGTTGTAAGAGCCGACTGAGTTCATACACACTCCATTGTCAGGATCACAGACCGATGGATATGCAGAGCATTCGTCAGTATCTAGGAAAAGTAAACATTTTTCATCCATAGCAGTCAGGACTTTTCTAAAGGTTGAGATGAATCAGCTTTTCTCTTAAAGTAGAAACGGATTCAAATACAATATTATATTAATGGAAAGGTTATGACCTAAAGAAAGTGAAAAGTGTCATATCTTTTCCCTAAAAACACATATGTGACCACAATCAGACATTTAACTTTGAATCTTGGCATCCCCCTCATAAACAAAACCGAAATCATACACATTGGGCGGTTTCGATGATGACGTAGGCGATTGGGGTCAGATTGGGGTAATTACTTCCGCATTCACACAACACCGTACGTATCACACACGCTAGACGGTCGACAACAGCCATACTCTCATCAATTTTAATTATTTATCATCCATTCAAATGAGTGAAGTTAGGCCAGTTAGTAACTTGGATGTACAATATTCATCGTCTGAATCCAGTGACAATGATAGTGATGGCATCGATGGGCCAGTTGGAACAATTACAGAATACCCTACCACGGTTTCACAGGGGCAGAACCAACAGTCTGACAAATATTAGAAATACGGACTTTTAGATTTGCACGACGAGCGTGGACTGCCACATGGAATCCTTTTAAGGCAATGTGACGTCCTTTTAAGGCACTGCCGGGCACTGACAGTGCCTTAAAGGGCGTCACATTGCCTTAAAGGATGTCCATGTGGCAGTCCACGTTCTCCAACTACCAACGACCATCGACCAACATTAGTCTAAGCACAAAGCTATTTTTTCTTTTGTATATTTAGCACGAGACATTCCACTATTATAAGCACAAAACTATTATTTTTCTTTTGTATTTTTAGAACGAAACATCACATGTTGATTAAAAAAGCACAAATTATTGTTTTCTTTTTTATTTTTAGATGAGACATCAGTCTTGTCGATTAAAATATATAATAGGGTCTTTGACAGCAGACTAAGCAGTGTAAGAGCTACTAACTATAGCGGGCACAAGGTACATACAAATACGTGTGTGGGACTATACACAGGCTGGACTTTTTTCGTTACTGAAATAGTGCTCAGAATTCAACTAATTCATCTACTAAATGACCATAATAGACAAGAAACAAGTCAAAGGTAAGGACAAGACTCAGTGCTTATCAATATAACAGAAATTTTGCATGAAATATCATCAGGAAAGCCATCTAAATTTATCACAAATTAGCGACGAACACACCAAATTCAGCGCTGCAATGACGGACAAACGGCGTAGAATTCAACTTTTCATCCACCAAATGAATACGAACACTTGCATTATACAATCTTCAATACCTGTATCACCATTATCGCAAACAATAAAATCACAGTCTACATATCTACGGCTAATATTTGAATTAGACTAACAATATATGGTAGGGTATTCTGCAATTAAGCCGGCCAGTTTTCGATAGCACGAATGATCACCGGCAATATTAGTTATTACATATTGTGTTAATTTTCATTGATTTCTTTCATCTGTATAATTTCTTTCGTCAGTTTTATGTAATAAGGAACATTACACCTTTTTTCTTTTTAGTTTATCTTTATTTAATTCAAAGAACAGACATGCAAAACAATCAAAACATGCAACAAACTTATACTGCAAAAGCCATAGACTCCATGTAGTGGGTACGAGCTTTAGTTTGTTTTGGGGACAATCTCCCAATCGCCTACGTCACATTATTTTGGGCGATTTATTGGTGTCATTTGGGCGAGAATGAATGATGAACAATTCATGGTTTTGGGGGTAGTTTTTTGATTTTTACGACCTGATTGATTATCATAAAAATCTGAAATATTTTTTTAAAAATTACTGAGGTCATAAGCTTTCCATTAATATAATATTGTATTTGAATCCGTTTCTACTTTAAATTGGGTACAATTATTTGTATGTTCACTGTTTTATAAAGTACCCCCCAGAAATGTATGTTAAATAAGAGAATGTGAATGAAAACTACGAAAAATCATTAAGAAATTGCCAATTTCTACACGAAAGTAATGATTTATGAATTTTACTTTTCATTGCTAATTTAGAAAGATAAATGTCTATTGCAGATTAAATTGTTATTTTTGATGGCACAGTGTACTGTTGTAACAGGAATGGATTTGAATTTTATAGTGTCTTTTGGACTTTATGATCATGTAAAACTTTTAATTCAGAGCATTCTGGATCAATAGATTTTTTAAAGCTCTCACTAAAAGGTGACACTAATTTGACATTACATCCTTATCATTGCAAGTAATGTTATCATTGCTTAATTCATATCCAGGGTCACATGAACAGTTGTATGAGCCAACTGAGTTCATACACACTCCATTGTCAGAATCACAGACCGATGGATTCACAGAGCATTCGTCAGTATCTAGAAAGAGTAAACATGTTTTCACCCATAGCAATCAAGATTTTTCAGAAGGTCTAAATGAATCAGCTTTTCCTCCTCAAATTGGCAAGTTAATTGTATCTCCACTCTTTTAATCATAGAGTAATGAGTAAAAATGGATGTTCAATGACAGTTTGACTGAAAACTATGAAAAATCAACAAAAAATTGCCAATTTGTACACATAGTGATTATAAATTTCACTTTACATTGCTAGTCTAAGAATAAGAGAGTTAAATGATCATTTTCAATTAGATCGTCATTATTAATAGTACAGTGAACTGTCTGTAACAGAAGTGGATTTGAATTTTCTAAAGCCTTTTTGACTTGATGATCATGTACAACTTGTAATTCAGAGCATTCTGGATCAAAAGAATTTTAAACATGTCCCTAAAAGATGACACTAATTTGACATTACATCCTTACCATTGCAAGTGATGTTATCATTGCTTAATTCATATCCAGAGGTACATGAACAGTTGTAAGAGCCGACAGTGTTCATACACACTCCATTTTCAGAATCACAGACCGATGGATTCACAGAGCATTCGTCAGTATCTAGAAAGAGTAAACATGTTTTCACCCATAGCAGTCAAGAGTTTTCTGAAGGTCTAGATGAATCAGCTTTTCCTCCTCAAATTGGCAAGTTAATTGTATATCCACTCTTTTAATCATAGAGTAATGAGTAAAAATGGATGTTCAATGACAGTTTGACTGAAAACTATGAAAAATCAACAAAAAATTGCCAATTTGTACACATAAATAGTGATTATAAATGTCACTTTACATTGCTAGTCTAAGAATAAGAGAGTTAAATGATCATTTTCAATTAGATCGTTATTATTAATAGTACAGTGTACTGTCTGTAACAGAAGTGGATTTGAATTTTCTAAAGCCTTTTTGACTTGATGATCATTTACAACTTGTAATTCAGAGCATTCTGGATCAAAAGATTTTTAAAGATGTCCCTAAAAGATGACACTAATTTGACATTACATCCTTACCATTGCAAGTAATGCCATCATTGCTTAATTCATATCCAGAGTCACATGAACAGTTGTAAGAGCCGACAGTGTTCATACACACTCCATTTTCAGAATCACAGACCGATGGATCCACAGAGCATTCGTCAGTATCTAGAAAGAGTAAACATGTTTTCACTCATAGCAGTCAAGAGTTTTCTGAAGGTGTAGATGAATCAGCTTTTCCTCCTCAAATTGGCAAGTTAATTGTATCTCCACTCTTTTAATCATAGAGTAATGAGTAACAAGGGAAACGCTCTCGGCGGTCTCGCCTGCATTACGCAATTCGATATTATGAAAAATTGAGGTTGGGACATTATTCATAGGCAGGGTCACCCATTAGCAGGCCCCCAAAATGAAATCCTCTGAATATAATCAGCATTTTAAAGTGAATATTGACTAAGAAACATCAGAAGAATTATTGACTATTATTTGTACCAAGATTGATAACTTGAATGAAATATGAATAATAAAAATGTATTCATTAACTCTCATATTAAGTTGTGAAATCATAACCCAAGTCTACTGACCTAAAATTACCTTTGACCTTGACTTTGTGACTTGGAATTTGTGTCATGTGATTTGTGATACTTGATAACCCTTGGGTACAAGTTTCATGGAATTTGAACACACACTTTTGAGATTATGCTAAAACTTCAAAATCTTGATGTTGATGCCACAACAAAGTCTAAGTTTGCATACCTGAAATGACATTTGATCTTGACTTTGTCACCTAAAAGACTAATCACATGATTGGGGATACTTGATAACCCTTTAGTCCAAGTTTCATTGAATAAGAACTTATACTCTCAAAATTATATTTAAAATTCAAAAACTTAACCTCAGGTTAAGTTTTTGATGATGATGCCACAACATAGTCTAAGTTTGTTGACCTGAAATGACCTTTGACCTTGACTTTGTGACCTGAAATTCTCCGCACATGATTGGGGATACTTGATAACTCTTTAGTCCAAGTTTCATTGAATAAGAACTTATACTCTCAAAATTATATTAAAAATTCAAAAACTTAACCTTGGTTAAGTTTTTGATGTTGAATCCGTCGCCGCCGCCGCCACCGCCACCGGAAAAGCGGCGCCCAGGTCTCGCTTTTCGCTACGCAGGCGAGACAAAAATGGATGTTCAATGAAAGTTTGACTGAAAACTACGGAAAATCAACACAAAATTGCCAATTTGTACACATAAATAGTGATTATAAATTTCACTTTACATTGCTAGTCTAAGAATAAGAGAGTTAAATGATCATTTTCAATTAGGTCATTATTATTAATGGCACAGTGTACTGTCTGTAACAGAAGTGGATTTGAATTTTCCAATGTCTTTTTGACTTGATGATCATGTACAACTTGTAATTCAGAGCATTCTGGATCAAAAGAATTTTAAAGATGTCCCTAAAAGATGACACTAATTTGACATTACATCCTTACCATTGCAAGTGATGTTATCATTGCTTAATTCATATCCAGGGTTACATGAACAGTTGTAAGAGCCGACAGTGTTCATACACACTCCATTTTCAGAATCGCAGACCGATGGATCCACAGAGCATTCGTCAGTATCTAAAAAGAGTAAACATGTTTTCATTCATAGCAGTCAAGAGTTTTCTGAAGGTGTAGATGAATCAGCTTTTCCTCCTCAAATTGGCAAGTTAATTATTTGTATCTCCACTCTTTTAAATCATAGAGTAAGGATGTTCAATGAAAGTTGGACTGAAAACTACGAAAAATCAACAAAAACTTGCCAATTTGTACACGTAATTAGTGATTATAAATTTCACTTTACATTGCTAGTCTAAGAATAAGAGAGTTAAATGATTATTTTCAATTAGGTCGTTATTATTAATGGTACAGTGTACTGACTGTATACGTAACAGAAGTGGATTTGAATTTTCTAAAGTCTTTTGACTTGATGATCATTTACAACTTGTAATTCAGAGCATTCTGGATCAAAAGAATTTTAAAGATGTCCCTAAAAGATGACACTAATTTGACATTACATCCTTACCATTGCAAGTGATGTTATCATTGCTTAATTCATATCCAGAGGTACATGAACAGTTGTAAGAGCCGACAGTGTTCATACACACTCCATTTTCAGAATCGCAGACCGATGGATTCACAGAGCATTCGTCAGTATCTAGAAAGAGTAAACATGTTTTCACCCATAGCAGTCAAGAGTTTTCTGAAGGTCTAGATGAATCAGCTTTTCCTCCTCAAATTGGCAAGTTAATTGTATATCCACTCTTTTAATCATAGAGTAATGAGTAAAAATGGATGTTCAATGAAAGTTCGACTGAAAACTATGAAAAATCAACAAAAATTGCCAATTTGTACACATAAATAGTGATTATAAATGTCACTTTACATTGCTAGTCTAAGAATAAGAGAGTTAAATGATCATTTTCAATTAGGTCGTTATTATTAATGGTACAGTGTACTGACTGTAACAGAAGTGGATTTGAATTTTCTAAAGTCTTTTTGACTTGATGATCATTTACAACTTGTAATTCAGAGCATTCTGGATCAAAAGAATTTTAAAGATGTCCCTAAAAGATGACACTAATTTGACATTACATCCTTACCATTGCAAGTGATGTTATCATTGCTTAATTCATATCCAGAGGTACATGAACAGTTGTAAGAGCCGACAGTGTTCATACACACTCCATTTTCAGAATCGCAGACCGATGGATCCACAGAGCATTCGTCAGTATCTAGAAAGAGTAAACATGTTTTCACCCATAGCAGTCAAGAGTTTTCTGAAGGTCTAGATGAATCAGCTTTTCCTCCTCAAATTGGCAAGTTAATTGTATATCCACTCTTTTAATCATAGAGTAATGAGTAAAAATGGATGTTCAATGACAGTTCGACTGAAAACTATGAAAAATCAACAAAAATTGCCAATTTGTACACATAAATAGTGATTATAAATGTCACTTTACATTGCTAGTCTAAGAATAAGAGAGTTAAATGATCATTTTCAATTAGATCGTTATTATTAATGGTACAGTGTACTGTCTGTAACAGTAGTGGATTTCAATTTTCTAAAGCCTTTTGACTTGATGATCATTTACAACTTGTAATTCAGAGCATTCTGGATCAAAAGAATTTTAAAGATGTCCCTAAAGATGACACTAATTTGACATTACATCCTTACCATTGCAAGTGATGTTATCATTGCTTAATTCATATCCAGAGGTACATGAACAGTTGTAAGAGCCGACAGTGTTCATACACACTCCATTTTCAGAATCGCAGACCGATGGATTCACAGAGCATTCGTCAGTATCTAGAAAGAGTAAACATGTTTTCACCCATAGCAGTCAAGAGTTTTCTGAAGGTCTAGATGAATCAGCTTTTCCTCCTCAAATTGGCAAGTTAATTGTATATCCACTCTTTTAATCATAGAGTAATGAGTAAAAATGGATGTTCAATGACAGTTCGACTGAAAACTATGAAAAATCAACAAAAAATTGCCAATTTGTACACATAAATAGTGATTATAAATGTCACTTTACATTGCTAGTCTAAGAATAAGAGAGTTAAATGATCATTTTCAATTAGATCATTATTATTAATGGTACAGTGTACTGTCTGTATGGATTTGAATTTTCTAAAGCCTTTTTGACTTGATGATCATTTACAACTTGTAATTCAGAGCATTCTGGATCAAAAGAATTTTAAAGATGTCCCTAAAAGATGACACTAATTTGACATTACATCCTTACCATTGCAAGTGATGTTATCATTGCTTAATTCATATCCAGAGGTACATGAACAGTTGTAAGAGCCGACAGTGTTCATACACACTCCATTTTCAGAATCGCAGACCGATGGATTCACAGAGCATTCGTCAGTATCTAGAAAGAGTAAACATGTTTTCACCCATAGCAGTCAAGAGTTTTCTGAAGGTCTAGATGAATCAGCTTTTCCTCCTCAAATTGGCAAGTTAATTGTATATCCACTCTTTTAATCATAGAGTAATGAGTAAAAATGGATGTTCAATGACAGTTCGACTGAAAACTATGAAAAATCAACAAAAAATTGCCAATTTGTACACAGAAATAGTGATTATAAATGTCACTTTACATTGCTAGTCTAAGAATAAGAGAGTTAAATGATTATTTTCAATTAGGTCGTTATTATTAATGGTACAGTGTACTGACTGTAACAGAAGTGGATTTGAATTTTCTAAAGTCTTTTTGACTTGATGATCATTTACAACTTGTAATTCAGAGCATTCTGGATCAAAAGAATTTTAAAGATGTCCCTAAAGATGACACTAATTTGACATTACATCCTTACCATTGCAAGTGATGTTATCATTGCTTAATTCATATCCAGAGGTACATGAACAGTTGTAAGAGCCGACAGTGTTCATACACACTCCATTTTCAGAATCGCAGACCGATGGATCCACAGAGCATTCGTCAGTATCTAGAAAGAGTAAACATGTTTTCACCCATAGCAGTCAAGAGTTTTCTGAAGGTCTAGATGAATCAGCTTTTCCTCCTCAAATTGGCAAGTTAATTGTATATCCACTCTTTTAATCATAGAGTAATGAGTAAAAATGGATGTTCAATGACAGTTTGACTGAAAACTATGAAAAATCAACAAAAAATTGCCAATTTGTACACATAAATAGTGATTATAAATGTCACTTTACATTGCTAGTCTAAGAATAAGAGAGTTAAATGATCATTTTCAATTAGATCGTTATTATTAATGGTACAGTGTACTGTCTGTAACAGTAGTGGATTTCAATTTTCTAAAGCCTTTTGACTTGATGATCATTTACAACTTGTAATTCAGAGCATTCTGGATCAAAAGATTTTTAAAGATGTCCCTAAAGATGACACTAATTTGACATTACATCCTTACCATTGCAAGTAATGCCATCATTGCTTAATTCATATCCAGAGTCACATGAACAGTTGTAAGAGCCGACAGTGTTCATACACACTCCATTTTCAGAATCACAGACCGATGGATCCACAGAGCATTCGTCAGTATCTAGAAAGAGTAAACATGTTTTCACTCATAGCAGTCAAGAGTTTTCTGAAGGTGTAGATGAATCAGCTTTTCCTCCTCAAATTGGCAAGTTAATTGTATCTCCACTCTTTTAATCATAGAGTAATGAGTAACAAGGGAAACGCTCTCGGCGGTCTCGCCTGCATTACGCAATTCGATATTATGAAAAATTGAGGTTGGGAAATTATTCATAGGCAGGGTCACCCATTAGCAGGCCCCCAAAATGAAATCCTCTGAATATAATCAGCATTTGAAAGTGAATATTGACTAAGAAACATCGGAAGAATTATTGACTATTATTTGTACCAAGATTGATAACTTGAATGAAATATGAATAATAAAAATGTATTCATTAACTCTCATATTAAGTTGTGAAATCATAACCCAAGTCTACTGACCTAAAATTACCTTTGACCTTGACTTTGTGACTTGGAATTTGTGTCATGTGATTTGTGATACTTGATAACCCTTGGGTACAAGTTTCATGGAATTTGAACACACACTTTTGAGATTATGCTAAAACTTCAAAATCTTGATGTTGATGCCACAACAAAGTCTAAGTTTGCATACCTGAAATGACATTTGATCTTGACTTTGTCACCTAAAAGACTAATCACATGATTGGGGATACTTGATAACCCTTTAGTCCAAGTTTCATTGAATAAGAACTTATACTCTCAAAATTATATTAAAAATTAAAAAACTTAACCTCAGGTTAAGTTTTTGATGTTGACGCCGTCGCCGCCGCCGCCGTCGCCACCGCCACCGGAAAAGCGGCGCCCACGTCTCGCTTTTCGCTACGCAGGCGAGACAAAAATGGATGTTCAATGAAAGTTTGACTGAAAACTACGTAAAATCAACACAAAATTGCCAATTTGTACACATAAATAGTGATTATAAATTTCACTTTACATTGCTAGTCTAAGAATAAGAGAGTTAAATGATCATTTTCAATTAGGTCATTATTATTAATGGCACAGTGTACTGTCTGTAACAGAAGTGGATTTGAATTTTCCAATGTCTTTTGACTTGATGATCATGTACAACTTGTAATTCAGAGCATTCTGGATCAAAAGAATTTTAAAGATGTCCCTAAAAGATGACACTAATTTGACATTACATCCTTACCATTGCAAGTGATGTTATCATTGCTTAATTCATATCCAGAGGTACATGAACAGTTGTAAGAGCCGACAGTGTTCATACACACTCCATTTTCAGAATCGCAGACCGATGGATCCACAGAGCATTCGTCAGTATCTAAAAAGAGTAAACATGTTTTCATTCATAGCAGTCAAGAGTTTTCTGAAGGTGTAGATGAATCAGCTTTTCCTCCTCAAATTGGCAAGTTAATTATTTGTATCTCCACTCTTTTAAATCATAGAGTAAGGATGTTCAATGAAAGTTGGACTGAAAACTACGAAAAATCAACAAAAAATTGCCAATTTGTACACGTAAATAGTGATTATAAATGTCACTTTACATTGCTAGTCTAAGATTGAGAGAGTTAAATGATCATTTTCAATTAGATCGTTATTATTAATGGTACAGTGTACTGACTGTTACAGAAGTGGATTTGAATTTTCTAATGTCTTTTGACTTGATGATCATGTACAACTTGTAATTCTGGATCAAAAGATTTTTAAAGATGTCCCTAAAAGGTGACACTAATTTGACATTACATCCTTACCATTGCAAGTAATGCCATCATTGCTTAATTCATATCCAGATTTACATGAACAGTTGTAAGAGCCGACAGTGTTCATACACACTCCATTTTCAGAATCGCAGACCGATGGATCCACAGAGCATTCGTCAGTATCTAGGAAGAGTAAACATGTTTTCACTCATAGCAGTTAAGAGTTTTCTGAAGGTCGAGATGAATCAGCTCTTCCTCCTCAAATTGGCAAGTTAATTGTATCTCCACTCTTTTAATCATAGAGTAATGAGTAAAAATGGATGTTGAATGAAAGTTGGACTGAAAACTACGAAAGATCAACAAAAAATTGCCAATTTGTATACGTAAATAGTGATTACAAATTTCACTTTACATTGCTAGTCTAAGAATAAGAGAGTTAAATGATCATTTTAAATTTGGTCGTTATTATTAATGGCAGAGTGTACTGTCTGTTAGAGAAGTGGGTTCTAATTTTCTAATGTCTTTATGACTTGATGATCATGTACAACTTGTAATTCAGAGCATTCCGGATCAAAAGATTTTTAAATATTCCCTAAAAGATGACACTAATGTGACATTACATTATTAACATTCTAAGTAATGCCATCATTGCTTGATGAGTTACAGGAACAGTTGTAAGAGCCGACTGAATTAATACACACTCCTTTTACAGAATCACAGACCAATGGATAAACAGAGCATTCGTCAGTATCTAGGAAAAGTAAAAAAAGCTTTCACCCATAGCAGTCATGAGTTTTCTAAAGTTCTAGATGAATCAGCTTTTCCTCTTAAATTTGCAAACAATTATTTGTATCTCCACTCTTTCATAGAATAAACAAGTAAAAATGGATGTTAAATGAGAGTGTGTGAATGAAAACTACTAAAAATCAACAAGAAATTGCCAATTTCTACACGAAAAAAGATTGTAGACATTTTTCTCTCCATTGCTAATTTAGAAAGTTAAAGAGAAGGTTGAGATCTTGGGAAAGGTGAAAAATGATTTGTGAGAGTTATCATTGTTCTTATGCAAGTGTGGAAGAACATTAGAGAAAAAATTGTTCCCTGAACTGTATTTTGATTACTAGTCGATATGCTAATTTTTGGGGGAATTGAAGACAGTAGGTGCTTAAAGTACAGTAATGTACGCTATGAAGCCACCTCCCCACCCGGCTGAAGATATCATCCAAGTTATATTTGCCAAAAAAAATCTACGCAATGTGCGTGTCAGACACAAATGTCATACTGACATCTCTGCCGATAAATTTTCTAAATCATAAAAACACATTCCAAAAGGCTCTCTAAAAATTGACCTAAGCCTCTATCACCTCTGCGAATACTACAATGAAGTATTGTGACATGTATAGGAGATACAATGTGGTATTGAAAGTGTCCTTTAGTTTATTAGGTGGTCCGTCATCGACAGACCACCTTTTGATTTCGTAAGAAGTTTCTTTCTTTATTATTATTTATTATTATTTATTTATTTTTATTTATTTCTCCACTTTTTTGTGCGAGCGATTGCTCAAGATCTGTTAAGTCAATTTCTTTCAATTTTAGTACAGTCATAGGTCATCGTCATGAGACGTGACAGGAACATTTTCAAGTTCATCAAATCATCATGACGTCATCCACGCGCCATTTTGTGAAAATCAACTCATGATCATATTTTCATAACGGAAATTCATTTATCATTCATATTTATCAATATCAAGTTCAATATACGTCCGGTCATTTTCATGTCAATAAAGCAGCGTCGCGTACGTCCGCGCGTCAGAGCGCGCGCAAAATTTTAAAGTGCTCAAAATAACATTTTATTCAAATTAGAGTACGTTTCAGGCCATTCTAAGCATTTCGCAAAAAAACACGCACACACAAATGCGCGCGCGTTTTCGTTCGTGACGGCCGATAGCACAATAATTCATCATTATTGTTATTGCATGATATTCCTCATTTTTTTACGAACAATTTGGTACCCTGTTTATCTCTTTATGACCATTAATAACGGAATGAGCGTCCGTTTCAGATAAATGTCCGTACGTGCGAGCACTTGTAATACATAGCATATATGGGCAAAAACATGCCTATACAAAATCCATTATAGCTCTTTAGGATGCCGGTTGACCCCACAATTTTTTTATATATTTGGATAGAGTATGATTTGGAGATATGATTTCATGTCTCATTTGGCCGTTAATTATATCGTGACGTCATCATAATGGCTTTGGAACTCAAAATGCGAATTGGCATATTATGACGTCAGCATATTTATAGAAAATAGATTGTATCTTTAATAATATTGATTGATTTTCTTCCAAATTTCGATATGTTGTAGCTGAGACGATTTTCTACAAGATAAATTATTCAGAATACATAACAGACCACCTAATTCGTCCTCAATGACGAATTAAAGTTCTTGTTTTTAGGTATTTGTGTTTTAGCATATACATTCTTTAATTTGCTCCTTTTTCATATTTTTTCTTCGGTAGATACGGGATATTATGTTTTTATGTTTTCATCAGGTAAATTGTAATATTAGTATTCCTGTTAGAACGTGTATGTCTTTCGGCAGTGATATCTAATGGCAATTCATTCCATAGCTAAGGTCTAGCCTGTTTAAATGACCCTTAGATTTTAGATCCATTTACGAATTCAATCTTTAAATTTCCGACATCTAATGGAAAGAGACATGATCTTACCGTAACATGTAGGTAGTGTATCCGGAGACAGGGTACCATTATCACAAGTGAACTCTGTGGCCCTGGCCATACCCGTGGAATAGCCAGCATCACACGTTACGTTGAAAGTTGCATCATGCGTGACTGTACTTCCTGATGAATAATCTGAATCCTGTACAGCGCCCACAGCGCAGTTTGCTGAAGAAAGAAAATATTGTATTAAATGTCAATTTCAATGTTTAAATCAGTAACGTATTTTAACATTTTGTTTCAAATTGATTGTCAGTGTCACATATTTATCATGAAACGGTTACTTTTTAGTGGTTATTATGGATTGTGAATCATTGCAGTACTGTACCTGTGAAATAAGTGCTATGTCCTTTTAAAAATGTTGAACTGTATTTTGACTACTAGTCGATATGCTAATTTTGAGGGAAATTTAAGACGGTAGGTGCTTAAAGTACAGTAATGTACGCTATGAAGCCGCCTCCCCACCCAGCTAACGATATCATCCAAGTTATATTTGCGAAAAAATCTACGCAATGTGCGTGTCAGACGCAAATGTCATACTGACATCTCTGCCGATAAATTTTCTAAATCATAAAAACACATTCCAAAAGGCTCTCTAAAAATTGACCTAAGCCTCTATCACCTCTGCAAATATTACAATGAAGTATTGTGACATGTATAGGAGATACAATGTGGTATTGAAAGTGTCCTTTAGTTTATTTTTAGGTATTCGTGTTTTAGCATATACATTCTTTAATTTGCTCCTTTTTCATATTTTTGTTCGGTTGATACAAGATATTATGTTTTTATGTTTTCATCAGGTAAATTGTAATATTAGTATTCCTGTTAGAACGCGTATGTCTTTCGGCAGTGATATCTAATGGCAATTCATTCCATAGTTAAGGTCTAGCCTGTGCAAACGACCGTTAGATTTTAGATCCATTCACGAATTCAATCTTTAAATTTCCGACATCTAATGGAGAGAGACATGATCTTACCGTAACATGTAGGTAGTGTATCCGGAGACAGGGTACCATTATCACAAGTGAACTCTGTGGCCCTGGCCATACCCGTGGAATAGCCAGCATCACACGTTACGTTGAATGTTGCATCATGCGTGACTGTACTACCTGATGAATAATCTGAATCCTGTACAGCGCCCACAGCGCAGTTTGCTGAAGAAAGAAAATATTGTATTAAATGTCAATTTCAATGTTTAAATCAGTAACATATTTTAACATTTTCTTTTAAATTGATTGTCAGTGTCACATAATTACCACAAAACATTTTGCTTTTTAGTGGTTATGACTATTCAGTACTGTACCTGTGAAATAAGTGCTATGTCCTTTTAAAAATGTTGAACTGTATTTTGACTACTAGTCGATATGCTAATTTTGGGGAAATTTAAGACGGTAGGTGCTTAAAGTACAGTAATGTACGCTATGAAGCCGCCTCCCCACCCAGCTAACGATATCATCCAAGTTATATTTGACGAAAAAAATCTACGCAATGTGCGTGTCAGATGCAAATGTCATACTGACATCTCTGCCAATAAATTTTCTAAATCATAAAAACACATTCCAAAAGGCTCTCTAAAAATTGACCTAAGCCTCTATCACCTCTGCGAATACTACAATGAAGTATTGTGACATGTATAGGAGATACAATGTGGTATTGAAAGTGTCCTTTAGTTTATTTTTAGGTATTTGTGTTTTAGCATATACATTCTTTAATTTGCTCCTTTTTCATATTTTTGTTCGGTTGATACAAGATATTATGTTTTTATGTTTTCATCAGGTAAATTGTAATATTAGTATTCCTGTTAGAACGCGTATGTCTTTCGGCAGTGATATCTAATGGCAATTCATTCCATAGTTAAGGTCTAGCCTGTGCAAATGACCGTTAGATTTTAGAGCCATTCACGAATTCAATCTTTAAATTTCCGACATCTAATGGAGAGAGACATGATCTTACCGTAACATGTAGGTAGTGTATCCGGAGACAGGGTACCATTATCACAAGTGAACTCTGTGGCCCTGGCCATACCCGTGGAATAGCCAGCATCACACGTTACGTTGAAAGTTGCATCATGCGTGACTGTACTTCCTGATGAATAATCTGAATCCTGTACAGCGCCCACAGCGCAGTTTGCTGAAGAAAGAAAATATTGTATTAAATGTCAATTTCAATGTTTAAATCAGTAACGTATTTTAACATTTTCTTTTAAATTGATTGTCAGTGTCACATAATTACCACAAAACATTTTGCTTTTTAGTGGTTATGATTATTCGAGTACTGTACCTGTGAAATAAGTGCTATGTCCTTTTAAAAATGTTGAACTGTATTTTGACTACTAGTCGATATGCTAATTTTGAGGAAATTTAAGACGGTAGGTGCTTAAAGTACAGTAATGTACGCTATGAAGCCGCCTCCCCACCCAGCTAACGATATCATCCAAGTTATATTTGCGAAAAAATCTACGCAATGTGCGTGTCAGACGCAAATGTCATACTGACATCTCTGCCGATAAATTTTCTAAATCATAAAAACACATTCCAAAAGGCTCTCTAAAAATTGACCTAAGCCTCTATCACCTCTGCAATACTACAATGAAGTATTGTGACATGTATAGGAGATACAATGTGGTATTGAAAGTGTCCTTTAGTTTATTTTTAGGTATTTGTGTTTTAGCATATACATTCCTTAATTTGCTCCTTTTTCATATTTTTCTTTGGTTGATACAGGATATTATGTTTTTATGTTTTCATCAGGTAAATTGTAATATTAGTATTCCTGTTAGAACGTGTATGTCTTTCGGCAGTGATATCTAATGGCAATTCATTCCATAGTTAAGGTCTAGCCTGTGCAAATGACCCTTAGATTTTAGATCCATTCGAATTCAATCTTTAAATTTCCGACATCTAATGGAGAGAGACATGATCTTACCGTAACATGTAGGTAGTGTATCCGGAGACAGGGTACCATTATCACAAGTGAACTCTGTGGCCCTGGCCATACCCGTGGAATAGCCAGCATCACACGTTACGTTGAAAGTTGCATCATGCGTGACTGTACTTCCTGATGAATAATCTGAATCCTGTACAGCGCCCACAGCGCAGTTTGCTGAAGAAAGAAAATATTGTATTAAATGTCAATTTCAATGTTTAAATCAGTAACGTATTTTAACATTTTCTTTCAAATTGATTGTCAGTGTCACATATTTATCATGAAACGGTTACTTTTTAGTGGTTATTATGGATTGTGAATCATTGCAGTACTGTACCTGTGAAATAAGTGCTATGTCCTTTTAAAAATGTTGAACTGTATTTTGACTACTAGTCGATATGCTAATTTTGAGGGAAATTTAAGACGGTAGGTGCTTAAAGTACAGTAATGTACGCTATGAAGCCGCCTCCCCACCCAGCTAACGATATCATCCAAGTTATATTTGACGAAAAAAATCTACGCAATGTGCGTGTCAGACGCAAATGTCATACTGACATCTCTGCCAATAAATTTTCTAAATCATAAAAACACATTCCAAAAGGCTCTCTAAAAATTTACCTAAGCCTCTATCACCTCTGCGCATACTACAATAAAGTATTGTGACATGTATAGGAGATACAATGTGGTATTGAAAGTGTCCTTTAGTTTATTTTTAGGTATTTGTGTTTTAGCATATACATTCCTTAATTTGCTCCTTTTTCATATTTTTTCTTTGGTTGATACAGGATATTATGTTTTTATGTTTTCATCAGGTAAATTGTAATATTAGTATTCCTGTTAGAACGTGTATGTCTTTCGGCAGTGATATCTAATGGCAATTCATTCCATAGTTAAGGTCTAGCCTGTGCAAATGACCCTTAGATTTTAGATCCATTCACGAATTCAATCTTTAAATTTCCGACATCTAATGGAGAGAGACATGATCTTACCGTAACATGTAGGTAGTGTATCCGGAGACAGGGTACCATTATCACAAGTGAACTCTGTGGCCCTGGCCATACCCGTGGAATAGCCAGCATCACACGTTACGTTGAAAGTTGCATCATGCGTGACTGTACTTCCTGATGAATAATCTGAATCCTGTACAGCGCCCACAGCGCAGTTTGCTGAAGAAAGAAAATATTGTATTAAATGTCAATTTCAATGTTTAAATCAGTAACGTATTTTAACATTTTCTTTTAAATTGATTGTCAGTGTCACATAATTACCACAAAACATTTTGCTTTTTAGTGGTTATGATTATTCGAGTACTGTACCTGTGAAATAAGTGCTATGTCCTTTTAAAAATGTTGAACTGTATTTTGACTACTAGTCGATATGCTAATTTTGAGGGAAATTTAAGACGGTAGGTGCTTAAAGTACAGTAATGTACGCTATGAAGCCGCCTCCCCACCCAGCTAACGATATCATCCAAGTTATATTTGACGAAAAAAATCTACGCAATGTGCGTGTCAGACGCAAATGTCATACTGACATCTCTGCCAATAAATTTTCTAAATCATAAAAACACATTCCAAAAGGCTCTCTAAAAATTGACCTAAGCCTTTATCCCCTTTGCAAATATTACAATGAAGTATTGTGACATGTATAGGAGATACAATGTGGTATTGAAAGTGTCCTTTAGTTTATTTTTAGGTATTTGTGTTTTAGCATATACATTCTTTAATTTGCTCCTTTTTCATATTTTTCTTCGGTTGATACAAGATATTATGTTTTTATGTTTTCATCAGGTAAATTGTAATATTAGTATTCCTGTTAGAACGTGTATGTCTTTCGGCAGTGATATCTAATGGCAATTCATTCCATAGTTAAGGTCTAGCCTGTGCAAATGACCCTTAGATTTTAGATCCATTCACGAATTCAATCTTTAAATTTCCGACATCTAATGGAGAGAGACATGATCTTACCGTAACATGTAGGTAGTGTATCCGGAGACAGGGTACCATTATCACAAGTGAACTCTGTGGCCCTGGCCATACCCGTGGAATAGCCAGCATCACACGTTACGTTGAAAGTTGCATCATGCGTGACTGTACTTCCTGATGAATAATCTGAATCCTGTACAGCGCCCACAGCGCAGTTTGCTGAAGAAAGAAAATATTGTATTAAATGTCAATTTCAATGTTTAAATCAGTAACGTATTTTAACATTTTCTTTTAAATTGATTGTCAGTGTCACATAATTACCACAAAACATTTTGCTTTTTAGTGGTTATGATTATTCGAGTACTGTACCTGTGAAATAAGTGCTATGTCCTTTTAAAAATGTTGAACTGTATTTTGACTACTAGTCGATATGCTAATTTTGAGGGAAATTTAAGACGGTAGGTGCTTAAAGTACAGTAATGTACGCTATGAAGCCGCCTCCCCACAGCTAACGATATCATCCAAGTTATATTTGCCAAAAAATCTACGCAATGTGCGTGTCAGACGCAAATGTCATACTGACATCTCTGCCGATAAATTTTCTAAATCATAAAAACACATTCCAAAAGGCTCTCTAAAAATTGACCTAAGCCTCTATCACCTCTGCGAATACTACAATGAAGTATTGTGACATGTATAGGAGATACAATGTGGTATTGAAAGTGTCCTTTAGTTTATTTTTAGGTATTTGTGTTTTAGCATATACGTTCTTTAATTTGCTCCTTTTTCATATTTTTTCGGTTGATACAAGATATTATGTTTTTATGTTTTCATCAGGTAAATTGTAATATTAGTATTCCTGTTAGAACGCGTATGTCTTTCGGCAGTGATATCTAATGGCAATTCATTCCATAGTTAAGGTCTAGCCTGTGCAAATGACCGTTAGATTTTAGAGCCATTCACGAATTCAATCTTTAAATTTCCGACATCTAATGGAGAGAGACATGATCTTACCGTAACATGTAGGTAGTGTATCCGGAGACAGGGTACCATTATCACAAGTGAACTCTGTGGCCCTGGCCATACCCGTGGAATAGCCAGCATCACACGTTACGTTGAAAGTTGCATCATGCGTGACTGTACTTCCTGATGAATAATCTGAATCCTGTACAGCGCCCACAGCGCAGTTTGCTGAAGAAAGAAAATATTGTATTAAATGTCAATTTCAATGTTTAAATCAGTAACGTATTTTAACATTTTCTTTTAAATTGATTGTCAGTGTCACATAATTACCACAAAACATTTTGCTTTTTAGTGGTTATGATTATTCGAGTACTGTACCTGTGAAATAAGTGCTATGTCCTTTTAAAAATGTTGAACTGTATTTTGACTACTAGTCGATATGCTAATTTTGAGGGAAATTTAAGACGGTAGGTGCTTAAAGTACAGTAATGTACGCTAGGAAGCCGCCTCCCCACCCGGCTAAAGATATCATCCAAGTTATATTTGCCGAAAAAAATCTACGCAATGTGCGTGTCAGACACAAATGTCATACTGACATCTCTGCCGATAAATTTTCTAAATCATAAAAACACATTCCAAAAGGCTCTCTAAAAAGTGACCTAAGCCTCTATCACCTCTGCTAATACTAAAATGAAGTATTGTGACATGTATAGGAGATACAATGTGGTATTGAAAGTGTCCTTTAGTTTATTTTTAGGTATTTGTGTTTTAGCATATACATTCTTTAATTTGCTCCTTTTTCATATTTGGTTGATACAGGATATTATGTTTTTATGTTTTCATCAGGTAAATTGTAATATTAGTATTCCTGTTAGAACGTGTATGTCTTTCGGCAGTGATATCTAATGGCAATTCATTCCATAGTTAAGGTCTAGCCTGTGCAAATGACCCTTAGATTTTAGATCCATTCACGAATTCAATCTTTAAATTTCCGACATCTAATGGAGAGAGACATGATCTTACCGTAACATGTAGGTAGTGTATCCGGAGACAGGGTACCATTATCACAAGTGAACTCTGTGGCCCTGGCCATACCCGTGGAATAGCCAGCATCACACGTTACGTTGAAAGTTGCATCATGCGTGACTGTACTTCCTGATGAATAATCTGAATCCTGTACAGCGCCCACAGCGCAGTTTGCTGAAGAAAGAAAATATTGTATTAAATGTCAATTTCAATGTTTAAATCAGTAACGTATTTTAACATTTTGTTTCAAATTGATTGTCAGTGTCACATATTTATCATGAAACGGTTACTTTTTAGTGGTTATTATGGATTGTGAATCATTGCAGTACTGTACCTGTGAAATAAGTGCTATGTCCTTTTAAAAATGTTGAACTGTATTTTGACTACTAGTCGATATGCTAATTTTGAGGGAAATTTAAGACGGTAGGTGCTTAAAGTACAGTAATGTACGCTATGAAGCCCCCTCCCCACCCAGCTAACGATATCATCCAAGTTATATTTGCCCAAAAAAATCTACGCAATGTGCGAGTCAGACGCAAATGTCATACTGACATCTCTGCCGATAAATTTTCTAAATCATATAAAACACATTCCAAAAGGCTCTCTAAAAATTGACCTAAGCCTCTATCACCTCTGCGAATACTACAATGAAGTATTGTGACATGTATAGGAGATACAATGTGGTACTGAAAGTGTCCTTTAGTTTATTTTTAGGTATTTGTGTTTTAGCATATATATTCCTTAATTTGCTCCTTTTTCATATTTTTTCTTTGGTTGATACAGGATATTATGTTTTTATGTTTTCATCAGGTAAATTGTAATATTAGTATTCCTGTTAGAACGTGTATGTCTTTCGGCAGTGATATCTAATGGCAATTCATTCCATAGTTAAGGGCTAGCTTGTGCAAATGACCGTTAGATTTTAGAGCCATTCACGAATTCAATCTTTAAATTTCCGACATCTAATGGAGAGAGACATGATCTTACCGTAACATGTAGGTAGTGTATCCGGAGACAGGGTACCATTATCACAAGTGAACTCTGTGGCCCTGGCCATACCCGTGGAATAGCCAGCATCACACGTTACGTTGAAAGTTGCATCATGCGTGACTGTACTTCCTGATGAATAATCTGAATCCTGTACAGCGCCCACAGCGCAGTTTGCTGAAGAAAGAAAATATTGTATTAAATGTCAATTTCAATGTTTAAATCAGTAACGTATTTTAACATTTTCTTTTAAATTGATTGTCAGTGTCACATAATTACCACGAAACATTTTGCTTTTTAGTCGTTATGATTATTCGAGTACTGTACCTGTGAAATAAGTGCAAGGTCCTTTTAAAAATGTTGAACTGTATTTTGACTACTAGTCGATATGCTAATTTTGGGGGGAATTTCAGACGGTAGGTGCTTAAAGTACAGTAATGTACGCTATGAAGCCGCCTCCCCACCCGGCTAAAGATATCATCCAAGTTATATTTGCCAAAAAAAATCTACGCAATGTGCGTGTCAGACACAAATGTCATACTGACATCTCTGCCGATAAATTTTCTAAATCATAAAAACACATTCCAAAAGGCTCTCTAAAAAGTGACCTAAGCCTCTATCACCTCTGCTAATACTAAAATGAAGTATTGTGACATGTATAGGAGATACAATGTGGTATTGAAAGTGTCCTTTAGTTTATTTTTAGGTATTTCAATTTTAGCATATACATTCTTTAATTTGCTCCTTTTTCATATTTTTTCCCTCGGATACAGGATATTATGTTTTTATGTTTTCATCAGGTAAATTGTAATATTAGTATTCCTGTTAGAACGTGTATGTCTTTCGGCAGTGATATCTAATGGCAATTCATTCCATAGTTAAGGTCTAGCCTGTGCAAATGACCCTTAGATTTTAGATCCATTTACGAAATTCAATCTTTAAATTTCCGACATCTAATGGAGAGAGACATGATCTTACCGTAACATGTAGGTAGTGTATCCGGAGACAGGGTACCATTATCACAAGTGAACTCTGTGGCCCTGGCCATACCCGTGGAATAGCCAGCATCACACGTTACGTTGAAAGTTGCATCATGCGTGACTGTACTTCCTGATGAATAATCTGAATCCTGTACAGCGCCCACAGCGCAGTTTGCTGAAGAAAGAAAATATTGTATTAAATGTCAATTTCAATGTTTAAATCAGTAACGTATTTTAACATTTTGTTTCAAATTGATTGTCAGTGTCACATATTTATCATGAAACGGTTACTTTTTAGTGGTTATTATGGATTGTGAATCATTGCAGTACTGTACCTGTGAAATAAGTGCTATGTCCTTTTAAAAATGTTGAACTGTATTTTGACTACTAGTCGATATGCTAATTTTGAGGGAAATTTAAGACGGTAGGTGCTTAAAGTACAGTAATGTACGCTATGAAGCCCTCCCCACCCAGCTAACGATATCATCCAAGTTATATTTGCCAAAAAAATCTACGCAATGTGCGAGTCAGACGCAAATGTCATACTGACATCTCTGCCGATAAATTTTCTAAATCATAAAAACACATTCCAAAAGGCTCTCTAAAAATTGACCTAAGCCTCTATCACCTCTGCGAATACTACAATGAAGTATTGTGACATGTATAGGAGATACAATGTGGTATTGAAAGTGTCCTTTAGTTTATTTTTAGGTATTTGTGTTTTAGCATATATATTCCTTAATTTGCTCCTTTTTCATATTTTTTCTTTGGTTGATACAGGATATTATGTTTTTATGTTTTCATCAGGTAAATTGTAATATTAGTATTCCTGTTAGAACGTGTATGTCTTTCGGCAGTGATATCTAATGGCAATTCATTCCATAGTTAAGGTCTAGCCTGTGCAAATGACCGTTAGATTTTAGAGCCATTCACGAATTCAATCTTTAAATTTCCGACATCTAATGGAGAGAGACATGATCTTACCGTAACATGTAGGTAGTGTATCCGGAGACAGGGTACCATTATCACAAGTGAACTCTGTGGCCCTGGCCATACCCGTGGAATAGCCAGCATCACACGTTACGTTGAAAGTTGCATCATGCGTGACTGTACTTCCTGATGAATAATCTGAATCCTGTACAGCGCCCACAGCGCAGTTTGCTGAAGAAAGAAAATATTGTATTAAATGTCAATTTCAATGTTTAAATCAGTAACGTATTTTAACATTTTCTTTCAAATTGATTGTCAGTGTCACATATTTATCATGAAATTTTGCTTTTTAGTGGTTATGATTGTGATTTGCAGTACTGTACCTGTGAAATAAGTGCTATGTCCTTTTAAAAATGTTGAACTGTATTTTGACTACTAGTCGATATGCTAATTTTGAGGGAAATTTAAGACGGTAGGTGCTTAAAGTACAGTAATGTACGCTATGAAGCCCCCTCCCCACCCAGCTAACGATATCATCCAAGTTATATTTGCCAAAAAAATCTACGCAATGTGCGAGTCAGACGCAAATGTCATACTGACATCTCTGCCGATAAATTTTCTAAATCATAAAAACACATTCCAAAAGGCTCTCTAAAAATTGACCTAAGCCTCTATCACCTCTGCGAATACTACAATGAAGTATTGTGACATGTATAGGAGATACAATGTGGTACTGAAAGTGTCCTTTAGTTTATTTTTAGGTATTTGTGTTTTAGCATATATATTCCTTAATTTGCTCCTTTTTCATATTTTTTCTTTGGTTGATACAGGATATTATGTTTTTATGTTTTCATCAGGTAAATTGTAATATTAGTATTCCTGTTAGAACGTGTATGTCTTTCGGCAGTGATATCTAATGGCAATTCATTCCATAGTTAAGGGCTAGCTTGTGCAAATGACCGTAAGATTTTAGAGCCACTCACGAATTCAATCTTTAAATTTCCGACATCTAATGGAGAGAGACATGATCTTACCGTAACAAGTAGGTAGTGTATCCGGAGACAGGGTACCATTATCACAAGTGAACTCTGTGGCCCTGGCCATACCCGTGGAATAGCCAGCATCACACGTTACGTTGAAAGTTGCATCATGCATGACTGTACTTCCTGATGAATAATCTGAATCCTGTACAGCGCCCACAGCGCAGTTTGCTGAAGAAAGAAAATATTGTATTAAATGTCAATTTCAATGTTTAAATCAGTAACGTATTATAACATTTTCTTTTAAATTGATTGTCAGTGTCACATAATTACCACGAAACATTTTGCTTTTTAGTCGTTATGATTATTCGAGTACTGTACCTGTGAAATAAGTGCAAGGTCCTTTTAAAAATGTTGAACTGTATTTTGACTACTAGTCGATATGCTAATTTTGGGGGGAATTTCAGACGGTAGGTGCTTAACCCTTTGAGAGCGAGCCCGCGCACGGCGATTGTTTCCCGTGACGAAGCGATTTCGGTTACATCGCCAGTAATGGACAATTTGGCGGTGCTTTCTACTTTCATTACTCATTGCGCCTCATTCAGTCATTTTCGTGATTTTTAGTAAATGTAAAAATTAAAGATCAGACTTTTTTCTTTCTAAAAATATAAGTTTTGTTCATCAATACGAAAAATAAGGTCTGTTATTTTTGAGGGAAATTGCCGTCTTATTTTGCTGAAGCTTCACGTCTTTCCTTTTCAATACACTCACAATACAAATTGCGTAAGCACCGCCGCACGCGCAGATCGGTCGATACCTCCATTCATATCCCCATTGTCAATGACTGTCGTCTGCTAAAGCTCGGCCGATTATCAACCGAGCCATAAATAATAGGCCTTCGTAACATGGGTTTTCGACACATTTTGTAACTATATTCTGACCAACATTATGCCATGATCTACACTAAATGCCCTTTCTTTTAAATGTGCAAATCAAATATAGGACTATTTGGGAAATGATTTTTTGAGATGAACATTGTTTTACTCTCGAAAATAAAAATAATATTTACTTTGAATGCTTTCGACTTCGTTTCTCATAATTTGAAATATTCATTTTGTTTTAGTTTTTGCCTCCCGCTTAATTTAGTTTATTTTTTCTCTATCTATACACCTCTTAGAACCCTATTTTGATATGAGGTTGCTGTATCAATAAAATATTTATTGAATTTTTGTACGCATATTTGATTTGTTTTGTTTGTAATGGAAAGATCTAAATGAATGACAGAGATTAGAACAAAATCATAATTCATCACAATCATCTCTCTCTCTCTTTCTATCTATGTATCTATCTATCTCTGTCTGTCTCTGTCTGTCTCTCTCTCTGTCTCCCTCCTCCCCCTCCCTCTCTGAATACGTCAGGAATTTCGTGAAATTGGAATTGTGCTTCAGCGTGTTTTATATCGGCATCGCGTTGTTGTGTTGTTGTTGTTTTTTGAAAGGGTGTGGCTAATAAGGAGTTAATCGCCGTAGTCTTGGTAGTCTTTTATTTATTCGAAAATAAATGATATTGAAATTTTATAGTAATTCATTATGTTACGAAACAATAAAGAAAGAAATGCAAACAACGTGAGAATAAAAATTTGTTTGTCTTCGTCTCCATCTGTGTTCTCGTTCAACCTATCATGGCAATAAAACTTTGTTAACTCGTTACTTCCGTTGGAGTTTACAACCATGACAACGAACTATACCCTTGGCCACGTTCATTGTTCCTCTTACGTAACTTCCGTTCCGTTCTTCTATTGTAGTTTAGAACCATGACAACGAACTTTACCCTTGGCCACGTTCATTGTTCCTCTTACGTAATCTAGCTGTAGGGGACCTAAGACATAACTCTTTTCGTATATTCTATATAGGTCTAAAATACTTTTTTGGTTGTATATACTTTGTCAATACTTACAAACTATAATTGTCAAAATTTGCCAATACTTACAAACTATTACGTTTCCCTATCATCTTCCGCTCTAGAATCCTATCTTTTTTGGTGTAATTTGTTGTGTCCTTTTCATACTTATTTTTCTTGTCTCCCTCTTCAAGATTTCTTCGGTTTTGGTATTTATGCTATTTATTTTTATAAAAAAAGAGAAATTTTATTCTTTCTCTTATAATGTTGTCCACCTTCTTCTAAATAACCTTTTTGTGATAAAGTATAATGTCCGATGTATATTATTTCTGTCAATAACATAAATGAACGTATCATTTTATTTTGACGCAACAAAGATTTACATTCAAAACACAACCTTTACCTTCTATAATTTTTTTACAGTAGTATTCTTCTCATTTCGACATTATCAGTCGCTCGTTCTCTATTTTCGTTCCCTATAATAAATATAAGGTATAATTTTGTGTACATTATCAGGGATATGTTATAATAATTTGTCTCAAGGTAGGAATGATGCCGGCATACTAGCAAATGTCGGAATAGAAAACAACATGAAAGATAAAGATGGAAAACGACATTGACAGAAAGACAGAGAGAGAAAGACAGACATACAGACAGTGGGAGAGAGAGAAAGAGAGAGAGGGAGAGAGAGGGCGGGAGGGATAGAAAGTTGGACGTAGTCTGTACTATATTTATTATTATATTTGTCTCTCCGAATATCAGATCACCCCCCACCCCCAGCTCTGATTTTTACTTTTTATAATTATTGTACAGTAATATTCTTCTCATATCAAAATCATCAGGCGCTCGTTCTGTGTTTTCCTTCTCCATATCGAGGTTATGGTATAATAATTTATCTCAAGATCGAAAGGAATACTTTTGGACGGAAAACAGTACCAAAGATGAAGATGGAAAATGGCGCTGAGAAAGCGAGCAAGAGATATAGAGAAGACATACAGAGAGAAAAATCATTTCTCATGTCATCTTTTCGTCTGTGACATTTTACTAAGTCACATTTATATTATTCCTTTATCTTTCCATGATTGTTATATATTTGAACGAATATTTCAGATAGGGTCAAATCTGGTTCTACGTTATAATTATGATCATCTAATTTTATTTAGGAGTAAGTCGAAACGCGATCTCATCAAAAATCGCGGAACAGAAAAGATGAAGATAGAAAATGACATTGAGAAAACGAGAGTGAGAGAGAGAAAGTTGGACGTATTGTTATTTATTATTATGATATTTGTCTCTCCGATCAACACCAACCGCCCCTGCTGTGGATTTCTCTTTAGTTTTTTTTTTTAAATCATGATTTACACTCAACAATTTTACTTTTTATAATTATTGTACAGTAATATTCTTTTTATTTCGATATCATCAGGCGCTCGTACCGTGCTTTCCTTCTTCATATCGAGGTTATGGTATAATAGTTTATCTCAAGATCGAAAGGAATACTTTCGGAATAAAAGCAAATAGCGGAACGGAAAACAGTACCAGAGATGAAGATGGCAAATGGAGCTGAAAAGCGAACGAGAGAGAGAGAGAGAGAAAAAGAGAGAAAATGAGCAAGGAAAAAAAAAAGAAAGTTATAAAGAGTGAGAGACAAAGAAAGAGACAAACAGAGAGAGAAACAATCCTTTCTCATGTCATCTTTTCGTCTGTGACATTTTACTAAATCACATTTGTATTATTCCTTTATCTTTCCATGGTTGTTATATATTTGAATGAATATTTCAGATAGGGTCAAATTTGGTTCTACGTTATAATTATGATCAGCTATTTTTATTTAGGAGTACGTCGAAAGCGATCTCATCAAAAATCGCGGATCAGAAAACACTACGAGAGATGAAGATGGAAAAGACATTGAGAAAACGAGAGAGGGAGAAAGTAGGGCGTATTGTTATTTATTATTACGCTTTTGTCTCTCCGATCAACCCCACCCGCTCTGGATTCCTCTTTAGTTTCCATTTTTATCATGATTTACATTCAAAAGTTTTACTTTTTATAATTATTGTACAGTAATATTCTTATTTCGATATAAAAAGGCTCGTTCCGTGTTTTCTTCTTCATATCGAGGTTACGGTATAATAATTTATCTCAAGATCGAAAGGAATACTTTCGAATAAAAGCAAATAGCGGAACGGAAAACAGTACCAGAGATGAAGATGGAAAATGGCGCTGAGAAAGCGAGAGAGAAAGAGAGAGAGAGAGAGAGATACAGAGAGAGAAAAGAGAGAGAAACAATAATTTCTCATAATCATCTGTTTGTGACATTTTGCATCATCACATCTTTTTGCTCATTATTTTATCTTGCATGATTGTTATATCTTTGAATTATTATTTCAAATAGGGCAAAATCTGGTTCTACGTTATTTGTTTCATAACAATTTTTTTATTTGGGAGTACCGGAACGTGATCCCGTAAACATTCTTTGAAAACAGTAACGACAACTGCAAAACAACAAGACCCCCAAAAAAAGGGTTATCTGAGTTAACCCGCTATACATGTACACTTGTACAGTATACAAGGATCATTGTGAAAAAATCTATACATACCCGCTCTTCTATTGTTGGAGTTTATAACCATGACAATGACCTTTACACTCGGCCACGTCTATTGTTCCTCTTACGTAACTTAGCTGTATAGCTGGGCCAGATTTCCAAATGATCTGCGCATGCGCTATGTTCCTGCTCGTCGAAGCAATAATCCTGGCAAGAATATAGAACAGCGCGCGTACGCGTCCGCCTCCAGCTGTACGGGTATTTCGAGGGCCTTTTTCGATCCGAACACTAACTTAGGGTAAAGTTGATATGATATCACTTTTTCTCGATTTTTTCCACGTAACTTTATTATTTTTTAATAGATGAGATGAATGAATAGATCTAAATAATACTTCAAAGAACTTTAGCACATAATAGCTAATAATAAGCTGGAAAACTTTGTCAACATATTAGGGATATATCTCGGCTTCTGTAGAAGCCCGTCGTCACAGACTTAACAACTCGCTCGGCTTCTGTAGAAGCCCGTCGTCTCCAAAGCGTTAAAGTACAGTAATGTACGCTATGAAGCCGCCTCCCCACCCGGCTAAAGATATCATCCAAGTTCTATTTGCCAAAAAAAATCTACGCAATGTGCATGTCAGACACAAATGACATACTGACATCTCTGCCGATAAATTTTCTAAATCATAAAAACACATTCCAAAAGGCTCTCTAAAAATTGACCTAAGCCTCTATCACCTCTGTGAATACTACAATGAAGTATTGTGACATGTATAGGAGATACAATGTGGTATTGAAAGTGTCCTTTAGTTTACTTTTAGGTATTTGTGTTTTAGCATATACATTCCTTAATTTGCTCCTTTTTCATATTTTTTCTTCGGTTCATACAGGATATTATGTTTTTATGTTTTCATCAGGTAAATTGTAATATTAGTATTCCTGTTAGAACGCGTATGTCTTTCGGCAGTGATATCTAATGGCAATTCATTCCATAGTTAAGGTCTAGCCTGTGCAAATGACCGTTAGATTTTAGAGCCATTCACGAATTCAATCTTTAAATTTCCGACATCTAATGGAGAGAGACATGATCTTACCGTAACATGTAGGTAGTGTATCCGGAGACAGGGTACCATTATCACAAGTGAACTCTGTGGCCCTGGCCATACCGTGGAATAGCCAGCATCACACGTTACGTTGAAAGTTGCATCATGCGTGACTGTACTTCCTGATGAATAATCTGAATCCTGTACAGCGCCCACAGCGCAGTTTGCTGAAGAAAGAAAATATTGTATTAAATGTCAATTTCAATGTTTAAATCAGTAACGTATTTTAACATTTTCTTTTAAATTGATTGTCAGTGTCACATAATTACCACAATTATTTTGCTTTTTAGTGGTTATGATTATTCAGTACTGTACCTGTGAAATAAGTGCTTTGTCCTTTTAAAAATGTTGAACTGTATTTTGACTACTAGTCAATATGCTAATTTTAGGGAATTTCAGACGGTAGGTGCTTAAAGTACAGTAATGTGCGCTATGAAGCCGCCTCCCCACCCGGCTAAGATATCATCCAAGTTATATTTGCCGAAAAAAATCTACGCAATGTGCGTGTCAGACACAAATGTCATACTGACATCTCTGCCGATAAATTTTCTAAATCATAAAAACACATTCCAAAAGGCTCTCTAAAAAGTGACCTAAGCCTCTATCACCTCTGCTAATACTAAAATGAAGTATTGTGACATGTATAGGAGATACAATGTGGTATTGAAAGTGTCCTTTAGTTTATTTTTAGGTATTTGTGTTTTAGCATATACATTCTTTAATTTGCTCCTTTTTCATATTTTTTCTTCGGTTGATACAGGATATTATGTTTTTATGTTTTCATCAGGCAAATTGTAATATTAGTATTCCTGTTAGAACGTGTATGTCTTTCGGCAGTGATATCTAATGGCAATTCATTCCATAGTTAAGGTCTAGCCTGTGCAAATGACCCTTAGATTTTAGATCCATTCACGAATTCAATCTTTAAATTTCCGACATCTAATGGAGAGAGACATGATCTTACCGTAACATGTAGGTAGTGTATCCGGAGACAGGGTACCATTATCACAAGTGAACTCTGTGGCCCTGGCCATACCGTGGAATAGCCAGCATCACACGTTACGTTGAAAGTTGCATCATGCGTGACTGTACTTCCTGATGAATAATCTGAATCCTGTACAGCGCCCACAGCGCAGTTTGCTGAAGAAAGAAAATATTGTATTAAATGTCAATTTCAATGTTTAAATCAGTAACGTATTTTAACATTTTCTTTTAAATTGATTGTCAGTGTCACATAATTACCACAAAACATGTTGCTTTTTAGTGGTTATGATTATTCAGTACTGTACCTGTGAAATAAGTGCTATGTCCTTTTAAAAATGTTGAACTGTATTTTGACTACTAGTCGATATGCTAATTTTGAGAAATTTAAGACGGTAGGTGCTTAAAGTACAGTAATGTACGCTATGAAGCCGCCTCCCCACCCAGCTAACGATATCATCCAAGTTATATTTCCCGAAAAAAATCTACGCAATGTGCGTGTCAGATGCAAATGTCATACTGACATCTCTGCCGATAAATTTTCTAAATCATAAAAACACATTCCAAAAGGCTCTCTAAAAATTGACCTAAGCCTCTATCACCTCTGCGAATACTACAATGAAGTATTGTGACATGTATAGGAGATACAATGTGGTATTGAAAGTGTCCTTTAGTTTATTTTTAGGTATTTGTGTTTTAGCATATACATTCCTTAATTTGCTCCTTTTTCATATTTTTCTTTGGTTGATACAGGATATTATGTTTTTATGTTTTCATCAGGTAAATTGTAATATTAGTATTCCTGTTAGAACGTGTATGTCTTTCGGCAGTGATATCTAATGGCAATTCATTCCATAGTTAAGGTCTAGCCTGTGCAAATGACCCTTAGATTTTAGATCCATTCACGAATTCAATCTTTAAATTTCCGACATCTAATGGAGAGAGACATGATCTTACCGTAACATGTAGGTAGTGTATCCGGAGACAGGGTACCATTATCACAAGTGAACTCTGTGGCCCTGGCCATACCCGTGGAATAGCCAGCATCACACGTTACGTTGAAAGTTGCATCATGCGTGACTGTACTTCCTGATGAATAATCTGAATCCTGTACAGCGCCCACAGCGCAGTTTGCTGAAGAAAGAAAATATTGTATTAAATGTCAATTTCAATGTTTAAATCAGTAACGTATTTTAACATTTTCTTTTAAATTGATTGTCAGTGTCACATAATTACCACAAAACATTTTGCTTTTTAGTGGTTATGATTATTCAGTACTGTACCTGTGAAATAAGTGCTATGTCCTTTTAAAAATGTTGAACTGTATTTTGACTACTAGTCGATATGCTAATTTTGGGAATTTCAGACGGTAGGTGCTTAAAGAACAGTAATGTACGCTATGAAGCTGCCTCCCCAACCTGCTAAAGATATCATCCAAGTTATATTTGCCAAAAAAATCTACGCAATGTGCGTGTCAGACACAAATGTCATACTGACATCTCTGCCGATAAATTTTCTAAATCATAAAAACACATTCCAAAAGGCTCTCTAAAAAGTGACCTAAGCCTCTATCACCTCTGCTAATACTAAAATGAAGTATTGTGACATGTATAGGAGATACAATGTGGTATTGAAAGTGTCCTTTAGTTTATTTTTAGGTATTTCAATTTTAGCATATACATTCTTTAATTTGCTCCTTTTTCATATTTTTTCCCTCGGTTGATACAGGATATTATGTTTTTATGTTTTCATCAGGCAAATTGTAATATTAGTATTCCTGTTAGAACGTGTATGTCTTTCGGCAGTGATATCTAATGGCAATTCATTCCATAGTTAAGGTCTAGCCTGTGCAAATGACCCTTAGATTTTAGATCCATTCACGAATTCAATCTTTAAATTTCCGACATCTAATGGAGAGAGACATGATCTTACCGTAACATGTAGGTAGTGTATCCGGAGACAGGGTACCATTATCACAAGTGAACTCTGTGGCCCTGGCCATACCCGTGGAATAGCCAGCATCACACGTTACGTTGAAAGTTGCATCATGCGTGACTGTACTTCCTGATGAATAATCTGAATCCTGTACAGCGCCCACAGCGCAGTTTGCTGAAGAAAGAAAATATTGTATTAAATGTCAATTTCAATGTTTAAATCAGTAACGTATTTTAACATTTTCTTTTAAATTGATTGTCAGTGTCACATAATTACCACAAAACATTTTGCTTTTTAGTGGTTATGATTATTCGAGTACTGTACCTGTGAAATAAGTGCTATGTCCTTTTAAAAATGTTGAACTGTATTTTGACTACTAGTCGATATGCTAATTTTGAGGAAATTTAAGACGGTAGGTGCTTAAAGTACAGTAATGTACGCTATGAAGCCGCCTCCCCACCCAGCTAACGATATCATCCAAGTTATATTTGCCAAAAAAATCTACGCAATGTGCGTGTCAGACGCAAATGTCATACTGACATCTCTGCCGATAAATTTTCTAAATCATAAAAACACATTCCAAAAGGCTCTCTAAAAATTGACCTAAGCCTCTATCACCTCTGCAAATACTACAATGAAGTATTGTGACATGTATAGGAGATACAATGTGGTATTGAAACTGTCCTTTAGTTTATTTTTAGGTATTTGTGTTTTAGCATATACATTCCTTAATTTGCTCCTTTTTCATATTTTTTCTTCGGTTGATAAAAGATATTATGTTTTTATGTTTTCATCAGGTAAATTGTAATATTAGTATTCCTGTTAGAACGTGTATGTCTTTCGGCAGTGATATCTAATGGCAATTCATTCCATAGTTAAGGTCTAGCCTGTGCAAATGACCCTTAGATTTTAGATCCATTCACGAATTCAATCTTTAAATTTCCGACATCTAATGGAGAGAGACATGATCTTACCGTAACATGTAGGTAGTGTATCCGGAGACAGGGTACCATTATCACAAGTGAACTCTGTGGCCCTGGCCATACCCGTGGAATAGCCAGCATCACACGTTACGTTGAAAGTTGCATCATGCGTGACTGTACTTCCTGATGAATAATCTGAATCCTGTACAGCGCCCACAGCGCAGTTTGCTGAAGAAAGAAAATATTGTATTAAATGTCAATTTCAATGTTTAAATCAGTAACGTATTTTAACATTTTCTTTTAAATTGATTGTCAGTGTCACATAATTACCACAAAACATTTTGCTTTTTAGTGGTTATGATTATTCGAGTACTGTACCTGTGAAATAAGTGCTATGTCCTTTTAAAAATGTTGAACTGTATTTTGACTACTAGTCAATATGCTAATTTTTGGGGGAATTTCAGACGGTAGGTGCTTAAAGAACAGTAATGTACGCTATGAAGCTGCCTCCCCAACCTGCTAAAGATATCATCCAAGTTATATTTGCCGAAAAAAATCTACGCAATGTGCGTGTCAGACACAAATGTCATACTGACATCTCTGCCGATAAATTTTCTAAATCATAAAAACACATTCCAAAAGGCTCTCTAAAAAGTGACCTAAGCCTCTATCACCTCTGCTAATACTAAAATGAAGTATTGTGACATGTATAGGAGATACAATGTGGTATTGAAAGTGTCCTTTAGTTTATTTTTAGGTATTTCAATTTTAGCATATACATTCTTTAATTTGCTCCTTTTTCATATTTTTCTTCGGTTGATACAGGATATTATGTTTTTATGTTTTCATCAGGCAAATTGTAATATTAGTATTCCTGTTAGAACGTGTATGTCTTTCGGCAGTGATATCTAATGGCAATTCATTCCATAGTTAAGGTCTAGCCTGTGCAAATGACCCTTAGATTTTAGATCCATTCACGAATTCAATCTTTAAATTTCCGACATCTAATGGAGAGAGACATGATCTTACCGTAACATGTAGGTAGTGTATCCGGAGACAGGGTACCATTATCACAAGTGAACTCTGTGGCCCTGGCCATACCCGTGGAATAGCCAGCATCACACGTTACGTTGAAAGTTGCATCATGCGTGACTGTACTTCCTGATGAATAATCTGAATCCTGTACAGCGCCCACAGCGCAGTTTGCTAAAGAAAGAAAATATTGTATTAAATGTCAATTTCAATGTTTAAATCAGTAACATATTTTAACATTTTCTTTTAAATTGATTGTCAGTGTCACATAATTACCACAAAACATGTTGCTTTTTAGTGGTTATGATTATTCGAGTACTGTACCTGTGAAATAAGTGCTATGTCCTTTTAAAATGTTGAACTGTATTTTGACTACTAGTCAATATGCTAATTTTGAGGGAAATTTAAGACAGTAGGTGCTTAAAGTACAGTAATGTACGCTATGAAGCCGCCTCCCCACCCAGCTAATGATATCATCCAAGTTATATTTGCCAAAAAAAATCTACGCAATGTGCGAGTCAGACGCAAATGTCATACTGACATCTCTGCCGATAAATTTTCTAAATCATAAAAACACATTCCAAAAGGCTCTCTAAAAATTGACCTAAGCCTCTATCACCTCTGCAAATACTACAATGAAGTATTGTGACATGTATAGGAGATACAATGTGGTATTGAAACTGTCCTTTAGTTTATTTTTAGGTATTTGTGTTTTAGCATATACATTCCTTAATTTGCTCCTTTTTCATATTTTTTCTTCGGTTGATAAAAGATATTATGTTTTTATGTTTTCATCAGGTAAATTGTAATATTAGTATTCCTGTTAGAACGTGTATGTCTTTCGGCAGTGATATCTAATGGCAATTCATTCCATAGTTAAGGTCTAGCCTGTGCAAATGACCCTTAGATTTTAGATCCATTCACGAATTCAATCTTTAAATTTCCGACATCTAATGGAGAGAGACATGATCTTACCGTAACATGTAGGTAGTGTATCCGGAGACAGGGTACCATTATCACAAGTGAACTCTGTGGCCCTGGCCATACCCGTGGAATAGCCAGCATCACACGTTACGTTGAAAGTTGCATCATGCGTGACTGTACTTCCTGATGAATAATCTGAATCCTGTACAGCGCCCACAGCGCAGTTTGCTGAAGAAAGAAAATATTGTATTAAATGTCAATTTCAATGTTTAAATCAGTAACATATTTTAACATTTTCTTTTAAATTGATTGTCAGTGTCACATAATTACCACAAAACATTTTGCTTTTTAGTGGTTATGATTATTAGAGTACTGTACCTGTGAAATAAGTGCTATGTCCTTTTAAAATGTTGAACTGTATTTTGACTACTAGTCAATATGCTAATTTTGAGGGAAATTTAAGACAGTAGGTGCTTAAAGTACAGTAATGTACGCTATGAAGCCGCCTCCCCACCCAGCTAATGATATCATCCAAGTTATATTTGACGAAAAAAATCTACGCAATGTGCGTGTCAGACGCAAATGTCATACTGACATCTCTGCCGATAAATTTTCTAAATCATAAAAACACATTCCAAAAGGCTCTCTAAAAATTGACCTAAGCCTCTATCACCTCTGCAAATACTACAATGAAGTATTGTGACATGTATAGGAGATACAATGTGGTATTGAAAGTGTCCTTTAGTTTATTTTTAGGTATTTGTGTTTTAGCATATACATTCCTTAATTTGCTCCTTTTTCATATTTTTTCTTCGGTTGATAAAAGATATTATGTTTTTATGTTTTCATCAGGTAAATTGTAATATTAGTATTCCTGTTAGAACGTGTATGTCTTTCGGCAGTGATATCTAATGGCAATTCATTCCATAGTTAAGGTCTAGCCTGTGCAAATGACCCTTAGATTTTAGATCCATTCACGAATTCAATCTTTAAATTTCCGACATCTAATGGAGAGAGACATGATCTTACCGTAACATGTAGGTAGTGTATCCGGAGACAGGGTACCATTATCACAAGTGAACTCTGTGGCCCTGGCCATACCCGTGGAATAGCCAGCATCACACGTTACGTTGAAAGTTGCATCATGCGTGACTGTACTACCTGATGAATAATCTGAATCCTGTACAGCGCCCACAGCGCAGTTTGCTGAAGAAAGAAAATATTGTATTAAATGTCAATTTCAATGTTTAAATCAGTAACGTATTTTAACATTTTCTTTTAAATTGATTGTCAGTGTCACATAATTACCACAAAACATTTTGCTTTTTAGTGGTTATGATTATTCAGTACTGTACCTGTGAAATAAGTGCTTTGTCCTTTTAAAAATGTTGAACTGTATTTTGACTACTAGTCAATATGCTAATTTTTAGGGGAATTTCAGACGGTAGGTGCTTAAAGTACAGTAATGTACGCTATGAAGCCGCCTCCCCACCCGGCTAAAGATATCATCCAAGTTATATTTGCCAAAAAAATCTACGCAATGTGCGTGTCAGACACAAATGTCATACTGACATCTCTGCCGATAAATTTTCTAAATCATAAAAACACATTCCAAAAGGCTCTCTAAAAAGTGACCTAAGCCTCTATCACCTCTGCTAATACTACAATGAAGTATTGTGACATGTATAGGAGATACAATGTGTTATTGGAAGAGTCCTTTAGTTTATTTTTAGGTATTTCTGTTTTAGCATATACATTCTTTAATTTGCTCCTATTTCATATATTTTCTTCGGTTGATACAGGATATTATGCTTTTATGTTTTCATCAGGCAAATTGTAATATTAGTATTCCTGTTAGAACGTGTATGTCTTTCGGCAGTGATATCTAATGGCAATTCATTCCATAGTTAAGGTCTAGCCTGTGCAAATGACCCTTAGATTTTAGATCCATTCACGAATTCAATCTTTAAATTTCCGACATCTAATGGAGAGAGACATGATCTTACCGTAACATGTAGGTAGTGTATCCGGAGACAGGGTACCATTATCACAAGTGAACTCTGTGGCCCTGGCCATACCCGTGGAATAGCCAGCATCACACGTTACGTTGAAAGTTGCATCATGCGTGACTGTACTTCCTGATGAATAATCTGAATCCTGTACAGCGCCCACAGCGCAGTTTGCTAAAGAAAGAAAATATTGTATTAAATGTCAATTCAAATGTTTAAATCAGTAACATATTTTAACATTTTCTTTTAAATTGATTGTCAGTGTCACATAATTACCACAAAACATGTTGCTTTTTAGTGGTTATGATTATTAGAGTACTGTACCTGTGAAATAAGTGCTATGTCCTTTTAAAATGTTGAACTGTATTTTGACTACTAGTCAATATGCTAATTTTGAGGAAATTTAAGACAGTAGGTGCTTAAAGTACAGTAATGTACGCTATGAAGCCGCCTCCCCACCCAGCTAATGATATCATCCAAGTTATATTTGCCAAAAAAAATCTACGCAATGTGCGAGTCAGACGCAAATGTCATACTGACATCTCTGCCGATAAATTTTCTAAATCATAAAAACACATTCCAAAAGGCTCTCTAAAAATTGACCTAAGCCTCTATCACCTCTGCAAATACTACAATGAAGTATTGTGACATGTATAGGAGATACAATGTGGTATTGAAACTGTCCTTTAGTTTATTTTTAGGTATTTGTGTTTTAGCATATACATTCCTTAATTTGCTCCTTTTTCATATTTTTTCTTCGGTTGATAAAAGATATTATGTTTTTATGTTTTCATCAGGTAAATTGTAATATTAGTATTCCTGTTAGAACGTGTATGTCTTTCGGCAGTGATATCTAATGGCAATTCATTCCATAGTTAAGGTCTAGCCTGTGCAAATGACCCTTAGATTTTAGATCCATTCACGAATTCAATCTTTAAATTTCCGACATCTAATGGAGAGAGACATGATCTTACCGTAACATGTAGGTAGTGTATCCGGAGACAGGGTACCATTATCACAAGTGAACTCTGTGGCCCTGGCCATACCCGTGGAATAGCCAGCATCACACGTTACGTTGAAAGTTGCATCATGCGTGACTGTACTACCTGATGAATAATCTGAATCCTGTACAGCGCCCACAGCGCAGTTTGCTGAAGAAAGAAAATATTGTATTAAATGTCAATTTCAATGTTTAAATCAGTAACGTATTTTAACATTTTCTTTTAAATTGATTGTCAGTGTCACATAATTACCACGAATTATTTTGCTTTTTAGTGGTTATGATTATTCGAGTACTGTACCTGTGAAATAAGTGCTTTGTCCTTTTAAAATGTTGAACTGTATTTTGACTACTAGTCAATATGCTAATTTTGGGAATTTCAGACGGTAGGTGCTTAAAGTACAGTAATGTACGCTATGAAGCCGCCTCCCACCCGGCTTAAGATATCATCCAAGTTATATTTGCCAAAAAAAATCTACGCAATGTGCGAGTCAGACGCAAATGTCATACTGACATCTCTGCCGATAAATTTTCTAAATCATAAAAACACATTCCAAAAGGCTCTCTAAAAATTGACCTAAGCCTCTATCACCTCTGCGAATACTACAATGAAGTATTGTGACATGTATAGGAGATACAATGTGGTATTGAAAGTGTCCTTTAGTTTATTTTTAGGTATTTGTGTTTTAGCATATACATTCCTTAATTTGCTCCTTTTTCATATTTTTCTTCGGTTGATAAAAGATATTATGTTTTTATGTTTTCATCAGGTAAATTGTAATATTAGTATTCCTGTTAGAACGTGTATGTCTTTCGGCAGTGATATCTAATGGCAATTCATTCCATAGTTAAGGTCTAGCCTGTGCAAATGACCCTTAGATTTTAGATCCATTCACGAATTCAATCTTTAAATTTCCGACATCTAATGGAGAGAGACATGATCTTACCGTAACATGTAGGTAGTGTATCCGGAGACAGGGTACCATTATCACAAGTGAACTCTGTGGCCCTGGCCATACCCGTGGAATAGCCAGCATCACACGTTACGTTGAAAGTTGCATCATGCGTGACTGTACTACCTGATGAATAATCTGAATCCTGTACAGCGCCCACAGCGCAGTTTGCTGAAGAAAGAAAATATTGTATTAAATGTCAATTTCAATGTTTAAATCAGTAACGTATTTTAACATTTTCTTTTAAATTGATTGTCAGTGTCACATAATTACCACGAATTATTTTGCTTTTTAGTGGTTATGATTATTCGAGTACTGTACCTGTGAAATAAGTGCTATGTCCTTTAAAAATGTTGAACTGTATTTTGACTACTAGTCAATATGCTAATTTTGGGGAATTTCAGACGGTAGGTGCTTAAAGTACAGTAATGTACGCTATGAAGCCGCCTCCCCACCCGGCTTAAGATATCATCCAAGTTATATTTGCCAAAAAAAATCTACGCAATGTGCGAGTCAGTCGCAAATGGAATACTGACATCTCTGCCGATAAATTTTCTAAATCATAAAAACACATTCCAAAAGGCTCTCTAAAAAGTGACCTAAGCCTCTATCACCTCTGCTAATACTAAAATGAAGTATTGTGACATGTATAGGAGATACAATGTGGTATTGAAAGTGTCCTTTAGTTTATTTTTAGGTATTTCAATTTTAGCATATACATTCTTTAATTTGCTCCTTTTTCATATATTTTCTTCGGTTGATAAAAGATATTATGTTTTTATGTTTTCATCAGGTAAATTGTAATATTAGTATTCCTGTTAGAACGTGTATGTCTTTCGGCAGTGATATCTAATGGCAATTCATTCCATAGTTAAGGTCTAGCCTGTGCAAATGACCCTTAGATTTTAGATCCATTCACGAATTCAATCTTTAAATTTCCGACATCTAATGGAGAGAGACATGATCTTACCGTAACATGTAGGTAGTGTATCCGGAGACAGGGTACCATTATCACAAGTGAACTCTGTGGCCCTGGCCATACCCGTGGAATAGCCAGCATCACACGTTACGTTGAAAGTTGCATCATGCGTGACTGTACTTCCTGATGAATAATCTGAATCCTGTACAGCGCCCACAGCGCAGTTTGCTAAAGAAAGAAAATATTGTATTAAATGTCAATTCAAATGTTTAAATCAGTAACATATTTTAACATTTTCTTTTAAATTGATTGTCAGTGTCACATAATTACCACAAAACATGTTGCTTTTTAGTGGTTATGATTATTAGAGTACTGTACCTGTGAAATAAGTGCTATGTCCTTTTAAAATGTTGAACTGTATTTTGACTACTAGTCAATATGCTAATTTTGAGGAAATTTAAGACAGTAGGTGCTTAAAGTACAGTAATGTACGCCATGAAGCCGCCTCCCCACCCAGCTAATGATATCATCCAAGTTATATTTGCCAAAAAAAATCTACGCAATGTGCGAGTCAGACGCAAATGTCATACTGACATCTCTGCCGATAAATTTTCTAAATCATAAAAACACATTCCAAAAGGCTCTCTAAAAATTGACCTAAGCCTCTATCACCTCTGCAAATACTACAATGAAGTATTGTGACATGTATAGGAGATACAATGTGGTATTGAAACTGTCCTTTAGTTTATTTTTAGGTATTTGTGTTTTAGCATATACATTCCTTAATTTGCTCCTTTTTCATATTTTTTCTTCGGTTGATAAAAGATATTATGTTTTTATGTTTTCATCAGGTAAATTGTAATATTAGTATTCCTGTTAGAACGTGTATGTCTTTCGGCAGTGATATCTAATGGCAATTCATTCCATAGTTAAGGTCTAGCCTGTGCAAATGACCCTTAGATTTTAGATCCATTCACGAATTCAATCTTTAAATTTCCGACATCTAATGGAGAGAGACATGATCTTACCGTAACATGTAGGTAGTGTATCCGGAGACAGGGTACCATTATCACAAGTGAACTCTGTGGCCCTGGCCATACCGTGGAATAGCCAGCATCACACGTTACGTTGAAAGTTGCATCATGCGTGACTGTACTACCTGATGAATAATCTGAATCCTGTACAGCGCCCACAGCGCAGTTTGCTGAAGAAAGAAAATATTGTATTAAATGTCAATTTCAATGTTTAAATCAGTAACGTATTTTAACATTTTCTTTTAAATTGATTGTCAGTGTCACATAATTACCACAAAACATGTTGCTTTTTAGTGGTTATGATTATTAGAGTACTGTACCTGTGAAATAAGTGCTATGTCCTTTTAAAATGTTGAACTGTATTTTGACTACTAGTCAATATGCTAATTTTGAGGGAAATTTAAGACAGTAGGTGCTTAAAGTACAGTAATGTGCGCTATGAAGCCGCCTCCCACCCAGCTAATGATATCATCCAAGTTATATTTGACGAAAAAAATCTACGCAATGTGCGTGTCAGACGCAAATGTCATACTGACATCTCTGCCGATAAATTTTCTAAATCATAAAAACACATTCCAAAAGGCTCTCTAAAAATTGACCTAAGCCTCTATCACCTCTGCAAATACTACAATGAAGTATTGTGACATGTATAGGAGATACAATGTGGTATTGAAACTGTCCTTTAGTTTATTTTTAGGTATTTGTGTTTTAGCATATACATTCCTTAATTTGCTCCTTTTTCATATTTTTTCTTCGGTTGATAAAAGATATTATGTTTTTATGTTTTCATCAGGTAAATTGTAATATTAGTATTCCTGTTAGAACGTGTATGTCTTTCGGCAGTGATATCTAATGGCAATTCATTCCATAGTTAAGGTCTAGCCTGTGCAAATGACCCTTAGATTTTAGATCCATTCACGAATTCAATCTTTAAATTTCCGACATCTAATGGAGAGAGACATGATCTTACCGTAACATGTAGGTAGTGTATCCGGAGACAGGGTACCATTATCACAAGTGAACTCTGTGGCCCTGGCCATACCCGTGGAATAGCCAGCATCACACGTTACGTTGAAAGTTGCATCATGCGTGACTGTACTACCTGATGAATAATCTGAATCCTGTACAGCGCCCACAGCGCAGTTTGCTGAAGAAAGAAAATATTGTATTAAATGTCAATTTCAATGTTTAAATCAGTAACGTATTTTAACATTTTCTTTTAAATTGATTGTCAGTGTCACATAATTACCACAAAACATTTTGCTTTTTAGTGGTTATGATTATTCGAGTACTGTACCTGTGAAATAAGTGCTTTGTCCTTTTAAAAATGTTGAACTGTATTTTGACTACTAGTCAATATGCTAATTTTGGGAATTTCAGACGGTAGGTGCTTAAAGTACAGTAATGTACGCTATGAAGCTGCCTCCCCACCGGCTAAAGATATCATCCAAGTTATATTTCCCGAAAAAAATCTACGCAATGTGCGTGTCAGATGCAAATGTCATACTGACATCTCTGCCGATAAATTTTCTAAATCATAAAAACACATTCCAAAAGGCTCTCTAAAAATTGACCTAAGCCTCTATCACCTCTGCTAATACTAAAATGAAGTATTGTGACATGTATAGGAGATACAATGTGGTATTGAAAGTGTCCTTTAGTTTATTTTTAGGTATTTGTGTTTTAGCATATACATTCTTTAATTTGCTCCTTTTTCATATTTTTCTTCGGTTGATACAGGATATTATGTTTTTATGTTTTCATCAGGTAAATTGTAATATTAGTATTCCTGTTAGAACGTGTATGTCTTTCGGCAGTGATATCTAATGGCAATTCATTCCATAGTTAAGGTCTAGCCTGTGCAAATGACCCTTAGATTTTAGATCCATTCACGAATTCAATCTTTAAATTTCCGACATCTAATGGAGAGATACATGATCTTACCGTAACATGTAGGTAGTGTATCCGGAGACAGGGTACCATTATCACAAGTGAACTCTGTGGCCCTGGCCATACCCGTGGAATAGCCAGCATCACACGTTACGTTGAAAGTTGCATCATGCGTGACTGTACTACCTGATGAATAATCTGAATCCTGTACAGCGCCCACAGCGCAGTTTGCTGAAGAAAGAAAATATTGTATTAAATGTCAATTTCAATGTTTAAATCAGTAACGTATTTTAACATTTTCTTTTAAATTGATTGTCAGTGTCATATAATTACCACAAATTATTTTGCTTTTTAGTGGTAATGATTATTCAAGTACTGTACCTGTGAAATAAGTGCTTTGTCCTTTAAAAAATGTTGAACTGTATTTTGACTACTAGTCAATATGCTCATTTTGGGGGGAATTTCAGACGGTAGGTGCTTAAAGTACAGTAACGTACGCTATGAAGCCGCCTCCCCACCCGGCTTAAGATATCATCCAAGTTATATTTGCCAAAAAAAATCTACGCAATGTGCGAGTCAGTCGCAAATGGAATACTGACATCTCTGCCGATAAATTTTCTAAATCATAAAAACACATTCCAAAAGGCTCTCTACAAATTGACCTAAGCCTCTATCACCTCTGCGAATACTACAATGAAGTATTGTGACATGTATAGGAGATACAATGTGGTATTGAAAGTGTCCTTTAGTTTATTTTTAGGTATTTGTGTTTTAGCATGTACATTCCTTAATTTGCTCCTTTTTCATATTTTTTCTTCGGTTGATACAGGATATTATATTTTTATGTTTTCATCAGGCAAATTGTAACATTAGTATTCCTGTTAGAACGTGTATGTCTTTCGGCAGTGATATCTAATGGCAATTCATTCCATAGTTAAGGTCTAGCCTGTGCAAATGACCCTTAGATTTTAGATCCATTCACGAATTCAATCTTTAAATTTCCGACATCTAATGGAGAGAGACATGATCTTACCGTAACATGTAGGTAGTGTATCCGGAGACAGGGTACCATTATCACAAGTGAACTCTGTGGCCCTGGCCATACCCGTGGAATAGCCAGCATCACACGTTACGTTGAAAGTTGCATCATGCGTGACTGTACTACCTGATGAATAATCTGAATCCTGTACAGCGCCCACAGCGCAGTTTGCTGAAGAAAGAAAATATTGTATTAAATGTCAATTTCAATGTTTAAATCAGTAACGTATTTTAACATTTTCTTTTAAATTGATTGTCAGTGTCACATAATTACCACGAATTATTTTGCTTTTTAGTGGTTATGATTATTCGAGTACTGTACCTGTGAAATAAGTGCTTTGTCCTTTAAAAAATGTTGAACTGTATTTTGACTACTAGTCAATATGCTCATTTTGGGGGGAATTTCAGACGGTAGGTGCTTAAAGTACAGTAACGTACGCTATGAAGCCGCCTCCCCACCCGGCTTAAGATATCATCCAAGTTATATTTGCCAAAAAAAATCTACGCAATGTGCGAGTCAGTCGCAAATGGAATACTGACATCTCTGCCGATAAATTTTCTAAATCATAAAAACACATTCCAAAAGGCTCTCTACAAATTGACCTAAGCCTCTATCACCTCTGCGAATACTACAATGAAGTATTGTGACATGTATAGGAGATACAATGTGTTATTGAAAGTGTCCTTTAGTTTATTTTTAGGTATTTGTGTTTTAGCATGTACATTCCTTAATTTGCTCCTTTTTCATATTTTTTCTTCGGTTGATAAAAGATATTATGTTTTTATGTTTTCATCAGGTAAATTGTAATATTAGTATTCCTGTTAGAACGTGTATGTCTTTCGGCAGTGATATCTAATGGCAATTCATTCCATAGTTAAGGTCTAGCCTGTGCAAATGACCCTTAGATTTTAGATCCATTCACGAATTCAATCTTTAAATTTCCGACATCTAATGGAGAGAGACATGATCTTACCGTAACATGTAGGTAGTGTATCCGGAGACAGGGTACCATTATCACAAGTGAACTCTGTGGCCCTGGCCATACCCGTGGAATAGCCAGCATCACACGTTACGTTGAAAGTTGCATCATGCGTGACTGTACTTCCTGATGAATAATCTGAATCCTGTACAGCGCCCACAGCGCAGTTTGCTGAAGAAAGAAAATATTGTATTAAATGTCAATTTCAATGTTTAAATCAGTAACGTATTTTAACATTTTCTTTTAAATTGATTGTCAGTGTCACATAATTACCACGAATTATTTTGCTTTTTAGTGGTTATGATTATTCGAGTACTGTACCTGTGAAATAAGTGCTTTGTCCTTTTAAAAAGTTAAACTGTATTTTGACTACTAGTCAATATGCTAATTTTGAGGAATTTCAGACGGTAGGTGCTTAAAGTACAGTAATGTACGCTATGAAGCCGCCTCCCCACCCAGCTAAGATATCATCCAAGTTATATTTGCCAAAAAAAATCTACTCAATGTGCGTGTCAGACACAAATGACATACTGACATCTCTGCCGATAAATTTTCTAAATCATAAAAACACATTCCAAAAGGCTCTCTACAAATTGACCTAAGCCTCTATCCTCTCGAATACTACAATGAAGTATTGTGACATGTATAGGAGATACAATGTGTTATTGAAAGTGTCCTTTAGTTTATTTTTAGGTATTTGTGTTTTAGCATATACATTCCTTAATTTGCTCCTTTTTCATATTTTTTCTTCGGTTGATACAGGATATTATGTTTTTATGTTTTCATCAGGTAAATTGTAATATTAGTATTCCTGTTAGAACATGTATGTCTTTCGGCAGTGATATCTAATGGCAATTCATTCCATAGTTAAGGTCTAGCCTGTGCAAATGACCGTTAGATTTTAGAGCCATTTACGAATTCAATCTTTAAATTTCCGACATCTAATGGAGAGAGACATGATCTTACCGTAACATGTAGGTAGTGTATCCGGAGACAGGGTACCATTATCACAAGTGAACTCTGTGGCCCTGGCCCCGTGGAATAGCCAGCATCACACGTTACGTTGAAAGTTGCATCATGCGTGACTGTACTACCTGATGAATAATCTGAATCCTGTACAGCGCCCACAGCGCAGTTTGCTGAAGAAAGAAAATATTGTATTAAATGTCATTTTCAATGTTTAAATCAGTAACGTATTTCCACATTTTCTTTTAAATTGATTGTCAGTGTCACATATTTATCATGAAACGGTTACTTTTTAGTGGTTATTATTGATTGTGAATCATTGGAGTACTGTACTTGTAAAAAAAGTGGTATGTCCTTTTAAAAATGTTATAACTGTATTTTGACTACTAGTCAACATGCTAATTTTTGAGGGAATTTAAGTCGGTAGATGCTTAAAGTACAGTAATGTACGCTATGAAGCCGCCTCCCCACCCAGCTAAAGATATCATCCAAGTTATATTTGTTGAAAAAAATACAGGATATTATGTTTTTAAGTTTTCTTCAGGTAAATTGTAATATTAGTATTCCTGTTAGAACATGTATGTCTTTCGGCAGTGATATCTAATGGCAATTCATTCCATAGTTAAGGTCTAGCCTGTGCAAATGACTGTTAGATTTTAGAGCCATTTACGAATTCAATCTTTAAATTTCCGACATCTAATGGAGAGAGACATGATCTTACCGTAACATGTAGGTAGTGTATCCGGAGACAGGGTACCATTATCACAAGTGAACTCTGTGGCCTCGCCCGTACCCGTGGAATAGCCAGCGGCACACGTTACGTTGAAAGTTGCATCATGCGTGACTGTACTACCTGATGAATAATCTGAATCCTGTACAGCGCCCACAGCGCAGTTTGCTGAAGAAAGAAAATATTGTATTAAATGTCATTTTCAATGTTTAAATCAGTAACGTATTTCCACATTTTCTTTTAAATTGATTGTCAGTGTCACATAATTATCACAAAATGTTTGCTTTTTAGTTGTTATCATAGATTGTGAATCATTGGAGTACTGTACCTGTGAAATAAGTGCTATATGTCCTTCTTTAAATGTTATTACTGTATTTTACTACTAGTAAATATGCTGATAATTTTCGGAATTTCAGAATTTCATCAAAGTTTAATTTGACGGAAATAAATCTACTCAATGTGCGTGTCAGACGCAAATGTCTTTCTGACATCTCTGCCGATAAATTTTCTAAATCATAAAAACACATTCCAAAAGGATCTTTAAAAATTGACCTAAGCCTCTATCAACCCCGTGAATACTACAATGAAGTATTGTGACATGTATAGTGACATGTCTCAGCTACAACATATCAAAATTTGGAAGGAAATAGATTTGCTCCTTTTTCATAATTTTTCTCCGGTTGATTCAGGATATATGTTTTTATGTTTTCATCAGGTAAATTGTAATATTAGTATTCCTGTTAGAACGTGTATGTCTTTCGGCAGTGATATCTAATGGCAATTCATTCCATAGTTAAGGTCTAGCCTGTGCAAATGACTGTTAGATTTTAGAGCCATTTACGAATTCAATCTTTAAATTTCCGACCTCTAATGGAGAGTGACATGATCTTACCGTAACATGTAGGTAGTGTATCCGGAGACAGGGTACCATTATCACAAGTGAACTCTGTGGCCTCGCCCGTACCCGGGGAATAGCCAGCGGCACACGTTACGTTGAAAGTTGCATCATGCGTGACTGTACTACCTGATGAATAATCTGAATCCTGTACAGCGCCCACAGCGCAGTTTGCTGAAGAAAGAAAATATTGTATTAAATGTCATTTTCAATGTTTAAATCAGTAACGTATTTCCACATTTTCTTTTAAATTGATTGTCAGTGTCACATAATTATCACAAAATGTTTGCTTTTTAGTTGTTATCATAGATTGTGAATCATTGGAGTACTGTACCTGTGAAATAAGTGCTATATGTCCTTCTTTAAATGTTATTACTGTATTTTACTACTAGTAAATATGCTGATAATTTTCGGAATTTCAGAATTTCATCAAAGTTTAATTTGACGGAAATAAATCTACTCAATGTGCGTGTCAGACGCAAATGTCTTTCTGACATCTCTGCCGATAAATTTTCTAAATCATAAAAACACATTCCAAAAGGATCTTTAAAAATTGACCTAAGCCTCTATCAACCCCGTGAATACTACAATGAAGTATTGTGACATGTATAGTGACATGTCTCAGCTACAACATATCAAAATTTGGAAGGAAATAGATTTGCTCCTTTTTCATAATTTTTCTCCGGTTGATTCAGGATATATGTTTTTATGTTTTCATCAGGTAAATTGTAATATTAGTATTCCTGTTAGAACGTGTATGTCTTTCAGCAGTGATATCTAATGGCAATTCATTCCATAGTTAAGGTCTAGCGTGTGCAAATGACTGTTAGATTTTAGAGCCATTTACGAATTCAATCTTTAAATTTCCGACCTCTAATGGAGAGTGACATGATCTTACCGTAACATGTAGGTAGTGTATCCGGAGACAGGGTACCATTATCACAAGTGAACTCTGTGGCCTCGCCCGTACCCGGGGAATAGCCAGCGGCACACGTTACGTTGAAAGTTGCATCATGCGTGACTGTACTACCTGATGAATAATCTGAATCCTGTACAGCGCCCACAGCGCAGTTTGCTGAAGAAAGAAAATATTGTATTAAATGTCATTTTCAATGTTTAAATCAGTAACGTATTTCCACATTTTCTTTTAAATTGATTGTCAGTGTCACATAATTATCACAAAATGTTTGCTTTTTAGTTGTTATCATAGATTGTGAATCATTGGAGTACTGTACCCGTGAAATAAGTGCTATATGTCCTTCTTTAAATGTTATTACTGTATTTTACCACTAGTAAATATGCTGATAATTTTCGGAATTTCAGAATTTCATCAAAGTTTAATTTGACGGAAATAAATCTGCTCAATGTGCGTGTCAGACGCAAATGTCGTTCTGACATCTCTGCCGATAAATTTTTTAAATCATAAAAACACATTCCAAAAGGATCTTTAAAAATTGACCTAAGCCTCTATCAACCCCGTGAATACTACAATGAAGTATTGTGACATGTATAGTGACATGTCTCAGCTACAACATATCAAAATTTGGAAGGAAATAGATTTGCTCCTTTTTCATAATTTTTCTCCGGTTGATTCAGGATATATGTTTTTATGTTTTCATCAGGTAAATTGTAATATTAGTATTCCTGTTAGAACGTGTATGTCTTTCAGCAGTGATATCTAATGGCAATTCATTCCATAGTTAAGGTCTAGCGTGTGCAAATGACTGTTAGATTTTAGAGCCATTTACGAATTCAATCTTTAAATTTCCGACCTCTAATGGAGAGTGACATGATCTTACCGTAACATGTAGGTAGTGTATCCGGAGACAGGGTACCATTATCACAAGTGAACTCTGTGGCCTCGCCCGTACCCGGGGAATAGCCAGCGGCACACGTTACGTTGAAAGTTGCATCATGCGTGACTGTACTACCTGATGAATAATCTGAATCCTGTACAGCGCCCACAGCGCAGTTTGCTGAAGAAAGAAAATATTGTATTAAATGTCATTTTCAATGTTTAAATCAGTAACGTATTTCCACATTTTCTTTTAAATTGATTGTCAGTGTCACATAATTATCACAAAATGTTTGCTTTTTAGTTGTTATCATAGATTGTGAATCATTGGAGTACTGTACCCGTGAAATAAGTGCTATATGTCCTTCTTTAAATGTTATTACTGTATTTTACCACTAGTAAATATGCTGATAATTTTCGGAATTTCAGAATTTCATCAAAGTTTAATTTGACGGAAATAAATCTGCTCAATGTGCGTGTCAGACGCAAATGTCGTTCTGACATCTCTGCCGATAAATTTTCTAAATCATAAAAACACATTCCAAAAGGATCTTTAAAAATTGACCTAAGCCTCTATCAACCCCGTGAATACTACAATGAAGTATTGTGACATGTATAGTGACATGTCTCAGCTACAACATATCAAAATTTGGAAGGAAATAGATTTGCTCCTTTTTCATAATTTTTCTCCGGTTGATTCAGGATATATGTTTTTATGTTTTCATCAGGTAAATTGTAATATTAGTATTCCTGTTAGAACGTGTATGTCTTTCAGCAGTGATATCTAATGGCAATTCATTCCATAGTTAAGGTCTAGCGTGTGCAAATGACTGTTAGATTTTAGAGCCATTTACGAATTCAATCTTTAAATTTCCGACCTCTAATGGAGAGTGACATGATCTTACCGTAACATGTAGGTAGTGTATCCGGAGACAGGGTACCATTATCACAAGTGAACTCTGTGGCCTCGCCCGTACCCGGGGAATAGCCAGCGGCACACGTTACGTTGAAAGTTGCATCATGCGTGACTGTACTACCTGATGAATAATCTGAATCCTGTACAGCGCCCACAGCGCAGTTTGCTGAAGAAAGAAAATATTGTATTAAATGTCATTTTCAATGTTTAAATCAGTAACGTATTTCCACATTTTCTTTTAAATTGATTGTCAGTGTCACATAATTATCACAAAATGTTTGCTTTTTAGTTGTTATCATAGATTGTGAATCATTGGAGTACTGTACCTGTGAAATAAGTGCTATATGTCCTTCTTTAAATGTTATTACTGTATTTTACCACTAGTAAATATGCTGATAATTTTCGGAATTTCAGAATTTCATCAAAGTTTAATTTGACGGAAATAAATCTGCTCAATGTGCGTGTCAGACGCAAATGTCTTTCTGACATCTCTGCCGATAAATTTTCTAAATCATAAAAACACATTCCAAAAGGATCTTTAAAAATTGACCTAAGCCTCTATCAACCCCGTGAATACTACAATGAAGTATTGTGACATGTATAGTGACATGTCTCAGCTACAACATATCAAAATTTGGAAGGAAATAGATTTGCTCCTTTTTCATAATTTTTCTCCGGTTGATTCAGGATATATGTTTTTATGTTTTCATCAGGTAAATTGTAATATTAGTATTCCTGTTAGAACGTGTATGTCTTTCAGCAGTGATATCTAATGGCAATTCATTCCATAGTTAAGGTCTAGCGTGTGCAAATGACTGTTAGATTTTAGAGCCATTTACGAATTCAATCTTTAAATTTCCGACCTCTAATGGAGAGTGACATGATCTTACCGTAACATGTAGGTAGTGTATCCGGAGACAGGGTACCATTATCACAAGTGAACTCTGTGGCCTCGCCCGTACCCGGGGAATAGCCAGCGGCACACGTTACGTTGAAAGTTGCATCATGCGTGACTGTACTACCTGATGAATAATCTGAATCCTGTACAGCGCCCACAGCGCAGTTTGCTGAAGAAAGAAAATATTGTATTAAATGTCATTTTCAATGTTTAAATCAGTAACGTATTTCCACATTTTCTTTTAAATTGATTGTCAGTGTCACATAATTATCACAAAATGTTTGCTTTTTAGTTGTTATCATAGATTGTGAATCATTGGAGTACTGTACCTGTGAAATAAGTGCTATATGTCCTTCTTTAAATGTTATTACTGTATTTTACTACTAGTAAATATGCTGATAATTTTCGGAATTTCAGAATTTCATCAAAGTTTAATTTGACGGAAATAAATCTACTCAATGTGCGTGTCAGACGCAAATGTCTTTCTGACATCTCTGCCGATAAATTTTCTAAATCATAAAAACACATTCCAAAAGGATCTTTAAAAATTGACCTAAGCCTCTATCAACCCCGTGAATACTACAATGAAGTATTGTGACATGTATAGTGACATGTCTCAGCTACAACATATCAAAATTTGGAAGGAAATAGATTTGCTCCTTTTTCATAATTTTTCTCCGGTTGATTCAGGATATATGTTTTTATGTTTTCATCAGGTAAATTGTAATATTAGTATTCCTGTTAGAACATGTATGTCTTTCAGCAGTGATATCTAATGGCAATTCATTCCATAGTTAAGGTCTAGCCTGTGCAAATGACTGTTAGATTTTAGAGCCATTTACGAATTCAATCTTTAAATTTCCGACCTCTAATGGAGAGTGACATGATCTTACCGTAACATGTAGGTAGTGTATCCGGAGACAGGGTACCATTATCACAAGTGAACTCTGTGGCCTCGCCCGTACCCGGGGAATAGCCAGCGGCACACGTTACGTTGAAAGTTGCATCATGCGTGACTGTACTACCTGATGAATAATCTGAATCCTGTACAGCGCCCACAGCGCAGTTTGCTGAAGAAAGAAAATATTGTATTAAATGTCATTTTCAATGTTTAAATCAGTAACGTATTTCCACATTTTCTTTTAAATTGATTGTCAGTGTCACATAATTATCACAAAATGTTTGCTTTTTAGTTGTTATCATAGATTGTGAATCATTGGAGTACTGTACCTGTGAAATAAGTGCTATATGTCCTTCTTTAAATGTTATTACTGTATTTTACTACTAGTAAATATGCTGATAATTTTCGGAATTTCAGAATTTCATCAAAGTTTAATTTGACGGAAATAAATCTACTCAATGTGCGTGTCAGACGCAAATGTCTTTCTGACATCTCTGCCGATAAATTTTCTAAATCATAAAAACACATTCCAAAAGGATCTTTAAAAATTGACCTAAGCCTCTATCAACCCCGTGAATACTACAATGAAGTATTGTGACATGTATAGTGACATGTCTCAGCTACAACATATCAAAATTTGGAAGGAAATAGATTTGCTCCTTTTTCATAATTTTTCTCCGGTTGATTCAGGATATATGTTTTTATGTTTTCATCAGGTAAATTGTAATATTAGTATTCCTGTTAGAACATGTATGTCTTTCGGCAGTGATATCTAATGGCAATTCATTCCATAGTTAAGGTCTAGCCTGTGCAAATGACTGTTAGATTTTAGAGCCATTTACGATTTCAATCTTTAAATTTCCGACCTCTAATGGAGAGTGACATGATCTTACCGTAACATGTAGGTAGTGTATCCGGAGACAGGGTACCATTATCACAAGTGAACTCTGTGGCCTCGCCCGTACCCGGGGAATAGCCAGCGGCACACGTTACGTTGAAAGTTGCATCATGCGTGACTGTACTACCTGATGAATAATCTGAATCCTGTACAGCGCCCACAGCGCAGTTTGCTGAAGAAAGAAAATATTGTATTAAATGTCATTTTCAATGTTTAAATCAGTAACGTATTTCCACATTTTCTTTTAAATTGATTGTCAGTGTCACATAATTATCACAAAATGTTTGCTTTTTAGTTGTTATCATAGATTGTGAATCATTGGAGTACTGTACCTGTGAAATAAGTGCTATATGTCCTTCTTTAAATGTTATTACTGTATTTTACTACTAGTAAATATGCTGATAATTTTCGGAATTTCAGAATTTCATCAAAGTTTAATTTGACGGAAATAAATCTACTCAATGTGCGTGTCAGACGCAAATGTCTTTCTGACATCTCTGCCGATAAATTTTCTAAATCATAAAAACACATTCCAAAAGGATCTTTAAAAATTGACCTAAGCCTCTATCAACCCCGTGAATACTACAATGAAGTATTGTGACATGTATAGTGACATGTCTCAGCTACAACATATCAAAATTTGGAAGGAAATAGATTTGCTCCTTTTTCATAATTTTTCTCCGGTTGATTCAGGATATATGTTTTTATGTTTTCATCAGGTAAATTGTAATATTAGTATTCCTGTTAGAACGTGTATGTCTTTCAGCAGTGATATCTAATGGCAATTCATTCCATAGTTAAGGTCTAGCGTGTGCAAATGACTGTTAGATTTTAGAGCCATTTACGAATTCAATCTTTAAATTTCCGACCTCTAATGGAGAGTGACATGATCTTACCGTAACATGTAGGTAGTGTATCCGGAGACAGGGTACCATTATCACAAGTGAACTCTGTGGCCTCGCCCGTACCCGGAATAGCCAGCGGCACACGTTACGTTGAAAGTTGCATCATGCGTGACTGTACTACCTGATGAATAATCTGAATCCTGTACAGCGCCCACAGCGCAGTTTGCTGAAGAAAGAAAATATTGTATTAAATGTCATTTTCAATGTTTAAATCAGTAACGTATTTCCACATTTTCTTTTAAATTGATTGTCAGTGTCACATAATTATCACAAAATGTTTGCTTTTTAGTTGTTATCATAGATTGTGAATCATTGGAGTACTGTACCTGTGAAATAAGTGCTATATGTCCTTCTTTAAATGTTATTACTGTATTTTACTACTAGTAAATATGCTGATAATTTTCGGAATTTCAGAATTTCATCAAAGTTTAATTTGACGGAAATAAATCTACTCAATGTGCGTGTCAGACGCAAATGTCTTTCTGACATCTCTGCCGATAAATTTTCTAAATCATAAAAACACATTCCAAAAGGATCTTTAAAAATTGACCTAAGCCTCTATCAACCCCGTGAATACTACAATGAAGTATTGTGACATGTATAGTGACATGTCTCAGCTACAACATATCAAAATTTGGAAGGAAATAGATTTGCTCCTTTTTCATAATTTTTCTCCGGTTGATTCAGGATATATGTTTTTATGTTTTCATCAGGTAAATTGTAATATTAGTATTCCTGTTAGAACATGTATGTCTTTCAGCAGTGATATCTAATGGCAATTCATTCCATAGTTAAGGTCTAGCCTGTGCAAATGACTGTTAGATTTTAGAGCCATTTACGATTTCAATCTTTAAATTTCCGACCTCTAATGGAGAGTGACATGATCTTACCGTAACATGTAGGTAGTGTATCCGGAGACAGGGTACCATTATCACAAGTGAACTCTGTGGCCTCGCCCGTACCCGGGGAATAGCCAGCGGCACACGTTACGTTGAAAGTTGCATCATGCGTGACTGTACTACCTGATGAATAATCTGAATCCTGTACAGCGCCCACAGCGCAGTTTGCTGAAGAAAGAAAATATTGTATTAAATGTCATTTTCAATGTTTAAATCAGTAACGTATTTCCACATTTTCTTTTAAATTGATTGTCAGTGTCACATAATTATCACAAAATGTTTGCTTTTTAGTTGTTATCATAGATTGTGAATCATTGGAGTACTGTACCCGTGAAATAAGTGCTATATGTCCTTCTTTAAATGTTATTACTGTATTTTACCACTAGTAAATATGCTGATAATTTTCGGAATTTCAGAATTTCATCAAAGTTTAATTTGACGGAAATAAATCTACTCAATGTGCGTGTCAGACGCAAATGTCTTTCTGACATCTCTGCCGATAAATTTTCTAAATCATAAAAACACATTCCAAAAGGATCTTTAAAAATTGACCTAAGCCTCTATCAACCCCGTGAATACTACAATGAAGTATTGTGACATGTATAGTGACATGTCTCAGCTACAACATATCAAAATTTGGAAGGAAATAGATTTGCTCCTTTTTCATAATTTTTCTCCGGTTGATTCAGGATATATGTTTTTATGTTTTCATCAGGTAAATTGTAATATTAGTATTCCTGTTAGAACGTGTATGTCTTTCAGCAGTGATATCTAATGGCAATTCATTCCATAGTTAAGGTCTAGCGTGTGCAAATGACTGTTAGATTTTAGAGCCATTTACGAATTCAATCTTTAAATTTCCGACCTCTAATGGAGAGTGACATGATCTTACCGTAACATGTAGGTAGTGTATCCGGAGACAGGGTACCATTATCACAAGTGAACTCTGTGGCCTCGCCCGTACCCGGGGAATAGCCAGCGGCACACGTTACGTTGAAAGTTGCATCATGCGTGACTGTACTACCTGATGAATAATCTGAATCCTGTACAGCGCCCACAGCGCAGTTTGCTGAAGAAAGAAAATATTGTATTAAATGTCATTTTCAATGTTTAAATCAGTAACGTATTTCCACATTTTCTTTTAAATTGATTGTCAGTGTCACATAATTATCACAAAATGTTTGCTTTTTAGTTGTTATCATAGATTGTGAATCATTGGAGTACTGTACCTGTGAAATAAGTGCTATATGTCCTTCTTTAAATGTTATTACTGTATTTTACTACTAGTAAATATGCTGATAATTTTGAATTTCAAATTTCATCAAAGTTTAATTTGACGGAAATAAATCTACTCAATGTGCGTGTCAGACGCAAATGTCGTTCTGACATCTCTGCCGATAAATTTTCTAAATCATAAAAACACATTCCAAAAGGATCTTTAAAAATTGACCTAAGCCTCTATCAACCCCGTGAATACTACAATGAAGTATTGTGACATGTATAGTGACATGTCTCAGCTACAACATATCAAAATTTGGAAGGAAATAGATTTGCTCCTTTTTCATAATTTTTCTCCGGTTGATTCAGGATATATGTTTTTATGTTTTCATCAGGTAAATTGTAATATTAGTATTCCTGTTAGAACGTGTATGTCTTTCAGCAGTGATATCTAATGGCAATTCATTCCATAGTTAAGGTCTAGCGTGTGCAAATGACTGTTAGATTTTAGAGCCATTTACAATTCAATCTTTAAATTTCCGACCTCTAATGGAGAGTGACATGATCTTACCGTAACATGTAGGTAGTGTATCCGGAGACAGGGTACCATTATCACAAGTGAACTCTGTGGCCTCGCCCGTACCCGGGGAATAGCCAGCGGCACACGTTACGTTGAAAGTTGCATCATGCGTGACTGTACTACCTGATGAATAATCTGAATCCTGTACAGCGCCCACAGCGCAGTTTGCTGAAGAAAGAAAATATTGTATAAATGTCATTTTCAATTTTAAATCAGTAACGTATTTCCACATTTTCTTTTAAATTGATTGTCAGTGTCACATAATTATCACAAAATGTTTGCTTTTTAGTTGTTATCATAGATTGTGATTTACGAATTCAATCTTTAAATTTCCGACCTCTAATGGAGAGTGACATGATCTTACCGTAACATGTAGGTAGTGTATCCGGAGACAGGGTACCATTATCACAAGTGAACTCTGTGGCCTCGGGAATTGTTGATTGCATCATGCGTGACTGTACTACCTGATGAATAATCTGAATCTGAAGAAAGAAAATATTGTATTGTCATTTCACATAACGTATTTCCACATTTTCTTTTAAATTGATTGTCAGTGTCACATAATTATCACAAAATGTTTGCTTTTTAGTTGTTATCATAGATTGTGAATCATTGGAGTACTGTACCTGTGAAATAAGTGCTATATGTCCTTCTTTAAATGTTATTACTGTATTTTACTACTAGTAAATATGCTGATAATTTTCGGAATTTCAGAATTTCATCAAAGTTTAATTTGACGGAAATAAATCTACTCAATGTGCGTGTCAGACGCAAATGTCTTTCTGACATCTCTGCCGATAAATTTTCTAAATCATAAAAACACATTCCAAAAGGATCTTTAAAAATTGACCTAAGCCTCTATCAACCCCGTGAATACTACAATGAAGTATTGTGACATGTATAGTGACATGTCTCAGCTACAACATATCAAAATTTGGAAGGAAATAGATTTGCTCCTTTTTCATAATTTTTCTCCGGTTGATTCAGGATATATGTTTTTATGTTTTCATCAGGTAAATTGTAATATTAGTATTCCTGTTAGAACGTGTATGTCTTTCAGCAGTGATATCTAATGGCAATTCATTCCATAGTTAAGGTCTAGCGTGTGCAAATGACTGTTAGATTTTAGAGCCATTTACGAATTCAATCTTTAAATTTCCGACCTCTAATGGAGAGTGACATGATCTTACCGTAACATGTAGGTAGTGTATCCGGAGACAGGGTACCATTATCACAAGTGAACTCTGTGGCCTCGCCCGTACCAGGAATAGCCAGCGGCACACGTTACGTTGAAAGTTGCATCATGCGTGACTGTACTACCTGATGAATAATCTGAATCCTGTACAGCGCCCACAGCGCAGTTTGCTGAAGAAAGAAAATATTGTATTAAATGTCATTTTCAATGTTTAAATCAGTAACGTATTTCCACATTTTCTTTTAAATTGATTGTCAGTGTCACATAATTATCACAAAATGTTTGCTTTTTAGTTGTTATCATAGATTGTGAATCATTGGAGTACTGTACCCGTGAAATAAGTGCTATATGTCCTTCTTTAAATGTTATTACTGTATTTTACCACTAGTAAATATGCTGATAATTTTCGGAATTTCAGAATTTCATCAAAGTTTAATTTGACGGAAATAAATCTACTCAATGTGCGTGTCAGACGCAAATGTCGTTCTGACATCTCTGCCGATAAATTTTCTAAATCATAAAAACACATTCCAAAAGGATCTTTAAAAATTGACCTAAGCCTCTATCAACCCCGTGAATACTACAATGAAGTATTGTGACATGTATAGTGACATGTCTCAGCTACAACATATCAAAATTTGGAAGGAAATAGATTTGCTCCTTTTTCATAATTTTTCTCCGGTTGATTCAGGATATATGTTTTTATGTTTTCATCAGGTAAATTGTAATATTAGTATTCCTGTTAGAACGTGTATGTCTTTCAGCAGTGATATCTAATGGCAATTCATTCCATAGTTAAGGTCTAGCGTGTGCAAATGACTGTTAGATTTTAGAGCCATTTACGAATTCAATCTTTAAATTTCCGACCTCTAATGGAGAGTGACATGATCTTACCGTAACATGTAGGTAGTGTATCCGGAGACAGGGTACCATTATCACAAGTGAACTCTGTGGCCTCGCCCGTACCCGGGGAATAGCCAGCGGCACACGTTACGTTGAAAGTTGCATCATGCGTGACTGTACTACCTGATGAATAATCTGAATCCTGTACAGCGCCCACAGCGCAGTTTGCTGAAGAAAGAAAATATTGTATTAAATGTCATTTTCAATGTTTAAATCAGTAACGTATTTCCACATTTTCTTTTAAATTGATTGTCAGTGTCACATAATTATCACAAAATGTTTGCTTTTTAGTTGTTATCATAGATTGTGAATCATTGGAGTACTGTACCTGTGAAATAAGTGCTATATGTCCTTCTTTAAATGTTATTACTGTATTTTACTACTAGTAAATATGCTGATAATTTTCGGAATTTCAGAATTTCATCAAAGTTTAATTTGACGGAAATAAATCTACTCAATGTGCGTGTCAGACGCAAATGTCTTTCTGACATCTCTGCCGATAAATTTTCTAAATCATAAAAACACATTCCAAAAGGATCTTTAAAAATTGACCTAAGCCTCTATCAACCCCGTGAATACTACAATGAAGTATTGTGACATGTATAGTGACATGTCTCAGCTACAACATATCAAAATTTGGAAGGAAATAGATTTGCTCCTTTTTCATAATTTTTCTCCGGTTGATTCAGGATATATGTTTTTATGTTTTCATCAGGTAAATTGTAATATTAGTATTCCTGTTAGAACGTGTATGTCTTTCAGCAGTGATATCTAATGGCAATTCATTCCATAGTTAAGGTCTAGCGTGTGCAAATGACTGTTAGATTTTAGAGCCATTTACGATTCAATCTTTAAATTTCCGACCTCTAATGGAGAGTGACATGATCTTACCGTAACATGTAGGTAGTGTATCCGGAGACAGGGTACCATTATCACAAGTGAACTCTGTGGCCTCGCCCGTACCGGGAATAGCCAGCGGCACGTTACGTTGAAAGTTGCATCATGCGTGACTGTACTACCTGATGAATAATCTGAATCCTGTACAGCGCCCACAGCGCAGTTTGCTGAAGAAAGAAAATATTGTATTAAATGTCATTTTCAATGTTTAAATCAGTAACGTATTTCCACATTTTCTTTTAAATTGATTGTCAGTGTCACATAATTATCACAAAATGTTTGCTTTTTAGTTGTTATCATAGATTGTGAATCATTGGAGTACTGTACCTGTGAAATAAGTGCTATATGTCCTTCTTTAAATGTTATTACTGTATTTTACTACTAGTAAATATGCTGATAATTTTCGGAATTTCAGAATTTCATCAAAGTTTAATTTGACGGAAATAAATCTACTCAATGTGCGTGTCAGACGCAAATGTCTTTCTGACATCTCTGCCGATAAATTTTCTAAATCATAAAAACACATTCCAAAAGGATCTTTAAAAATTGACCTAAGCCTCTATCAACCCCGTGAATACTACAATGAAGTATTGTGACATGTATAGTGACATGTCTCAGCTACAACATATCAAAATTTGGAAGGAAATAGATTTGCTCCTTTTTCATAATTTTTCTCCGGTTGATTCAGGATATATGTTTTTATGTTTTCATCAGGTAAATTGTAATATTAGTATTCCTGTTAGAACGTGTATGTCTTTCGGCAGTGATATCTAATGGCAATTCATTCCATAGTTAAGGTCTAGCCTGTGCAAATGACTGTTAGATTTTAGAGCCATTTACGAATTCAATCTTTAAATTTCCGACCTCTAATGGAGAGTGACATGATCTTACCGTAACATGTAGGTAGTGTATCCGGAGACAGGGTACCATTATCACAAGTGAACTCTGTGGCCTCGCCCGTACCCGGGGAATAGCCAGCGGCACACGTTACGTTGAAAGTTGCATCATGCGTGACTGTACTACCTGATGAATAATCTGAATCCTGTACAGCGCCCACAGCGCAGTTTGCTGAAGAAAGAAAATATTGTATTAAATGTCATTTTCAATGTTTAAATCAGTAACGTATTTCCACATTTTCTTTTAAATTGATTGTCAGTGTCACATAATTATCACAAAATGTTTGCTTTTTAGTTGTTATCATAGATTGTGAATCATTGGAGTACTGTACCTGTGAAATAAGTGCTATATGTCCTTCTTTAAATGTTATTACTGTATTTTACTACTAGTAAATATGCTGATAATTTTCGGAATTTCAGAATTTCATCAAAGTTTAATTTGACGGAAATAAATCTGCTCAATGTGCGTGTCAGACGCAAATGTCTTTCTGACATCTCTGCCGATAAATTTTCTAAATCATAAAAACACATTCCAAAAGGATCTTTAAAAATTGACCTAAGCCTCTATCAACCCCGTGAATACTACAATGAAGTATTGTGACATGTATAGTGACATGTCTCAGCTACAACATATCAAAATTTGGAAGGAAATAGATTTGCTCCTTTTTCATAATTTTTCTCCGGTTGATTCAGGATATATGTTTTTATGTTTTCATCAGGTAAATTGTAATATTAGTATTCCTGTTAGAACGTGTATGTCTTTCAGCAGTGATATCTAATGGCAATTCATTCCATAGTTAAGGTCTAGCGTGTGCAAATGACTGTTAGATTTTAGAGCCATTTACGAATTCAATCTTTAAATTTCCGACCTCTAATGGAGTGACATGATCTTACCGTAACATGTAGGTAGTGTATCCGGAGACAGGGTACCATTATCACAAGTGAACTCTGTGGCCTCGCCCGTACCCGGGGAATAGCCAGCGGCACACGTTACGTTGAAAGTTGCATCATGCGTGACTGTACTACCTGATGAATAATCTGAATCCTGTACAGCGCCCACAGCGCAGTTTGCTGAAGAAAGAAAATATTGTATTAAATGTCATTTTCAATGTTTAAATCAGTAACGTATTTCCACATTTTCTTTTAAATTGATTGTCAGTGTCACATAATTATCACAAAATGTTTGCTTTTAGTTGTTATCATAGATTGTGAATCATTGGAGTACTGTACCTGTGAAATAAGTGCTATATGTCCTTCTTTAAATGTTATTACTGTATTTTACCACTAGTAAATATGCTGATAATTTTAATTTCAGAATTTCATCAAAGTTTAATTTGACGGAAATAAATCTACTCAATGTGCGTGTCAGACGCAAATGTCTTTCTGACATCTCTGCCGATAAATTTTCTAAATCATAAAAACACATTCCAAAAGGATCTTTAAAAATTGACCTAAGCCTCTATCAACCCGTGAATACTACAATGAAGTATTGTGACATGTATAGTGACATGTCTCAGCTACAACATATCAAAATTTGGAAGGAAATAGATTTGCTCCTTTTTCATAATTTTTCTCCGGTTGATTCAGGATATATGTTTTTATGTTTTCATCAGGTAAATTGTAATATTAGTATTCCTGTTAGAACGTGTATGTCTTTCAGCAGTGATATCTAATGGCAATTCATTCCATAGTTAAGGTCTAGCGTGTGCAAATGACTGTTAGATTTTAGAGCCATTTACAATTCAATCTTTAAATTTCCGACCTCTAATGGAGAGTGACATGATCTTACCGTAACATGTAGGTAGTGTATCCGGAGACAGGGTACCATTATCACAAGTGAACTCTGTGGCCTCGCCCGTACCAGGGGAGCCAGCGGCACACGTTACGTTGAAAGTTGCATCATGCGTGACTGTACTACCTGATGAATAATCTGAATCCTGTACAGCGCCCACAGCGCAGTTTGCTGAAGAAAGAAAATATTGTATTAAATGTCATTTTCAATGTTTAAATCAGTAACGTATTTCCACATTTTCTTTTAAATTGATTGTCAGTGTCACATAATTATCACAAAATGTTTGCTTTTTAGTTGTTATCATAGATTGTGAATCATTGGAGTACTGTACCCGTGAAATAAGTGCTATATGTCCTTCTTTAAATGTTATTACTGTATTTTACCACTAGTAAATATGCTGATAATTTTCGGAATTTCAGAATTTCATCAAAGTTTAATTTGACGGAAATAAATCTGCTCAATGTGCGTGTCAGACGCAAATGTCGTTCTGACATCTCTGCCGATAAATTTTTTAAATCATAAAAACACATTCCAAAAGGATCTTTAAAAATTGACCTAAGCCTCTATCAACCCCGTGAATACTACAATGAAGTATTGTGACATGTATAGTGACATGTCTCAGCTACAACATATCAAAATTTGGAAGGAAATAGATTTGCTCCTTTTTCATAATTTTTCTCCGGTTGATTCAGGATATATGTTTTTATGTTTTCATCAGGTAAATTGTAATATTAGTATTCCTGTTAGAACGTGTATGTCTTTCAGCAGTGATATCTAATGGCAATTCATTCCATAGTTAAGGTCTAGCGTGTGCAAATGACTGTTAGATTTTAGAGCCATTTACGAATTCAATCTTTAAATTTCCGACCTCTAATGGAGTGACATGATCTTACCGTAACATGTAGGTAGTGTATCCGGAGACAGGGTACCATTATCACAAGTGAACTCTGTGGCCTCGCCCGTACCGGAATAGCCAGCGGCACACGTTACGTTGAAAGTTGCATCATGCGTGACTGTACTACCTGATGAATAATCTGAATCCTGTACAGCGCCCACAGCGCAGTTTGCTGAAGAAAGAAAATATTGTATAAAATGTCATTTTCAATTTTAAATCAGTAACGTATTTCCACATTTTCTTTTAAATTGATTGTCAGTGTCACATAATTATCACAAAATGTTTGCTTTTTAGTTGTTATCATAGATTGTGAATCATTGGAGTACTGTACCTGTGAAATAAGTGCTATATGTCCTTCTTTAAATGTTATTACTGTATTTTACTACTAGTAAATATGCTGATAATTTTCGGAATTTCAGAATTTCATCAAAGTTTAATTTGACGGAAATAAATCTACTCAATGTGCGTGTCAGACGCAAATGTCTTTCTGACATCTCTGCCGATAAATTTTCTAAATCATAAAAACACATTACAAAAGGATCTTTAAAAATTGACCTAAGCCTCTATCAACCCCGTGAATACTACAATGAAGTATTGTGACATGTATAGTGACATGTCTCAGCTACAACATATCAAAATTTGGAAGGAAATAGATTTGCTCCTTTTTCATAATTTTTCTCCGGTTGATTCAGGATATATGTTTTTATGTTTTCATCAGGTAAATTGTAATATTAGTATTCCTGTTAGAACATGTATGTCTTTCAGCAGTGATATCTAATGGCAATTCATTCCATAGTTAAGGTCTAGCCTGTGCAAATGACTGTTAGATTTTAGAGCCATTTACAATTCAATCTTTAAATTTCCGACCTCTAATGGAGAGTGACATGATCTTACCGTAACATGTAGGTAGTGTATCCGGAGACAGGGTACCATTATCACAAGTGAACTCTGTGGCCTCGCCCGTACCAGGGAATAGCCAGCGGCACACGTTACGTTGAAAGTTGCATCATGCGTGACTGTACTACCTGATGAATAATCTGAATCCTGTACAGCGCCCACAGCGCAGTTTGCTGAAGAAAGAAAATATTGTATTAAATGTCATTTTCAATGTTTAAATCAGTAACGTATTTCCACATTTTCTTTTAAATTGATTGTCAGTGTCACATAATTATCACAAAATGTTTGCTTTTTAGTTGTTATCATAGATTGTGAATCATTGGAGTACTGTACCTGTGAAATAAGTGCTATATGTCCTTCTTTAAATGTTATTACTGTATTTTACCACTAGTAAATATGCTGATAATTTTCGGAATTTCAGAATTTCATCAAAGTTTAATTTGACGGAAATAAATCTGCTCAATGTGCGTGTCAGACGCAAATGTCGTTCTGACATCTCTGCCGATAAATTTTCTAAATCATAAAAACACATTACAAAAGGATCTTTAAAAATTGACCTAAGCCTCTATCAACCCCGTGAATACTACAATGAAGTATTGTGACATGTATAGTGACATGTCTCAGCTACAACATATCAAAATTTGGAAGGAAATAGATTTGCTCCTTTTTCATAATTTTTCTCCGGTTGATTCAGGATATATGTTTTTATGTTTTCATCAGGTAAATTGTAATATTAGTATTCCTGTTAGAACGTGTATGTCTTTCGGCAGTGATATCTAATGCCAAGTCATTCCACAGGTAAGGTCTAGCCTGTGCAAATGACCCTTAGATTTTAGAGCCATTTACAATTTCAATCTTTAAATTTCCGACCTCTAATGGAGAGTGACATGATCTTACCGTAACATGTAGGTAGTGTATCCGGAGACAGGGTACCATTATCACAAGTGAACTCTGTGGCCTCGCCCGTACCCGGGGAATAGCCAGCGGCACACGTTACGTTGAAAGTTGCATCATGCGTGACTGTACTACCTGATGAATAATCTGAATCCTGTACAGCGCCCACAGCGCAGTTTGCTGAAGAAAGAAAATATTGTATTAAATGTCATTTTCAATGTTTAAATCAGTAACGTATTTCCACATTTTCTTTTAAATTGATTGTCAGTGTCACATAATTATCACAAAATGTTTGCTTTTTAGTTGTTATCATAGATTGTGAATCATTGGAGTACTGTACCTGTGAAATAAGTGCTATATGTCCTTCTTTAAATGTTATTACTGTATTTTACTACTAGTAAATATGCTGATAATTTTCGGAATTTCAGAATTTCATCAAAGTTTAATTTGACGGAAATAAATCTGCTCAATGTGCGTGTCAGACGCAAATGTCTTTCTGACATCTCTGCCGATAAATTTTCTAAATCATAAAAACACATTACAAAAGGATCTTTAAAAATTGACCTAAGCCTCTATCAACCCCGTGAATACTACAATGAAGTATTGTGACATGTATAGTGACATGTCTCAGCTACAACATATCAAAATTTGGAAGGAAATAGATTTGCTCCTTTTTCATAATTTTTCTCCGGTTGATTCAGGATATATGTTTTTATGTTTTCATCAGGTAAATTGTAATATTAGTATTCCTGTTAGAACGTGTATGTCTTTCGGCAGTGATATCTAATGCCAAGTCATTCCACAGGTAAGGTCTAGCCTGTGCAAATGACCCTTAGATTTTAGAGCCATTTACAATTTCAATCTTTAAATTTCCGACCTCTAATGGAGAGTGACATGATCTTACCGTAACATGTAGGTAGTGTATCCGGAGACAGGGTACCATTATCACAAGTGAACTCTGTGGCCTCGCCCGTACCCGGGGAATAGCCAGCGGCACACGTTACGTTGAAAGTTGCATCATGCGTGACTGTACTACCTGATGAATAATCTGAATCCTGTACAGCGCCCACAGCGCAGTTTGCTGAAGAAAGAAAATATTGTATAAAATGTCATTTTCAATGTTTAAATCAGTAACGTATTTCCACATTTTCTTTTAAATTGATTGTCAGTGTCACATAATTATCACAAAATGTTTGCTTTTTAGTTGTTATCATAGATTGTGAATCATTGGAGTACTTTACCCGTGAAATAAGTGCTATATGTCCTTCTTTAAATGTTATTACTGTATTTTACCACTAGTAAATATGCTGATAATTTTCGGAATTTCAGAATTTCATCAAAGTTTAATTTGACGGAAATAAATCTGCTCAATGTGCGTGTCAGACGCAAATGTCGTTCTGACATCTCTGCCGATAAATTTTCTAAATCATAAAAACACATTACAAAAGGATCTTTTAAAAATTGACCTAAGCCTCTATCACCGCTGCGAATACTACAATGAAGTATTATGACATGTATAGTGACATGTCTCAGCTACAACATATCAAAATTTGGAAGGAAATATATCAATATTGACAGAGATACAATCAATTGATGACAGATCACCTAATGATATTAAAGAAAAGAAAGAAAATTCTGACAAAATCAATAGTTGGTCTGTTAATGACCACCTAATAATTCTGGCAAGGAAAACAAAAAAAAATCACGCCCCAGAGGTAACATGAAAAAGAAAAGAAAAAGGGTGATTTTAATTTTAAAGTTGTTTTTTACTTTGAATTTTAAATTTTGGTTTTCTTTGAATTGTTAATTTTTTTACTCTGATTTTTAAAGAGTTTTGTTTTTCGAATGTTACATTTTTTTTCTTAATACCCCAAGGACAATAACCCCCTGGAAAATCACCCCCCGGAAAAGTAGTCCCGTGGACAATAACTCCCCTTTTCATTAAAGGGGAAGTCTATCCTGATAATAAGTTTGTTTTCAGGGGGGGGGGTAATTGGCCAGGGGATGATTTCCCAGGGAGAATTGTCCTAGAACTCATACCTTCCATTTCCGTTGCAGATGTAGTGTCAGATGATGATACCTACACAAAGAAATAATGATAAAAGCATTAATTTTCACCAGCTCCGGGGCTTTGAATGTATATTTTATTAGTGCAACAAAATACCATGTGGATTCAATACTGGTTAATACTGGCGGATGAAAGTGCCTCTTGATATTACAAAAAGAGGATTCTTTTTTTAAAGGAGGAAAAATAAAAAGGTGAGTGGCGAGAGAAATTTAGTTGGATATAATGATAAGCCTAAACTTTTCTTTAAATTAGCCTAGGAGGGCATGATTTCTCACTTTCTCTTGCTTTCTCTTGCAATCTCTCTCTCTTTCTATAATATATGTAAATGTATATATATATATACATTTACATATACATATATATATATTGCTCTCTGTTACTCCCCCTTCCAACCCTCTGTCCCTCCCTTTCTCTTTCTTGCCCTCTGTCTCTCTCCATGCAATATCTGAGTCCGGAAATGAGGGGTGGCAGCGTAAAGGAATTAATAAAACCATGTTTGAGGTAAAACAATTATTGTAACACACATACGCGTGTAATCAATACTACAATACAAAAATAATATCAATAATAATATCAATCATCATACGCATTTTTGAAGCACATATCACCAGAACTGCCTTTTCGGGAATAGAGACAATAGTAAGTATTATGTTTGAGTCCTAAAATAATGCAAACTTAAGACAAAAGTTCCAGTTTCAATTGTACGTCTAATATGGCGGCTCCAATCTACAATCTGGGGACTACGCCCTCAGAAGGCATGATATATACAATTTGGATTGCAAACACAACAGTAAGGAGCAATATAGAAGAGTCATAGGAGAATAGCATGCATGTAAAGTCATTTATGAACACAAAAATGAATCATGCAACCATAGCAACTGAATAAATAGCACATAAAATCAACTGCGTAAAACGTAGTGCCATTTTTGTTTACAAAGAAAGACAAGGTCGGAAAGTGAGCAGGGAGGGAGAGACTCTGTGAGAGATTTGACTAGTGAGAAAAGAAAAGAGTGAGAAAAGAAAAGAGAGGCAAAAGAATATCAGAGAGAAAGTAATGTTACGAGATACGAGCAATAAACTAAATCATAACATTAAACAGTGTCATCAGTATTTTCGTGTCTTTTTTCCAGGGCTAAGTACACTCAAGCTCCCTTCCCGATTCCTTCAAGCTCTCAAATATGTCTTGTTGAAGTAATAAGTGAGGCAATTGTAGAAAAAGAATGCAAAAACCTCCAACCTGCCAAAGCCCCCTCCCCATATATATACCTACATGTATATATAGATATATATACACACATACACACACATGCATTACATGGACATTAGGTGGTAAACATTTATCATCGTCGTAATGGCCATGTCACACCTTGACTATTTAGCCAGCGTATGAAAAATTTGGCAAATACGCTGGCGTACGTCGATCAAGTTATAGGTAAGTTTTGTATAAAAGTTAAGAGCACGCTTTAGCACGCTGGTATACGCTGTAGTACGCGAGGATGTCAAAAATGTTGAACCTACATGTATGTCGAACTTATCTCCAACGCATATTGACGTATGTAGACGTATTTTACGTGTTCCGGACGACCACAGAACTTACTGAAATTGTTTCTAACTTTATACATCTACCGTATAATGGCGTATTGGCAGCGTTTTATAGGGGATTTTGGTATATAAAAATGGGGTTGGTATAAGTTATCTATAAGTTATCGGAACGTTTACGTAGTAACTACAGGCGCAGGGCCAGTGTACAATTAAAACCCCGAAAAGAGGTAAAAGCTTTTGAATTCGTAACGGCTATCGAGGCCCTGTTTGGAGAGAGGAGCAAAATTCGTCCCTTATCTCCCTTATTTTACCACCAAAGATCATGAATTTTTTAGAGCATCAACATAATGATAATATTATTATTCAAATAAATTTTCATTCAAAACTGTTTGGTATTATTAAAGATATAGGTATTTTTCAGTTCCAGAGGTCTGTGAAAAGAGGCTTCGTTTTTTTCCAGACATAAGTCCGGGACAAAGTGAATAGGCAAACAATTAACATTTTACTAGACTTTCAACTCCAGTCTCACTCTCAGCGATGTTTCGTGTTTGAGCAGTTAGTAGTTTTGTGTAAAAATGCTTTCAAAACTAGGGGAAGATTCATGAAAAGACTGGAAACTACAACTATATCGAAGGTGTACGCATGCGCTGTTTGCTTCACCGCGCTCACCGGCCATGCATGCATACCATATATGGAAAATGCGTCATCGATCAGCTGTATTTACGCTGTGGCTAAGGCAGGGCTACTGAGTCTAGTAAAATCGATTGAGCTAAGTTACAATTACAGCAAAGAACTCCACCATATTTTCACAGCTAGTACAGATACTTATTTATTTGTAAGTCATTGTTTTGCTAAATTTCGACCACACATCAGCATGTTTTACTTGCATCATTACAAAGACCAAACCGTTGATGCTTCGATCATGAGATTCATACACACACACCCGAGTCAAGAGCACAGAGTGCAGTCCTGCACGTATCTACGGTACGTGTGACTACAATTCACCAGCACGAACCCTTATAGATGGGACTAGTCCTACGCTTCCGCGAACGTTTTGCCCTGGGTTCGTTGATGACATTGCCTTCGATTTTTTCCAGACATAACCGCGGGACGTAAAATCATGAAAAGATATTCGGAGGAGAGCTTTAATATACTTTGATTTATCAGCTCCAACAGTCTCGATCTTGAGCAATGACGGAAAATATGAAAAATACTGCAATATTTTTGTTACGATATACGCAATATCCGAATATCCGGTATCCGTGGTAGTTGAATAAACAACATGTGCCATAACAAACCAGTCTGCCGACTCTATATTATACTGAGTAAATCTACCAATACTAATACTAAGACCCTCAAACGCATCATGGTGGCAGCTGCTGGGATCTTTGAAATCAACTTTGACATTTGATTGCACAACTTGATCCAGCTCACGACAGTCGGGAAGTATAATTTAGAAGACGATTTTCGTAAAGCAAAATTGCGTCGTTCTTTTGGTCACACGTATCGTATGCATAGTGTGTGTACCGTACAGCACAGTGCCTGCCGAGATACTGATGCTGCAATTTCCCGATTATTCGTTCGTGAATTGTGATGTGTGTATGAGCGTATAAAGGCTCTCAAAGCCTGCTCAAATCAGCCTAATCAAGTTATAACTGTGCTCAATCACTGACACAGGGGTCTGCATAATGACTAAACTATAAAAGTAGATATTACAATTAAACTAAATCAAGGTGTGAACATTACACCTGCTTTCAGATAATATTAATACATATCTGGTGTGAGGACTGTCACTGTCAGACACTGAGTGAGAGTGATCAACATTTTCATTGCATGAGACACCTAACGACATTCACACAGGTGTGAGAGCGTACACAGGTATACGTGTACAAACTATTATCAACATCAGCCGGTTAGGAACTGCATGTTCACACGAAGATTAACAACACAAATATCTACACTCATTCTTATAATCTGTCGTAACCAATACGCACACGTGAACATACACAATGAGTACCAAGTATCCAGAGATGAACTGGGAGGCTACAGACCTACCCGAAGAGTTCAAATTATTCAAGCAAAGAATGGAGCTTGTGTTAGCAGACCAAGATGTAACTGATGATAAGAAAAAGGCTATCAAAATCAAAATTGCTGTAGGCAACGAAGGTTTGCGCCAAATCAATGCGTCGGGGCTATCCGAGACCGACAAAGACAAACCGCAAGAACTGTGGAAACTGCTAGAAACACAGTTAAAGGTTAACATCAATTTATGGGTACATCGCTTAGAGCTCATGCGATACCGGCAGAAAAAGATGAGAGTATCGATCAATTCGTTACTAGATGTCGAGATAAGGCAAACACTTGCGATTTCGAGGAATCCGAACTCGATGAGCGGATCATGGAAATAGTGATCACTTCAACACTAATTGAAGAATTTCAGAAATCCTTATTGGATCAACCAAAGGGATACAAGATTGAGGCAATCTTGGTAGAGGGTCGAAAATATGAGGCATTTGCGGCGAGCAGAAAATGCCTAAAAACGCTTGATCCTACCGAACACATAGATTCATTCAAGCGGAACCAGGGACGAAAAACATGTGGAAACTGCGGACGTATCCACAAACCTCGTCAGTGACGATGTGTGCCATGCCTGTGACACAAAGGGCCATTGGGCCAAGTTCTGTAGAAAGGCTAAGAATGATCGTAGTCGTAAATCAGATCGTAGATCAGATGACCATACATCTGATGACCGTAAATCGAAACATGGAAACAAGTCACGATCAAAATCTAAAGGTCGAAAGTATAAACCGATAAGCGAAATGGACACTAAACATGATACTAGCACAGATCATGATCATCAATCAACAGCAGATCCATCAAACTTCGCACAATTCGACACCATACACACGATCGAGCCATACACAGTGATCAATCCACAGGGTACAGTAGCTTATGCAAACATTGACATCATATGCCCACAGAGAACAGGACAGCATAAACTATACCTGAAAATAGACTCAGGGGCAAGCGCTAATACTATCACAGTACGTACAGCGAAACAAATATATGGTGACAAGTGGAAGTCAGTAGTGAAACGTACACCAGTAAAGCTAGTAGCATATGGCGAAATACAAATACCATGCTGTGGTACACTAGACATAAAGTGTAGATACAAGAGTCCAGAATGGTTTACACATACATTCTATGTAGCAGACGTCAATGGACCAGCTATCCTAGGGTTGTTAGGGTGCACAGATCTCGGAATTATCACAATCCACACAATGCACAAGGACACACCTACACATACACCTATCACAAGTGTTAGTGACCTTAAACAAACATACCCAAGTCAGTTTGATGCCATAGGAAGCTTTAACGGGAAAGCAATGCTGCATCTGAAAGATGATGCAGAGCCCACCATAGATGCACCTAGAAAGTGCAGTGTCCACTTGAAGGACAAGATCAAGGCCGAACTAGATAGCATGGAGAAACAAGGGGTTATCAGAAAGGTAGAACACCACACAGATTGGTGTAGCTCGATGACCACTGTTGTGAAGAAAGACGGATCCATACGGATATGTCTTGACCCCAGAAGGTTGAATGATGCCTTGAAAAGGTGTCCACACAAAATTCCAACCTTGGAAGAAATCCAACCGATCTTCGCAGGAGCTCAATTCTTCTCCAAGCTAGACGCAAAGGCTGGATACTGGTCAGTACACCTAGCAGAGGAATGCCAAGACCTGACCACCTTCAGAACACCATTCGGAAGATATTGTTTCCAACGATTACCCTTTGGCTTATGCACAAGCCAAGACATCTTCCAGCAACACATGGATAGGATCGTCCAGAATGTGCCTGGCTGTGTATGCATCGCAGACGACATTGCGATAGTAGGAAAACAGAGGAGGAACACGATAAGAATCTTCACTTGCTCATGGAGACAGCAAAACAAGAAGGCCTCGTGTTCAACAGTTCCAAGTGTACTATCAAGAAGGAAGCTATCAGCTACTTTGGATCCATGTACACAAGATCTGAATCTACCCAGATCCAACCAAGGTTGAAGCTATCACAACAATGCCTTCACCCAAGGATAAAGAGGATGTTCAGAGATGCCTAGGACTGTTTACGTACCTAGCAGCATACATTCCTAATCTCTCAGAAAAGTCAGCACCACTTCGTGAACTCCTTCACAAGGACATTCCATTCGTCTGGGACGAGGATCACGAACATGCCTTAAACAGCCTGAAAAGCGCAGTCTCATCGGGTGCATGCCTGCAGTTCTTTGACCCAAAGAAAGAGACAACCGTTGAGGTAGATGCGTCGATGAAAGGGCTGGGAGCATGCCTGCTCCAAGATGGCAAACCTGTAGCTTTTGCATCCAAAAGTCTCTCCAATGCGCAGTCCAACTACTCGAACATAGAGAGGGAAACCTTAGCCCTAGTGTTTGGTATCAACCGATTCCATACTTACCTATTCGGAAGGAATTCACTGTGATAACCGATCACAGGCCCTTGGAGATGATTTGGAAGAAACCTCTCAGAAGCGCACCACCCCGTCTACAGAGACTTCTGATCAAGGTACAAGGATACAGATGCCAAGTCAAGTACCGACCTGGGAAAGAAATGATTCTTTCAGATACCTTGAGTCGTCTTCCTAACCCCAAGGAAGCACGCGATGTTCCGCTAGATATCAGAGTGGAATCCATCTGCTCAAGTAGAAGACACTCATGAAATTGACCTGATCTTCTTTGGACAAAACAAGAGAGCAGAACTCCAGAGGGAAACGTCAAATGACCCTGTTCTTAGGTCATTATGGCAGATAGTCACTCAGGGTTGGCCTGAAACCCTCCAGGAGCTGCCGACATCCCTAAGACAATTCTGGTCTTACAGAGACGAGATTGGAGTATCACAAGGAGTACTCTTCAAAGGAAATCGAGTGATCATACCAATGACACTTAGGGAGGATATCCTTACACAACTTCACCTTGGACACATGGGAATCGAGAGCACACGACGACTAGCTCGTGAGACAGTGTTCTGGCCAAACATCAACAAAGACATTGAACAGCTAATAAAGCAATGTGATGCATGCCAGGAACACCAGACAACGCAACAGAAGGAGCCGTTGCTTCCCCATGATGTACCTTCAGCACCTTGGACTAGACTGGGAACAGACTTGTTCATGCTCAACAGACAAGAGTATTTACTCGTCACTGACTACTACTCCAAGTATCCGATAGTCTACAAGCTGACTGACACATCAAGTGCTGCAGTAGCTAACGTGATGAGTGGAATCTTCAGTCTATTTGGTCCACCAGAGGAGATCGTATCAGACAACGGTCCACAATTCGTAGGAAAACATTTCCAGGACATGTGCAAGAAGTGGTCCATCAAACATACCACCTCTTCTCCGCACTATCCAAGATCCAACGGACTAGCCGAGAGGATGGTTCGTACCGTCAAGAATCTGTTGACAAAGTGTTCACAGACTGGCCAAGACAGTCAACTGGCTATGTCACACCTAAGAGCAACACCTGTTGACAGTCACATGAGATCACCTGCAGAGATGTTGTTTGGAAGACCCATCAGAACAACACTGCCAAGTCATTATCTTTCAAGAGAATCTACCACCACTGATCATCTCTTGAATCGACAAAGCAAGATGAAAGAAATGCATGATCGACATGCAGGTCCAGATCTTCCACCACTCCACGTAGGACAACCAGTCAGAGTCCTACATCCCAAAGATCATACTTGGATACCAGCCAAAGTATCCAAAGTCTGCGACGAACCTAGGTCGTATGAAGTATCAACACCCAATGGAGGAGTCCTGAGACGAAACCGATCTCACCTAAGGGAGATTCCATCAACAAACCCACCTCCAAGGCATGTCAGGTTCGACGAAGACTACACTCCATCTACTCAACCAGACACACCACAACAGAATGGCAACGACCATCAAGCAGCTTCAACACCAGAGACTCAGAACATTCAATCTAAAGAACCAACAGCAAACTCGCAAACCACAACTAGATATGGACGCAACATCTGTACACCAGCGAGATACATGTTTGAAGATTGAAAATGAACTCTTAAATAACTTGAAAGAAGAGAGAAGATAAAGAAGAACACAGAAGACGCATAGTTTAATGTAGTCTAAGAAGTTTATTGTTCATATGCATGTATAATCATTGTACAGTATTTTTGGTATGACAAGCATTATGTTTACGAAAGTCACGAAACAGATGCTAGCCAAAACATGTTTTGTTTGGAAATTGATTTTTATAAACAAATCAAAGTATATCAAACTATGTTCAATTTCACAGGAAACGTTATGTGAAGTTGAAAGTAGAAGGAAATAATTATATAGACAGTTAAATACTTTTCGTTATTACAATACAAAAGAAACGTATTGAAAACAAAACAAGACTTCATGTTATTTAACCTGATTGGAAAAAGTTCATTACAGAGCAAATTACCAAAACTTGCATACTACCAAAAGTATTGTTTTCAAAGCAATATGTTTATATTCGTCAATCAGTGAAGTCCACTGATTCCCAATCTTTCCAGAGGAAGGGGGATGTTACGATATACGCGATATCCGAATATCCGGTATCCGTGGTAGTTGAATAAACAACATGTCTACCATAACAAACCAGTCTGCCGACTCTATATTATACTGAGTAAATCTACCAATACTAATACTAAGACCCTCAAACGCATCAATTTTCAGTGAAAAAAACACAAAAAATGGCGCTTTGTTTCGCACAGTTTTCCCTTTTAAAAACAGGATTTGACAGAGTTAGAAAAACTCTTCTTCTTCAATTTGACACTTTAATCATTTCATTTGGTGGTTTCTAAAGCGAGATATTACAGTCTAGCTGAGACTCTTTTGTAGCGGTGAAGCGTAAACAAGTTGTTTACTTTATGCGAAATAGGCTTCAAGGACGAAAGCTTTCGCACCGTTAATTATACACTGGCCCCGTGCCTGACTACATGTATAACATTATATACGTCCAACTTGTTATGAATACACTATGTATACGCCCAAAATTGAAGGAAAAAAACATAAATAGTTCAGCTAGCGTATGCCAGCGTTTTAGAGAAATTTTGATAGTGATACGTCGGTATACGCTGGCTAAATCGTCAAGGTGTGACAGGGCCATGTGAGGGACAAAATTGAGTCCACTTAATGTTTAGCAGAGTATAGCAGTTTGAGGCATTGACAAATCAAAGAAGGTTGTGTCAAAGAAGGTCCTGCATCAAAAATTAATTGTTTTTAATTGGTTAAAAGTTGCTGAGTGCGCTGAATCTCTGTGTAAAATCGTTTATACAAAGTCGGTCGTAAATAATTTGATCCATACCTTACCAGTAAATATTCGCGGGCGCGAAACGGAGCGTAGGGACCCAGTTTTTGGCGGTCGATTTTGTTTTGATGGATCACTTAGCTGAAACTAAATGGTTCACTATACGATAGTGAAACAAGACACGACAGGAAAATCAGCAGCGGTTTCTTCAGTTTTTCTACATGGTTTTAAGCTGTGAATCACTTGGAAATTACAGAACTTATTCATTATGGTAATTTACAGTAATAGTATGATTTTGGAGCATCGCATTCAAAAGTAAGTATTTCAACAATAATTATATTTTTCTCCGATTTGTTTTGTACATGTGTGTGAAAAGTCCCTATTTCTCAGCACGTCTGCTGGTATGAGGTCCATCCCGTTTACGGATAGACTTCATGCATCGTAGGAGTCGGTCCACTAAGGGTTTTAGCATGTTACTGTGACATTTCTTTTGGCATGACAAATAATTGATAATTACTACTCTAGTTACAGTAACAAAAAGGGGGTAAAAAATAATGATGAAATTTATTCTGTTCTGGAACTATTTTTCCGGCGAAGTTTTTAACTTGTTGTTAGTATGTATCAGCAAACTGATTAGGTTTGGGGCTAAGAGGTCAAAGCCTCAAAGATCACAGAAGTCAGTTTGCAAGGAATTATATGTTGTTGGCCTTGTTATCTCTGAGCCGTGAACTTTTTACTATCATGTATGGACATTGTGAGATGAAATGAAAAGATCTTGGGAATAGGCAAGTGTAAGGTCGCATAGGTCATTTAGTGATGATTATGAATTTTTAGTTACGTACGTGTATGTAAGCGGACATATAATAACATTTATTTGACCTTCAAGTCAGTATGCACGGTCATAGGGAGCTAAAGTAAACAGAATTTGGGACAGGTCATAGTATTAATGATTGTGAAAATTAATGATATATATGTGTTAGAGAATTTTTAATAGTGGAAAGCATATTTGACACCCAGTCACAGTTTTCTTCATAATTCTCGTTCTAGAATATGAGAACCGGCCCGCGCATGCGCAGATCATTACGTTCCTCAGTTTTTCTTAGTGTAAAACTAAGATTGTGAGATTTCTTCGCGCAGAATCCATCAAAATTTCTGCAATTGGACTCCATTCAATTTATATTTGGACATACAATTGTTGATTGGATACCAGTTTTAATTCAAACCTGTCGTTTTTGAGGTTTGTGAATCATTTCAGTGATTTTATGTTTTATCACCACTTAGCAATATGGTTATGACGCTACCGTGACCAGAATCACTGCCACAAGCTCTGGCGCAGATCTCGCGAACAGGAAGGGCAAGCGGCAGAAACAACAGGGCCGCAATAATGGCGATTCTAGCTGACCGAGCAAGGCCAAGCCAAGCTCCGCGGCGTCTGAGAAGAATAAAATCAGCAAGGCAGAGCCAAGCTGTACCGCTAAAACCCAGAGTATGGCTCAGCCAAACTCGGGGATAGTGGGAGATTCTCAAAATATGTCATGACTTGAGAAATTGGAAGCCATGTTCTCTCACGTTGTAGACGCTCTCCCGGGGGCTGCCAGTAGCTGCCACGGCACGGATACCATTCTTGGGAGTCAGTTTGCACCCACGTGCTGGTCAGCCTGGAAGTCAATTTCTATATGACAGAGAGACGATGGCTCTGACTTGGACTATACTGAGTATAGCCAGGGAGATTTTAAGAGCGAAGAGTTTAAGCAGGAAGGCAAAATTCGCCAGATTGCCGCAAAGTTTGCAGTACCTTCGGCATTAGGGCGACCATTCCATGGGGAGATTGCTGACGCAATCAACCACATGATATCTGAAGCAGCTGAAAAGTATCCCTGCCCAGAAAACTGTGACTTAATAGATGTACCCAAAGTAAACACCACCATTTGGGAACGCATGTCTACATCCTTCAGAACCATTATAAAGGATTTTAAAGGTGACATTTTAAGACAATAAATGTCCGTTAATTTGGTACCTACGGCAAGAATATGTTATTTATAAGTTGTTCATTTACATAGCATATCACATAATAGCCTCCTCTCTTTGCCTAGAAAATCAGTCACGGAGCTGGTCCACTATTTGTGACGTAAAAACCGGGAAAAGAGTTAATTCACGTACCCAGATGTTCCATAGAAAAGCATGTGCAGAGAGATACGAATTTCAGCTATTTAGTTTCAAAGGCCGAAAAGTCCAATGATTCATTACTCTATGTACAATTCTTCACCTTAGATTCCCCTAAGATTTCATAGTATTAATTAATATCAATTCCCTTTTTCAGAATTATGACATAAACATGCCAACGATGCGCTATTAGTCGATATTTTCACCATGTAATTTTTTTTGTGTGTGTTGAATTTGGTGAGATTGTTTGTGTGCTTGGTAAAGTAGATCTGGTCGTTTGGCTTCGTTTTTCGCGTTCGCTCTAGCTATAGCTTTATACATACACGTACGGTACAGATTATTTAAAGTTCCATAGAAAAGCATGTGCAGAGAGATACGAATTTCAGCTATTTAGTTTCAAAGGCCGAAAAGTCCAATGATTCATTACTCTATGTACAATTCTTCACCTTAGATTCCCCTAAGATTTCATAGTATTAATTAATATCAATTCCCTTTTTCAGAATTATGACATAAACATGCCAACGATGCGCTATTAGTCGATATTTTCACCATGTAATTTTTTTTGTGTGTGTTGAATTTGGTGAGATTGTTTGTGTGCTTGGTAAAGTAGATCTGGTCGTTTGGCTTCGTTTTTCGCGTTCGCTCTAGCTATAGCTTTATACATACACGTACGGTACAGATTATATAATTATATCAATTGATAATGGCTTGAGAGTTTGACCAGAACGATCTTTTTATGGATTTTGAAGAGTAATTTTATAGAGGAATTAAGATGATGAAATTAATGAAGGAGAAAGGGACGAGAGTGCAGACGAGGACGATGGAATTTGGGAGGACGCAAGTACAAGTGGGGGAGAAGATGATGGAGAAGTTTTTCCTTAGCTGGTAACTGTACGTCGCTCTCACTCTTTTGCAATTGCCGATATACAGATACCTAGCGCCCGTATGTTCCACAAGCTGCTGAGAACAGCGGCCTGGTCTTACCTGCTGATTTTGCTCGCCTCACGAACGTTCGTGCAAGAGCCGCATCATTCGCGGATGAATATCGTTCAAGCGCGTAGCCAGGATGTTATTTTAGGGGGGGCGGTAGTGAGCACACGAAGCGTGCGAATCACTTACAGAGCGCGCGAAGCGCGCTCCCTAGGGGGGTTGGTGCAGGGAGGGAGTTTCCCCTCTCGTGACGCGAAGCTTTGACGTTTCATTAAATTATTAGAGAAAGCCGATTCGTTGTACCGTTCTCGACTCTTAATCCTTGTCTGAATTCAGTTTCCCCCCTCCCACACGAAGCGCGGAAGCTTTGACGTTTCATTAAATTATTACAGAAAGAAGCCGATTCGTTGTACCCTTATCGGCTCTTAATCCTTGTCTGAATTCAGTTTCCCCCTCCCAGCGCGGCGAAAGCTTTGACGTTTCATTAAATTATTAGAGAAAGAAGGCGATTCGTTGTACCGTTCTCGACCCTTAATCCTTGTCTGAATTCAGTTTCCCCCTCCAGCGCAAGCGGAAGCTTCATTAAATTATTAGAGAAAGAAGACGATTCGTTGTACCGTTCGACCCTTAATCCTTATCTGAATTCACCCACCTCCCCCTCCATGAAGCGCGGAGCTTTGATGTTCCATTAATTTGTTAGAGAAAGAAGACGATTCGTCGTACCGTTCTCGACTCTTAATCCTTGTCTGAATTCAGTTTCCCCCCTCCCACGAAGCGGAAGCTTTGACGTTTCATTAAATTATTAGAGAAAGAAGACGATTCGTTGTATATCGTTTTCGACTCTTAATCCTTCTCCAGCGAAGCGCGAACGTTTACGTTTCATTAATAGAGAAGATGACGATTCGTTGTACCCATGCTCCTTTTTCTTCCTACGTCCTCTTCCTTTTTTCTCTTCTCTTTCTTTTTTTTTTTTTTTTTTGGCCGGCGTTTTGGGCGACCGCCCCCCCCCCTGGCTACGCGCCTGATATCGTTCAATCACTAGTCATGCATAGACATCGTCAGCTAAATAGAGGAAGCTTGATTTCGTTCAAGTTTGATATATATATATATGTACTGTATCCTTTTTTGAGGCAGTCACACACATCCATGATAATTACGGTCACAGTTCTAGGCCTATTCGTTTCACAAAACTGCTCCTGTACCTTATCTGATGACAAGATAATGTCTATGTACACCCATCTATTCATACGTGCATATGATTTAACCTTGTTTCCCAAGCAGTAAACCCGTCTTAAAACTTTACCAAAAAAGGATAATGTGACTGAGGATATAAAAAGAAATCAGTGACTGGAAAACGTTGCTTAGTTATTCTTCATTCAAATAAAAACAGAAAATCTATCACATAAACTCGTTAAAAAGAAAAATTCCAAGCTCTGACAGGATAGCATTTACGTGGGCATATAATTGCCTTTCACTCTCACTAAGCCCATGATCACCAGTTGTGACGTCAAGAATAGAGGACCCGGTTCCCCTGTGCATTTCCGCGTTTCCGAACTCGAGATTTTGGTGGAGTTTACTTGCATAAATTCACTATTCTGAACTTGTTTTGCCGGTTGAACGCCATTTAGTGTTATTCTGGGGTTTAAAAGCTTTCTATTGATGTAATTATCTCAATATTTGGGATTGCCTTAGAAGTTGCAAAATGTGCAGAAGTCACTCACAAAGGGAATTTGTGCGTTCGCACATACATTAGATCCAGCCAGATCAACAGCAGGATGATTTGGCACTGCTTTTTGAAATGTGAAGCAAACTTCAGTTTGAATTCTCTTAGGAAGGATTTCATAAAGCCCGAGGTACGCATTGACTTCCGTCAATTTTGCAAACCCTCAAAGTAACCAAGCTTCTCTTCGGAGACAACCTTGGGAAGCAGGTTAAAGACCTGCAAGACCAGCTAAAAGTAAAAGAGGGGGCCATGATGAGACACAAAGGCCATCAGCATACTCAACAGTATTACCCGTACAAGAGATACAATGAAGATGCTAGACGCGAAATGAAACAGGCAGGCTGGTCAACCTCACACGTCATGCCCGAATCTTCAGGGCGCCCTTATGGTCGGGGGTCGACTGAAGCCATTCTATCTCAATTGGGCAAAATGGACTTCAGACAAGTTTTTGCTGAATGCAGTCAAAGGTTATATGCTTGGTTTGATCAAGATAAGTTCCCGCCCTTACAGGATAAACCCGCTTTTCCGTATAAACGGAACACAGAGGACATGACAAAAAATTCACGAGATACAAAACCTTGAAAAGAAAAAATGTGATAGAACCATGTTTACACTCAAAAGGAGAATTCTTTTCACAAATCTTTACCAGAACGAAGAACAATGGGGGAGTACGCTTGATTTTGGACTTGTCCGAGTTGAACAAGAGTATAACCTAGCTATCAGTACTTAAAAATGGACAATATTTACTCCGTCATATCCCTCCTTTTAAAAGGATACTTAATGGCTTCAATCAATGCTTGATTCATATTATACAGTACCTATTCACCCTGATTCTAGAAAGTACCTCCGCTTTGTTTGGAATGGCCAATTATGGCAATTCAAGGCTTTGCCAAATGTGCTGTCGTCGTCCCCAGGCTATTTACAAAACTGCTCAAACCTTTGCTTGTCACTTTGAGAAAGTCTGGCTACTTAGTTCTTGCTTATCTTGATGATACAATCATGATAGGGAAAACAAAAGCCAAAAATAGAGAGAGCAGTGAAAGCAACGACTGAACTCCTCTCTAAATTGGGATTCATCATTCACCCTGAAATTTTTTTCATACAATGCAAAGGCCCACATTTAGCAGCGGGGAAGGTGGATACTATTTTCCCAATTACTCTCGCTACTTCGCGTATAAATGGGGCCCTCATTCTGAGCAAACCTTTGCAAGCCTATCTGATTTCTTGGCTCAATCTGAAGTGTATGAAGCTTGAAACCCAGAAATACAACTTCATGTGAAAGGTGCCCCTCCATTGACCAAAATATGCCCCTTCCAAGTAAAGACATGCCCCTCCAGTCATAGCATAAATGCCCCTTCTAACATAAATTTTCATCTTCTTTACCATTGTGCCCTTTGTTTGTCCCCATCCATTACCAAGCTGATGCCCTCTTTGTATGCCTGCATCTCTTTTTGTGTGCTTTCTTCCATCATTACAATTTTTCCTCCAGTATAGCCAAGCTAGTTATGAACAAAATAAAGCTTTTATAGACTAAGTTTGACCCTAGCCCTCCCAAATGCCCCCTTCCATTTGAACAAAAGCCTTTCCGGAGGTTAGGCTGCCTCTTCATTATCTGATGTGCCAATGGATATTATACCAATTCATTACAAAAACAGATTTGTTTGTCTCTGTGAGAGGTAAGTTGGCCTTAATATATTTTGTGGGCTTTATTCTATTTTTGCAGTTTTCCCCAAATTTTACCAAGCGAATTGGAGATTTTTCTAGGCAATGTGTTTTTTTTTGCTGGGGGGAGGCAAGGGCCTTTCGCCCCCCCCCCATCCTCACCTTGTTGGCGGGGGAAATGGCAACTGATATCCCCCTTTTCTTTTCTTCTTCCTCTTTTTTTCCTTCCCTTTATCTCTTTTCCTTTTTTGTTTCCCTTTCCTTCCTTTTCTCTTTTTTGGTCTGTTGGCGGGGGAAATGGCAACTGATATCCCCCTTCTTTTCTTTTCTTCTTCCTCTTTTTTTCCTTCCCTTTATCTCTTTTCCTTTTTTGTTTCCCTTTCCTTCCTTCTCTTTTTTTGGCCTGGGAGGCAAGGCCCTTTCGTCCCCCTTTTCTTTTCTTCCTCTTCTTTCCTTCCATTTCTCTCCTCTTTCCCTTTCCCTTCTTTTCCTTCTCTCTTTCTCTCTCTCTCTCTCTCTCTTTTTTTTTTAATGGCGGGGGCAAGGCACGCACGGGCCCCCTGGATCCGCGCCTGTATTTCAGGCATTTTTTGAGCGTTTTAAAATAAATCATGTCTGCCTTTTAATGTCAGCTAGTGCTTTAAATCATACCTTAAACCTTAAACCTGTTTAAAATATTATTAGAACTTTCATGGTGAAAATGAATAATTTTTTATATTTTCTCTTCATGTGTAGCCTGATTACCCTGGCAATACCTACTTTGCATTCATGCATTAGAAAGAGAAGAGAACCTTATCATGTAATTTGATTTGCCATTGATGAAGAAGAGTCAGCCCATTAAATATGCAAATTAGGTGTTGTCTTAGCATGATGTGTCCCACACGTAAGGATTTGATGACCAACTTTTAAGCTTTTTCTAATAATTTTAACCGTAGACCAATGTGACTGTGAGAATTTCCAATTGACTCATTTCAAATCTTTATTACCCTAATTAGATACAAAAATTTAATTAGACTGTCATTTCATAACTAATGTAATGCTACGTTCACACATAGGCGAGTTGGAAGTACGAGTTGATGCAAGTTTTCGCGAGCCCCAACTCGCGGCAACTCGGGGAAAAAAATAGCAAAATTTCCAGTTTGCAATGAGTCTAGTCGAATTTAACAAGAGCACAGCACGAGTAACAACGAGCAAACCACGAGTAGTGCCGAGTATTGCTCGAGTGATCCCGATCGTGACTCGAGTTTAACAGAGTGCATTAAGATTGAGATCGAGTTAATACGAGTTGTCACGATCTTCATACGAGCCATTTTCTTTTTTCCAAGATGGGTGACCAAATGGATATTGCAATCTTCAATGACCTTCTTGAAGAAGTGCCCAGTTTCGGGCCTTGCTTCGGACCCTACTTCTACCAGCGACTCCATCACTTCCTCTGAACTCATAATGGTTCGCATTAGACTCATGGGAACTCGTGTATGGAAATTTACTCCGGATACTACGAGTTCAAAAGAGTCCATCACAAGTTTTTTACGAGTATCGCGAGTTTACTACGAGTTGTTCGAGTTTGACCGAGGTGTTCAGGAGTTCTTGAGAGCTTGAAAAAATGTTAAAGCTCATATTCTAGGACAATAAATGTCCATTAATTTGGTACCTACGGCAAGCCTATGTTATTTCGAAGTTGTTCATTTTCATTGCATATCACAAAAATCTTCTAGCTACTGGATATCCTCAATTGAAAAGTCGAAAAATAGCCTCCTCTCTTTGCCTAGAAAGTCAGTCACGGAGCTGGTCCACTATTTGTGACGTCACGCCCGGGACGAGTATATTCACGTACCCGGATGTTCCATAGAAAACATGGGCAGAGAGATACAATTTCTGCTATTTAGTTTCAAAGTTTAGTTTCATAACTCTATGTAGAATTCTTCACCTTCCCCTAATATTTCATAGTACTAATATCAATTCTCTTTTTCAGAATTATGACATAAACAAGCCAACGATGCGCTATTAGTCGATATTTTCACCATGTAATTTTGTTTGAGTGTGTTGAATTAGGTGAGATTGTTTTCGTGTGCTCGGTAAAGTATAGATCCGGTCGTTAATTGGCTTCTTTTGAGTCTTTCTCGCGTTCGGTCTAGCTCGCTTTATACATACACTTTCGATTCACGTGCGGTACATATTATATATCGATTGATAATGGCTGGAGAGTTTGACCAGAACGATCTTTTTATGGATTTTGAAGAGTTTATGGAGAAAGATGATGAAAGTAATGAAGGAGAAAGGGACGAGAATGCAGACGAGGATGATGGAAGTTGAGAGGACGCAAGTACAAGTGGGGAGAAGACGATGGAGAAGTCGGAGAGCAAGGAGATGTCGACGTTCCTGCAGCGGGGGCCGGGGGAGTAGCGGCAGTAGCACCAGTCCAAGCGCTCGTACGTTCAACAAGCCGCCTAGAGCAGCGGCCTGGTCTTACCTGCCGATTCCGCTCGCTTCATGCACGAACGTAAGTGCAAGAGCCGTATCACTCGCGGATGAATATCGTTCATAGATGTCGTCCGTAAATAGAGGAAGCTTGATCTAGTTCAAGTGTGATATATATATTTAAAACAAATATTTAACTGGTTCTGTATCCTTTTTTGAGGCAGTCAGACACATCCATGATAATTACAGTCACAGTTCTAGGCCTTTTCGTTTCACAAAACTGCTCCTGTACCTTATCTGATGACAAGATAATGTATATGTACACCCGCCTATTCATACCGGCATATGATTTAACCTTATTTTCCAAGCAGTGACCCGTCTTAAAACTCTACCAAAAAGGATAATGTGAGGATATAAAAAGAAATCAGCGACTGGAAAACGTTGCTTACATGTAGTTATTCTTCATTCAAATAAAAACAGAAAATCTATCACATAAACTTGTTAACAAGAAAAATTCTAAGCTCTAACAGGATAGCATTTACGTGGGCATATCATTGGCATTCACTCTCACTCAGCCCATGATCCCCGGTCGTGACGTCAAGAATAGAGGACCCGGCAATTCCGTGAATTTCCGGGTTTCCGACTTCGAGATTTTGGTAGAGTTTACTCGCATAAATTAACTATTCTGAACTTGTTTTGTCGGTTGAACGCCATTTAGTGTTATTCTGGGGGCTTTCTATTGATGTAATTATCTCAATATTTGGGATTATCCTAGAATTTCACCTTTAAACTGTTCAAAAAATTGAGAGCTAACTCCGATCTCAAGCCAATTGCGCCGAGTTGCGAAGAGTTATGGAGAGTCATCCCGAGTTAAATGAAGAGTTATCGCGAGTACCCCCAAAAGTCAACACGCCACTACTCGTGCAAACTCGTACTTCCAACGCGCCTATGTGTGAACATAGCATAAAGAAGTGTCTACATGTACGTATGAGAAAATGCCTTACGTATGGGACATCACACACAAAGCGAATGGATGGAGACCTTCCTACCGCATGGGTGGTCAATTGTCACCTACGATTTAATTCCCCTTCTCTGAAGCACACATCCCCACTAAACCCCTCTAGACAATAGTGAGTGTACATTTAAAATAATACTTCGTCATTCCATTTTGAAAAAAGGGAGGGTTTCATGATATAGAAACTTGTAACAAGTTTTTTTAATATTGAAGTCTGAAGTCACAGACTACAGGTCTAGGTCTGGACTGCAGTAAACCATTGATGCTGTGTTGTATGCACACACAGGTTACACATGCCTGGGAGTTGGAATGGATGGAGATACCGTCTCGAAAGATTTTTTCAGAGGGAAAGATATTCAGGATTAACTTGGCTTAAAAGAAATGTAACCCTCTCCAGCCATCAAATCTATCAACAGCTGCCCTCATCAGACCACAGATCCCCTCTGGCAATCCAAATATTACGAAATGTTACGCAACGTCGTCTGCTTCCCTAATTTACACTCGGTCGTAAAAATATGGAGGCATCTAGACAGAAATAACCGTCTGGTATGGGTCATTCTTTAATAAAACTGACATTTGTTGACATTCCCCATACACAGACGGTACCCCATACGCCTCGCACCACGGGGAGAGATTGAGCCGATTGTGGCCCGCTTTGGTCCCAAAAACTTTCTCCCACGATTTTCTTTATTTAGATCTAATTTTCTGATTTATAAATCAGATACAAAAATACTATGTCTATTTTCCTCCTATGTACAGTTATCAATTTTGTTATGACTTATTTCTAAATGCGAAATTTACAGACTTACGTATATGAGTTATCCAATTTTTATCTCAGAACCAAGGAAACCGTACGTTCATGCATTCGAACTGGTAATCTATGACATGACCCGCCCGATATATTTCTGGGTCAACCGACCAAAACAAGCCCAATGGCCAATCAGAGCACGTGTTTGATATTGGGCTTATGAATATTCAAACATCACCGCTCAAGCCGGGCTGACTCATACGTAGCTATTGGACGTTCGAAAAGAAAAAATGAATATTCATCAACTTAAACCAAGATGGCCGACAACAAATCTTGTTGACTACAAGACTTTCTCAGATTAATCATTAATATAGGATCCAAATGAGCAAGCTATCGTAAGTCAAAGTAGATATTTCTGTGTTATTTTTAATTTTTAATAAAATTCAGTGTAAAATTGCAGCCGAAGTGGATATATGAAGACGTAAAGAGTGAAAAACTCGTTGCATATCTCATTCATCGCGGTCCGGCCGAACTGAACCATTCGTTCCCCACACTACCCCATTGACGTACTTCAGTCTATGTATAGAGGCGGTCAGAGGAGCCAGATGCAATCTCAGCGGAACAACCGTCGATATCAGAGACTGAAGCTTTCGGTCTAGGAGGCATCAAGCTTAGAAGTCATGCGTGGCATCACAAAAATTATGCCATATTCAGTGAAGATGTATATAGCTATAACATATAAAATACAGAATCCCCAACATGTGACACAATGCAACTTTCTGTTGTTTATCAACTGCTTTTTGCCGAGCTCGGATAACTCTACTGAAGACATAGCCATTTGAACCAGCGAAATCGACCAAGGAAATCGTGAGTTGGAGGGCTTGCAACGAACACTCACGTGTCACGTGTCACGTGTCACATTAACTTTTTGCTGTTTCGTAAAATAGGTGACTCTAATTTACGAAGTGTAGGGCCTACCATTCGTTGTTTTCCACGCCGGTAAAACACGAATGATCACGTCTACCAAAATGTGACGTGAGTGTTTAATCAATATTTTTAAAATTGCAAGCGCTTGTTACTAAGACTAGTCAAGAGCACGAAATTGAGGAAAAATGGCGATTGTATGAACTGCAACTTTGAAGTTACTTCAATTACAAACAATGAAGCATGTTTCTTTTAAGTGAATTTCTATTGTAATAGAAGTTTGTCAAGTACATCTCAGTGAAACAGAAAATCTTCAGGCAAACATCAACATCGACGTGATACCATACCATATCAAAAAAGTAAGTAAAGATCCATTTTGTGTTGCTATCTCTGAAACAATTGTGATGTGTTCGTCGTTGCAGTTAGGGGTTCTCCGCATTGTCACAACGTATTACCCCCTACACGTGCCCCACCCCCGCCTTAGTTCCGCCAATGCATGCATTTGATACCAGCACGAACCTTACTAAGTTTCTATTGTCTTTTAATTGTAGATTCTATGGAACCAAGAAGCAGATGATGACCACAGAAGTGCATAAGAGAGCACCAGGACCCGACCATCAAATGTTATGGTGTAGATCTACTCAGGAACAGGATCGACACCTAAGTTGAACTCTGGCAAGGTATGTTTGTATGAAGTTTGAAAATATTCAGGCTGTATTTATAATCTAAGCCCATGCAAACATCGCACTCATCCTGGACTAATGATATTTTGGGGGAACTGTCATCTTATGTTGCATTAAATCTAGTAATTCTCATTCTCTAGCTTTATTTAGGTGACAAACTACGGTGTTGCTAAATAAACAAATCAGTATATCCACTCAGCATGATATTTAAAGACTTAGGCCTACTCAAAGGCATTGTTTTCCTCAATATTACATTATATCTATCAAACTTGTTCTCACAAAATTTAGCAACTGAAGTTCAGTAGATACACCTATGTTTACAAACAACTTATAATTAATAGACTTCTACCTCTACATGTACTGCCTGTTATTGTATGTAGCAAATGTTTAATGATACTAATAATGTAAGAAAAACAATTTTGAAGTTACTTGTAAAATAATTGGAAATACATTATAAACCTTTACTCTACTCTTTAAAAAAAAGCCCTATCAGATAGACATAAGTCTATCATTTTTTAATAAAACTAAAATGTAAGACCTAATAGCGGGTGGGTACTATTTTTAAAATCTAATGTAGCGCAGCTAGTTTTAATCTTATTTGCTTTCTCCTCTCTTTTTGTTTTATTATGCAGGTTGTCCCATGCAGAAGGTTTGATACCCAGCGTAACCCAGGCTTTTTTCGTACAAGTCCCTAGCCACCCTCATCTTGAGAACAGTTCCAGCATCTGGGATCCCTAAAACATCTCAGATGTCCATGATCTTGACAAGATCCAGCGCCGGGGCACATGCTATGTCACAATGGAGACTACAAGAGAACCAGCAGCGTGACTGAGATGATGACGTTTTAGTGGCCTACTCTATCTACAAGGCACTCTGCAAGTAGACTGGGAATGGTGCACAAGAAAGTCAATGGTCTCTCTGCCAAAGCCCTATTTTCCTTCAACAAATCACGATCATGGAAGAACCATGACATGACCCTCCAGTTGCACCAAGCCAGAAGCGACATAGAAAAGTTTGAATTTGACCAAAACTCTGTCCCAAAGTTAATGGAACTGACTTCCAGTTCCAGGAAATGTAGTGCATGCTGACAGTCCAGAGAACTGCCAGGGACTACTCCTGAGGCATCTAATTCCCTTATCCCACTAAAAAAAAAATCATCTGTCTTCCTCACACCACTTGTAGTCTTTAGTACTGACTAGTTCATCTTTTGGATAGGCTACATAGCCCTTTGAAGATTACCAGAACTTTGAAGAAGAAGAAGAAGAAGAAGAGAAGATATAGCGAAGACCATGAAAGTATTTATTTGTTCTTTTAAATGCGTGTACATGTAACATAGCTTTTTGATTAATTCAAGTTCTGACAAATATATTAGGGATGCTGAACTGGATACTAAATTGAAGGGGGGATGAAATGATGTAGGAGTAGTACAATAGTAGTACTTTAAAATATTAATAATAATAATAACAATAATAATAATAGTACTAATAATGACAATGATCTTCTTCTTCTTGATTTCTTCCAGGTTGGAGAACTGCAGAGTTGTATCGTTCACAGATTGGGTCAATTGGATTGGATTGGATCATATAGCAGTAATAGCATAGCAGTAATAATAACAATAATAATAATGATAATAGTAGTAATAACAACAATAATGTCCAATTTAAAATTCAAAAAGTACTCATAAAACTCAGTATATAGCTGTGCCTTACATAGTAATATAGCATGCTGATAATTGAATAAATCCTATGGATTTTATTTTAAAATATATAATTTTCTAAATTTATAGTAAAATTTTACAACTGAAAAATTTGAATTCAAGAGACCAGCCCCCCCCCCATTTATTTGTTACCTTTCTTTTGTTGATATATATGTCATGTTGCATTTAGAAAGATCATTATAGAAAAAATGATGTTGATCAATGAGTTCTAAATGTTAATAAAATTAGTTAATACTGCTTAATTCTTTTCTTTTCATTTTCTTATTATGTGAAAGATATATGATGATGCTAGTGATTATGATGATGTAGGCACTCTGTAATGATAATGCTGTATGACTGAGTTGTGATGGGGCTGATGCAGTTTTGTGTATAGAATTGAGTAATTGGTGTTCGACCTTGTGATATCTTTTAGATCTGGCATCAGCGAGCAGGCGCGGATCCAGGGGGGCAGGGAGCCTTGCCCGCCCAAAAAAAAAGAGAGAGAAAGAAAGGAAAGGGAAAGAAAGAAGAGAAGCAAAAAGAAAAGGGAAAGAAGGAGATCGGATGGGGGGCCGAAAGGGTCTTGCCTCCCATGCTGTTGCCCCCCTCCCCCCCAGCAAAAAGGAAGGAAAGGGAAAGAAATAAAGGAAAAGAGGAGATAAAGGGAAGGAAATAAAGAGGAAGAAGAAAAGAAGGGGATACCTGTTGCGATTTTCCCGCCAATAAGTTGTGGATCGGGCGAAAGGCCCTTGCCTCTCTTCCCAAAAAAGGGAAAGGGAAAGAGGAGAGCTAAAAGGGAACAAAAAAGAAGAAAAGAAAAGGATGAAAAGAAGGGGAGATCAGTTGCGATTAATTCGACCAACAACGTGTGGATCGGGGGGACCGAAAGGCCCATGCCCCCAGCAAACTTAAAAGAGATAGAAGGAAGGGAAGGGAAAGGGAAGAGGAGAGAAAGGGAAAGAAAAGGAAGAAGAAAAGTAGGGAGATCAGTTGCGATTTTCCCGCCAACAAGGTGTGGATCGGGGCGAAAGGTCCTTGCCCTTCCCCTCGGTAAAAAGAGAGAGAGAGAGAAGGAAGGGAAAGGAGAAGAGGAGAGAAAGGGAAAGAAAATATAGAGGAAGAAGAAAAGAAAAGGGGGAAAATAAGGAAAGATCAGTTCGATTTTTATCGCTTCTTCTATCATCATTGTACAACTATCATTGTACAAATGTGTTTATTTATTTATTACTGTTTAATAACAATACTATGAATATATAACTCATAACAGCAACTAAAAAAAAATGCAGAAGAAAACTATTTTGCAGGCAGAAAGATTCTCAAAATGATCATGCGTTTGCATGTAAGTGTATCATTAGAACTATTCATATTGTTTTATTACATCTTGCGAAATAGTATGCATTTAAGCTTTCAGAACTTTTGTGTGCATTTGTATGAAAGAAAGCGTTTAGAATTTATAATGCGCATGATGCAATTTCAGGTGCAATTTACTGCAGTTGCCCCCAAAAATTTAAGCATGGTTTATTTCTAATTGGATACTAGTGACTTACAAATTTTGCTAAAAATGATATCATTTTCCGGGATTTTTCCTCACTTTTTAGTAAAATATAATTTTATGCGTTTGTTGGAAAATGATAAAATCCCAAATATACAGTCTGACAAGAAATATGGTTATTTAGAAGCCTACATGTCAGGGCCCGCGGAACGGTGGGGCTCAGGGGCTCGAGCTTCCCCCTTTTTTGAAAAAGTATCATACAAAGAAATAGAAAGAAAGAGAGAAAAAGAAAGAATAGTGACCTATCAGTGTCACAAAATAATGAGGTATCAAGATATGCTCATCTGACCGTGATTTAATACCTAAAACCCCTGAGCTTACGGTGGCATGTCCCCCTGGATTCCACCTACATGTATAGGGCCCTAAGGCGGGCCCTTGGATGCTAATCTGACCGTAATTTAATGCATAAAACCCCTGAGCTTCCGGGGGATCCGCCCCCTGGACCCCACGCCAATTAGTGACCTGCCAGTGTCACAAATAAGGTATCAAAATATGCTCATCTGGGGGCAAATGTCAAAAAATCTGTGGCGACGAATCGAAAATGAAAAGAACGAGGCAAAATTGAAATTTCATTGGGGAGGGGGCACAATATGAAAGATCATTGAAGGCGAGACGAGAATGATTAATTATTTGGGCACTAAAAATATGAAAATAGCACTTGTTAAGTGGGCTAAATGATCGGTGTATTTTGATTGATAATCATTGATATAAAAAGGTGAAATGGGGTCATTATATTTGCTTCACTGAATTGATTTTTGTTAATGTACTTAATTTCAATCGAGCCAAATGGGTGTCTCATTCATTTTTAATCGCATTATTTAATCATTAATGATTAGCTAAAGATTCTGGCCTGAAGCAGCTTTTTTGCGATTAGTCTCTTCTCAATGACAATTTGCATTTTTTTTTAACGCCAGCGTCAATTTACGTGAGCTTTCGTAGATTGCATATAGCAAATCAACAAATTGTTGGGTCACGTAACCCAACACTTTGTAGATTTGGGTGACCTGTTTCACGAAAGGGCGCAATACGTGAACGTGAACGTGACACGTGACACGTGACTGTTCGTTGCAAGCCGAGTTGGAGGGAATGTAAGTTTCTCATCATCATGATTTGACATTTTCCGAAAATTTCAGAAATTTGTACATAGCTAGGAAGGTATTCCAAAGGTTTATCTCCCAAAAGAACTAAATGAAATTGTGTTATATGTTTGCGCATTTGTTGGATGAGGGTTAGAAGTTGCCAATTCATCACCACTTCTTACCCAAGTACGAGCCAGCAACTCATAAGCAGCCGTGCTTGCTGGACTGGGCTGTGGGTGGAAAGGGAGAGCTTGGTGCTACCAGGAGCTGTGCGGTCTCGGAGGGGATTAAGGGGATTACGGTAGGGGAAAAGACGCGCGGTGCCACGGATGACTTCTTATTAAAAAGAGGCACATGTTAAAATAAACGGGGCACTTATCAGACATGAAAAGGGGTAATTATGAGAAGGGAAAGAGGTACTTATAATGATTTATTAAAGATGAACTGAAAATAATCTTGAACACCCCTTAAAAATCCTGATTACGCCCTTGCAGGGTACAGACCTTTATTTCTTTATCAGGATATTTCAAGGCTCAGAGAGTCAGAATGCAGTATGTTTCCCGACTCGAGTTGTCGAGGGTCGGGCTGTCTTTGGGTCGGGTTGTCTGGACCCCGCGAGAACATATGCCTGACGTCACTGAGCGAGCGTCGTCTTCGTCATGTGAAATTGAAAAGGTTACGAACAACCCACAGCGTGCCTCGTCAACCCTGCTTAAAAATGACCGCATACAGTGTACATAGCAGTCCACTATATAGTGAACGTGCAAATTGAAAAGTCCTTATAAAATAGTATTGTAAAACTAATAATATATTATAAAATATTCTTCTATTTTGTCACAACGAGGTCCTGAAAACTCTGAATAACACAAATATGAAATATAATTGCTAACTATTTCAATTCTCGTCTGAAATCATACTCATTCATAGTACTTTTTCTCGCGTAAAGAAGGTCTGCTGAATGTTAGTTCGGCCAGCGAATAAATAAAGTTAGTAGGCCTAGCTAGATTCTCTAGGTCTAATCTTATTTAGTGCATCGTGATCGTGTGCGTGCATGTGATATGCCGTCACGTAGGCCTACGTCGGAGCCGTGTGACACTGACAACATCTGGCTCTACTGACTAAACTGAGTACTGCACTGGCTCTATAGCCTAGGCTCTATCATGCCACATCACATGTATTGTATAAATTGTAGATCTACTCAATACTGGAGTAATTTCTAAACTAAACTTAGTCTAATTCTTGGTCAGTAGCAGTGCTTGCTTCATTTTCAATGAATAAAAACAAATCTCACCAATCTAAAGTATGAAGTCTATTTTCATCTGGCATTGGTCCTGCGTCACCAACATTATCCTCTGGTCTGCCAGTCCAGTGTGGCAATGGATCGTATTGACAAGCTTCAAATCCTACCATTTCAACCGCTCCACCCTCACCCGCCGCGTCGGCATCCAGTGCCGTGCCCGTCACCATCACCTTCTCCAACTTCACCGGGATCCTCATCACTCGTTTCATCCTCGCTATCACTCCTGCTATCTTCGCTTTCACGTTCAAAGTCCATTACCAAATCATCTTAGTCATCACTGAAAGTAACATACGACGCCATTATCCTACAAATTTGAGATCTCCAAGAAGTAAAACCAACGAAAACAAAACTTTCTAAACTTTCTATTCATATGCAAATACGGCAACTTGTATATAGATCTACATGCAGTGCAGTGACTTCAGTACGGTACGTGTAGACTAGCTAACTTGTAAGTGCGAGATCGCGTTTGACGGCATCGGCGAACCTCCAAATTTTACTCCAAGACCTGTCATTATCAAACTTCAGTTGATGCCTTCTAACTCCATCTCAGGAAGGCCATTTTAAAGCCCCTCGATCTGTACTATAGTTTGGCCAGGAGGGATTACAGGGATTAGTGTGGTCACTATAAACAGGTGTTTATCTCGTCAACTCAGCTCTCAATTAACATAAGAAAAAGAGGATCATGGGGGACCAACAGGCAAGTAGCTACAATTAAGTAATACAGTGTGACTTTAAACGGGGAAAAAGCAAATCGTTCTACAAGTCCCACTCTGTCATTTCATTTTCGTCCAGGCTCTTTTATGATCTCTGTCTCTCACTTTCTCATACTCCTTCTATTTCTTTCTTTCTCTCAATTTTTCTCTCTTTCTCTCACTTTCTCTCTCTCTCTCTCTCTCTCTTTATCTCTCTCTCTCTCTCTCTCTCTCTCTCTCTCTCTCTCTCTCTCCTTCTCTCTCTTTCTCACTCTCTCTCTCTCTCTCTCTCTCACTTTCTCTCTGTATCTCTCCCTCTCGAGCTCTCTCCTTTTCTCTCCTTTGGTTTGTTTTTATTTAATTTTGCGCTGTTTATACACAAACGCAATTAAAATACAATTATATTTTTGTCAGCCTATATAAGCGGATGGCCAAAGTCAGTAAAGAGGGATTTGCCTGTCACTATCACATAAACTATACACACCTTGTTTATTGGAAAGATTTTTATTATAATACACAATAATTCTGATGTTTTTTGTTAAACACCCCTAATTCGGATGGGGCGTCCAAAAAAGCGACCCCTTTTGAAGGCCAAAAATAGTATTTTGTAAATATTATTTGAAGGAAACCCGTTGAACCACCATCATTTTGGTGTCATAAGAAAGAGAATTACATTACCTACACTTTGATACTAATTTCAACGGAATTGGGATTAATCAACATCGCAAATTTAAGTAAAAAACATGATTTTTTTTTTGGGGGGGGGGGTGATTTTTTTTCTTCGAAATATTGAGTTTTATATTTAAAAAAACATTATTTTCCATATATCAAAATTCGGAGAGATGCATTTTTCATAACTTTTCAGGAATTTGGCCATGTGCAAGGACAATCTCCCGTGCCAAGGAGAGGGTTATGTCTCCTTTCAGTGAAAAGTTATATTCTTATATAGCAACCCAAAGTTATTGATTTGATTTCCACAAAAACAACATTAGTTGCCTACATGACTTTGTGTGTATGCATCATTGTATTAGTGCATGTAATGAGGACCCGTTTGGTGTGTTTACATCGAGTTTCAAAGATAACTTTTAAGTAAACCCTCTAATCACCATGGATTTGGTGTCAAAAAATGAATAATTCAAATACCTTCAAGTTGATATCAATTTCATTGAGTTACGTAGTGTGTGAAATAACAATTTTGAGCCCAAAGGTGCTTTTTGTAGATATTTTCCCTCTAATTTTGGCCAGTATCTCGGTATATTAACTCAACAAAAGTGATTGGACATTTAGTAGTGCAGAAAGTTCAAAGGATTTGGAGTGCTGACTGCAATTGATAAGTACTTCTTCTGTACTACGTTTCAGGAAATGCGGGTATTGGCATATTGGATTGGGTATATCAAGTGTTCTAGCTCCATGGGTATATCAAAAATACATGTAAGTTGGGGAAAGAATCTTTTCCCACGTACAGTCTGAGATATTAATCGCCAAGACATGATTATAATGCAAAGCAGGCGCGGATCCAGGATTTCTTAGGGGCCAAATTTGAAATTGTGCGAGCCAAATATTGGTACGTAATGGTGACCACTAAAGCAGTGGCGTAATGAGCAAAATCGTTTGGGGGGCAGACAAAATTCCGCATCACCACCACTCTTACATGCAGGCCCTGCTGAACGTTTTTCAAAGTGGGTGGGGGGGGGGGGCTAAAGTATTTACGATCAGGTAGAGCGTAGCGTAAGTTGGCGTGGGGTTTAGGGGCAAAGCCCCGTTGGGGGTCAAGGGGCGGAGCTCCCGGAAGCTCAGGGCGTATGGGCATTTAATTACGGTCAGATGAGCATATTTTTATACCTTATTTGTGACACTGGCATGACACTAATTGGTGTAGGGTCCAGGGGGCGGAGCCGCCGGAAGCTTAGGGTTTTAGGCATTAAATTACCGTCAGATGAGCATCCAGTGGCCTGACTTAGGGCCCTAGGTGGGGTCCAGGGGGCAGAGCCCCCGGAAGCTCAGGGGTTTTAGGCATTTAATTACGGTCAGATGAGCATATTTTTATACCTTATTTGTGACACTGGCAAGTCACTAATTGGCGTGGGGGTCCGCCCCGGAAGCTCAGGGGTTTTAAGCACTAAATTACGGTCAGATGAGCATCCAGGGGCCCGCCTTAGGGCCCTAGTTGGGGTCCAGGGGGCAGAGCTTAGGGGTTTTATAGGCATGTAATTACGGTCAGATGAGCATAATATTTTGATACCTCATTATTGCCCTGACATGTAGGCCTCTAAATAAGCATATTTCTTGCCTGACTGTAAATTTGGGAATTTGTCATTTTCCAACAAACGCATAAAAAGTATAATTTACTAAAAAGTGAGGGAAAATCCCGGAAAATCATATCATTTTAAGCAAAATTTGTAAATCACTAGTATCGAATTAGAAATAAACCATGCTTAAATTCTATTTGGGGCAACTGCAGTAAATTGCACCTGAAATTGCATCATGCGCATTATACGTTTCAAACGCTTTCTTTCATACAAATACACACAAAAAGTTCCGAAAGCTTGAATGCATACTATTTCACAAGATGTAATAAAACAATATATAATGAATAATTCTAATGATACACTTACATGCAATTGCATGATCATTTTTGCGTTTCTTTCTGCCTGCAAAATAGTTTTCTTCTGCATTTTGTTTTGTTGCTGTTATGAATAAATAAATACATTTGTACAATGATGATAGACGAAGCGATACAAATCGCAACTGATCTTTCCTTATTTTCCCCCTTTTCTTTTCTTCTTCCTCTATAATTCTTTCCCTTTCTCTCCTCTTTCCCTTCCTTCTCTCTCTCTCTCTCTCTCTCTCTCTCTTTTTACCGAGGGAGGGGGAGGCAAGGGCCTTTCGGCCCCCCGCCGATCCACACCTTGTTGGCTGGGAAAATCGCAACTGATCTCCCCCACCTTTCTTCTTCCTTTTTTTTCCTTTCCTTTCCTCCTCTTCCCTTTCCTTCCCTTCTTCTCTCTCTTTTAAGTTTGCTGGGGGCAAGGGCCTTTCGGTCCCCCGATCCACACGTTGTTGGCCGAATTAATCGCAACTGATCTCCCTTCTTTCCATCCTTTTCTTTTCTTCTTCCTCTTTTTGTTCCCTTTTAGCTCTCCTCTTTCCCATTCTCTTCCCCCTTTGGGGGGGGGAGGCAAGGGCCTTTTGGCCCCCCGATCCACATCTTGTTGGCGGGAAAATCGTAACTGATATCCCCCTTCTTTTCTTATCTTCTTCCTCTTTATTTTCTTCCATTTATCTCCTCTTTTCCTTTTTTCTTTACCTTTCCTTCCTTCTCTCTTTTTTGTTGCTGGGGGAGGCAACAGCCCCAGCCTGGGAGGCAAGGCCCTTTCGCCCCCGATCTCCTTCTTTGCCCCTTTTCTTTCCTGCTTCCTCTTCTTTCTTTCCCTTTCTCTCCTCTTTCCCTTTCTTTCCTCTTTCCCTTTCCCTTCTTTTCCTTCTCTCTCTCTCCTTTTTTTTTTTTTTTTGGCGGGGCAAGGCCCCTCCCCCCTGGATCCGCGCCTGATGCAAAGAAGTTCTTAATTTTGAAGAAAATGATGGATACATGCAGCATTATCCATGTATTTTGGGGTGAGTGTGGAAGAAATCTTGGAATTAACATGGAGCTAGAACACTAGCTCCATGGAATTAATAAGTCCCTAGTTTTTGGTAAAGAGTACATCCTGGCACATCCTGGAGAGGCTTATGCTATAAACGCTCGGGTCGCGGCGCGCTGTAAAACACTCGGGTCACGGCTAGCTGGGCCAATTTATCTTTAATGGTGTCTTCAAATCGGCCCTACACGCTGGGAAAATCTTATCTTGAATTAGCGACTGTTTTTTAACCATTTTTCAATGGGGGTGCGTGGGGAAATTTACTTTAAAAAGAAGTTGGAAGTTGCGATTGTTTGTAGAAAAAAAAAAGAATTAAGGCTGACATTAGGAAAGACAAAATACTAGGTGGATAAAGTGGATTTTAGAGAAAGTGTAATACTATACAAGGGAATATGATAGGCATATTAATAGGATGGAAACAAGGAAGAATGGAAAGAGTGAGAAGATGAATTGTGGGAAATTAATAACTACCCAGAGACGAATACAAAAGAAAAATATATTTTTAAAAGGAATTGAAAGAATTCATTGGACAGATTTAACAGTGATAAAAAATAGAAAGAAAAGAGTGAAGAAAATCAAGAATTACATGATAGAAAAAATAAAAGGGAAATAAAGGGATATAATAAAATGCAGAAAGATTATTTTTTGAAAGACTGACATATGAAAATAAAGTGACCATTTAGACTGATACATGTAGTCATTTGGACTAATTCCCACATGGTCTAATCTCCAATTAGTCTACCGCCCATTTGGTTCATTGTTCATTTAGTCCAATAACCAGTTAGTCTAATTTCCAGTTTGTCTAATGCCCATTTCGTCTACCATCCATACGGCTTAATAATCATTTGATTGTTATTATTATTTGTGATTACATGAATATTAGACCAAATGGATAGTAGACAAAAGGGGCATTAGACAAAGTGGGAATTAGAAGCTACAGTACAAGCATCAAGAAGAAAATTTGAAATTTAAACTTACCGTAAACAGTACTAGCAGGACCCATGGAAGAACTGCCGTGATTCGTCGGATAGCCATTGCCAGCGGTTCTAGCCCGGAGGCCTGGAACGAATCAGAGACATTGTACTATACTAATAATGGTTTATTTATTCAAAAAGATGCATCGCAGCCCGGGGGCTGAATTGTACAATGTTTTTTACAAAAGTATTTACATGATTTAAAAAATACGCTTTATAGAATCACAATAATATATGGCAATAATTTTGCTTCTCTCAATGGAAAAGAAAAATTTGTATTCCTAATGAAATTGTTTACTTGTATTTTTTTTTCAAGCATTAAACTGAATCTGATTTATTAAATATCACCGTCAACAAGTACCTTCAAGGAGGAGAAAATAGAAAATAACAACTTATAGGCCTATCTATACATTTCAAATATTTTAAATTGTAAAATTTCCAGTATAATAAAAGGATGACATTCACCGATCTCATTGCAGATCTCACAACTATTTGCGATAAATTAACTCAAGGGTAATGTCAAAGTATGTATGTCCCAAATAAATCATGTTCGGATTATGTCATACGTCATTGTCATGTTCGCCATTTTAATGTCCTACTGAAATTGTCTTAGGTTGATTTTTCGGAAGTAGTTGCTGACATGTTCTTTATGAAATTTGCAAGGCTGAGTATGACATTCCACTACCTAATTTCATTAGGAATGCAAACATTTCTTCCCGATTAGGAGAAGTAAATTTATTGAAATCAAGCATAAAATATGTTTGCAATAATCACTTCAACAGTGTTATGAGAAGCAACGGAACACTTCAAATATTATCGGCCAATAAAACAAATATAAAAACAAACAAACAAACAAAATGATTAAGATCATCAGTATTTGATGTGCAGAGCTATTTTACTCCACCATTTTCTGAATAGCAAAAAGAAAATGAAAAGAGGGGTCTCCTCGCACCCTTCGCGACCCCCTCTGTTCTGTTAAGTCAGTTTAATAGTATAACTATGTGGATGATGACGTATAGATGTAGAATCGGATATGAAATTGCTCCTCTTGTTACGCCGAGATACAAAATTAGATTCATTTACAGGAGCGGTTCTATACGGGTTCCGGGGAAGCTCAAGGTCCCACCCCAAAACAAATAATAATAATAATAAAACAAATAGTACAAATAATAATACAAAAAAAACAACAAAAAAAAACATAATAACAATTCTGGAAGCCCTCTATATTTCATTAAAAAAATCTCCACCAACGCAACGCGATCTCCCCCTACTTAATTGCTGCCAGCCGAAGATGGCGTGATCCCCAAATTAGTACGTCCAGCGAAAACAAAATTATGTTCTTAGGCTGGGCGTACGAATTTGCTGAAACGCTCCACTTTCGGCGGCTTGCAGCAATTAGTGTAGGAAATATTGTACAGATGACATAAGAACCGGCCAGATTCCAGACTACCCCCACAAAAAAATTCAAAGCCTGCGTACGAAATAACAGCGAAAATCTCCAAGCTCCTAAAGCCCCCACCCCCACAACAACAACAACAACAACAATAAAACAAATCTTCTTGAACCGTTCCTGGTTACTGCGATATCGATATTAATAAGTGGGGTAACGTATTGGGTATCAACATTAAAAATTTTTTTTTAAAGATATTGGGTGGTATTCTCGAAAGCGGACTTACTTTAATCCTCCGACTAAGTATGGAATGCCAAGTGTCCATGTGAATATGTTTTTGAATAATTTAATCTGTCACTAAATTTAAATAAAATGTAATGACATAATTAATAAACAACAATATAACTATGAAATGATTATGTTATCATGGTAATTTAGGGACATATCAAATTATCCAAAAATATATTCATATGGACACTTGGCATTCCATACTTAGTCGGAGGATTAAACCATGGACTAAAGTTAGTCCGCTTTCGAGAATACCACCCAATATCTTTTTTTTTTAATTTAAAAAACCCATTGGTTTTCATTATCGATAGCACTATATGTTGATGGATTTTCTTTTTACCGTAGGCCTATCAGGGACATATTTCAATTCTTCAGAGATATTTCTTTTTTATATTCCTAAAAACACAATGCACATTTAGTAGTTTACTTGCACGACCACGTTAACATATTAGATAGTTCTTTATTTATACTGCGATATTAATAGAAATCTGCAGTGAAAAATACAACACTATTTTTTTTTTCCATAGCACTATATGTTAATTGATTTCCGCTTCAAAGTATCAGGGATATTTGTTCTTTTTAATACATCAACTTAAAAACTGAGAAAAACTGAGAGAGAGAGAGAGAGAGAGGGGGGCAACGTCCCCCCACACACACACACCGCGCCCTCCATCAGGTACGGTAGTGAAAAGAAGAATTGATGGACATTGGACAAGTTTGTGAGCAGATGAGACGTTTTGAAGATAGTAAGTTTGAAATTATTACAATTGGTCGAATTGTAGAGTAGGATCTGAGACTCGTTTTTGTTTCAGCTACATATAAGCCTACTGTATGTATATTTGTTTCGCTGTGTTTTTCTACCAGTGTTTTTTGCGAGGATTTTGTAATGTTACACCCGTCTTTGTGTAAATTTCAAAGGGTTTAGTGGATCGTGGAAAATATCTCTTTGTATTTCACATCACAAAGGGCGGGTATGCCCTCTCAGTTCCCCCAATCACTCCCATGCCGTTCAAGTGGTAAATTAACAAATGATGCAAGCCAATCAGTAAATGAACACATGCTATATAAATCGAATGTCCTAGATCCTTCTGATTATATTTCAAATTGTTTCGTGTCATTACCGCTGACAAATAAACCCGAGTTTAATTTTCTTTACTTTAGCGTACCACTACACGCGTCATTGCGCAGTGCTATACGCATGTATTAACCCACATACAAACTATACAGAGGCTGCGCTTCGGGGGCACAGTGCCCCCACTTTTTCAAGTAACCTCAAAGTGACCCTTTTTACTTTGATAAGTGACCATTTTTCTTCGGAAGAGGTGCCCCATCCCCTTTATAATAAATACCCCTTTTCACCTCTGATAAGTACCCCTGTTTATTTTGACACTAGCCCCCTTTCCTTTCTAAAAGGTGTCCCTTTTCCTTATAAGTACCCCCAATCTTTTTTCAATAAGAGCCTTTTCCCCTTCTTATAAATGTCCTTTTTACCTTTGACAAATTCCCCTATTTAATCTGATAGGTGCTCCTTTTCCTTTAAATTAAAAGCCTATTCCCCTTCTCATAAATACCCCTTTTCAACTCTGATAAGGGCCCCTTTTCGTTTAAAATATCTGCCCTTTTCCGTCTGATGAATGCCCCTTTTCCTTTTGTTTATATTAAGAGCCCCTTCTTCTTCTCATAAGTGCACCTTTTTCAACCCAGATAAATGCCCCTATTGCAATCTGATAGGTGCCCCTTTTCAACTCTGGTGAGCGCCTTTTTACATGTGCGAGAAGTGCCCATTTTTCACCTCTCATAATTGCCCTTTTTCTTTGACACATGCCCCTTTTTCTTTCTAATAAGTTCCCTCTTTCCTTTTGATAAATGCTCCCTTTTCCATTCTCCATGACATGCGCCCCTCATTTAAAGCGACTTAGAGCAAAATTTACTTGGATTTCCCATCGTTACGCTCGCTCGCATTTATATTTGGTATAATTAGGTTCCTTATTAAGGTCTTTTCAGTCTTTCATGAGAAGATTGTCCTTAAAACCCATCAGTATTTTCCCCCTACTTTATAAGATGTATTTTCTTGCACTTCTACCTCACAAATCTTAATTTTTTTGCTCACACCCTCGCAAATGAATATTAAAACCATGTCACCAAAACTGCAAAGTATGATGCTTAAGCAGTATCTTGAACCATGTAAAGAGAGAAATAAATATTGAAATCATCCCCGATAATGTAATCACAATCATGACAATAAAGGGTATATATACCAATATAACCAGTGTCCGGACACTTAACAAACATAAACACTTCTCTTTTGCCTTCGAATTTAATGGAGAGCTTTCATCAAAATAGCACTAACCATCGTGAATATTTGTCCCTCATAATATTGTCAAACATAAGTCGTTGATGATTTATGAAATATTGCTTGTAAACTTCTTCAAATTGCTGTTTTAAATCAACTGTCCGGATACGTAACCTGTCCGGACACACAACGTCTAGGTATAAAAGATTGACTGCTCTGAGGGGCATGCAGTTAAAACTGTTGCTCAAGATGATCTCGGAACTTAATTTTGCCTGATATAAAGTAGGCAATATTTGTTCTTTATATTCCGCATCCCCTTGTCTATTCCCCTACAGAGATTATATAAAAGGACTATTCCATACGGTAATACATAGATATACATCAATATGTATCGACTCGGCTCAGAAACTTGGACCACGACATACTTTTCCTTGAATGCATCTTTATTACTATTAAGAACTACTATTTTACACGGTAATTTAGTCATTAGTATTTAGAACTACTATTCCATACTTTATTGCAGTATTTTGTTATAACCCACAGGCATCGAATCGTCTCGGAAACGCGGAACATGTCAAATTATTACTGTTGAATTTAGTATCAAAGTCCTAACGTCATATTCGCTCGTCGCCTAGGTCTGCGTTTTTCAACCGTGGAGCCGCGGCACACTGGGGTGTCGCGAGACACCTCTAGGGTGCTGCGAGATAACTTTAGTTATATAACAAATATTCTGATTTACCTCGATTGAGTAAACACCATTATAGATTTCATTTCTGTAGGAAACAACATTTTAAGGATAATAAAGTGTCTCTCTTCCTCGGTCGCTTCGATATCTTGCAACATTTAGAAACATCATTCAGGCAGCGAAGTTCCAGAAATCCTCCATATTTGGGTAATGAGGTACCTGACTATCCTACTATATGACAGCGAGGTGCCCGGATATATCTTTTATCTTAAATACATAAATCACTTTTTTTATTACGAGAGCGAAATGTAGAAACAAGATGATTCTGGGCAACGAGATGCCATAATATCCTCATATTCGTGTATCGAGGTGACCAAATATATTACATGTAAATGATTTTTGTATTCATGTGTATTGGGCGACGGGGTGTGCGCATATATTATTTAACATTTATTATCTTATGTAGTGTGTCGATTACATAACAAAATATTTTACCCTACTAAAAACATCAATATATGTGGTATTTTTGTTTGTTTCTTGACTAATAAAAGGTTGAAAAACGCTGGTATAATTTACTGGTTCCAAAGAAAAGAGCCTTCACATGAGGATCACCGCGAAATCATTCAAGCATCGGGCTGAAGCAGGGCAAATTCAGTGGTTGGCGCTGGTGAGATCACCACATCATTGTTTAGCACAAAATGGTTTGGAAGCAGCAACCGTAACACTTCGGTCAAAGTTCGGTGCTCTATACACCGTTACTATTATAATAAACTATTAATATGGTCTGATATTACTCTACTATGCAAGGCCCGCAGGAAGAGTAGTATTAATACTCATATGGGTACTCTGTGTAACATAAAACCTAATTATTTGTTCTTTTGTACACCAACAGTTTATATGATGTGATTTAAGATTTTTTTTAAATGTAATGATAATATTTTTTAAACCCAGGTAAGCCGCATCAGCATCGATGCTGTTCTTTTTGAGGGCCCTGCAATTATTATCTACCCAGCTGTTGCCATGTGCCCATTTACACTTAGCTGGAGAGTGGCAAATGTGGACTAATGTCTTGCCAAATGACGTTAGTGCCGGGCTGGGATTCGAACCCTCAACCCTTGGTTTGAGAGTCAAGTTAATGGACCACTTTACTATGACACCTCCACTATTGCCTATAGACCAGATTACTGTATGAGCTTCGATTTTAGTTTTGGTTTCGGTTTTGGTTTCATTACCAAAAGAATAATCAATATAAACAATCATTACAGAAAGTCGATCAGAGAATTAAATGCACATTAATAAAATGCACTTTGCAAATCATTAATCGAATAAAAAATATATATATACATTTGCTGTTAATTATGTATGATCTATAAATGCAAAACTATGGATCCCTCAAATAATGATAATCATAAATTTACGTTATAATTACATATACATGTATATTTAAAAAAAGACAAAAGACAAATGAATGAATTAATCTGTAAAAGGGGAGTGATAATATAATTATAAATATATACTTTGAAAAAATTATAACACTTTGCATATTATTCATCGGGGTAAACATGTAAATGGTCAACAAAGACTTAGAACGAAGAATGATAAAGATTCTTCTCCATACAATAGAACAGACCAAACAATTTATGAGCCTGATGATTAGTGCAAATTCCACATGTAAATAAGTCTGTTTTGATCAACAACTCCTCTGTTTTACAACGAGCAATGGGATGAATGAATCCACATAGTTTTAATGTACTACAAAACAAGGGGAAAGGAATCCATTTGCATACAATTTAATCTGATCAGTTATTAATGTCATTAATTTTAATAATAAATAAAAGCGTAATGGACGACAGCGTAAAAGAAAGAATTACCACCCTTGTAAAGATTATAGCCAGCATCTAACATTGATTTTTGTTAAATAACAGATAACCATACCAGATAAATGATCAGACAAAGTAAGGCTTAATCAATTGCATTTTTTGGTAGCTTACCCATAAAGTCTCGTGAAAAAGATCGTAGATTTCAAATTTAGTTTCAACAAAATTAAGAAAATGAAAATCTGATCAACGCTAAATAATTAGTAATTCCTTTGGGATCGAATTATTCATTCTTTCAAGAGTCTTTAAAGATCTAATTATTCATTTTTTCACGAACAAATCATTGATTCCTTTAACATGTTTGAGATCGAATTGATAATTACTTTAAGATTATTTTCAGGATCAAGTATTAATTGTTTTAAGATCTTATAATTGATTATTTCACGATCAAGTTATTAATTCCTTCTTAGCATGCAAAATGAGGCCACATTAGAGGATTTAGGTGAGTTTAGTACATTTAGAAAAATAGATTACAATCTTAATGCATATGAGTATTAAAAAGTTGCTCTATTCGTTGAAGCTAGTGTAAGATTGGAGCGCCCTGATATAAACACTTGCAATATTTGTTTCAAGAGACTTTGATCTTTCCAAATATCCTCTATCATACAAATAGTCGTTTTGATTTATATTTGAAATATTTATTTGTCGCTCTGTGATCTCTCCCCCCAAATATTTTAAACTTAAAAAAACATTAAATAATTATATTCGATGGATACAATATCAAAGTAAAATCAGTGCATTCTAGCGGCAAAGTAAATTAATCATTCATACACTGTTGCCCATAAAGTTCATTTTTCTAACCCCCTGTTTTTAATGAAATGATTGTGACAATATGATTTATTCTTGATAGATGAAGTTTATATCTTCTCAGACCTTTATTTGTCTAATTTCAGTGATCAGTAAATTCTGAGAATATTTCAGGAATAGATCATATTGTCCCATCATTTTATGAAAAGAGGTAAGAAAAAGTTTTCTAAGTTTAGGAACTATGCGAAAAATGTGAACATACTTATTACTATTTTTATCAGTAGTAGTAGCAGTAGGTTTAGTAGTAGTAACAGTAGTAATAGTAGTAGTAGTAGTAGAAGTAGAAGTAGTAGTCAGGGGCGGATCCAGCCGGCGGCAAGGGAGGGGGCCGAAAAAGGGGCCCACTTCGTGCGAAAATTTGAAAACCGTGCCGGTCGATTTTCCGCTCAGTGGGGTGGTGAGCATTTTTTTCTTTGCCTCCGAAAATTGAAAATTTGGAAAATCGTGTCGGCCGATTTTTCGCTCAGTGGGGATGGGGGAGTGAGCACAATTTTTTGTTGCCTTCAAAAATTGAAAAAAATTCACCACCCCCCATGTGCGCCAGGAGGGGCCCAACTTCTTTTTCCCCAAAAGGGTGTTTTACATTTTTTTTTCTAGGGGAGGGGGCCCGGCACCCCCTGGATCCGCCACTGGTAGTAGTAGTAGTAGTAGTAGCAGAAGTAGTAATAGTAGTAGTAGTAGTAGTAGTAGCAGAAGTAGTAGTAGCAGAAGTAGTAGTAGTAGTAGTAGTAGCAGTAGTAGTAGTAGCAGAAGTAGTAGTAGTAGTAGTAGTAGCAGAAGTAGTAGTTAAAGTAGTAGTAAAACCACTGCACAGAGTGACTTATACTTATATATTTATATATTAGGTAGTTAACACTTATTTCATTAAATTCCATGTGGTGAGGGGGGGGGGTGGCTCATATTTTGAAAATTTTAGACATTTTTCAAGGAGAGGCGTCCCCCGTCCCCATGAACAGTTCAAACCCAACATTCGTTTTCAGGATTAACAATATGATGAAACCGCAAACCACCATGCAAAACTTAACATTCAATAATCACTTTAGCTCCAAAAAAAAAAAACCCTGCTCTGAAAGAGATTAGCAGCACTCCAAAATATATTGGCATATAGATATTACTATTATTTTTAGTATTTGATATTTGGGCCAATCACGATATACATCAGAGATGACGTCACTTAAGAGCAGGGAGGCATAATACGAGAACAGCAATAGTCTAACTCACTAATGTTCTTAGATATAAGGCACGTTTCTGAGAAAAAAACTTGGACCACGACATACTTTTCCTTGAATGCATCTTTATTACTATTAAGAACTACTATTTTTACACGGTACTTTAGTCATTAATAATTAGAACTACTATTCCATACTTTATTGTAGTATTCTGTTATAACCCACAGGCATCGACTCGGCTCGGTTCGGAAACGCGGATCCTGTCAAATTATTACTGTTGAATTTAATACCGAAGTCCTAACGTCATATTCGCTCGTCGCCTAGGTCAGCGTTTTTCACCCGTGGTGCCGCTGCACACTGGGGTGTCGCAAGACACCTCTAGGGGTGCTGCGAGATAAATTAAGTTATATAGCAAATATTCTGATTTACCTCGATTGAGTAAGCACCATTGTTAGATTTCATTTCTTTACGAAATTAAGGATATTAAAGTGTTTTTCTTCCTCGGTCGCTTCAATATCTTGCAACATTTAGAAACAGAATCCTTTCAGGCAGAGAGGTTTCAAAATACCTCCATATCTGGGTAATTTTATTTTTATTATTATCTACCCAGCTGTTGCCAGGTGCTCATTTACACGTAACTGGAGAGTGGCACATGTGGATTAATGTTTTTCCAAATGACGTTAATGCCGGGCTAAAATTTGAACCTTCAACTTTTGGTTTGAAATTGAATAATCCATTTGCATACAATTTAATCTGATCAGTTATTAATGCTAGTAGTAAATAATAGCGTAATAGGCGACAGCGTAACTCGTGATTAAAGTAGTTCCAAAGTAAAAAATTAGGAGAAAGAATTACCATCCTTGTAAAGATTATAGGCAGCATCTAACATTGATTTGTTTAAATAACAGATAACCATACCAGATAACTGATCACACAAAGTGACGCTTAATCAATTGCATTTTGGTAGCTTACCTATAAAGTCTCGTGCAAAAGATCGTAGATTTGAAATTTTGTATCAACGAAATTAAGGAAATGAAAATCTGATCAACGCTAAATAATTAGTAATTCCTTTGGGATCGAATTATTAATTCTTTCAAAAGTCTTTAAAGATCTAATCATTCAGTTTTTTCTCGAACAAATCATCCTTAGACATGTTTGAGATCGAATTGCTAATTACTTTAAGATTATTTTCAGGATCAAGTATTAATTGTTTTAAGATCTTATAATTGATTATTTCACGATCGAGTTATTAATTCCTTCTTAGCATGCAAATTGAGGCTACATTTGATGATTTATGTGAGTTAAATTCATTTAGAAAAATAGATTACAATCTTGATGCATATGAGTATACCAAAGTTGCTCCATTCGTTGAAGCCAGTGTATTATTGGAGCGCCCTGATATAAACACCATTTTTAGTGATGAATCTGGTACCTTCTACTTTTCCTTTCAATATTTTTTTCAAGAGACTGTGATCTTTGAGACTGTGATCTTTCCAAATAACCTCTATTATACAAATAGTCGTTTTGATTTATATCTGAAATATTTATTTCTCGCTCTGTGATCTCTCCCAAAATATTTTAAACTTAAAACAACATAAAAATTATATTCGATGGATACAATATCAAAGTAAAATCAGTGTATTCTAGCGGCAAAGTAATTCAATCATTCATACACTGTTACCCATAAAGTTGATATTTTTCTTCTAAGCCCCTTTTTTAATGAAATGATTGTGATACTATGATTTATTCTTGATAGATGTAGTTTATATCTTTTCAGACCTTTATTTGTCTAACTTCATTGATCAGTAAATTCTGAGAATAAATTAACATTATTTCAGAATAGATCATATTGTCACAATCATTTCATGAAAAGAGGTAAGAAAAAGTTTTCAATTTTAGAGGATCCAGTTTACATAACCAAAGTAGAATAACTACATTGTAGCGTTAACGTAAATGAATCATAACTGATTATCATATGGCACCTGGAAATCATGACACCCTCTAAATATACACACAACCTCGTAACCTTATCTCAACAATTGACAAATATAAACTAATTATTCCCAAATCCAAACAGCAATCTACCGGAAAATGTTTTACTGTGGCTGCTTCAAAAACTAGGAACTAAACCCCACTTTCCATCAATGACTTAATCTGTCTTGTCTCGATCCTTTAAAACATACTTCCCCCTCATTAATTTAATGAGATTTACCTGTTTTGATAAGTCTATGTATTTCATGTTTCTCTTCACATTTTTGTAATTTTGTAAGCGCATAAGTACTGATTAATCGAGAGATAAGCAGAAGTCAGACATCATACAGTATAATGAGAAGAAATCCAGAAACATATATATCTTTCCTAACTCTTAATGTTTATACATCTTTACGGACCTATAATTAAAGGATTTTTTTTTATTTGTAAATTATCTGCCAGATCTTTTATATATTTTGATTTCCCCTGTTACCGGTAGTTTTTTTTCAATAAACATATCTATACACGCAATTGTAATTATCTTTTAAAATGAAATTATAAACTATGCGAAAAATGTGATCATACTTATTATTACTATTTTTATCAGTAGTAGTAGCAGTAGGTTGAGTAGTAGTAACAGGAGTAATAGTAGTAGGAGTAGTAATAGTATTAGTAGTATTAGTAGTAGTTTTGGTAATCAACAATTCCCCGTATAAAAATACCTATCATTAGTAGTATTAGTAATTTATTGATATTATCAAAATTGTTATTATTATTATTAATAGTACAATTATTAATATCATTAATATTATTATCTATTATTTTGATTGATATTGTTATAGTAGTAGTAATAGTAAAAGTAGTATCATAATCATTATAATCATTATCATTATCATTATTATTTTGTTGCGTACCTATCCCTTCTTTAAGAGGATACCTCCGAAAAAATTCTTCTCACGGAGAAGGCACGTCCGAAGCAAGTTTATTAGGTACCCCCCTAAAGAAAAAAAAAGATTCCAAATCAAGAGTCGGAAGATCAAGTGAGGTTCCGTTAGACATTGCTCGCGCGAACTTGCACAGGATCACACACACACACACACACTCACATACCAGCACACAGTGACTTTGTATACACATGATATAACCTTCCGTGTACTTATATATTTATATAAAAGGTCGTTCTAAACCTAATTCAATACAGCGTATCTTATTAATATTAGTGTATTTCATTAAATTCCCTGTGGTGAGGGGGAGGGTGGCTCATTTTTTGAAAATTTTAGACATTTTTCAAGGAGAGGCGTCCCCCGTCCCCATGAAAAGTTCAAACCCAACATTCGTTCTTAGGATTAACAATATGATGAAACCGCAAACCACCATGGAAAACTTAACATTCAATAATCACTTTAGCTATAAAATAAAACCCTGCTCTGAAAGATATTAGCAGCACTCCAAAAGATATTGGCATATAGATATTACTATTATTGTTAGTATTTGATATTTGGGCAAATCACGATATACATCTGAGATGACGGCACTTAAGAGCAGGGAGGCATAATACAGCAATAGTTTAACTCGGTAATGTTATTAGATATTAGGCACTTTTCTGAGCAAATGTTTCTCCTCACGACCCCAATACTGACCCTTTCCCACTGGCCTACTAGCTCGGGCACACACACGCAAACACACACATGCACACACATACTTGCCAAAACTTACAAAACACACACGCACATGTACCTCTACACACACACCCTCACCATCTCAGGTGGTAAGGCAATGATCTCTTAACCAGGAGGTTCCGGGTTCGAAACCCGGTCGGGGTGCTTAGGTAGGGCAATAATCCAATGTCAATATCAAGTCCCTCGAAGAGGACTTGAAGCCATCGGTCCCCCGGTTGCTTACTTACAAGTATACACATGCTTTCTTAGGAGTCAGGTAAAAACAAACCAACCAAATAACTAACACCCACATACATGAATATTTATTGCCTAATTCCTAAGATGGTAAAACTTGAAAGCTTGCCAAATCGATGGTGATGTACTTTTTGCTTTCGTTACCGCATGCACATAGGTAATCATTGGATTCTGTTGTGTATCATAATTCTGATTAGGCGCTCCCAGTTTACCCCAGTTAGTAGATAATAATCCTTTGAATTTAGAACAATTCAGTCATTCATATCTCAAGCTGACAAGGTTTTGGGGGTATGTAGTATTTTTCCCTTGTGTCTCCATTATCCGAATATTATTTTGATCTGAAAGCTAGAGTGATTCTAGATAAATATTCCGCTCATTAGACCAAAAATAGGATGCAGGATGCGAAAGCCAATGTAGTATGCTTAGCAATTTGAGTGTAGTAGCCCTTGCTGGAATGCTCCCCATTTCTATTTCGGACATTTCCATCAGAAGATGCCTCTGATTGTTTAAATCCTGCTTTGTTGACATTAAACTTTAATGAAATAAATCAAACTGGAACCAAAAATTATTATGTAAATCAAAACTTTCTTCTATGTTCTTATATTTTGTCAACAATTTATTGAAAAAAAAGGAGATAAAGAAATGAAGGGCAAGTTACATCTGAGTATTGTATAAACATCCATCATTCTGCAGAGAGAAGATATCATTTGCTGGCACAGTGCAGGAAGAATAATATTACGCAAAATATTCAACTATTGTTCAAAGGGGAAAAGGTCAAATATTCCCTAAAGTACATTACTATGTAAATTTATGCTAATTAGCATAATGAAGAATGAAATGAAGAAACGAAATATTTTTGTGGAAAATGAGCCAATCAAATGGTTTGTGGGCTTATATGCAAGCTTTGATGCTGCAACCGTACAAGCATAATATTATATGGTAAACAATTAGGACTCAATACAACAGAGACTTGAATTTCAATTTAATTTTGAAAAAAGTCAATTGCAGGACTTCTTACATTACAACCCCCACCTTCGAATTCTGACGGAATGTGCCTACCATAAAATGGGGAGGGGAGAGGTATCCAGATAACTGAAATGAATTGCAAAGGAATATAATGAAAAACGTGTTATTCCACATCTTGTAAAACTCATTTTTCTACACAGTGAAACAAATCTATAGGGGTTACCCAATGTCAGATAGAGGGCACTACACTTAGTGGTATCAACTTACAGACCAATTTTGTTACAATATTCAGACATAGATGTCTTCATAGTGCCAGCTTAATCTCTAAACCTTTTTACTGTTGGATGTTTATTGATCTATTTTAACATTATTACACAAGTCAGACATCATAGTTTTAGAAGTTTTTTAATCGATTCTTTGATTCTTCACGATGTTAACAATTTATTTAACTGCTCCGACAAACTATTGATTTTGTAAGATGTTTTTTAAAAGTAAAGTTTCGCTGTTATAATTAACGGACAAAACCCATAAACTCAGCGATATGATACTGGCCTTGTATGAAGTGAATGATAAACAAAATTCTTGTATTTTTGTTCCCATGAAATGAGTGATATACTGTAAATAATAGAATTTATCAAGATACGAAAAGATTCATCGTATCATCTGATCATTGATTGTTTATATTTTAAATGCGATTGTGTGAGGATGTGTGGATGTGCGTGTGTGTGTTTGTGTGTATGTGGGAGTTTTGAAAATAGTAAATTTGAAATGATCACAATTGGTAGAATTGTAGAGTAAGATCTTAGACATGTTTTTGTTTCAGCTACAGTATTTAATCAATATAAGTCTACTGTACGTGTATGTATAGATATGTTTCGCTGTGTTTCCAATAGCGTTTTTTTTTTTTTGGGGGTGTAAAATCTTACAAATGACAGCGACGTAAATCAAATATAATTTTCTTTATGAATGCGAGGAATTTTTAATGTTACACCCTTCTTTGTGTAAATTTCAAAGGGTTTAGTGGATCGTGGAAAATATATCTATGTATTACACTTCGACACCACATCACAAAGGGCGGGTATGCCCTCTCAGCTTCCCCAGTCACTCCTATGCCGTTCAATTGGTAAATTAACAATTGATGCAAGCAAATAAGTGAATGAATACATGCATCATTTGGTATAAAAATCGAATGCCCTGGATAATTTTGATTATAATTCAAATTGTTTTGAGTCATTACCGCTGACAAAGAAACCCTAGTTTAATTGCTTTACTTTAGCGTACCACTACACGCGTCAATGCGCAGTGCTATAGGCATGTATTAACCCACATACGAACTATACAGAGGCGGTGTTGGGGGCACACAGCCCCACTTTTCAAGTACCCTCAAAGTGACCCTTTTTACAAAGTATAAATGCCCCCTTTTACTTTGATAAGTACCTTTTTTCTTTGTAAGAGGTGCCCCTTCCCCTTATATTAAATGCCCCCTTTCATCTCCGATAAGGGCCCCTTTTTAATTATGACCCATGCCCCTTTTCACTTTTATAAGTGCCAATTTACACATGGCTGGGGGAGGCAAATGTGGATTAATGTCTTGCCAAATGACGTTAGTGCCGGGCTGGGATTCGAACCTTCAACCCTTGGTTTGAGAGTCAAGTAAATGGACCACTTTACTATGACACCTCCACTATTCCCCATAGACCAGAACACTGTATAAGTTTCAATTTTAGTTTCGGTTTCGGTTTTAGTTTCATTTCCAAAAGAATAATCAATATTAAACATTATGACAAAAAGACGATCAAAGAATTAAATGCACATTAATAAAATGCACTTTGCAAATCATTAATCGAATAAAAAAGAATGCATTTGATGTTAATTATGTATGATCTTTAAATGAGAAACTGTGGAAATGGAGGGATTCGCTGAGAAGCGGAGCTTGTAGAATGTGGATCCCTCAAATAATGATAGTCATAAATTCATGTAATAAATACATATAGATTTAACCCCCAAAAAAAAAAAAAACAAAGAATACATCAATCTGTAAATTGGGAGAGATAATATAATTATAAAAGTATATTTTGAAAAATTATAACAAATTGCATATTATACATTGGGATAAACATGTAAATGGGCAACAAATACTTAAAACGAAGAATGATAAAGTTTCTCCTCAATACGATAGAACATACCAAACAAGTTATAAGTCCTATGATTTGTGCGAATTTCACATGTAAACAAGTTTATTTTGATATACAACTCCTATGATTTACAAAGAGCAATGAGATTAATGAATCCTCATAGTTTTATTTTATAAAAAACAAGGGGAAAAGAGGCCATTTGCATACAATGTAATCTGAACAGTTATTACTGTTAATAATAAGTAATAGCGTAATGGGCAACAGCGTAACTCTTGAGTAGAGGAATTCAAAAGTAATCAAAAGTAAAAATCAGAAGAAAGAATTACCACCCTTCTAAAGATAATATTGATTTTGTAAAATAACAAATAACCATACTAGATAAATGATCACACAAAATGAGGCTTAATCAACTGCATTTTAGTAGCTTACCTATAAAGTTTTCGGCAAAAGATCGTAGATTTCAAATTTAGTTTCAACAAAATTAAAGAAGTGAAAGTCTGATCAACGCTAAATAATGCACAAGATGGAATTAGAAATTCCTTCGGGATCGAATTGTTAATTCTTTCAAGAGGCTTTAAAGATCTAGTTATTGAGTTGTTCACGATTAAATCATTGATAACTTTAACATGTTTGAGATCGAATTGCTAACTTCTTTAAGATTATATCATATTTTTTTTTCAGGATCAAGTATTAATTCTTTTAAGATCTTATCATTGATTATTTTACGAAAGAGTTATTAATTCCTTCTGAGCATAGATAAAAGAGGCTACATTTGAGGATTTAGGTGTGCTAAGTACATTCAGAAAAAATAAATTACAATCTTGATGCATATGAGTAAACCAAAGTTGCTATATTCGTTGAAGCCAGTGTAATAATGGAGCGCCCTAATATAAACACCTTTTAAAGTTATGGATCTGGTACCTTCTACATTTCCTTTCAATAATGTTTTTCTTCAAGTTACTGTGATCACTGTGATCTACCCAAGTATCCTCTAAGACCTCTATTATAAAAATATTCGTTTTGATTTCATTTGATATATTTATTTCTCGCTCTGTGATCTTTTCCCGAAAATTGATTTAAAACAACATAAACATTATAATGCGATGGATAAAATATCAAAGTAAAATCAGTACATTCTAACGGCAAAGTAAATCGATCATTCATACACTGTTGCCTATAAAGTTGATATTTTTCTAACTCCTTTTTTTAATGAAATGATTGTGACAATATGATTTATTCTTGATAGATGAAGTTTATATCTTCTCAGACCTTTATTTGTCTAATTTCAGTGATCAGTAAATTCTGAGAATATTTCAGGAATAGATCATATTGTCACATCATTTCATGAAAAGAGGTAAGAAAAAGTTTTCTAAGTTTATAGGCACCAGTGTACATAATCAAAGTAGAGTGATACCATTCTAGCGTTAACGTAAATTAATCATAATTGATTATCATATGGCACCTGGAAATCATGACACCCTCAAAATATAAACACAATCTCGTCACCTTATCTCAACAACTGACAAATATAAATTAAATATTCCCAAATCCAAACTGCAATCTACCGGAATGTTTTACTGTGGCTGCTTCAAAAACATGGATCCATCTCCCACTTTCGGTCAATGACTTAATCTGTCTTGAATCTTTCCAAATATCTTGATAAACATACTTCCTCCGTCATTAATTTAATGAGATTTACCTATTAGCATAACTCTATTTCATGTTTTTCTTCACATTTTGTAATTTTGTAAGCGTATAGGTAGTTTCTGTTTCTAGCGCTTCCAAATTTTCGATATTATTACTATCATCATTATTATTATGACTATTATTAAGAGTAGCTTGATTCCATCATTGACTTTCTATAAGCAGAAGTCAAACATGATATCATAATAAGAAATCCAGAAAATATACTTTCTTTCCTAATTCTTTATTTTTAAATTTCGTTACGGACCAATAATTAAATGTAACTTTTTAATTTGTAAGTTATCTACAAATTCTGTTGTTTATTGGTATTTCCCCCATTATCTATTATTTCTCATCAATATTGTAATATTAGTAGTAGTGTTTATAATCATAGACAGGTTTTACTGTAGTAGTAATAGTGATAGTGGCATCATCGTCATCATCGTCATCATCGTCATTATCATTTTAATTATTATTTTGTTGCTTACCTATCCCTACTTTGAAAGGATGCCTCCGACACAATTCTTCTCACGGAGTAGGCACGTCCGAAGCTTTCCTCACATGCACTGATGATGCAAGTTTAATATATACCGAAAGAGAAAACGATTCCAAAACCAGAGTCGGACGATCAAGCGAGATGTCGCAAGATCATGGTACAACCCAAACCTTAAATGGGATTCCGAATTTCAGTGCTAGCTCCAACCTTAATTGGTATCGCGCTGAAGTTTGTAGAGCGTGCCATAATTTGCGTTAACCACTCCCCTTTTTGCACGTGCCTGCACTATTCATGATGACGAGGGGGAAAAAACACACATACACATGTACTTGCCCAAGCTCACAACCACACAGGCAAACGCACATCAACACACACACACACATACACACCCACACCATCTCAGGTGGTTAAGGCAATGCTCTCTAAACCGAGAGGTTTCGGGTTCGAAACCCGGTCGAGGCCCTAGGGGCCTTAAGTAGGGCATTAATTCAATGTCAATATCGAGTCCCTCGAAGAGGACTTGAAGCCTTCGGTCCCCCGGTTGCTTACTAACAAGCATACACATGCTTTCTTAGGAGTCGGGTAAAAACAAAGCAACCAAATAACAAACACCCACATACATAAATATTTTTTGCCTAATTCCTAAGGTGGAAAACACTTGAATGCTCGCCAAATCGTTGGCCATGTACTTTTGCGTTCCTCATCGCATGCACATAATTACATACCACAATTTTGTCTAGGCGTTCCCAGTTTGCCCCAAGTTAGTAAATAAGGATCCTTTGAATTTTGAACAATGAGGACATTAATATTTCAAGCTGACAAGGCTTTGGGGTATGGGGTATTTTTTCTTGTATCTCCATTATCCGAATATTCTTTTGATCTAAACGAAAACGCTGATTCAAACAATCTTTTGCCCCAAGGCCATCAGAATTTCTCATTTATACAACAATCCGATTTAATGTCGTGAGATAGAAAAAAGGTACTCATTGAGGTTTGTCTGGACATAGAGCTGCTACATGTGTCCATGGTCACTGTCTTTTACAAAGGAGTTACATGTTACTTAGTATTTGTAATTTTCCATACACACCAATGACATGTTATTGTTTTTCTGAAATAAGTTTTTAGTTTAAAACATTTTTATATGTTAATCATTGAAACGTTATGTATCATGAAAAAGCTTTGAAACGGGAGTTTAGTATTCATTTCTTTATTTCACAGAAAAGTATAGAGTGCCGAAGTGCTAACGGACATATTCGCTCGTCGTGCAGGTTTTTAGTTCTAAACAACAGTCACCTCGAAATCATTCAGGCAACGGGCTGGAGCAGGACGAATGCAGTTTTAAATTATATTCACACCGACAAAACCGACACCAGGGCATTGTTTCACGAAACTGTCATAAGTAAAAAAAATCAAAACAAATCATATGATCCTTTTTGGGGTTTAAATTTGAAAAAGCGAGTCTTAGCGTCCAGATGAGATCATTGGAGAGTCCTAACGGCCGAATAACGTAAAAGAATCAAGGCATAGCCCAAGTGACTTTGTTTATCAAGTATTTTCTATTTTTATTCACTAGCTGTTGAGCTGTCCTGAAAAAAACTTCAAATCAACATTTCCCAATTATTTCTTTTACTTAAGTTGAGTTTTAGTTTGAATGTATTTATTTAAACAGGCCTAAAAGGTTGCCCACAGCCGAGAGCCGCGTTTCAGTAAAGGCGTGGTATTCAATAAAATACAAATAAATAGAAAATAACGATTCAAATGCATTACGTATGAACAGAAACTAACATTTAAAAGAACCTTTTAAAGAACACAACTGTACAACTTTAGACATAAAAAACAGTACAAAAGGTACAAGGATGAGGATTTCGATGATAAAAGAAATAAATATCATACAAAACGGTAATTTTTTTTCTCAAGATGACATTATTCTTTATGTCAACATTTTGTTAAAAGATTCTTTTCCACATGACACATGACACTGAAAAGAAGAGATATATAGAAAACTTTCATTGGTTGGGGGTAATTATTAGATGTAGTTCAAGCTCCTACCAACCTTAAAAAAGATATGTATTTCCACAATTTATTTGTTCGGTCTGATTCCTTTCAAAGCAAAACAATATATCTCCTGATTGAAAAGCGTCTTTTTTGTTGGCTTTTTTTTTGTGTCCTTTTTTGCGGATTGCCATTAATAATCGACAGAAAGCATTATTGTTACTCGGGTTTTCCCATAATGATGTTTGGCCTAGCTCTGCGGGACAATATGCATGTTTATTGTGTGAGACACCCAAAATTGGCAGATTGCCAAGTCCGGATAGGGAAACGAGATAATAATTTTCAGAAACGTTATTACCCCAGATGATAACACAGCATATACAAATTTGAAGAAATTTGATGCAAATTCCAGCTCATTCCATCCACCATAACTACGGAATTGTGCCTACTCTTACTTGTAATTTGATAGGCGTCTGATACGTCTCACAGATCGCCAGTAACTAAAACCCTATCCATTTTACCTACATATATTTCTGAATCCATGACACATGCTCCGCCGACGATTGTTCCGCCGACAAATGCTCCGCAAAAAGCGACAATTGCTCCGCGACATTTGCTCTGACGTCAAATGCTCCGCCGACAGTTGCTCCGCCGACAATTGCTCCGCGGACATTTGCTCCGCCGACATTTGCTCCGCCGACATTTGCTCCTCCAACAATTGCTCCGCCGACTATTGCTCCACCGACATTTGCTCCGCCGACATTTGCTCCGCTGACAATTGATCCGCCGACATTTGCTCCGCCTACAATTGATCTACCGACATTTGCTCCGCCGACATATGTTCCGCTGACAATTGATCCGCCGACATTTGCTCCGCCTACAATTGCTCCGCTGACAATTGCTCCGCCGACAATTGCTCCTCCGACAGCTCCGCCCAAAGAGTGCCCTGTAAAATTCAAATGCTCCAACATTGCTCCTTCCCCAAAGTACCCCGTTGAAGACAAATGCTCCGCCGACGTATCAGGAGTGCCCCGTAACAGACAAACGCTCCCTTTGCAGCGAAAAAAGGAAAAGAAAAGAAAAGGACAAGAACACATGGAAAAGAAAAGGACAAGAAAACATGGAAAAGAAAAGGTCAAGAAAAGAGAAAAGAAAAGGCTAAAGACAAGGGAAAAGGGACACAAAATAGAATATAGGAAGATTTAATTTCCATATGTTTGCATTGCAATGGCCTATAACTTTGTGTCGGAACGGTGTCGGTATAATTAATGACGGTAAATCCTGCCGGCGCGGCGTCGCGACACGTCGGGGAAAATGAGAAATAAAATGGAGTATGAAATATAGGCCTACATGCTCGTGAAATAATCACTGATTAACAAAAGGGGTGGTAGGCAGGCAGATGGTTTTTCAGTTATTATATGAAAAGGATGAAAATTCGCTTGCTCGCTACGCTAGCTTATGTTCGTAATATGAAATGGCAAGCCAAAGAATTTCGACCATTCGCTATATGCTCGCTCGCCAACAAGAAATACACAATAATCCTGAAATAATACTTGCCCATTTGATTCAAAAGGGGCGTAATGTAGAAAGATTCTATTCCAGATTATAACCTACGATTTTTACCTTCCTTGTTCGCCAAATAAAATAATTAAAAACAAACAAAAACTTCCCCTTCAATGTGTTTGTGCCCTCCCTTTCACGGGGCAAGAGAACATACAGTTACTTTATGGAAAAAATATGCCTATAACTATTATTAAAGAGAAGTGTTTACAAAATCGCTCACTTGCTACGCTAACTCGCGATTATAATTTTAAACATATTCATTTGACGAAGAAGGGCGGAAGGCAGGTAGATGCTATTCAATATAAAATAAGCTTAAAACCGCCCGCTCGCTAAAAATGAAAATGACATCGCCGTAACTATATATGAACGTGCCCGACCCTTCCCGCAGGAGGAAAACTCTGTTTGATACTCCTTATTGTTGAAAATAATTCTTTGGTTTAAATCGCTCGCTCGCCAGTTTATGGTATAAACATGCTCATTTAATTAAGGAGGGAAATTAAGCACGAAGATGCTATTCAATATTAATGATAAGTCTACATTTTTAGCTCTCTCTCTCTCTCGCTATATACCATCGCTTACCAAAAGGGAATAAATATTACCTTAAATAATATTGTGCCCAAGAAAAAAAATCACTATTTGTTGAAAGAAGGTCGACTCAAGGATGAGAAAAGTTTATCTATTACTTAAAAGCTTCTGCACCTGCTCCCCACGAAAAAAAGGATTGCGTCTTTCGCAAAGGTTTATCACTTTTTTTCCATCAGTGTCTCCTGATCGGGGACTCAAAATGCTGGCTACGGCCCTGATAAACAACAACAAAACCAATCACACAAATATAAAAATAAAAATAACCCATGAAAGAAATATTGTCGGCGGAACAAATGTCGGCGGAGCAATTGTCGGCGGAGCAATTGTCGGCGGAGCAAATGTCGGCGGAGCAAATGTCGTCGGAGCAAATGTCGGTGGAGCAATTGTCGGCGGAGCAACTGTCGGCGGAGCATTTGACGTCGGAGCAAATGTCGCGGAGCAATTGTCGCTTTTTGCGGAGCATTTGTCTCCGGAGTAATCGTCGCCGGAGCATGTGTCGGGTTACCATATTTCTATATGGTTTCATATGGACTAATACTTATTTCATGTGAAATTTTCCTTTAAATATCAGTCCTCTCGAGGGGAGGGGACGGGGCTTCACAATATTTTCGCTATCATTGACTATTACTATTTGTATCTAGGCCAAAACAATGCCGCGCAGATTTTCAAAAGTTTTGAGACCCTTTTCTTCATGTTTGTCTAACTCCCCCGTTTGCTGTGTACAAAACTGCCATTATTTTTTTCTTTCTTAAAGACGTGCCTTGTTCTTTGGGGCACTACTCAAAATACAGTATGGATAACATAATGTTTAGGCCCTCTCAAGAGAAAAGACCTTCTTGAATCATAGGTGCTGACTAAGAAAAGAAGATATTTTTGTCATTTTGTGTGTTGGAGCAAAAGGGAAAGTTGTCCGGCACTACGTCGCAATGAGATTACCGATTTAGCCAATTTAAGGTTCTCATACGTATAGTGCTTATAATTTCAAACATTCATAACTTTCTTATTTTTTCTGCGATTCTGTTCAAACTTTCACCAGTCTGCTTCTCCCATTTGTTCCGACACAACATGACTAAACTTTCCATTTTCAAAAATGTATGACTCTGGAGGGTCTTTTCTTTTTAGAGAATCTTTAATAATATATGCAACCCACCATGTATTTTTAGACGTGCCCCAAGGGAGAAGACACTTCGAAGAAAAATATAAATTTATGACATTTTTGTACTCGACAAATGGGAGATTTGTCCATGTCTCTACGTCACAATCCAGTGACCAAATTTGTAATTTGCGATGCGCATATATTCAAACACTCATAATTTGGTCTGATTTATTTCAAACTGTCTGCATTTTCTTTTTCACATTTTAGCGATTGTTGTATTGCGCTCTTTAACAGAAGTAAGGACGCAGCCCGGTTCCGAGGCCCCTGCTTGTTACCATTGCACACACATGACCATTTTCACTGATAAAACAGAAAGGACTGATAAAAACAAAATTATTTCTGAATTAATTTGTTCTTATCTAAACCCATATCACTAATTGTCCTTCTGTCTCTGAAGGCGTGGGTGTTGTAAGATATGTGTAACAGACAATTGTACACGTACAGGATCCTATTTCCGTTAAATAAAGAAGTTATTTGCACAAGCAAGTAAACATAATTTGTAAAAGGAAGCTAATGTTTAAGGGGCTGGGGTGAATACACATTCAGCATAGTGTGCACTCGCATGGAATCAACCTAAGAATATCTTTAACAAAACTTGTGACAGGATTAACCATGCTCTGAAGTCAATGATATCATTGTTTAAATAGCTTACGATGTTTTTTTACAATTATCATCGCCCATCAGAGCACAATTTATGTAAGGGCAAGGATATAGAGAGGAGATGTAGATTAAAGGGGTAGCAGGAGAAGCGGTCCATGAATTAAGGGAGGCATAGGTTATAGCCCTGCATTAATGGAAACCCCGGTGGGCAATGCGCCCAAAATAACGCCATGTGAATCCTTCTGTTGTTGTTGCTGTTGTCGTGTTTTGTTTAGATTTTGTTTTTTTTTGCATAGGAGAGACCGAAGGACAGAAGGAAGAGGGGAGGAGGGGAGGGAAAAGAGAGAGAGAGAGAGAGAGAGGGGGAGAAAGGCGATAGGTGCTCCTTTTCTTCGTTAATAGGTGCCCTTTTTCTTTCTGATAATTGCCACTTTTCTTTTTTGATATTAAGATCCCCTTCCTCTTTTCATAAATGCTCCCCCTTTTCACCTCTGATAAATGCCCCTATTAAAATCTGAAAGGTGCCCCCTTTAATCCCCGGTGAGTGCCTCTTTTCAGGTGAGAGAAGTGCTCCTTTTTTCCTCCAATAATTGCCCTTATTCTTTCAAATCAGTGCCCATTTTCCTTCTGATAAATGCTCCCTTTTCCATTCTCCATAACATGTGCCTCTCATTCAAAGTGACTTAGAGCAAACATTTCTTTAATTTTCCATGGTTAAGCTCGCTCGCACTTGTATTTGATATAATCATGGTCCATGGTATAATTCCGTTTCTTATTAAAGCCGGTCTCCACTAGTTTGGCCAGGAGGGATTTGACCACCCAGCGTGGTCACTGACAGGTGGTTATCTCATCAACTCAGCTTTCAATTAACATAAGAAAAAGAGGATCAGGATGGACGAACGGGCACCGCTTAAGCATTGTTTTCTATATAGAGGGAGCAAGTAGCTACAAGTAGTGCAGTGGGGCTTTAAAGGTCTTTTCAGTCTTTCATGACTGAATTGTCCTTAAAAGTCGTCAGTATTCCCCTACTTTATAAAATATAATTTTTCGCACTTCGACCTCACATATCTTAAATATTTTGCTCACGCGCTCTCAAATGAATATTGAAACCATCTCACCAAAGCTGCAAATTATGATACCAGTATCTTGGACCATGTAAAGAGAGAAACAAATATTAACATCATCCCTGATAATGTAATCACAATCATGACAATATAGGGGTATATACCAATATAACCAGTGTCCAGACACTTAACAAACATAAAGAATCCTCGTTTGACTTCGGATTTAACGGAAAGTTTTCATCAAATAGCACTTACCATCGTGAATATTTGTCCCTCATAATATTGTTAAACATAAGTCGTTGATGATTTATGAAATATTGCTTGTAAACTATTTCAAATTGCTGTTTTAATCAACTGTCCGGATACGTAAACTGTCCGGACACACAACGTATGGGTATACAAAGATTGACTGCTTTGAGGGGCATGCAGTTCAAACTGTTACTCAAGGTGATCTCGGAATTTAATTTTGACCTGATATAAAGTAGGCAATATTTGTTTTATATTCCGCATCCCCTTGTTTATTCCCCAAAGAGATATATAATAGGACTATTCCATACGGTAATACATAGATATATATCAATATGTAACGACTCGGCTCGGAAACTTGGACCACGACATATTTTTCCTTGAATGCATCTTTATTACTATTAATAACTACTGTTTTTACACGGTACTTTATTATGTTATAACCCACAGGCATCGACTCGGCTCGGTTCGGAAACGCGGATCCTGTCAAATTATTACTGTTGAATGTAATACCGAAGTCCTAACGTCATATTCGCTCGTCGCCTAGGTTATCGTTTTTCACCCGTGGTGCCGCTGCACACTGGGGTGTCGCAAGACACCTCTAGGGGTGCCGCGAGATACATTTAGTTATATAAATATTCTGATGTACCTTGATTGAGTAAACACCATTATTAGATTTCATTTCTTAATGAAATTAAGGATATTAATTAAAGTGTCTTTCTTCCTCGGTCGCTTCGATATCTTGCAACATATAGAAACAGAATCATTTCAGGCAGAGAGGTTCCATAATACCGCCATATCTGGGTAATTTGATTTTTTATTATTATCTACCCAGCTGTTGCTAGGTGGTGCCCATTTACACGTTACTGGAGAGTGGCAAATGTGGATTAATGTCTTTCCAAATGACGTTAGTGCCGGGCTGAAATTTGAACCTTCAACTTTTGGTTTGAAATTCAAGAATCCATTTGCATACAATTTAATCTGATCAGTTATTAATGTTAGTAGTAAATAATAGCGTAATAGGCGACAGCGTAACTCGTGATTAAAGTAGTTCCAAAGTAAAAAAATTAGGAGAAAGAATTACCATCCTTGTAAAGATTATAGCCAGCATCTAACATTGATTTGTTTGGCGCTAATGCGCTTTCGTAGCCGTACTTTGACCCGTAACTCCGGCGTGGAGTTACCCTACTAAAATACACCCCAATTCAAGGAAATACGTATCAATTGTTTAAATAAGGGTCGTAATTTAAAAGTCCCCATGTTTCCTACCTGTTTCGTGTCAATTTTCTAATATTTTTCTAAGTATTTTCCGGAAAAACGTTGACATTAATATACACTTTCTCACAGGTTTCACGGCAAACCGCTGCACACCGCTGCACAATACTTAACATGTGTAAGACAATAGTGCCTGAAGTTATCTACCGTAATATGAGGATCTGAGTTGCCAATTTAAGTATATTGAAAATGTATTAAATAAAATGGAATAGTCTTGATTACAGAGTGGTCTTATTCGTTATTATTATGTTGGTGGGGGGAGGGGGGGGGCAGGTGCGGTTCAAGGGAGTGGGCCTTGCCACCCCCCACAAAAATTAAAAGAAAGAGAGAGAGGGAGAGAGAGAGAGAGAGGAAGGAAAAGAGGAGAGAAAGGGAAGGATAAAAAGAGGAAGAAGAAAAGTTAAGAAGGGGATATCAGTTGCGATTACACCGCCAACAAGTTTCGGATCAGGGAGGACCCCCGCTACAAAAATAAAAGAGGGAGAAAGAGAAGGAAAGGAAGGGAAAGAAAGAAGAGGAAGAAGAAAAGAAACGGGGGCGATGGGGCCTTGCCTCCCCCCCCAGCCAAAACAAAGAGAGAGAGAGAGAGAGAATTAAGAAAGGAAAAGGAAAGGAAAAAGGAAAAGAGGAAATAAAGGGAAGGACAAAAGGAGGAAGGAGAAAAGAAATGAAGGGGGATATCAGTTGAGATTATAACGCCAACAAGTTTCGGATCGGGGCGGGGACCCCCTCCCCGCTAAAAAAATAAAACAGGGAGAAAGAGAAGGAAAGGAAGGAAAAGAGGAAAGGGAAAGAAAGAAGAGGAAGAAGAAAAGAAACGGGGGCGATGGGGCCTTGCCTCCTTGCCTCTCCCCTCAGCCACAAAAAGAGAGAGATTAAGAAAGGAAAAGAGGAAATAAAGGGAAGGACAAAAGAGGAAGGAGAAAAGAAAAGAAGGGGATATCAGTTGAGATTATAACGCCAACAAGTTTCGGATCAGGGCGGGGACCTCCCCCGCTAAAAAAATAAAACAGGGAGAAAGAGAAGGAAAGGAAGGGAAAGAAAGAAGAGGAAGAAGAAAAGAAACGGGGGCGATGGGGCCTTGCCTCTCCCCTCAGCCAAAAAAGAGATAGAATTAAGAAAGGAAAGGGAAAGAAAAAAGGAAAAGAGGAAATAAAGGGAAGGACAAAAGGAGGAAGGAGAAAAGAAAAGAAGGGGGATATCAGTTGAGATTATAACGCCAACAAGTTTCGGATCATCTCCCTCATCATTATACCGCTATAGTATTTATGTTTTGAATATTATTTATTGTTCTTCCATTAAACAAGTTCAAAGAGAAAATACTTATCTCTCTGCAGCATTAAAAAAGAACCTTCATTATGTGTTAATTTGTATGGATGGCCTTGTGGTCGCCATCAGTTGCGTAGATCCTTACTTAATGTTTAGGGGGGATTAATGAATAGATCACCCCCCCCCTACGCAACTGGTCTCCATCATAAATAAAAGAAGTGAGAGGTGTCACATTTCAATAGACCGATAAGCCGTGGCGCACTTCCAGGATATGAAAGTGTGCCGCAAACAAATCAGTACACAAACAAAAACCAAACTCTATATGGCACTACAATTGACGCGGTGCCTTTAAATGCTGTAGTTATCATTCGTCGGATACATGAAGGTGGAATTCCGTTTACGTCGGAAGTTTTAACAAAATAATGATTGCGCCTTTTCAACCAATATTCTAATCTACGCGTTCTTAAAAGAAACTCTTTTCAATTAAAGCCTTCAAATGTATCATCTCCGTATAAACCCACTAACGATGCTTACAAACACGGCGAGCTTCCTTGAAGGCATGTTAAGACGAATGATGGTTCGCTTGCAAAAGCATGTATTAAACAGAGGACAGTATCATATTTTATAATTAGTATACACTGAAAACAAAAAGTGTATTTCGTGTGTTATTTGTTTGCATCGTTGAATAAGAGGCATTTCCTAGATGTGTCAACTTAATCGGGATTTCATCATCACCAGAATTAATATCACCTAACCATCATCATCACCGTCATCGTCATCATCACCATCATCATCGTCATCATCATCACTCTGAAAACAAAAAGTGTATATATGTATTTTCGTGTGTTATTTGTTTGCATCGTTGAATAAAGGCATTTCCTAGATGTGTCAACTTAATCGGGATTTCATCATCACCAGAATTAATATCACCTAACCATCATCATCCCCGTCATCGCCATCATCACTCACCATCATCATCACACCTGACACCCATTGCAGAGGTCACATATGTAATTAAAGTTGCAATAGTTTCAGTCATACATTCAATAGAGAGAAATAAAACGCAATCAATCCATCATTTAACTAAATATACGATGATACATCTTTATCAAAACTCGGATATGCGTCATAATTATATGATGGATGTCATAGTGATGTTGCTGACGACGGTGAGAGTGATGATGATGACGACGGTGATGGGGAGGAGCGTTATGATGATGATGATGATGATGGTGATGATGATGACGATGACGGTGATGATAAAGGGAGAGGCAAGGACCTTTTGCCCCCCCCCCGATCCAATACTTGTTGGCGTTATAATCTCAACTGATATCCCCTTCTTTTCTTTTCTTCTTCCTCTACTTTCTTTCCTTTCCTCTTTCCCTTCCTTTCCTTCTCTTTCTCCCTCTTTTATTTTTTTAGCGGGGTGTCCCTCCCGATCCGAAACTTGTTGGCGTTATAATCTCAACTGATATCCCCCTTCTTTTCTTTTCTTCTTCCTCTTCTTTCTTTCCCTTTCCTCTTTCCCTTCCTTTCCTTCTCTTTCTCCCTGTTCTATTTTTTTAGCGGGGGTCCCCTCCCCGATCCGAAACTTGTTGGCGTTATAATCTCAACTGATATCCCCCTTCTTTTCTTTTCTCCTTTTGTCCTTCCCTTTATTTCCTCTTTTCCTTTTTCCTTTCCTTTTCCTTTCTTAATTCTCTCTCTCTCTTTGTTTTGGCTGAGGGGGGGAGGCAAGGCCCCATCGCCCCCGTTTCTTTTCTTCTTCCTCTTCTTTCTTTCCCTTTATTTCCTCTTTTCCTTTTTTCAGGGCATGTGCAGCAAAATGAGAAGTACACTTCCTAGTTATTGTTTCATTCGGAACAGTCTTCGTCTTACCACCTCGGCACCTGTATTCCAAAGGTCTCCAGTTGTCCATAAATAGAAGATGGAAGCTTGCGCTGATGCGAATTCATACCTTTCCATATTGACTTCAGTACACCGGCACTATATTGAATAGGAGGCATTCCTGAGGACAGTCCTTGGGTAGAGCTGTCATTGGTGGTACTGAATAGAAGTTACACAATAGACAATATACCACTGCCTGAACATCCCATTGTTGTTCTGCTTGGTTGCTCATGAAAGGCACATAACTAAAGTCACTTGAACTCTAGAACATGACACGTAGAGGCACATATGGGACAAGCAGGCAAGTACAAGTGAAACAAGTCCACAATCAGAAAAAATTGATACTACTGCCTCGTTGACACTTGCCCGCATTTTGGTTTGCGCATAGTTTGCGCATAGACACATACTCTTGCGTGCCAATGCGGGAAATATTCGTGGTAGCGTGCGGGAGGATGCGGGCGGATGCGGACCGTGCTTGAAATGCGCGACAGAATTTTCAAAATATTCACAATTTTGGCACGACAGTTTTGTTTGGCATCGTTCGTGAACACTTTGTGAACTATGCGCACCCTATGCGCTACCTAGTCGTGCCAGTGCGCCCCGATGCGCGCCGATGCGTGTCCGTTGGCCTAGTGGCACGCATGTTCACGACTAGTAATTTGCTCATAATTTGCGCTTTGGCTGCGCATACTTCCCACGCAGTTTTCGCACGCCATGCGCATAGTCTACGAATGCGTGTCCTGATGGTTACGCATTGCGTGAACTATTCGTAAATTTGACGTGACCCTGCGTGCGACTGCGTGCCACTAATTGGCACGCATTGGCAAGCCATAGAGCGGGGCAGTGCGGACCAATAATATTAGTGTATTTCATTAAATTCCCTGTGGTGAGGGGGGGGGGGGCTCATTTTTCAAGGAGAGGCGTCCCCGTCCCCATGAAAAGTTCAAACCCAACATTTGTTCTTAGGATTATCAATATGATGAAACCGCAAACCACCATGCAAAACTTAACAGTCAGTAATCACTTTAGCTCTAAAATAAAACCCTGCTCTGAAAGAGATAAGCGGCACTCAAAAAGATATTGGCATATAGATATTACTATTATTGTTAGTATTTGATATTTGGGCCAATCACGATAAACATCTGAGATGACGGCACTTAAGAGCAGGGAGGCATACTAAAAGAACAGCAATAGTCTAACTCGGTAATGTTATTAGATATAAGGCACGTTTCTGAGCAATATTTTCTCCTCACTACCCCAATACTGACCCTTCCCCACTGGCCTACTCGCTCAGGCACACACACGCAAACACACATATGCACACACATACTTGCCAAAACTTACAAGACACACATGCACATATACCTCCACACACATACCCTCACCATCTCAGGTGGTAAGGCAATGATCTCTTAACCAGGAGGTTCCGGGTTCGAAACCCTCGAAGAGGACTTGAAGCCATCGGTCCCCCGGTCGCTTACTTACAAGAATACACATGCTTTCTTAGGAGACAGGTAAAAACAAACCAACCAAATAAACAACACCCACATACATAAATATTTATTGCCTAATTCCTATGGCGGTAAAAACTTGAAAGCTTGCCAAATCGGTGGTGATGTACTTTTTGCTTCCGTCACCGCATGCACATAGGTAATCATTAGATTCTGCTGTGTATCATATTTCTGACTAGGCGTTCCCAGTTTACCCCAGTTAGTAGATAATGATCCTTTGAATTTAGAACAATTCAGTCATTCATATCTCAAACTAACAAGATTTTTTTTTTTTTTGGGGGATGTGGTATTTTTCCTTGTGTCTCCATTATCCGAATATTCTTTTGATCTGAAAGCTAGAGTGATTCTAGATAAATACTCCGCTCATAAGACCAAGAATAAAGGTATTCATTGAGGTTTGTCTGGGCATTGAGCTGCTACATGTGTCCATTGTCAGTGTATTATAGAAAAAAGTGACATGTTACTTCATATTTGTAATTTTCTATACACACCAATGATATGTTGTAATCTGTTTTTTCTTCTTCTGAAATAGCATAATAATACGGGAGGGGTGGATGATGTTAAATCATCTATGGATAACGTTTTTACTTTAAAGCAGTCACGACTGCCTTAACATGTTCTTCTTCAATTTTCTTTATCACCTTTATAAATAAAATGATTTACGGAGATCAAATAAGAAATAGAATCTTAAAGTTAACTATTATTTTATACAATTTACTCATTAACATTCCGTTCATTAATTTTGATGTCATTTGTATGAATGTTTTTAAATATTGTATTTTACATTTGTAAAACATTGCCCAATTCGGCTGTCTAGGCCGCAATGTATTGTTATTATTTTATTCTTAATAAAACCATTATCAACTCAATCAATCAATTCAAAAGTTATTAAAACGTTTTTCTATGTAAATTATTGAAACGTTATGTATCATGAACAAGCTTTGAAACGGGAGTTGTTGTATTCATTTCTTTAATTCACAGACAAGTATAGAGTACCGAAGTGCTTGATATATTCGCTCGTCCTGCTGGCTGTTGGTTCTAAACAACAGAGCATGCGCATGTCAAGCAACGGGCTGGAGCAGGACGAATGCAGTGTTAAATTGTATTTACACCGACAAGACCGACACCAGAGGTGTCGTGGTCGAGTGGATACACACCGGACTGTAATTGATCTGCATTTGCCATTCTCTACCCAGGTGTTAAATGGGTACCCGGTAGGTTGCGAAAGCCAATGTAGCATGCTTAGCAATTTGAGTTTAGTAGCCCTTGCTGGAATGCTCTCCATTTCTATTTCGGACATTTCCATCAGAAGATGCCTCTGATTGTTTAAATCCTGCTTTGTTGACATTAAACTTTAATGAAATAAATCAAACTGGAACTAAAAATTATTATGCAAATCAAAACTTTCCTCTATGTTCTCATATTTTGTCAACCGTTTATTGAAGAAAAAAAGGAGATAAAGAAATGAAGTCAGGTCACATCTGGTTTAGGAGTCTTGTATATACATCCATCATTCTGCAGAGAGAAGATATCATTTGCTGGCACAGTGCAAACTGAGGCTTTGCACCAACCAATGTTCTGAATAAGGACTATGCGTCAGTTTATATCAACTGTTGTTTATTGAATAGATTTTCTTCGCCGATATATATGAACCATTCAAAATTCTTCCCCATGCATGCCTGCCGAATGATAAGTATTGGACAAGTAAATGTGACAAAAATTTGAGAAAATTGACCTTTATTTGATAATTCTAAAAGAAGTCGAAACAAATTCATAACCATCACTCATTATATATTTAGGTTTAGCTCACCAAACTCTATCAGGTGACTTATCAATAATTTGGAACTGAATTCTACTGCAATTATTCATCATAGTTCTCTAATCCACACAGTAGGAGTTAGTATCTGGTTCTTGACTTTTGTCACAGAGTACAATTTGTGGTGATGACAATCACGTGTGTGATGGTCACATGTGCGATACAAAGTCCGCACACAATTTTCGGCCGAAATATACTAGTTGATTTTTCAAAAGTGTGATTATGAAGAGTTCAATGCAAAGCTGAGATTTAGGTATGATACGGTTAAAGTTCATGTGCTGAATTTATCCATGTATCATCCGTGTTAGATGATAAATTGAAATGTATATGGCATTATAGTGCAGGAAGAATAATATTCCGCAAAATCTTCAACTATTGTTCAGAGGGGAAAAGGTCAAATATTTCCCTTTAAAGTACATTACTATGTAAATTTATGCTAATTAGCATAATGAAGAATGAAATAAAGAAACGAAATATTTTTGTGGCAAATGAGCCAATCAAATAGTTTGTGGGCTTATATGCAAGCTTTGATGCTGCAACCGTACTAGCATAATATTACATGTTAAAAAATTAGGACTCAATACAACAGAGACTTGAATTTTAATTTAATTTTGAAAAAAAGTCAATTGCAGGACTTCTTACATTACAACCCCCACCTTCTGATGGAATGTGCCTACCATATAATGGGAGGGGGTATCCAGATAACTGAAATGAATTGCAAAAGGAATATAATGAAAATCGTGTTATTCCACATCTTGTAAAACTCATTTTTCTACACAGTGAAACATATGTATAGGGGTTACCCAATGTCAGATAGAGGGCACTACACTTAGTGGTATCAACTTACGGACCAATTTTGTTACAATATTCAGACATAGATGCCTTCATAGTGACAGCTTAATCGCTAAACTTTTTTACTCTTGGACGTTTATTGATATATTTTAACATTATTACACAAGTCAGACATCATAGTTTTAGAAGTTTTTAAATCGATTCTTCGATTCTTCACAATCTTAACAATTTATTTAATTGCTCCAACAAACTATTGATTTTGTAAGATTTTTTTAAAGTAAAGTTTCGCTGTTACAATTAACGGACACGACCCATAAACTCAGCGATATGATACTGGCCTTGTGTGAAGTTAATGATAAACAAAATTCTTGTACTTTTGTTCCCATGAAATGAGTGATATACTGTAAATAATAGAATTAATCAAGAAACGAAAAGACTCATCGTATCATCTGATCATTGCTTGTTTATATTTTAAATGCGATTGTGTGAGGATGTGTGGATGTGCGTGTGTGTGTTTGTGTGTATGTGGGAGTTTTGAAGATAGTAAGTTTGAAATGATCACAATTGGTAGAATTGCAGAGTAGGATCTTAGACATGTTTTTGTTTCAGCTACAGTATTTAATCAATATAAGTCTACTGTACGTGTATGTATAGATCTGTTTCGCTGTGTTTCCAATAGCGTTTTTTTTTTTTTGGGGGGGGGGTGTAAAATCTTACAAATGACAGCCGCGTAAATCAAATAAAAATTTTCTTTATGAATGCGAGGAATTTTTAATGTTACACCCTTCTTTGTGTAAATTTCAAAGGGTTCAGTGTATCGTGGAAAATATATGTATGTATTACACTTCGACACCACATCACAAAGGGCGGGTATACCCTCTCAGCTCCCCCAGTCACTCCCATGCCGTTCAATTGGTAAATTAACAATTGATGCAAGCAAATAAGTGAATGAATACATGCATCATTTGGTATAAAAATCGAATGTCCTGGATCCTTTTGATTATATTTCAAATTGTTTTGAGTCATTACCGCTGACAAAGAAACCCTAGTTTAATTGCTTTACTTTAGCGTACCACTACACGCGTCAAAGCGCAGTGCTATACGCATGTATTAACCCACATCTGAACTAATACAGAGGCGGCGTTGGGGAGGGGGGGGCACAGCCCCCACTTTTCAAGTACCCTCAAAGTGACCCTTTTAACTAAGTATAAGTGCCCCCTTTTACTTTGATAAGTACCCTTTTTCTTTGTAAGAGGTACCCCTTCCCCTTATAATAAATGCCCCTTTTCATCTCCGATAAGGGTGCCTTTTTAATTATGACCCATGCCCCTTTTCACTTTTATAAGTGCCAATTTACACATGGCTGGGGGAGGCAAATGTGGATTAATGTCTTGCCAAATGACGTTAGTGCCGGGCTGGGATTCGAACCTTCAACCCTTGGTTTGAGAGTCAAGTAAATGGACCACTTTACTATGACACCTCCACTATTCCCCATAGACCAGAACACTGTATAAGTTTCTATTTTAGTTTCGGTTTCGGTTTTAGTTTCATTTCCAAAAGAATAATCAATATTAAACATTATGACAAAAAGTCGATCAAAGAATTAAATGCACATTAATAAAATGCACTTTGCAAATCATTAATCGAATAAAAAAGAATGCATTTGATGTTAATTATGATCTTTAAATGAAAAACTGTGGAAATGGAGGGATCCGCTGAGAAGCAGGGCTTGTAGAATGTGGATCCCTCAAATAATGATAGTCATAAATTCATGTAATAAATACATATAGATTTAACCCCCCCCCCCAAAAAAAAAGACAAAGAATACATAAATCTCTAAATTGGGAGAGATAATATAATTATAAAAGTATGGTTTTGAAAAATTATAACAAATTGCATATTATACATTGGGGTTAACATGTAAACGGGCAACAAAAAAATTATTAAAACGAAGAATGATAAAGTTTCTCCTCAATAGAATAGAATATACCAAACAAGTTATAAGTCCTATGATTGGTGCGAATTTCACATGTAAACAAGTTTATTTTGATATACAACTCCTCTGATTTACAGAGAGCAATGAGATTAAAGAATCCTCATAGTTTTATTTTATAAAAAACAAGGGGAAAAGAGGCCATTTGCATACAATGTAAACTGAACAGTTATTACTGTTAATAATAAATAATAGCGTAATGGGCAACAGCGTAACTCTTGAGTAAATTAATTCAAAAGTAAAAATTAGAAGAAAGAATTACCACCCTTCTAAAGACAATATTGATTTTGTAAAATAACAAATAACCATACTAAATAAATGATCACACAAAATGAGGCTTAATCAACTGCATTTTAGTAGCTTACCTATAAAGTTTTCGGCAAATGATCGTAGATTTCAAATTTAGTTTCAACAAAATTAAAGAAGTGAAAGTCTGATCAACGCTAAATAATGCACAAGATGGAATTAGAAATTCCTTCGGGATCGAATTGTTAATTCTTTCAAGAGGCTTTAAAGATCTAGTTATTGAGTTGTTCACGATTAAATCATTGATAACTTTAACATGTTTGAGATCGAATTGCTAACTTCTTTAAGATTATATCATAAATTATTTTCAGGATCAAGTATTAATTCTTTTTAAGATCTTATCATTGATTATTTTACGAAAGAGTTATTAATTCCTTCTTAGCATGGAAAATAAAGCTACATTTGAGGATTTAGGTGTGCTAAGTACATTTAAAAAAATACAATCTTGATGCATATGAGTATACCAAAGTTGCTATATTCGTTGAAGCCAGTGTAATAATGGAGCGCCCTAATATAAACACCTTTTAAAGATATGGATCTGGTACCTTCTACTTTTCCTTTCAATAATGTTTTTCTTCAAGATACTGTGAACACTGTGATCTACCCAAGTATCCTCTAAGACCTCTATTATAAAAAATATTCGTTTTGACTTCATTTGATATATTTATTTCTCGCTCTGTGATCTTTTCCCCGAAAATTGATTTAAAACAACATAAACATTATAATGCGATGGATAAAATATCAAAGTAAAATCAGTACATTCTAACGGCAAAGTAAATCGATCATTCATACACTGTTGCCCATAAAATTGATATTTTTCTAACTCCTTTTTTAATGAAATGATTGTGACAATATGATTTATTCTTGATAGATGAAGTTAATATCTTCTCAGACCTTTATTTGTCTAATTTCAGTGATCAGTAAATTCTGAGAATATTTCAGGAATAGATCATATTGTCACATTCATTTCATGAAAAGAGGTAAGAAAAAGTTTTTTAATTTTATAGGATCCAGTGTACATAATCAAAGTAGAGTGATAACATTCTAGCGTTAACGTAAATTAATCATAATTGATTATCATATGGCACCTGAAAATCATGACACCCTCAAAATATAAACACAAGCTCGTCACCTTATCTCAACAACTGACAAATATAAATTAAATATTCCCAAATCCAAACTGCAATCTACCGGAAAATGTTTTACTGTGACTCCTTCAAAAACATGGATCCATATCCCACTTTCGGTCAATGACTTAATCTGTCTTGAATCTTTCCAAATATCTTGATAAACATACTTCCTCCCTCATTAATTTAATGAGATTTACCTATTATAGCATAACTCTATTTCATGTTTCTCTTCACATTTTGTAATTTTGTAAGCGTATAGGTAGTTTCTGTTTCTAGCGCTTCCAAATGTTCGATATTATTACTATCATCATTATTATTATGACTATTATTAAGAGTAGCTTGATTCCATCATTGACTTTCTATAAGCAGAAGTCAAACATGATATCATAATAAGAAATCCAGAAAAATATACTTTCTTTCCTAATTCTTTATTTTTAAATTTCGTTACGGACCAATAATTAAATGTAACTTTTTAATTTGTAAGTTTTCTAAAAATTCTGTTGTTTATTGGTATTTCCCCCATTATCTATTATTTCTCATCAATATTGTAATATTAGTAGTAGTGTTTATAATTATAGACAGGTTTTACTGTAGTAGTAATAGTGATAGTGGCATCATCGTCATCATCGTCATTATCATTATAATTATTATTTTGTTGCTTACCTATCCCTACTTTGAAAGGATGCCTCCGACACAATTCTTCTCACGGAGTAGGCACGTCCGAAGCTTTCCTCACATGCACTGAGGATGCAAGTTTAATATATACCGAAAGAGAAAACGATTCCAAACCCAGAGTCGGACGATCAAGCGAGATGTCGCAAGATCATGGTACAACCCAAACCTTAAATGGGATTCCGAATTTCAGTGCTAGCTCCAACCTTAATTGGTATCGCGCTGAAGTTTGTAGAGCGTGTCATAATTTGCGTTAACCACTCCCTTTTTGCACGTGCCTGCACTATTCATGATGACGAGGGGAAAAAACACACATACACACGTACTTGCCCAAGCTCACAACCACACAGGCAAACGCACATCAAAACAGACACACACACACCCACACCATCTCAGGTGGTTAAGGCAATGCTCTCTAAACCGAGAGGTTTCGGGTTCAAAACCCGGTCGAGGCCCTAGGGGCCTTAAGTAGGGCATTAATTCAATGTCAATATCGAGTCCCTCGAAGAGGACTTGAAGCCTTCGGTCCCCCGGTTGCTTACTAACAAGCATACACATGCTTTCTTAGGAGTCGGGTAAAAACAAAGAAACCAAATAACAAACACCCACATACATAAATATTTTTTGCCTAATTCCTAAGGTGGTAAACACTTGAATGCTCGCCAAATCGTTGGCTATGTACTTTTGCGTTCCTCATCGCATGCACATAATTACATACCACAATTTTGTCTAGGCGTTCCCAGTTTGCCCCAAGTTAGTTAATAAGGATCCTTTGAATTTTGAACAATGAGGACATTCATATTTCAAGCTGACAAGGCTTTGGGGTATGGGGTATTTTTTCCTTGTATCTCCATTATCCGAATATTCTTTTGATCTAAACGAAAACGCTGATTCAAACGATCTTTTGCCCCAAGGCACCAATGATATGTTATTGTTTTTCTGAAATAAGTTTTTAGTTTAAAACATTTTTCTATGTTAATCATTGAAACGTTATGTATCATGAAAAAGCTTTGAAACGAGAGTTTAGTATTCATTTCTTTAATTCACAGAAAAGTATAGAGTGCCGAAGTGCTAACGGACATATTCGCTCGTCGTCCAGGTTGTTGGTTCTAAAGAACAGAGCATGCGCATGTGGCTCACCTCGAAATCATTCAAGCAACGGGCTGGAGCAGGAAGAATGCAGTGGTATATTGTAGTCACACCGACGTTTCACGTAACCGTCATAAGTACAAGTTCGCCGACATCCCATTGAAACGCGTTTATTACAATTGACACGCGTTTCATTGGGATGTCGGTGAACTTGTACTTATGACGGTTTTGTGAAACGATGTCAAGACCGACAACAGACGGAAAAATATTACATCACGTCTATGTTGACATTGCCGGCAAATTGTCAAATCCCACAACCTTAGAATTCGGACTCTCCCAGGGATCAATAGTAGGACCCATAGGATACTCAATCTACACTCTTCCTATTGGAGATATCGTTTGACATCATGGTAATAATTATCATTTTTATGCTGATGACGTACAGTTATATGTTTCCTTTGATCCTAAGACACCAGGAGCTCTTGATAACGCACTTACCAAACTTCAAAGTTGTATTTTAGATATTAGGCAATGGATGGTAGTAAATAAGATAAAATTAAATCATTCAAAGACTTAATTTTGTGTTGCTGCTTTAGCTCACAATCTGCGCAGTCTTCCAAATGTTCAGTTGGATGTTGGTGGCACACTCATTAGCCCTTCAAAAACAATAATAAACATTGGCGTTGTATTTGATTCTTGCATGTCGATGTCTCATCCTATTTCTCACATCTGTAGTATGGTTATATTTATTTAAGGAAGATTGCTAGAATCAGAAGGTTTATTGACCAGTCTGCCTGTCATAATGATGTGCGTGATTTTGTTCTATCCCGTATTGATTATTGTAATGGGCTTCTCTCTACCATTCCCTCGACTAAATTGGATCGAGTGCAACGGCTACGAAATTGGGCGGACTGATTGATATTTCAGGTTTCTAGGCGCCATCTTTCTCAGCCACTCTTGACCTCATTACACTGGCTTCCTTTGAAACAAAGAATAATTTTTTAATTACTCTTGGTTGTCTACAAAATACCAAAAATCAAGCTCCACAATATTTAGATACATGTTTGAATTTATATACACCTACCAGGGCATTGAGGTCAGCCAGTGATCCTCTCCGTCTCACATATTCACTTACTCGCACATTAGCCGGTGATAGGACATTTACTGCATCTTCTTCAAAATACTGGAGTGATCTACCACTTAGAATAAGACTTTATCATTCTAAATCAGTTATTACCTTCAGAAAGGCCTTGAAAACACATCTTTTTTGCAGTTTGTAGTTGTAAGATTGTTTTTCTTATTACATCTATTTATGTCATTGTCATTTACTGTATGCTCTTTGGGCCTTTTGGAAAAGCGCGGTATAAGTAGTAATAATGATAATGATAATGATGATAATAATAATAATAATAATAATAATAATAATAATAATAATAATAATATGACCAAAAATCGGTCGGTTTGGCGGTGTGACTGAGGTAATTGGGGCTGGTATAATACACTTAGGTACTCTATGGGAATTAATGCACGTATTTGCACAAGGACAAAGTCAGTAATCCACATCCGTGAGCCTATCACGGTTCAAAGCAGGTTTGTGCAAGTATTCATACCATACAAAATGTAAGAGAATATACAAATATAAAATGAATAGTTCATTAAAGATAAATTTGGTCAATATCAGCACAATCTTTCTTTACTAGCATGACTGTAACTTTATTTGTATTAGTATTTTTATTTATTATAAAACTTTATTCGCATGGTACATGGATATTTTGTTGCAATACATAATCATAATGTGATGCATTTGTACATGTATGGCCTAGCTCTGCCGGAAAATATGCATATCTATTGTGTAAGACACCCAAAAATTGGCCGATTGCCAAGTCCGGATGGGAAACCTCGGACTCTTTTTTTGTATTGGCTTCCTTTTAGAGTAGTTTGGTACAAGGGCAGAGTTTTGGTTTAATTCCTTCACTATGATACAAAATACAATATAATTTACATTTATATAGTACATAAAAGATATGTTTAAACTTCCTTAAAACTTGACTTTCTATGTAAATATAAATGTGCTAATGTTTTATTGACAAGGCTATTGTCTTAAAAACAAATGTAGCTACATAATTTTACACTGCAAATTAAGAAACAGTTTCATTACTGAATTTCTAATTGTATACTACATTGTATCACTGGTGTTATAAACATCAATTGTAAACAGTTATGTTACTGTTAATCATAATTCCTTCTTCTTTCTTTCTTTCTTCCCCCTTTTTCTTTTATTTTCTCTTCCTTTTTATTTTTCTTCTTTCTTTATATACTTCTTCTTTTCATTTCTTTTATCACATCAATTTAATTACTGAATGTCCAATTGATTTTATATTTGCCTATTTTATATTGTGCCATTTGCATGTATTTTATATGTTGCAGTTTTATTTGTAAATTCAAGATAAGTCAGCTTTTAGCTGTGACTTGGAATTTGTCTCAATAAGCCTTGTCAATTCAATTCAATTCAAAAACTTGCTTTTGACACTATCACCAGGGGCCGCAGAGCGGTTTTAAGGTGGGTGAGGGGCTGGCCATGCGAACGAGCATAAACGTGTTTACTGTTAAAGGAAATCCAATCTTAATAGTAAACTATTGGTTGAACAGGCAGTGCCACTGTGACGAACTGCCGGACAACTTTCCCATTTGTTCCAACACAAAATTACTAAACTTTCCATTTTCCAAAATGTATGACTCAGGAGGGTCTTTTTTCTTTTTAGAGAATCTTTAATAATGTATGCAACCCACCATTTGTTTTGAGACATGCCCCAAGGGAGAAAAACACTTCGAAGAAAAACAGAAATTTATGCCATTTTTGTAATCGACAAATGGGAGAGTTGTCCGTGTCTTTACGTCACAATCCAGTTACCAAATTAGTAATAGATTCAAACACTCATAATTTGGTCCAATATATTTCAAACCTTCTCCATTCTGTAATTTCATATTTGTTCCAGTTTCATACAAATAAAACTATTACAAGGGTTGGATAACGTTATTTAACAGAAGTAAAGATGCAGCCCAGCTTCGAGTCCCTACTTGTTACCATCGCACACACATGACCATTTCACTGATACAGCAGAAAGGAAAGATAAAAACAAACTTATTTCTGAATTAATTTATTTTTTATCTAACCTCATATCAGTGATTGCCCTTTTTAAGGCGTCACGATGAATTGAATTTTTAAACGATACGTCTGGTTGGATCCAGTAGGGTGTTTGATTCATATATTTTCTCGTACAGTTAATGCCTTTCAGTCTCTGAAGGCTTGGGTTTTATGAGATATGTGTAACAGACAATTGTACATGCACGTACAGGATCCTGTTTCCGTTCAATAAAGAAGTTATTTGCGCCAGCAAGTAAACATAATATGTAAAGTATGGTTCGGTTTAAAATAGGAGGGGGGGGGGGGTGGGTGAATATACATTCAGCATAGTGTGCACTCGCATTGAATCAACCAAAGAATATCTTTTAAAAATGTCTGTGACATGATTAACCCCTGACGTCAATGATAATATCGTTTTAAATGGCGTGCGATGTTTTGTACAAATGGCAGCGTCAGAGCACAATATAATATGTAGGGGCATGGATAGAGAGAGGGGAGAGGTACAAAGGGTAGCAGGATTAGCGTTTCATGGATTCAGGGAAGCATAGGTTATGGCTATGCATTTATGGGAACCCCCTGGTGGACAATGCACCCCAAATAACGCCCTGTGAATCCTTCTGTTGTTTTTTTTTTTTTCTTCTTAGGAGAGACCGACAGACAGAAGGAAGATGGGAGGATGGCGAGGGAGGTAGAGAGAGAGAGAGAGAGAAAGTGGGGTGGAATAGAGAGAGAGGGAGAGAGAGAGAGTCGGTGGAATAGAGAGAGTGGAGAGAGAGAGGGGGAGGAGTAGGGGGTAGATATATATAGAGAGAGGGGTGAAAGGGATGATAGGGACAGGGGAAAAACGATGACAGATAACAGGACCCCTTGTAAATCAATGTTCAGCCCACGGTAAAAATCGCCAATTCGAATTAAAATGTGATAAATGAAAGTGCCCATAACCACAACTTGAGGTCTCTGTTCAATCTTATCAAATAGAAATGAACACGCAGAGTAGGATGAGCGTAATTATTGTCATAACGATCGCATCGATGTGTGTCGACGTTCTTCAAATACATTACATGCTTTTATTTCAGTTGAAGTTTTGGAACCCGAGCGCTGTTCTGCCGTAAGAATGATTCTAACGTGCACCCTTAAAATATATTTACAAATTTGTAAACTTTTCCCAATATTGAGTAATACGAGAACTTGCATGTTTGTTAGGCGACATCGTATGTAGTATTGAATTACATGTTTACTTTTTATTTTCTTCTCATTGTTGATACAATGTGACAAACCTATCGATCGGTGCTATATGGACAGCATTATAAGACTATGTTTTTGCCTGTAGTCAAAAATCGATTGGGTACCAAAAATTAAGAGAAAAAGACACAACAATAACATCGAATTTATAAAGCATTTGATATGTACATATAGCTTCATTTACGCCCTGATAAATGCCAACATGTATATTAAGCAAGATGTGATCAATATGTGTGGCTTATTGTTGCAGCAGTGGTATTGTAACCGGGAGCTCCCGGGCTCAAAACCATGTCAATGCAGTAGTGCCCGTTGGTAAGGCATTATTCCCCATTACCAAGTCCATCGGAGAACGGTTAAAGCCGTCGGTCCCCTAGTTGCTTATTTACAAGCATATTCATGCTTTCTTAGCAGTCGGGAAAACAATCGTCATCGAAATATGTTTTTTTCAAGGCTTATGTCATCAGATTATAAATTATTTCATTTATGGAGTATTTAATATGTCTTGCTAACACAATATGCTCTCATTGATGGGCGTTGCCCTATTCTTGTAGATTCTTAAAATCAAGATTTATTCATCATGCTATCACATTTGAATGTTACAATATATACATTTCTTAATGTGAATCTTATTATAAAGAAACAAATTTATTTGATTGTATAAATAGGCTCTGCTTCGACCATATATGTCTGCGACAGAGTGTCAATGGGTGTATTTTCGAGCTCGGGATTAATCTAAGTAGTAACAGAGGTTGAAGAGGAACTAATTCTAATACCGACCAGAAACGTGGCGGAAATGTTCATCCGTCTTGGAAACCTAAGCAGTGAAAGGATCAAGAAGATCGGCTTTAGTCTCACCTATTTGGCAATCTCAATAAGTGATATTCGATGTGTTTCTTGAAATTTCATTATAATTATAAGTAACATCTTTCCCCAGTATATTGGATTAATTTCCTGCTTTCTTATTTATGTTATTTGAAGCAAACTTAGAGAATTTTAAGATTTTGAGAGCATGTCCCTTGTCAGCAGAAATATATTCGTCAAGGCATTTAAAATGATAAGAAAATGAATATGACTATTTATACAATACGAGAGTTTATTTCTGTAAATGTATCTTTTGGGTAGCTAGATTTCTTTTGAACTGTTAGGAGTGACAAAGAAATCACTTTCGGTCGTCGAAGACATGAAATTGGTGAAATATTCCTCCATGATAGAAATAAAAACTACCTTTTGAAAGAAATTATGCGAATTTCAATGACAAGAGAGATTTAAGGAAAAAAAGTAGAGAGAGATAGAAGGAGAGAGGGAGAGAGGCAGGGGGGCTTGACTGGAAATGCGAAGGTCGAGGGTTCGAATCCCGACACGGCACTAATATCCTCTGGCAATATATCCTACACTTGCTTCTCTCCACCCAGGTGTTAAAAATGGGTACCCGGTAGGAAGCGACCGTCATTATTGGTCAAACAGTTTTTGAGCGTGATGTAACGCCTGGCTGGAATGCTTCCCAGGGAGTGGAGATTGTGCGGGCAAGCACTGAATCCAATGACCGGGGTAATAATATATCTGTAAAGCGCCTAGAGACGTCCGAGATGTATTAAGCGCTATATAAAAGGTGAATATTATTATTATTATTATAGTTCTAAATTTCAACAAAGAGGTTATTCAAAATAAATGCTGCACTTTTTTTTACCTTTCCACTTTCCTGTTATCATTTTTCGATTACATTTTCAAACTAACACTCGGTTAATGGCGAAAAATAGGCTACTAAAGTGATGGATCACTCTAAATATGTCATTTTGAATAAGCTACATTGAAAAGGAACTATAATAATTGATCTCGGACTGAACCTACTCCTATTCGCAAGCAAAAACATTTGAAATATGACAGTTAAAATGAATAACAGACACAGCTATTCGGTACAATTGTCAAGTTTATAAACATATACACAAATATACTTGCGTACTTACATACACATATAAAGTAACCAACTAAATGTATACCCTTGCCAAGTAGTTAAATATATTTACGTTTGTTAAAAAAATGATTTGTCCCAATTTATGTTTCTTGAGTATGTGACGTATTAAAGCGTACATGTAAGATTATTCAACAAAGGCAATTCAACCAGTCCACATTTCATTCGTGAGTTACGAAAAACACAATAAACACCAAATTTACAGGGGGTACGTATAATTTAGTTGTTACCAGTACATTGATCGAAATGACAACTGCAAATGCTAAAGTGGTATGATTACTGATTGTCGATTAAGATGTATGTATGAAGTTAAGATTTCATTTTCCTCTCGGCTATCACATTTATGTGGAGTATAGCCATGAGTTCAAATTAAACTTTACATGATTTTAAAAACCACTTTGCATTATCTTACCCATATTCACATACATAACTCGTATTTGTTTAGAATTCATTTATTAAGACACATAAGTGATGTTTCGAACTGACTTATTATAAAATGGGTTCTTAAAGGTAAGGTGTGGCATAGTGGTTCATTCTAATGACACTCTATTCATGGGTTGAGGCTCGAATACCAGCCCCCGCTCCAACGTCTGCTGGCAAGACATCAAGCTAAACCTGAAAAGAAAAGACGTATTATCAGGGAAAATAAGACCCATTCTAAGACATCAATCTAAACCTGAAAAGAGAAAACGTACATCAGGGAAAATAAGACCCATTCTTAATTTTGTTAATATTTTCCTGAATATGTCACTTCGACAATGCACATGAATTTAGACATTGTGGCAAAATATACAGTCCCAGTATCAGGCAAAGTCCAAGTTGGGGCACCTTTCTGTGTCGGACAAAATAGATAACCAACGAATCCTCGCCAATTTTTGTTTCTCCATACATTCAAGCATTCATGTAATAATGCCTACGAAAAACCCATAAATTAAACATTGCCTGTATTCTTCTTGATGGAAACTTGTAAGGCTATTAACTAGGAATGTCCACGCAATGATTTTCACAAATGGGGCTTAACTTGTCGCTGTAGAGAGACGTATCCTCCTAATACATGTATCATTCCGTGATATGACATGTAACAACGCTAATTTGTTAACCTTTGGTAATGGATTGTAACGCTAATGCCCTGTAAACTTATTTCTTTGTCATAGCACTTTTAGTGATTGGGCTAGTAATACAGTAATGGGATTCCTACTCGTTCACGATTGAATGTATTTAATTGAAGGGGCTTATTTGTTATGAGTGGAAGTACAGATTTATGTCTTCAATAAAAAAAAAGGTTTAGAAAGACCACGGAATTTTGAAATTGACATTGATCTTTTTGAGTAGGGTAAGAGGGCATACCGTTTCTGTTTTCTAGATACATCTATCTGTGGAAGACAGTTTCGGTTACAAGGTAAAGAGCTTTATGAAGCTTATATGAATTTCCAATATGATATTGAATTCTTCTTGTAGTACTATGAAAGGAGATATCTCTGTTATCTGAATGGAAAATTGCTTTCCTCACAAAAAATGGAACCAAGGCTTGCAGATTTGTAAATAAATCGCAAAATGTTTATAAGAAAAGGGATGACTATTGATTATTGTAATGGGCTTCTCTCTACCATTCCCTCGACTAAATTGGATCGAGTGCAACGGCTACGAAATTGGGCGGCCTGATTGATATTTCAGGTTTCTGGCGCCATCTTTCTCAGCCATTCTTGACCTCATTACACTGGCTTCCTTTGAAACAAAGAATAATTTTGAAATTACTCTTGGTTGTCTACAAAATACCAAATAATCAAGCTCCACAATATTTAGAAACATGTTTGAATTTATATACACCTACCAGGGCATTGAGGTCAGCCAGTGATCCTCTCCGTCTCACATATTCAGTTACTCGCACATTAGCCGGTGATAGGACATTTACTGCATCTTCTTCAAAATAGGAGTGATCTACCACTTAGAATAAGACTTAATCAGTCTAAATCACTTATTACCTTCAGAAAGGCCTTTAAAACACATCTTTTTTGCAGTTTGTAGTTGTAAGATTGTTTTTCTTATTACATGTATTTATGACATTGTCATTTACTGTAAGCTCTTTGGGCCTTTTGGAAAAGCGCGGTATAAGTAGTAATAATGATAATGATAATAATAATAATAATATGACCAAAAATCGGTCGGTTTGGCGGTGTGACTGAGGTAATTGAGGCTGGTATGATACACTTTGGTACTCTATGGGAATGCACGTATTTGCACAAGGACAATATCAGAAGTCCACATCCATGAGCCTATCACGGTTCAATGCAGGTTCTTCCATCTTTTTGTTCGTCGTTTTTGGCGGAATGCCATTGATAATCGACAAAAAGCATTATTGCTACTTGGGTTTCCCCATATGTATGGCCTAGCTCTGCCGGAAAATATGCATATTTATTGTGTAAGACACCCAAAAATTGGCCGATTGCCAAGTCCGGATGGGGAAACCCCGGACTCTTTTTTTGTATTGGCTTCCTTTTAGAGTAGTTTGGTACAAGGGGAGAGTTTTGGTTTAATTCCTTCACTATGATACAAAATACAATATAATTTACATTTATGTAGTACATAAAAGATATGTTTCAACTTCCTTTAAACTTGACTTTCTATGTAAATATAAATGTTTTAATGTTTTATTGACAAGGCTATTGTCTTAAAAACAAATGTAGCTACATAATGTTACACTGCAAAGAAACAGTTTCATTACTGAATTTCTAATTGTATACTACATTGTATTACTGGTTTTATAAACATCAATTGTAAACAGTTATGTTACTGTTCATCATAATTCCTTCTTCTTTCTTTCTTTCTTCCCCCTTTTTTCTTTTATCTTCTCCTCCTTTTTATTTTTCTTCTTTCTTTATGTACTTCTTCTTTTCATTCCTTGTATCACATCAATTTAATTACTGAATGTCCAATTGATTTTATATTTGCCTATTTTACATTGTGCCATTTGCATGTAATTTATATGTTGCAGTTTTATTTGTTAATTCAAGATAAGTCAGCTTTCAGCTTTGAATTTGTCTCAATAAACCTTGTCAATTCAATTCAATTCAAAAACTCGCTTTTGACACTATCATCAGGGGCCGCAGAGCGGTTTTAAGGCGGGGTGATGGACTGGGCATGCGAACGAGCATAAACGTGTTTACTGTTAAAGGGAAATCCAACTTTAATAGTAAACTACTCTAAAATGAAACAGAAATAACCTGATAATCAGATTGGTGAAAGTTGACAGAAATGTTATGTTTTTTTGCAAGTTGTAATCCCAATACGTATGGCGCTTCATATTGGTTGAATAGGCAGTGCCACTGTGACGAACTGCCGGACAACTTTCCCATTTGTTTCAACACAAAATGACTAAACTTTCCACTTTCCAAAATGTATGACTCAGGATGGTCTTTTCTTTTTAGAGAATCTAATGTATGCAGCCCACCATTTATTTCGAGACGTGCCCCAAGGGAGAAGATACTTCGAAGAAAGACAGAAATTTATGGCATTTTTGTAATCGACAAATAGGAGAGTTGTCCGTGTCTTTACGTCACAATCCAGTGACCAAATTAGTAATTTGCGATTCGCATAGATTCAAACACTCATAATTTGGTCCAATATATTTCAAACTTTCTCTATTCTGTTTTTCATATCTTGTCCAGTTTCATACAAATAAAACTATTACAAGGACGTGAAGACGGATCCCGGCTCCGAGCCCCCTGCTTGTTACCATCGCACACACATGACCATTTCACTGATACAGCAGAAAAGAATAAAAACAAACAAACTTATTTCTGAATTAATTTGTTCTTATCTTATCCCATATCAGTGATTGCCCTTTAAAAGGCGTCCCGATGAATTGAATTTTTAAACGATACGTCTGGTTGGATCCAGTAGGGTGTTTGATTCATATATTTTCTCGTATACAGTTAATGCCTTTCAGTCTCTGAAGGCTTGGGTGTCATGAGATATGTGTAACCGACAATAATATTGTACACGTACAGGATCCTGTTTCCGTTCAATAAAGAAGTTATTTGCGCAAGCAAGTAAACATAATTTGTAAAGAATGGTTCGGTTTAAAAGAGGAGGGGGGTGAATATACATTCATCATAGTGTGCTCTCGCATTGAGTCAACCAAAGAATATCTTTTAAAAAATTTCTGTGACATGATTAACCCCTGACGTCAATGATAATATCGTTTTAAATGGCGTGCGATGTTTTGTACAAATGGCAGCGTCAGAGCACAATATAATATATAGGAGCCGGGATAGAGAGAGGCGAGAGGTACAAGGGGTAGCAGGAGTAGCGTTTCATGGATTCAGGGAAGCATAGGTTATGGCTATGCAATTATGGGAACCCACGGTGGACAATGCACCCCAAATAACGCCATTAACTGTTTATCGCCGATAAACACTGTTTATCGTCGAAAAACACTGTTTATCGTCGAAAAACACTGTTTATCGAGCGATAAACACTGTTTATCAAGCGATAAACACTGTTTATCGAGAGAAACTATGTTTATCGACTGATAAACAATGTTTATCGCCGAAAAACAGTGTTTATCGCTGATAAACAGTGTTTATCGAAAGAAACTGTGTTTATCAGGCGATAAACATAGTTTAACTCGATAAACACTGTTTATCGCCGATAAACAGTGTTTATTACGAGAAACTGTGTTTATCAGTCGATAAACATAGTTTCTCTCGATAAACAGTGTTTATCGCTCGATAAACAGTGTTTTTCGGCGATAAACAGTGTTTATCAACGATAAACAGTTTTTTTTAACGATAAACAGTGTTTTTCGGCGATAAACAATGTTTATCTGATTTATTGGGCAAATGGCGCGCACTCGTGCTCCAGATCACTCCGCACGTTAGTCAGGTGGCTTGGTGAAATTACCGTTAATTAATTGCCTGATAAAAGCGGCAATTTTTTGGTACAGGGCTTCCTTAACTCTTTGCCCGCTACGTTCGACTAGCGGAACATACAGCGGGCTGCCAACTTCGACTCAAGTCACATTTCATTCACAATACACACGGAACGCATTTAATTCTATTGTACGCACACACACACAATAGTAACGCGTGCTTCGCATTGTATACACATCACACTTCATTGCACCGCTTTCGCAGACATTGTTTACATTGACATTTTCCGAGAAAAATTGAGTTTTTGAAACTGCTTTTGCGAATATTCTGATGAGCTAGGATGGCCCCTATTAGGAGGAGACGGGACTTCTTCACTGCTGATCAGGTACGAGAACTTGTGATGGACCCTGTTCCAACAGCCGACTCTGATTCAGAGGAGAGCGAGACTGACTCTGACGAGGAAGATGAGCCTGGTCCCACACGTACACTTTTGCAAAGTTTTTCATTACAGTACACCAATCAAAAGTTATTGCGAGTTGAATAAGCATAGTCCATGCAGAACCCCTCCTAAGGTGGCACCCTAAAAACAATGTGGCACAGGGGGGATTGTGTACGTGGCGGGCAAAGAGTTAAGACCTACTAAACGATATTGGGCTAAGAGCCCCCGGCAAAAATGTCAATTTAAGGGTGTGGGGCGGGGGCGTCTTTTTGGAGCCCCCCAAAAATTTCATAACATTGATTTGTTGTTGTACAAATGCCATTTTTGGTATAGGGCTTCCTTAGCACCTACTGAACGATAATAGGGTAGGAGCCCCCGGCAAGAATATCATATAAGGGTGTGGGGCGGGGCCGTCGCCTCGTAGCCCCAAAATCATTAATAAGGTAATATAACATTGATTTGTTGTTGTACAAATGCCATATTTGGTACAGGGCTTCCTTAGGACCTACTGAACGATAATAGGGTAGGAGCCCCCGGCAAGAATATCATATAAGGGTGTGGGGCGGGGCCGTCGCCTCGTAGCCCCCAAATAATTTATAAGGTAATATAACATTGATTTGTTGTTGTACAAATGCCATATTTGTTACAGGGCTTCCTTAGGACCTACTGAACGATATGAGGGTAGGAGCCCCCGGCAAGAATATCATATAAGGGTGTGGGGCGTAGTCCAATAATAATTTAAAAGGTAATATACCATTGAGTTTTGTTATACAGCCATAGTTAGTTATGCTCCTCTCCTACCATCATTCAGCAGGTCCTAATGAAGCCCTGTACCAAAAATGGCGTTTGTACAACAACAACTCAATGTTATATTACCTTATAAATTATTTGTGGGCTATGAGGCGACGCCCCCGCCCCACACCTCTATATAATATTCTTGCCGGAGACTCCTAGGCTTACCATAATATCGTTCAGTAGTTCCTAAGGAAGCCCTGTACTAAAAATGATGCTTTTATCAGGCAAGTAACGGTAATTTCACCAAGCCACCTAGCTGACTAACGTGTGGAGTAGTGCATACGGCTCTGATCTGGAGTACGAGTGCTCGCCATTTGCCCAATAAATCAGATAAACATTGTTTATCGAGCGAAAAACAGTGTTTATCGAGAGAAACTATGTTTATCGACTGATAAACACAGTTTCTCTCGATATCTGTTTATCGGCGATAAACAATGTTTTTCGGCGATAAACAGTGTTTTTCGACTGATAAACACAGTTTCTCTCGATAAACACTGTTTATCAGCGATAAACATTGTTTATCGAGAGAAACTGTGTTTATCAGTCAATAAACATAGTTTCTCTCGATAAACAGTGTTTATCGCTTGATAAACAGTGTTTTTCGACGATAAACAGTGTATATTTGAATTATTGATCAAACGGCGCGCCGTACCCTCTGCCACACCCCAGTGGTTACCCTGTTTATCAAATTCTATTTCATTGATTAAGGAATACTAATCCCCCTTGAAACCAGTGTTTCGTCAGTATGATTTTGACATGCCCCCTGCTCTCTTACACATTTTTAAATATGCCCCATGCATTTCTCCCCCCCCCCTCTCTCTCTTTCTATCTCTCTGTCTGGTTCTTTCTATACAAATACAAATATTGTAACTTGATCTGTCTCTAAGAACCAAGTTCTAGTTTATTTCTCTTAATAGCGGTTTTCACAATTATCTTTAGATTAGTACTTATACCAAACATTTCAAAACAGGCTCGCATGACAAATTAGTACAAGGTTGTTTTTCAGGTTTACGTAAACGTATATTCAATATTATATACATGTATTCAACTACAACACAAACATTTATACAAAAAATTGATAAGTGTCATCTGCTTTTGTTCCTCAAAGATTGCTTACCTACGATCAGCTAACATATCAAGCTAGTCACTCATCTGGCTCAAGAACCAATGGCAAGGCCACAAGTCCACAATGTCACGTTGCCAATTTGACGACCGCTAATTATATCCAAGTAATCCAAGCGCCAGGTGACCAAAACTTTCCGTTTGTCTGTGTCACAGGTACAGCAAATTATATTTCTCTTTCTGTCAAATATTAACAATTGAACATTTTAAAACATCTATGTAAGACGATAACAAAAAAAAAATCGTTTAAAAAAAGACGTCATAATCTTCCTCTCAGAATATGGAATTATGGAATCAAAAGTAAATTGTGTAAATCAATGTTCAGCCCACGGTAAAAATCGCCAATTCGAATTAAAATGTGATAAATGAAAGTGCCCATAACCACAACTTGAAGTCTCGGTTCAATCTTATCATATATAAATGAACACGCAGAGAAGGATGAGCATAATTATTGTCATAACGATCGCACCGATGTGTGTCGACGTTCTTCAAATACATTACAGGCTTTTATTTCAGTTGAAGTTTTGGAACACGAGCGCTGTTCTACCGTAAGAATGATTCTAACGCGCACCCTAAAAATATATTTACAAATTTGTAAACTTTTCCCAATATAGAGTAAAACGAGAACTTGCATGTTTGTTAGGCGACATCGTATGTAGTATTGCATTAAATGTTTACTTTTTATTTTCTTCGCATTGTCGATACAATGCGGCAAACCTATCGATCGTTGCTGTATGGACAACATTATAAGAATATGTTTTTGCATGTAGTCAAAAATCGATTGGGTACCCCAAATTAAGAGAAAAGACACAACAATAACATCGAATTTATAAATCAATTGATGTGTACATGTAGCTTCATTTGGGCCTGATAAACGGTGTGGGTGAATATACATTTAACATAGTGTGCACTCGCATCGAATCAACCAAAGAATATCTTTTCAAAAATATATGCTCATGATTAACCATGCGGTTAATGATAATATCTTTTTAAATAGTGTGCGATGATTTGTACAAATAGCAGCGTCCATCAATCAGAGCACAATGAAGTATGTGAGGGCCCCCGGGGTAGGGACCGGAATGCGATTTTTTTCTTCCTGTCAGGACTTGCGCCACCGACGAGAGAGGACAATATTCACGCTATAACTTGTGGCTACAACTTGTGGCTATAAAACATAAATAATTCATAAATCTCGGCTGCTTTACAGCATGTGACGTAGCAATGACGTAACCGTTAGGGTTAGGGTTATAATAATCATGCAAACCTATCTTTCATCAACCCATCGTTGGTTCAATCGGTAAAGTCAGCGTACGACAATCTTAGGGTTCTGGGTTTGAATCCCAGTAAACATCTGTCCTTTTTTTGGACTTTATAAATAGTGAGGCAAAGCAATAAATAATCAAAGTCTAATTGCTTGTGACCTCTTTCCAATCTGCTAATGACGTAAACATATCAGCCAATTAGAAGACCGGAAATACAAACCTGTTCATGAATGGGTGATGGTCAATACTGCCCTCTTGCGTCGGTGGCGCAAGTCCTGACAGAAAAGTAGAGAGAGGGGAGAGGTCCATGGATTCAGGGAAGCATAGGTTATAGCTCTGCAAATATAGGAACCCCCGGTAGGCAATGCGCCGGCCCCAAATAATGCTCTGTGAATCCTTCTGTTGTTGGTGTGTGTGTTTTTTTTCTTCGTAGGAGAAACCGACAGACAGAAGGAAGATGGGAGGATGGGGAGGGAGGAAGAGAGAGAGAGAGAAAGAGAGAGAGAGAGAGATTAGGGGAAGATCATAGCGAGAGAGAGGGCGGGAGAGAGAGAGAGAGAGAGAGGAGGAGTAGGGACAGGGGGAGATAGAGAGAGAGAGAGAGGTGAAAGGGATGAAAGGGACAGGGGAAAAACGATTAAAGATAACAGGACCCTCTGCCGCACCCCAGTGGTTACCCTGTTATCAATTTATATTTCATTGATCAAGGAATCCTAAACCCCCCTTGATACCAGTGTTTCGTCAGTATGATTTTGACATGCCCACTGCGCTCTTTCACATTTTTAAATCTGCCCCATGCATTTCTCCCTCTCTCTTTTCTCTCTCTGTGTATTGTTATTTCTAAACAAATATTGTAACTTGATCTGTCTCTAAGAACCAAGTTCTAGTTATTTTTTGTAATAGCTGTTTTTGCAATTATCTTCAGATTAGTACTAATACCTTTTTCAAACATTTCAAGACGGGCTCGCATGAAAAATTAGTACGAGGTTGTTTTTTAAACGTATATGAAATTAAAAATATTATATACATGTATTTAGCTATAACACAAAATATTTATTAAAAAAGTTAATAAGTGTCATCTGCTTTTGTTCCTCATAGATTGCTTACCTACGATCAGCTAACATATCAAGCTAGTCGCTCATCTGGCTCAAGAACCAATGGCAAGGTCACATGCCCACAATGCCACGTTGCCAATTTGACGATCGTTAATTATATCCAAGTAATCCAAGCGCCAGGTGACCAAAATTTTTCGTTTGTCTGTGTCACAGTGGTTGTGATCCGAACTCTGCCCCGAAGACAATGATCCAGCAACAATTGCTCCGGCCTTTATTTCATCCAAAAACATAGGGTTGGGGTAAGGTTTACCGTTGCAGTTTCGGTTAGCTTTAGATTTGTGTAAGGGTATGGGTTAAGGTTGGATATGGTGTTGGGTCCAAGATTGAAAAAAAAAAATCGGTACGTGTAGGAAATCCCCGCTGAGCATTGTCGCAGGAGCATGTGTCATGCAAGCGCATTAGTATTTTTTAATATCCTCCCTCCCTTTCTCTCTCTCTCGTCCTTACCCTCTCCTCACTTCTCTTTCACCCTTCCCCTGTCCTCTCTTTCATCCTTCCCCTCTCCTCCCCTTCATCTTTCCCCTCTCTCTCATCCTTCTTCTCTCCTCTCATACAGCATATCCCTGCTTAAGTCAATGTGTCCTAACAGGTTTGAGCCCGAAAATATAGAGAATCAAATGGTGAGGCTCACATTATGTTTGCTACAATAAGTAATGCAAAATTCCACTTTCCTACATTAGGACCCGAGCCTGCTCTCTATCATTCATCTCTTTGGCTACCCTACCCTCTATCTCACCCCTGTTGTATTTTGAAGGCCTATGCACCCCTTTTTCTTTATTCTGTTGTAAATAGATTTCTTGAAATCTTCCTTTTCTATTTCCTCTATTTAATATCCTTCTATCCCTTTTTTGTGTATCAATGTCTCTCCGTCATTTTCCCTCTTTTAACGCGTGCGTTTGTGTGTGTGCGTGTGTGTGTGTATGTGTGTACTTCACATTTTCCTCCCAAAATTAAATAAATCATCTTCGGTCGTAATTGACAGTTATACATGTCAGACACGATTCTCTTTACAATTCCGCATCCATTACAATTAGAATCCACTCTCTAGAATGATTTATCAAACATCTTCAATCATTTTGTCAGAGTCATGTTTAGGGGCTGAACACGCAACAGGTGAGAGAGAGAGAGAGTGAAAGACAGCGTGAGAGAGAGAGAAAGTATACAAAAAGTGAGACAGCTTGGTGTTTGTGTGTACGTGTGTGTGCGTGTGAGAAAGAGAGAGAGAGAGAGAGAGAGAGAAAGTGAGAGCGAGAGAAAGCGAGAGAGCAGAGAGAGAGAGAGAAGAGAGAAAAAAAGAAGAGAGAGAAAAAAAGAAAAGGAAGAGAAGGAAATATAAGAGAGAGAGAGAGACAGGGGAGATGGAGAAGAGAGAGAGAAAAAGAAAGAAAGAATAAGATAGAAATAGAAGAGAAAGGCGTAGAAGAGGAGAGAGACAGACACAGAGAAAGGGAGTTCGAGAAAGAAATGGAGAAAAATAAGATTTACTCCAATTAGATTATAAGCCAACATGCTTTTACAATCTCATCACTCTATCCATTGGATGGTACTTTTAATAAAAATTAAATTCATCTTAAATATCAAGTTGGTCTAAAGGGAAACAGAAAATGAGAGAAACAGTTCAGAGAGATTTTTAACAGAAATGGATAAACATTGGAAAAATATTCTGCATGTGGGAAATTAAAATTGCCAAATCGATAAATTCAAAGGATTTACTCTCATGCCCATTGTTTCCTGTACACGAAATCACTGAGGTTTCATAAGCCATGTGAATATAATTTGTTTTGCTTGAACAATCGCGAAAAATATAAATAATCTTTGTACCATAAACCTGAAGATTTCTCTGCATTGACCTCGCAGTCGAATAATGATCATTTCCATATTATTGGAGACATTACTATTCGTATTATCTCATAAAACAAAGCCCCATGTAAAGATATGTTGTTTGATGGTTGTGTGGTTTGATGGTTGGTTTTACCTGACTATTAAGAAAGCATGTGTATGCTTGTAAGGAACCAGGAACCGACGTGTTTAAGTCCGAGCGCATCGACTTGGTTTCGAACCCGGGACCTCCCGGTTACGTGACCACTGCTCTACCACTGAGCCATCGCGTCTCTGTTGTCGTGAAAAAGATAAATCGTCTTTGTACCATGAACCTGAAGATTTATATGCATTTACCTCACGGTCGAATAATTACTTTGCCAATTTAGAGATCCATATACACCTAGCTATTTCAAGTATTAACAATAATTTATGCATTATTTCATCCGAACATTCTAGATCTATGTATCTTTATCCCCCATCCCCCACTCTCTTCTTCCTCTCACCTTCTTTCTCTTCCCTCTCATTTCCTCTGCCCCTCTCTCATACTCCCCCTCTCGTGTCTCCCTATTCCCCTCTCTCTTATTCTCTCTTCACATTCTCTCCCTTCCTATCTTCCCTCCTCTCTTTCTCTCTCTCTCTCTCTCTCTCGACTCTTTCATACCCTCTCTCTCTCATTATCTCTGCTATTCTCTCCTTTTTTGAAATCTCCCCACCTCCCCATTTCCCCTCTCTTTATCGTTCTCTCTCCCCATTCTCTTCCTCCTCTCTCTCTCTCCCTCTCATTAGGTAATGGCTGGATGCAATAATGAATCTTTCTTTGTAACGATTTATATTCTCTCTCGAATAAGTCTTCATACTTTGAAAATATTATTTGATATGCTTGTCCGAACTGTCACACCTTTCGATTAATAAACCGCATCCTTTCTGATTTCTCTTCTTCTCTCTTCTCGGAAATACTGCTTAGAAGCAGAAAAAACGCCAACCTTTATAATTTTACTGAGAATAATACATCTTTCTCACTCTCAGTAATTGGTCATTTGTGAATACTATCGATTAGTTAGGAGCCATAAAATCGGGAGTACCTCAGCGCTTAGAAATTCACAGAATTTGAAGAGAAAAATAAAATACATAGACTTATAACATAGGTACATCCCATTATATTCATGATATTACTGAGGGAAGAAGTATGTTAGAGGGATCATTTGAATGAGGCAAGACATGTTATTTATCTGATGGACAGTGGGATGTTGTTCCACGTTTTTAAAGCAGCCACTGTAAATGGTAGATGAGAGTCTGGATATGGGATTAGTTAATTTACATTTTGTCTGTTGACAGCCAGAAGGATGTTAACTTCTTTACTTTCACACGGACTTAACGCTATTCTGGCTCTCAATAGACGATTTGTCAGTTTTTGAGCGAAGATTAAAAGCTATTTGTTCCTCGTTACCTACGATACAACTCATATCTTTCATTGAAACCAACTTTATTCGTTCCAGCAATGGCGTTAGTTGGATATGTATTACAACGTCCATAACAAAACTGTATTCGCTAAGTGGCAGTGGGCACATAACATGACAAACTCTAACTACTAACTGTAAAATCTCACATGTTTACATGGTTAATGGCTGTTTATAATGCGCAAACAGTATTATTCAAATTTGGCACTTTCCTAATGGCCTCGGTTTAAAGTATAGGGTAGTAAACGTATATGGCTGAATTATTGCGAGGATTCAAATAGAAAAGTCATTAAATTGCGAGTCTATTCTTGGTACAGGGTTTATTTGAAATGATGTAACTACAAAAGTAGTGACGTCACCTAGAATAATTACCAATGAAATATAGAATATCTTATTTGAATGGGAGGATTGAAAGGCTTGATTATTTTCTTCTGTTAAAGATAAAGTTGAGTTCTGGTCCTGCGATTGCATTGTGAAAGAAACGTTGTGGAATCGATCAGAAAAGGTTGAACATCTAGCATATAAGTATTGGTGTGTAATGCAAGGTTCTAGAATCATCAAAATGATAAGAAATTTGGCCCAGTCTTGGTTAAGTAACAAGCCACAGAAAGATGTATATGGGTCCACACGAACATGTTGCATAAAAATCCGTCCCGATTTTTATGATGTTACATGCCATATTTAGAATATTAAGCCATTTGAAGAGCCATGCTTTTCAGGGAACATTTTTCCTCTGATGTTCTTCCATACTTGCACTATTTTTTATTTTTTATATATTATTTTTAATTGGTATATAATGAGCGACCAGCAGTACAAAGCTGAAGGGGTCAATTTACAAAGGTACAGTGATGTATTGTATACATGTACAATGGTATTACAAAACATAGTAAATAAATCAGTAACATATTGACAATACAAAATAATTATATTGCGTTCGTTTATATACATTAAATGAAAGGATGTATTAGCAGGAGATATAAAAGAGCAGGGGAAGATATATATAGCTCATGCAAGGGAAATTGATAGAGCGACTGGGGTAGAGAGAGAGAGAGAAAAGGGGAGGTACAATGAGAGAAAGGAAGAGAGAGAGAGAGAGAGAGCATGGAATGAAATGAACATAAGTTATTAATCATATTATTCCTAGTTAACATAACTACACACTGCCTGAATAAACAACCTATATACATACATGTAATACATGAATTACATGCAATACATTTATGAAAATTAAGAGAAGTCAAATTTCGGCGAGCCAACAATAATCATCATACAAGTACATGCAAGAATAGAAAAAAAGGGAAGGTTAAAAGGAAAAAAAGGAGAGAAGTTTGAAGAGAGAGAAAGAGAGAGAGGAGATGAAGAGAGAGGGAGAGGGAGAGAGAGGGAGGGAGAGAGAGGGAAAAACAACAAGTAAATATAACAATAACTAAAATACAAAGAAAACCATATACATACACCATAGGATCAAGGCATGCAAGATGAAATAGTGACATTGATTTATTGACTCAAAATTAAGATAAAATCTGCAAGACAGTGTAGGGGGTGGGGAAAGAGTTACTTCAAGGTACTGGCAAGGTAAGGGATGGACGATTTACGATACCTTTCAGTATTACATTTAATCGTCGGAAAACCTGTCATGTTGCGCAACTGTCTCATGCTTCAGACGGACTTGGGAATGGGCAGAAGTTGTTTGTGGTGATCACAGTTCCTGAGCTTCTGTCTAAAACTTAACAAAAGTGAGTCCCTTCTCGAGGATAGGGAAGTAAGGTTGGTTATGGCGAGGGCATTCGTATAATCAACATTATATCCTACAATTATTTTGAGTGCCCGGTTTTGAACAAATTCCAATTTATTAGTCTCATTGATAGAAATAGAAGTGTGCCAAACAGGGGAAGCATATTCGAGAATGGGTCTTATATAGGTTGTGTAGATAGTCACCATAGCAGCCAAACTTTCCCTTGATTTTCTTAGTATACACAGCGTGTACAATCTACGCGATGCTTTAGCAACAATTTCTGCAATGTGTAGATTCCATTTCAGATCATATTGAATTATCCAAGTAATTTGAGATTTTGGATATTATTGAGTGGGGTTGAGTTTCGGTGGAAATCAGTACGGGGTGTAGAGTTCCTTAAAAATGATATAGTCATGATATTACATTTGGATGGTTTGGGAAGCACATCGTTATCGCGAAACCATATTGAAAGACGATCTAGTGAAGATTGCAGTGTGGGATTATCGTTACGTTTGACAATTTCTCCAAGTTTCAAATCGTCAACGTACTTCCACCGAGCCTCCCAATCACATACAGCATCATTATTCATTAACAAGGATCAGAAACAAAACCGGGCCTAACTTGGTACCCTGCGGTACGCCACAGGATACCTCCAATTAGAGGAGAGTGACAATTATAGACCTTAGCGCACTGAGTACGGGCAGTTAGGAAGCTGCAAATGATTAGGATGATCGATCTTCGAACACCCAATAGAATAAGCTTGTTGACTACAATCGAATGATTCACCCTATCAAAGGCCTCAGTGAAATGAATGGTAGCTAGATAGGCGTAATGGCCAGGTTTATCAAGGCCTTCAAGAACAAATTTAAGCAAGTATACAAGATAGTGTACATTGGAGCAACCCTAACATTTCCAAACTGTTTCTTATCAACATGGATTGATATATCCTCCACTACCCACTTTGCTACAAAGGATTTGAGTGTCCTATATAATGATAACGCTCACAAATTATTTTTCACCTCTTCCCAGAACTCAACCTTCTCTTTGACCATGATAATACATGTATAACATCAATGGAAGAGTGTTAAAAGAGCTTCGAGAAAAATAGTGACTGACACACGCGCACACAAGCAAAACACACAGTCAATCACACTAGTATTTAATACTGTGGATAACTTTTACAATTAGTGCATTTCAACCGGGTTATGCTGCTCGATTGATCTCTTTGGTGTTTAAAAAAATGACACATAAAGAGAATGTGAAGAAATATGAGTGGTTATTGCTCTAATTATTCATTATTAAAGTCTTATTGATTTCCTGAGCCATTGCGTACGTCGTACAAAAATTATCAATGTCTCTATAACCAAGACAACCATTCGTAAGGAAGTCACGAACGATCTGAGCACAAACCACACGTTACCATATTTTAAGTATGATGCAAAATATAGTCCTTTATTGTGGTCTCGTAACCGGTTGGTCCCGGGTTCAATATGAAGACGTGCATTAGTGCCCTTTGGTAAGGCATTAATCCTTATTACTAAGTCCCTTGGATAGGACTTAAAGCCGGTTACTCACTTACAAGCATACACATGCTTTCTTAGAAGTCAGGTAAAAACAAACCATCAACCAGTATTAAGAAGACTATTTGTGGCAAATATAATTAGTGCAGACTGGTTGCCAAACAAAAATGAATAATAATAACAACAACGACTTATGTCCTTTTTAGGTTCTGTGCAAAAGCAATTTCTAAAGTTGTCCTATATATGTTATCTTAATACTTCTGAACCATTCATCCGTAGAATACTGGGTATACTACTTACTTTTTGTAAAGGGGGGGGGGTTAAGGGGATTACGCTAGGGGAACCAACAGACGCGCGGTCCCAGGGATGACTTCTAAGGGGCCTCTTGGACGGGATCTCCATTCATTCCAACTCCCTGGTTGAAGGTGATTTGATAATCAGATTACAAAAAAAGCTGACGCAAAATGAGTGATACAAATAACAAATTGGCGCTACTTCAAGATAAAGAACAACGACTTTTCTGTCCTTCTTAGGTTCTGTGCAAAGGCATTTTCTAAAGTTGTCATATATATGTTATCATTATACTCCTGAACCATTCATTCGTAGAATATTTGGTATACTACTTACTTTTTTAAAAGTGATTACAAATTAACAGCTGCACTTAAATTACTAATACACATGTAAGCCCGGTACATTAACATTATACAATCATGTACTGCCAGGTTATACATATAAGTTAACTAGACATCGTCATGGTTTTCGTCCGATTATAAATTTGTTAGCTAAAAAACAGACAAAACCCCGTCTCTCCAAAAAGCAAGTATCCACTGCCTTACATATACTTATAGCAACATCTATATATGAAATAAATGAATGAATACATCTTTCGGTGGAAGGTGATTTGATAAACAGATTACTAAACAAAAAAATTATAACGCAAAATGAGTGATACAAATAACAAAATGGCGCTACTTCAAGATAAAGAACAACAACAGCGACTCATTTCCTTTATAGGTTCTGTGCGAAGGCATTTTCTAAAGTTGTCCTATTTTATCTTTATACTCCTGAACCATTCATTTGCAGAATACTGGGTATACTACTTACTTTTTGATTAGGGACTTTTAGATTTGCACGACGAGAACGTGGACTGCTACATGGACATCCTTTTAAGGCAATGTGACGTCCTTTTAAAGTGACTCGGTAACATTGTTGAAGGTTGATGAAAAAAAATGCGTAATTTTTGTATGAAATGTTACTTATTATATTCCTTTTACTATACTAACCCTCTAGCATGCAAACAATCCTGAAAACAATTCTCAAATCACAAAGATATTTATGGTTTTCTTTGAAGGCGTCACTGGTCAACACCATCTAACAGTACATTTTTTTTTTTGAATTTTCCCAACCGTTTTCCCATGAAAATAAGACATAAGACAGGATTTAAAAATCTTTCAACATTTAAACGTCTGTAATGATATATAGAGCCAATGCATAGCTTTGTTACGATTTATATTCACCTAAAATGTAATTAAATTGTAATAACATAAGTTGGGAGAATTAAGGAGTCGATCAGATCCGTTTTTCCAAATTTTTATCCTTAATAAATGTCTGTTTTTACTCAAATTTTCAAATTATCTTTAATTCTACATCTAGCATTGAAGTCACTACCTTAGCACCATTTTCTCTCATCTGAACAATGTTACAAAGTCCCTTTAAGGCACACTGCCGGGCACTGCCAGTGCCTTAAAAGGACGTCACATTGCCTTAAAAGGATGTTCACGTAGCACTCTACGTTCTCGTCGTGCAAATCTAAAAGTCCCTATTAAAAAAAAACCCAGCTGCACTTAAATTTAGAATACACCTGTAAGCCCGGTACATAAACATTATACATGTACTACCAGATTATATATATATATATCATAACTTTATAGACATAGTCATGGTTTTCATCCGATTATAAATTTGTTAGCTAAAAAACAGATGCCACCCTGTCTCTCCCAAAAACAAGTATTCATTGCCTTTCATATAATTATAGCAAAATCTACATATAAAAAGAATGAATGAATAAATAATTCAGTGGAATTTGATCATCAGATTAAGAAAAAAAAATGCAAATGCAAAGTGAGCGATACAAGTAACAAAATGGCGCTACTTAAATATAAAGTTCGTTTCTGGTTATGTGACTGGATTGTGAAAGAAAACGTTTGATAGTGATTGGAGAAAAAAAGTTACGCAGTTAGCATATTAGAATTGGTGTTTACTGTTAGGTTTTAGAATCATCAAAATTAAAACAGAATGCCTCAGTATTGCTGAGAGTCCCAAAACTTAAAGCAATTTTTGTCGAAATTATGTTGAATATATAGGCATTTGAAGTGGAATTTGTTTCAGGTGGCATTTTCTCCATAGAATATTCCTACATACTGCTCAGAAACAATGTCTTAATCTTTCCAAGAGCCTTCTTTAAAACAAATCAAAAAATCATTGATCTCCTGATCCAGCGTCTGAAACATTTCTTCAGTAGTAGAAAGGGTTCCGTTCAACCCCACCCTGTTAAATTTATAGACAAGAAGGAGAAGAGATAAGTTAAGAACAAGAAAAATAAGGAGGAGAAGAAGACGAAGAAGAAGATGAGGAAGAGGTGAAAGAAGAAGAAGAGGAGAAGAAGATGAGAAAGAAGGAGAACAAAGTTGTAGAGAACAAGAAGAAGGAGAAAGATATTGTAAAGCACATTTAACATTTTCCAGTTTCGTGTCATGAATTTTTCTAAGCCCAAAATTAGTGTGCAAGTGGAAATTTCCTCATAAATGAATCCAGACTTAAACACAGCCATTCAATATGTTAGTTTGAAGTCAAAGTAATTTCTGCCATTGATATTAAAGGCATCGTTTAACAATGTTAATTCTTAGATACACGGCCCTACGTGTTATCAACTGTCTGTGATGTGGTGTAATATTGAAGCCCTAAAAAAATTGCGCTTCAAAATGATCGAGAAGTGCCTCAAAAAAGTAAAAATCTTTGAGTGACCGGTTTTACCATACTCGTTTTCCCCAACAGACTGTAGTGTTATGAAAACCGTTAGGGAAACGCAAAATTTGATTTCCATTTCCAATCATAAATATCTTGATAATCAGACAGGCGATCGGCTTGTAAAAGTCATGGGGTTCCTGACTGACCTAAAAGTTTATAATTATCATTGCAGCATGAGCTAAATCCAGGATTTTGTTCCAGAATCTGAGACAAAGTTACCGGATCCCTTTAAGTGTTTTATTTCACTTTAAGGTACATGTAACCTACATGTAACATGTGTATTTAATGTTTTTATAAAGTTAAAGTTATTGTGCCAATTGGAATTCCAACTCATGAGTGTGTTTTAAAATCAAAATCATATGCAACTCAGATAGTTTAACTTTGAATTAACCTATCCCAATAACTTCAGTGCCAGAAATTAGTGCATTCAGCCGAAATGATCTATTGTGAGTTGTTATGGCATTTTCATTATTGCTTGTAGCACCCTCGACAGCCGTTTCATCTAGAAAAACTCAAATTTACAGCACAGTACATTTTAAAAGTCCCGAAATGATATCATCTAGCTAATATATAGTAAGTTAAACCTGCTTATATTGATTGTTGCGCTCATTTTACATTAGTGCATCAGTCAATAGTCTATGTTGTCCGACATAGCTATGAGCCTATGTATATATTTATTGCTGTCCAATTTTTGCTTTGCATTGCATCTCATTGAACCTTTAACATATTTAATATCCTTTCGTTATCCCCCAAGATGTCATGTTCGGATCCATTATTGTAATGTTTGCACATTTACAGGGGGAGTCCAACCTGATATTAAGTTGGTTTTAATTAAAGCAGAAAAATGAGAGATACAAATTAGTGAAAGCGAGCAATAATATCCGATTAAAAATAGGAAAGTTATGAATTTTTAAAGTTGACATCAGTGAAACACAAATTGGTAAAACAGTGAAGTATCTTGTAGGCCCCTCTCCAATTTTTTAATGTACAGAAAATTTTGTAAACTTTCATTTTCTTAGTTATTGATTACGGAATAGATTTATTATATACAGAGGTTGTATAAAAACATATTTTCACTAATAATATTTTGGGTGCATGTATTATCAAGAATTTTCTCAAGGGAAAAAATAGATTTAAAAAAAAATTTCAGTACAGGGCAAATAGTAGGGGAGCTTGCAAGATACTTCACAGAGTTGCCAATTTGTGTTTGATTGATCGAAACTTCAAAAATACTTAGCTTCTTACTGTTAATGGGAATTTCCTCATACTTTCACTGACCTTTTTCTCCGTTTCTCTGCTTCTATTAAAACTAGGTGATAGACAAGGCTATTGAATAGGTTGATTTTTTTACAAAAGTATTTGCGATCGTGTTACAAGTTTACACGCGATTAGCCTCACCAAGATGATATGTGTATTACAAGTCAATGGTGTTTCGAAGATACTCACATTGTTATCTCCTTCCACGACGTATGGTGTCTGGAATTGTCCGTTCTGAAAAAAGAAAATCACACGAAAACTTAGAACGCCCAATCACAGAAAAACTAATGATTTTTTGCCTAGAACATATTGTCTTATGCTATATTTTATGGCATTACTAACGGTATATTTACATTTCCCCCAAATAATTCTAGCCTATATTTTTATCCAAGTATTTCAATTCATATTTGAATTCATTGGTTTCTATATCAATTTTCAGACAAGTTTCCATGTATTATGAAGGTAAATTTGATATACAATTTTTCTGGCACGGTATACATAATTTGAACATGTGAAATAAATTTAACATTCCGAATCCATACTAAATATAAAGTAGATAAACCAAGGCTGGCTACAGCCTAAGCCTGGAGCTTGATATTAAAAATAACAAGAGTCAGAGCAGAGAGAGACTAGGGGTAAAATTGTACACCATACTTATGAAACAAGAGGAAAAGAAAATGCAATGCTACCCTTGCCAATTTGTAGGACGACACAAGGTACATTCACTATTTCTTTTGTTGGACCGAAGCTTTGGAATAGCTTAACTCAGAAGATTAGAGAACAAAAAACAAGATATTCATTTCATTATACCCTCACAATTTATTTGATGAACAAATAAATTATCTGTTATGTTAGCAGTAAGTAATGTTTTGTAATTTGAATGTATACAATATAACTGTAAGAACTAGTATAACGCTATAGTAATTAAGAGATACACTATCGATATATAGTGAACAGAAAAAACCGATCTCGACTAGCACTTGTGCTGGCTTTTGGTTTTCTTTTAGCAACAACTTGAACATTGTATAAACAAACGTGTTTTATGTAAGCATTAATTAAGCTTTTGCAGTAATTCATTGTTTTGTACATTATGTACAGTTTGTATTTTATTGTTTTGCCTTGCATACTTTGTTTTATGATGTACATACATTTTGTTGTTGTTAATAAACTTCAAACTTCAAATGCAATAATAATCATACCTGTTGTTAATAGGACTAAAGTCACTAACATGTTATCAGCGTTCACGGCCACAGCAACGTTGCCAGATCTGGCATAATTATGCTTTCTGGCATAATTTTGACCCTTTTAGCACCTGGCATTATGCCTGGCATAATTTGGCTGTTTTTAGCTAATTTCTGGCATAATTTGAGCTTTTTTAGCATAATTAGAATACATTTTTCAAGTACATGAAGTTATGATGGTAAATCATTCCATTTTTCGATACTGTTTTTTTAAGCCGCCGCTAAATATTTCCTAAAAAATTGGCAAAAAAAAAAAATTGCTTCTTACATCCCCGCTTATTCAGCGGCTGGCTGAGTTGGCGCAAAATATTTCCTGAAAAATTCGATGTCTGGGGGTTTGGCAACATTTTTGCGATTTAGCATAATTTTTACTGCTCTCCTAGCATAATTGTATTTTTTTCACTGGCCACGCTGGGCCACAGTCATATATGACTTGTCAGCCTATCTGCTGTTTAACCAACGGCATAATTATTCACGATCTTTCCACCCAAACACTTAATTTTGTAGTAAAATGTTATCCAAGTCACCCACAAGATCCACTTAAAAAAAGCTGCCATTTTCCTCTAAATTTAATTTTCTAGGAAAGTCTTATCCAAGTAACTTACATCTTGTCTGCGTTCACGGTCGTGTGCGAGTCTTTCTACCGCTCGGCTAACTGCATATTCACGGCGATCGAGAGAATTATAGCTCTGCGAATCCTCCCCCGGATCATCACCGTAAAAGGCAGAGGCAGGGGTTTGCCTGCTGTATGGACTATGGTACGCCTCTCTGTGAAAAGATAAACATAGCAATAATGATATTATAAATGAAAACAATAATAATAATGATAATAACAATAAAACTAATAAAAAGGATGATAATAATTACTCCCCAAAATGATGAAAATAACAATAATGATAATAGTAATAATAATAATAATAATAATAATAATAATAATAATAATAAAAATAATCATAATAATAATACTGATAATGACAATTATAATAATACTTTTTGGGGGTCATTTTTGGCCATTCTGTAATGAAGAAAGCTATTTACAAATAAAATATTTTATAATTTTCTCCTAGTCCATCTCCAAGTTTGCAGGCACAATCCCTAGTCAGTCACTGTGCCTTACAGTGCCTGCATTGTCAGACTAGGCTGACGGCGTACTGCATATATGCTCTGTACTTTAGCTGCTCCGGATCGTATTTGACAGAGTCAGAGACTGACGGAGCTAGGCTCTACTCAATGCTCTAGGGATTGTGGTAAAGTATCACTGTGCCTGCACTATCAGACTAGGCTAACGCATACTGCGTAAGTTCTGTATTTTAGCTGCTCCGGTTCTTATTTGACAGAGTCAGAGACTGACGGTGCTAGGCTCTACTCAAGGCTCTAAGAATTGGGGTAAAGTATCACTGTGCCTGCAGACTCCCCATCCCCTGGATTCACCGCGGTAATTGGCTTACCCTAGAGCAAGCTTCGCTGCGTTCTTTCGCGATGCCTGTATCAAGAGACCACACGTGCAGACGATGATGACAAGAAAACCTGCAACGACACCTAGCACGGTAGCGATGATCGCTCCATTAGAAAATCCTCGTGGCTCTGCAGGGTGGAATACAGAAATGAATAAAACTAGTTGTTTTAATATTTATCTTTAGATGAATTTCTATATTGTTAGTTTGAAATATTATCTTATGAGGAATTTTAATTTTTTTTTAGTTCTAACTGTTTATTATAAATTAATTTATAAATTTGTTAGTCCTAAATTTGAATTTTAGATGAATTTATGCCAATGTTGATAAAATTTCTGAAAAATAAACTTTTACTTTGGCGGGTTCTTTTACATAGTGAGCAAACAAATAAAATGGGATAGTTTAAAATGTAAATTTTAGATACATTTATGACCACTTTGATCAGATTTCTAAACAATGAAATTATTTTTTTCAGGACTCAGGTGCATGGTAAATAAATGAATAAATTGGTATAGTTATTTTTATATATTGTCCACTTTTTTTAGTTAATTAGTTGTTCATGCATTTGTTAGCTTCAAATTACTCAATTAATTTGTTAGTTTTACATGTGAATTTGAAATTATTCTAGAAATATATTTTTAAATGTCTATTTTAGAATTTATGCTCACCTCGATCAGTATAAGGAATCGACCTGTTTAGTGATTGTTATGCATATATTTAAAAAAAAAATTCACTTTCATGACTGCAAAGCTTGTCCGAAGCTTTTCGGACATATCACAACTAGAACGATGACATTGTGCATAGCATAGTTGGTAACCAAAGGTTTGGGAGAGAAACAAGCATAATTAAAAATACATAAGTAAAGAGGGCAGCATTTCACAAAACTGTCATAAGTACAAGTTCACCGACATTCGATTGAAACATGAGTTAATTTTAATACACAGGTTTCAATAGGATGTCCGTAAATTTGTACTTCTGACAGTCTCGTGAAACGCTGCCCTTGACCCTGTTTCATAAAACTCGGTATCAATAATAAGATACGATACTTGTTATAAGCTACTGAAATTCTTATATTTGATTGGCTTAGAGCAGAATTGTCGTAGATCTTAAGAATTTGTTGCTGTTACAATTGCTACTACATGTACTACTATAACTAATACTAAGACAACTACTACTACTACTACTACTACTACTACTTCAACAATTACTACTACTATACTTCTGCTACTTCTATTATAACACTTATACAACACCAACTACAACAATTACTACTGCTACTACTACGTCTATTTATACTACTACTACTACTACTACTACTACTACTACTGCTACTACTTCGCCTACTATTAATGCTAATACTACTACCACTACTATCAGCACTACTACTGCTACTGCTAAGACTTCTACTGCTGCTGCTACTGCTACTATTACTACCACTTTACTACTACCACTACTACTATACTATTACTACTACTACTACTACTTTACTACTACTACAACTACTACCATACTATTACTACTTCTACTACACTACAACAACTACTACTACTACTACTACTACTACTAGACTGCTACTGCAGTCGATTATTATCACTTCTACTACCACGACCACATCATCTACTAATACTGCTACAAGTACTACTATTACTACCTCTTACTTTTATTCTTCTTCTGCTATTATGACTACTAACTGCTACCGCTTATACTACTACTACTACTACTACTACTACTACTGCTCTGGTATGAACCTTAACATGACTCATAAAAGAGTGAAAAGATGAATCTAAAGAAGAAAATAGAAGAAGAAGAAGAAGGAAAACAGAGAAGAAGGTTAAATTGAGAAAAGGTAGGACATAAAAAAGAAGAAAATAAGGGAGGAAGAAGAAGTAAAGTGAGGATTAAAAACAAATTTAAAGAAGAAAAAGAACAAGAAGAAGATGAAGATGAAGAAGAAGAAGAAAAAAAGGAAGTAGAAGGCGAAAACAAGATTTAGTGTGCCTACCTGTTGTCTCTGGTTGCATTGTAGTAGGCTCAGCTGTTGAATGAAAAGAGAAAGGATAAATACAATGAGAAGAATACTTAATATGTTTACCATCCCCCAAGAAGCCGAGGTTCAGATGAGCTTATATAGTTTGCCTTTCCCCTCCCTGACACACGTCTGTCTGTCGAATCAAAGATATTAGGGTCTAATCTAGCCTCTTGTCGATGGCCCTGGCGCTGTTTTTCCGTAGTCGATATCGAGACGAAATCAGAAGGCCGAGACGCTTGCGCCAAGGACCTCTTAACAAGTGATCTGAATTATATATTCATGAGACCCGATTTTCCTACTGAATTATGCATGTTAACGTGAATAATGTAATCACCAAAGCGATTGCCCAGCATATTGGCCAATGAAATTTCAATGATTTCTTATTTCAGTTTTGGAATAGTCTATTATTTATGGGGGAGTCATGTGAATCTCACGCAAGTATATTATGAAATATTTGATATTTTAATCATTAAAGATATTAAAAAATTCAGACAAGTATACACATTTTTAACATAGTCATCAGTGCTGAAAAGCTTGCTTAGTCTACCTGTACCTAACTCTTCACTGCCCGGCAAAGCCCGGGAGATCTGCGGCTGGGTTATCGCGAAGTAGCAGTCTCACTCTCACGGAGGAAATCAGCACAGAGCGGTACGCTTGAAAGATCACACTTTTCCCATAGCCAGTAGAAAGATTTACAAACACATCTTGTCCTTTTATTGCAGATTTTATTACATCAATTTGCAAATCTTTAAATCGGTCAATTTACAACCTTCTGGCTGCATACCGGTATTTGATGCTCTTCGAGATATCGTCATCATCCGTCACGGAACAAAAGTGAACAGCCATTTTGGATGTAATGAAAGGTCATGCATATGCACGAGTCAGTCATGAATATTAAATATTACGTCAAGGTAGCTCTCTCTGATTGGATGATTTTCACCGAACTTCAGTTGGGTCGGAATATTCGCCAAACAATGAAAAACATAAGAAATTCAGATCACTTATTAATGCCTCAGTCACACCTTTTCGTATTTGGCTTGCGTATTGCTGCGTATTTATGGCAAGCCGTTTGAACATTTATTCCTATTTCTTGATATCAAGAAATTACTTTCTGTTGTAAAGCAATGGTAATTCTTGATATCAATAATTCGATTTCTTGATATCAAGAATTCATTTCTTGATATCAAGAAATCAGTTCTTGATATCAAGAAATGGGAATAAATGTTCAAACGGCTTGCCATAAATACGCAGCAATACGCAAGCCAAATACGAAAAGGTGTGACTGATCGATCGAGGCATAAGAGGCCCTCGTCGCAAGCGCCTCGCGGCTATCTGGCTCGCTTTAGCCCCTCGCCAGAATTTACGGAATCCAACAACCAGGGCCATCGACAAGCGGCTAGGTCTAATCCAACTCAGACGGATGAATGAAGCCTGCTTCGTGCGTTAACGTGCCCCTCCCCTGTTTTTATTACAAGTGGAACACACTCTCGTCTCTCGAATTAGATGTTAAATGGAGGCCCCATGTAGAGGTGAATTGCCACCTTGGCACCATAAGAACCCACTGCACTTTTCGTATAAGAGTAGAGGAAACCCCCTTGTAGTGGGAGGAGAGACCTGAGGGTTACATTGATTCAGTTCGCTTTTCGCCTCTCAGGTACAGGTGACACAAAATACTTACTCGTAAGGCCTAAAAAAAAAAAAATTGTTGTATTGCCCTTTAGGTTCCAAAACATGTGTCGGTCGGTCTGATTTTTAAAAATTTGTTTAAACTTTTTTTTTTGTCGCCCTCTGTAGGCCGATATTTTTCAGTTTTGAATGTTTTTTTTTCCCGCCCTCTTTTGGCTGATATTTCTCAGTTTTTTAATGCTTTAATACATGTGGTTCAGCGTCATCATTCCATTCATATCTTTTTCACCTCATAATAAACCATGGTTTGCAATGTTGTGTTGAGACAACACTCTGTGCTTGCCAGCTGACGAAGTTGGTTTTCAACACTGCGCATGCGCGGCATTTAATTCACGGGCGGACAGCACTTAATGACCACAAATTTAAAAACATGTTAATATCCACACTTTGAGAGCTCGATTTGAGACTGTCGGCAATATATCAACGGATTTAAATTGATTATAAAAAAAAATTGTCTCGATGTATAATCCTTTCATCTCGTCTTTACGTAAATTTTCAATGTTTTTTTGGTGCCTTCAAAATGTGTCATGAATATAACAGTGTTGTGAGCCTTTTCGTAGAAAACTCTAAACAGCGACCGTCGCCCAAATCTCCCTGGTTTAATTTCTAGCTGGTGCAGTGCATGGTATAAACACGTACACGAGGCCGGGGTGCGTCTACTTGCATGTTTACGCTAGTAGGATTTTGAAACTAGGGCAGAAGACGAGTGAGAATTTGGGAATAATTTGATTTTATGCATTAATATCCCATTTAAACAAACAAATACATATTTTTATTCATTAATAAATTTTTTTTCTAAGAAACGGTAAAACAAAAAAATTAAAATGCGGCGACCGTAGATTTTCAGATTTTTGGGTCGGTCGCAAAGGGCAATACAACAAGTTTTTATTTTAGGCCTAATGGTCCAAATTCATTCACATTGATTGGCAGTCACTTAATTACTCTGAATTACATTATAATATACTATAGTCACCAAAAGATTACAATGGGAAAGAAAGCACAGTTTTACGTTTCACATGTATTATAATTGTTAGATAACTGAGTATTATATACAGGTACAAATAAATAGAAGTAAGTTCAGCATTTTAATTATAATACTTGGCATTGTTTCATGAAACTGTCATAAGTACAAGGTCAACGAGACCCCATTAAAACGTAACGTGTGTATTACAAATCAACACGCATTTCAATGAGATGTCGGCGAACTTGTTCTAATGACGGTTTCGTGACACAATGCCCTAGCTGGTTGTTAAATGTTCGTTCAGGTATGAATTAAGATCGAGGTAAACCGTGGCAGTGTTTCTCAATAACGTGTAAATGAATGGCAACTGCGCACAACCTAGGTCCTACACGTATCTACTTAGCTCTGTGTTATTAGATATGGAAAATCTGAAGCATAATAATAAAAATAATAATAATAATAAATCACATTCATAGCGCGCCTAATAATTTGTTTCTAGTCGCAGTGGTGCTGTTGTCCATGCAGCTATTAAGTGAAGCGCTGTCCTTACACGAAATAAAATCCGGGACGTCAGCACCACGATTACACAATATTATTAAAAACATACAGATAAATAAATCAATCAACTTAATCTAACTTATATTATGCTAAAGATGACTTATTTCATAATTAATATTATTACGACATCTATTTATTTATTGTGACATGTTTAGAGAGAACAGTAATTCAAGATATGGATTTGAACAAAAAAATGTGTTTTTAACATTACTTTGAAAGTGTTTATAGAAGGAGCATTTTGGATGTAGGACGGGAGGCTATTCCAAAACTGGGGAGGAGGGGGTGGCCACAGAAAGTGCTCTATCGCCGCATCTTGTTTTCACACAAGGGCCAGGGATTAGTTGAGAATGAGAAGAAGTTGAAGCACACAACCTGGAGGAAGGGGTTAGGATTTTACGAGACTGGAAAGGTACGTGGTGCAGTCACCGTTACGCATTTTAAAGGCAATGAGAAGAATGTTAAAATGGATACGTTGAATTACTGACACCCAGTGGAGATTGCGGAGGATTGGAGTAATATGTACGAAAGGCCTTGATCGAGTAACTTGACGAGCAGCAGCATTTTGGATACGCTGAAGATGAAAAGGTGGGAGGGTGGCTATTTAACAAGGAGGCCATTACAGTAGTCTAAATGGGAAGTGACAAATGCATGTATCAGTCGTTCTGTAAAGGTTTTTTTTCTAGAAATGTCCTAATTTTACCAACTTCATCATTGAACCAAGGGGCAGACGGTCGAAGAGAAACGGGGATTGTGCGCTCTGGTGCAAGTTTGTCTAAAGGTTCACGCATTACATTACCAAATTTGTCTGCGAGCAGCGATGGATCCTCAGAGCAATAGGCCTATTGTTGGAGGCTGGAACTCGGAATGTCACTCATGAAATCATCACAATTTATCTCACAAAGCTTTCGGCCCCTGATGAACATCTTTCGAGCTTGGGGACGCTGAAATTTCAGCACCATGAGAATAGCTTTGTAATCTGATGGGAGTCCAGACTTCAAATCAACGTTAGTAACCAAGTTACTCGTTTTATTAGATAAAACGATATCCAAGCTATGACAAGCTTCGTGTGTGGTAGATGTGACATGTTGTTTCAAGCCAACATCTTCAAGCATGTCAAGGAAGACCTTGGATTCTCTGTTGTGGACATCATCAACATGGATATTAAAGTCACCCACCAGAATAGTATTGCATTCAGATGATGTAGTAGACTCAATTAGGGTGGAGAACTCTTGCATGAACGTATCAAACTTCAAGCTATTCTTTTGAGATGGAGTACGTCGATAGACACAGTTCAAAAATATCCCTGGGTGTTACTCGCACAGACAAGTACATACGTTCAAAAGATGAGAAGCTTGAATGGTCCACTTTCTGTATGGTTATACATGATCTATGTATGATGCAAATTCCACCACCACGAGATGAACGATTGTGATAAACTACAGAATAATTGGGAAGAGTCTTATTTATATCAGCAATAATGTGATGATCACGAGTGTGTCCTCTTAACCATGATTCTGTCACGATCATAATATCGATGCCGTTCTCTATAATTAATTCACATATAGGAGTAGTTTTCTTTAATATTCATCTAACAAGCATTCCAATGACTGAAGCATAACTGTGGACTATCGCAATGTGTATGGCTATGTCTTTTGCTTGAAGTAATATCATTTATCTCAGCATTGGGAATGTAGGCTTCGTGGAGGATTACCAAATTACTGCGATCAATGCTTTGAGAATCACAATCAGCATTCTTAGCATCAGCATAAGGATAATATTTACAGGTTACAACAGAAATATGTTTTTGTTTCCTTCTTCCTGCTTTCTTTCCACGATGTGATTTCTTACTACGGCGCACTTTCCTAGTTGTCACTCCCACCCTTGGTATCCCAAGATGATGGATTAGACTCATAACATCAGGATGGAGAGGAGATGATGGGATGCCGTATAAGGAAGGGTTACAACTCAACAAGATACATCATAGACAGGACGAACTTCTGCAGAACTTACAGTGATGTTAATGTCAGGCTTCAAACCAATCCGGTCGCTGTGGCTGGACCCAGAGGGCCCAGGCGTGGGATTGACGTCGCCGCACTCAAATAGATGATGATGATGTTGAATTAGGATAGTAGGTTCTCGGAAATCCCACAAACCTTCTAGAAACAAGTCGATAGCCATGCTGCCGTCTAGATGCACATGGAGATTCAGTCAGCCGTAGTTCAAGGCTATTATTGAAATCATCACATAGTTGACCACTGACCAGCATGATAGCAACTAAGAAGAGGTTAGACCAACCCATTATCCTAAACCATTGACTTTCACTGGAACAATAGAGATGTGTTCAATGAAGATTGAGGATTACAACTAGAAGAGTTCTGATGACACAGTAGACTTAAGGGAGACTTAAGGGAGGCGATTTGGCTCAGTCGGTAAAGCGTCTGCCTGTCGAACCAAAGATCTCGGGTTCGAATCCCACCAAGGCGGATGACTGAAGCCTGCATTGTGTGTTAATGTGTCCCTCCCATTGTTTCATAGACGCAGGCTATGCTAAGTGGAAAACACTCCGTCCCTCGGATAGGACGTTAAATGGAGGCCCCGTGTTCAGGAGATTCACCACCCTTGCACGTTAAGAACACACTGCACTATTCGTATAAGACTAGGTGTAGTGGTCCACCTGCACGCCCCAATTGGGCCGAGTATATACGGCATCTGCAAGAATCTTCAGTATTGAAGGATGCAGATTATCTTGAAGAAGAAGAAGAATATATATTTTGTACTGCAGATAATGTAGGCTTCAGTGAAATCTCCATAGGTATGTACTGTCATGGAAGTTAATGTAGAAACAAGTACACCATAAACTGAAATTTTTTTCTAAGTATATCTCTTTTTTCCAGAAATTAAATCAACTGAAGTGGGTCCTGCTAGTTCCTTGCGATACTATTTTCACACACTTGCGTTATTATTATTATTACGAGAAAGAAAACAAAAACGCCGCGGTTTACCGCTTCACATCTGAACGAGATTCAACTCTCCAAAGATCATAAAGTGAGGAAAAGGTACAAATTTGATCTTACCATTTGAGCCGATGGCGATTGGAAAGTATATTTCATTGCTGACTGTAATGTTTCCTATATCCATCGCGGTAACGATTCCGACATTATTCATGATGTTCTGTGCCTGGGAGGCGTTGTTAGCAGGGAAGGTCAAGTTAACATCTGCCAGTACACTGCCGCTTGTGAACCGTAATACTACGCACGTGATATCGCCACTCGTCAGGCTCCTGAAATACTCGATCAACTGTTTAGAGAAAAAACACCCCAAAAGCTATACAATAGTCACTACAGTTTTGCATTACCGACATATCAACAACAAAATTGTTTTAGGTTAAAGAGTTAACTTTCCAGCTTTAATTAGTTTCATATATTTGTATACATGTATTTACAACAAGTGTCAATATTTACTAGCCATGTTGAGCTATCTTGGTCGGGGAGGGAGGGAGGGGAGGGAGGGGAGGGGAGGGAGGGAGGGGGGAATCTGCGGGTTGTTTTGTTTCAATGCCCAGGCCACCTTGCTGGCGCGTTGAGTTGCCATTTTGATCTACATGCAGTTCGTCTACTATCTACATGGTTCAATAATAATGTTGTCTATTTATCATTTTTTCTAATGAAAATTTAGGCTAATAATCATTTAGTCTAATTTCCATTTGGTCAAATCTCCAATTAGTGTAGTTCCCATTTGGTATATTGTTCTTTTGGTTTAATAACCAGTTAGTCTAGTTCCAAGTTTGTCTAATGCCCATCTTGTCTACCATCCATAATGTCTAATACTCATTTTATGATAATTATTATTCATGATTAAGCTGATTGTGTGGGAAGCTGTCAAAGGCAAATTTCTCGTTTGTTTAAGTATAAATATAGTTGCAAAGTAGCAAATCGTGCCCAAAATAACATTGCCTTACAAAAATAGCCGTTGTATCAAAATGCCTTAACAAATGGAAGATCTTGGTATCAATTCATTTGGAAATTTTCCCCACCCAATAGAACAAAAAACAATGAAATTGTGTAGTTGAAATTACAGATCACATGTGCTTTTTTTTGGGGAGGGAGGTAGGGTCATCCTGTTTAATTTCATGTGATTTTATAAAACTATGATGATAATGAATATGGACATAAATAAACATCAAATCAAATCACATCAAAATACATCAGGTAAGTTTCGATGCAATCTTATCAAGTAAAAGTAATGCAAATGTATATAGGTAATGCAAGTTTGTACAGGTAATGCAAATTAACTAAAATTATATAGTTTGTTACAATGTTGTAATGAAATCGACTCTAACATTGCCATTTTTCTTAATACGAATTATATTGCTGAGATTGACATTAATTGCTCGTCCCTTTTTGTATAAAGCCTATCGTGAAATTAACAACAATTTGAGGCTTAAAACACACTGGCATAGCTTTCTCCATAGGCCACTCCAAATTTCACTCTTATATTCTAGTTCAATCTTCTTTTTAGTCCAATCTGTTAATTATTGCATTTAAACAAATTGATATGAGGTAATCGCTGTTTTTTTGTCTCTGTAAATAGAATCTATTATTATTTGGATCATTTGGTGTTTGAAACTATTGCTAAACGTGAAGTGTATGTGAATTATAAAACAATAAGATGAACTTGAAACTGAGAGGTTAAACTATGGTAAAAAAAACTTACACGGTTGCAGAGAGCATTTGCCAAATTGATGAACGCAGGAGACGATGAGTCTGCGAGATCGTTCTGGTATGTGTTTTTGAAGGTGATGACAATGAAAATCACAACATCTGAAATTGAAGATAGAAATCAGTAAATAATAATATAAATAAATAATAATAATAATAATAATAATAATATTAATAATAATGACGATAATAATAATAATGATCATTGTCACCATCATCATCATCATAACAATAATTGCCCAGAAACCCCAATTGCAATCTAAACCATAACCTAACCTGAAACCACATTGTAGCCAATACCATAACCCTAGCCCCAACCGACCAAGGCGCTTACAGTATTACCCTAGTCACTGGAGTTAAATACTATTCTACACATTACAGTGCACATCGTCCACTCCCTAAGAAGCATTCCAGACATAGTCGCCTTTTTTTACATTGACCTCCGCACCCTACCCATTTAGCACCTGGGATGAAGGGAGCGATGCAGATGAAATGCCTTGCTCAGGGACAAAAATACCTTGCTGAGGCTTGAACATATGACCTTTGGATTTCCAGTCAAGTGTCTAGACCACTCGACTATGACACCTACATAATCTACCGCATTAGTCAGCTAGTGCATAATTAGGTTTCAGTTCAAGTTCATTTTCATTTAATTCCAATAAATACACAGCAGATGAAAATAATTATGCATGGGATCAAGAAACCATATCCAAGTGTAACTGTATGATGATGTCGATCATCGCAGCTGAATATACAACTTGTTGTTTCAATAAAAAAACATTAATCAGACAAGACACTGACGATTGTGAAATTTATTAAATTGATTAATTTACTAAACCTATTCCTTTACCAAACTGTGAGGTGGCAGTAGATGTTGTTCCTGGCTGCATGGTTGTGGCACTTGATGAAACTGGAAAAGAGACAAAGAAGATATACTTATTCTACATAATACAACACTATATATTAACATGATCAACATCTTAATTTTGCAGTATCGTGTTCCACGATAAACACATTTCGATAATACATGTAAGTTAGTTTTTGGAGCAACATTTTTTTGTAAGGACGAGCCCCTTCCCTGAACATGGCAAAGCTCTTTGCAGTTGATGGCAATAATGAAAACATGATAATCAACCCACCAAATTGCCAATTTGAGGTTCGCATAGACTTAGTGATCTCATATTTCATACATTAATTATTTGTTTAATATTTCTCAAATGCTTTTCACACAAATGGGGTAAAGTCCATTTGTCGAATTGCCCTCTTACTGTTGAACAATGCTTCTTATTCAAACACCTGTATGTGGTGTGATCAAACTTCGCGCGTGACGTTTAGTTCGCTTTCTCAAAAAATCGGTAAGATTTCAAACAGATCTGATACCATCAATGGAAAAGGAAACTTTAAATATCCAGAGACGAAATGTTTTGTCGAATTGGGTGTGAATTTTGAAAATATTGACAAAAGATGCCTTTAATATTTCAAGTAAAAAGTGGTACCAACGGCTCGTATGATATTTTGACGTGCAAAATAGGAAATTATTTTATATTTGAATGATGTTTTTTTTGAGATAATTAAGCTGTAAACTCCCGTGCGGGTATTACGGTCTCTCGTTTTTTGGATGATTTTTTTTCTTCTCGAGTTGCAGCGCATTCCGATCCGACATGGAATTTTAAAATCGCGATAACTCTGGAAATCTTTGACGATGAATTTTCTAATGGCACCAATTTGTAGTCAAAATCTTTGAAGTTCTTTTGGAAATAATTGAACTATATACAATTTTTGAGAATATGAGAAATCCTGCATCAAATAACACATTTCCGAATATGTTTATACAAATTTCCGCAAACTTTGGTCACCCCATTATACTTTCTTTACCATGGCTTTTATAACAACAAAATTGTGTGCAAAAGTAGTAATGATATCCTACACCTTTTAATCAAAATAATACTAATTTTCATTACTGTGAAAAAGTTTTTGTTTAGAGCTTTTCATGTTTAGTTCGTCACTTCTTTACCCTTGATAAATGTAACAGTTAGAGGTGATTTCATGCAAAGTTTGCCGTTTTCTCAACAATAACAATTCTTAAGCAGAATATGATAAGGCTGGGATATTTAGAATGCTTCATTTATGCTCTAAACAATTCTATTCAATGTATTTATTTGTCCAATGTATGTTCAACAGGGAGATTTGTTTCGCTCACATTTAAATTGAAGGTTAAGACAAAGTTGACAAAGAAAAGAAAATATGCTACGAAACAACAACAATATACATTAATAGGCTCTCATAAATGTGCCATCGTTAGAGCAAGAGTTAACAATCCTATGGTATTACTGCAAGGCACAACAAATCTTGAGAGACAACAAAATCTAACAGAATCTAACAAAATATTGTTTTCTTTATTTTCTGAATGGAAAATGGTAAACTGTGTGGAGACAACTTGTTTGACTTCTCCTACAATCTCCGTAAATCAATTCAATTTCATTACAACCTTACCGATGCCAACTATGCCATCATTACTTGATTCATTATTTGTCCTAATCAGTCAAGACACTGATCATTGTGAAATTTGTTTACTAAACCTATTCCTTTACCAAATTGTGAGGTGGCACTTGGTGTTGTTTCTGGCTGCATGGCTGTGGCACTTGATGAAACTGGAAAAGAGACAAAGAAGGTATACTTAATCTACCTAATACAACACTATAATTATATTAACATGATCAACATGTGAATTATGCAGTATCGTGTCCCACGATAAATACATATCTTGTAAACAATTGTAAGTTAGCTTTTGAAGCAACATTGTTTTGTCAGGACAAGCCCCTTCCCTAAAAATGGCAAAGCTCTTTGCAGTTCATTGTAATTAGTGAACACATTACAAACCACCGACCAAATTGCCAATTTGAGGTTCGCATAGGCTTGGTGATATCATTTTTGAAACATTCATAATTTTTCTCAATATTACTACAATGCTTTTCACACAATTGGGGTAAATTCTAATCGTCGAATTGCCCTCTAACTCTTGCTGTGCCAAGGGTTTTACTAAAACGTGAACAATGCTTCTTATTCAAACTCCTGTATGTGGTGTGACTACAGTTTGTGCGTGACGTTAGTTCGCTTTCTCAAAAAATCGGTTAGATTTCAAAAAGACCTGGTACCATCAATGGGAAGGGAAACTAAAATTACCCAGAGACGAAATGTTGTATCGAGTTGGGTGTGAATTTTGAAAATATTGACAAAAGATGCCTTACAAATTTGAAGTAAAAAGTGGTACCAACTGATCGTATGATATTTTGACGTGCAAAACAAATTTGTGTGCAAAAGTAGTAAAGATATCCTAAACTTCTAATTAAAACCACACTAAATTTCATTATTGTAAAAAAAGTTAGTTTTTGTTTAGAGCTTTTCATGTTTAGTTCCTCACTTGTTTACTATTGATAAATGTAACAGTTAGAGATGATTTCATGCAAAGTTTGCCATTTTTTCAACAATAAACATTCTGTAGTAGAATAGGAAAAGGCTGGGATATTTAGAATAATTCATTTATGTTCTAAACAATTCTATTCAATGTATTTATTTGTCCAATGTACGTTCAACAGGGAGATTTGTTTCGCTCACATTTAAATTGAAGGTTAAGACAAAGTTGACGAAGAAAAGAAAATATGCTACGAAACAACAATATACATTAATAGGCTCTCATAAATGTAATATCGTCAGAGCAAGAGTTAAAAATCCTATGGTATTACTGCAAGGCACAACAGATCTTGAGGAACAACAACATCTAACAGAATCTAACAAAATATTGTATTTCTTTATTTTCTGAATGCAAAAATTGTAAAATGTGTGGAGACAGCTTGTTTGACCTTTTCTACAATCTCCGTAAATCAATTCAAATTCATTACAGCCTTACCAATGCCAACAATGCCATCATTACTTGATTCATTATTTGTCCTAATCAGTCAAGACACTGCTCATTGTAAAATTTGTTTACTTAACATATTCCTTTACCATATTGTGAGGTGGCACTAGGTGTTGATTCTGTCTGCATGGCTGTGGCACTTGATGAAACTGGAAAAGAGACAAAGAAGATATACTTATTCTACATAATACAACACTGTATATTAACACGATTATCATGTGAATTATGCAGTAACGTATTTCACGATAAATACATTTCTTTTACACAATTGCAAGTTAGCTTTTGAAGCAACATTGTTTTGTCACCACAAGCTTGTTTCCTAAAAATGGCAAAGCTCTTTGCAATTGATTGTAAATGGTCAATACATCAAAATCCACCGACCAAATTGCCAATTTGAGGTTCGCAAAGACTTAGTGATCTCATATTTGAAACATTCATATTTGTCTTAATATTTTCCAATGCTTTTCACACGAATGGGGTAAAGTCCAATCGTCGAATCGCCCTCTAACTCTTGCTGTGCCAAGGGATTTACTTAAACGTGAACAATGCTTCTTATTCAAACTCCTGTATGTGGTGTGACCAAAGTTCGCGCGTGACGTTAGTTTGTTTTCTCAAAAAATCGGTAAGATTTCAAAAAGATCTGATACCATCAGTGGAAAGGGAAACTTAAAATTACCCAGAGACGAAATGTTTTGTCGAATTGGGTGTGAATTTTGAAAATATTGACAAAAAACGGAAAGTATTTTATATTTGAATGATATCTTTTTGAGATAAATAAGCTGAAAACTCAAATGCGGGTATTAAGGTCTCTTTTTTTTCAATGATTTTTTTTTCTTGAGTTGCAGCGCATTTCGATCCGACATGGAATTTTGAGATCGCGATAACTCCGGAACTCTTTGACGATGAATTTTCTAATGGCACCAATTTGTAGTCAAAATCTGTGAAGTCCATTAGGTGATAATTGAACTAAATGAAATTGTGTAGAACATGAGAAATCCTGCATCAAATAACACATTTCCTAATATTTAAAAAAGTCTCCGCAAACTTTGGTCACCCCATCATACTTTCTTTATCATGTCTTATTTAACAACAAAAAAGTGTGCTAAAGTAGCAAAAATATTCTACCGTTCTAATGAAAACCACACTAAATTTCATAATTGCGAAAAGGTAAGTTTTTGTTTGGAGCTTTTCATGTTTAGTTCCTCACTTGTTTACCGTTAATAAGTGTAACAGTTAGAGACGATTTCACGCAAAGTTGCCGTTTTCTAAACAATAACAATTCTATAGGAAAAATATGATAAGGCTGGGATATTTAGAATGTTTCATTTATGCTCTAAACGGTTGTATATTCAATGTATTTATTTGTTCAATGTACGTTCAACAGGGATATTTGTTTCGCTCACATGGAAATTGAAGGCTCAGACAATGTTTACAAAGATAAGAAATATGCTATAAAACAACAACAATAGACATAAATAGGCTCTCATAAATGTGACATCGTCAGAGCAAGATTTTAAAATCCCATGGATTATTGCGCTGCACAACAGATCTTGAGAGACAAAAAGTCTTACACAATCAAAGAAAATATTGTATTTCTTTATTTTCTGAGTGCAAAAATTGTAAAATGTGTGAAGACAGCTTGTTTGATTCTTCTACAATCTCCGTAAATCAATTCAAATTCATTACAACCCCACCGATGCCAATAATACCATCACTTATTGATTCATTATTTGCACTAATCAGTCAAGACACTGATCATTGTGAAATGTGTTTACTAAACCTCTTCCTTTACCGTATTGTGAGGTGGCACTAGGTGTTGTTTCTGTCTGCATGACCGTCACAGTGGCACTTGATGAAACTGGAAAAGAGACAAAGAAGATATACTTATTCTACATAATACAACACTATATATTAACATGATTAACATGTGAATTATGCAATAACGTTTTCCACGATAAATACATTTCCTTTACACAATTGTAAGTTAGCTTTTGAAGCAACATTGTTTTGTCAGCACAAGCTTGTTTCCTAAAAATTGCAAAGCCCTTTGCAATTGATTGTAAATGGTCAATACATCACAATCCACCGACCAAATTGCCAATTTGAGGTTCGCATAGACTTAGTGATCTCATATTTGAAACATTCATAACTTTTCTTAATATTTCTCCAATGCTTTTCACACGAATGGGGTAAAGTCCAATCGTCGGATTGCACTCTTACTCTTGCTGTGCCAAGGGTTTTACTGTAACGTGAACAATGCTTCTTAACTAAACACCTGTTTGTGTTAAGACCAAAGTTCGCGCGTGACGTTAGTTCGCTTTCTCAAAAAATTGGTAAGATTTCATACAGATCTGATACCATCAGTGGAAAGGGAAACTTAAAATTACCCAGAGACTAAATGTTTTATCGAATTGGGTGTGAATTTTGAAAATATTGACAAAATATGCCTTAAAGGCCAAGTCCACTCCAAAAATAACTTAATTTCAATAAAAGCAAAAAAATCAGACAAACCAATCAAAAAAAGTTTGAGCAAAATCGGAAAACTAATAAGAAAGTTATGAATTTTTGAAAAAGGATGTAAAACTATGGAACAATGAGAATCAAAATACAAATTTTCAAGATGGTTATCAGTTTCTGACGTCATGTCCTCTCAACTCATCAATTGCTTTATATAGTTTAATCCCATTAATTTCCCTTTTTATCCCCAAAACTTGATTTCCCCATGCCTTTGCCCAGGTTATATGATTTGTATCATATTGCGTGCATGACATTTCCCAAAAGCTTTTATGAATTTTGATGAATTAATACTTTTTTCCGAATATTGTATTTCATAATTATTGATTTTTATATAAATAGTTTATCAAAATTCAATTTTTCATGATTTAACTGGACAAAATTATTCTTTATTTGTGCATCCACACAAAAACATATTACTATAACAATCTAACTTGGATGCTGGTGTGAAGAAATAAGATTCTTTGGGTGAAAATAGGAAATTTATATTATTAATATAAGGAAAATAATTAGTGGATAGTAAGGACCATACGTCACAGACTCATGAGTGAGTTGCCAATTTGTGTAGTGATTTTCAAAGTTTTTCATGTCATTAAAAATTCATAACTTTCTTATTAGTTATCCGATTTTGCTCGAAATTTTTTTTGATTGGTTTGTCTGATTTTTTTGGTTCTATTGACAGTAAGTTATTTTTGGAGTGGACTTGAGCTTTAACATTTGAAGTAAAAAGTGGTACCAACGGATTGTATGACATTTTGACTTGCAAAACAGGAAATTATTTTATATTTGAATGATATCTTTTTGAGATAATTAAGCTGTAAACTCCCGTGCGGTAATTAAGGTCTCTTTTTTTGGTAATGATTTATTTTCTCGAGTTGCAGCGCACTCCGATCCGACATGGAATTTTGAGATCGCGATAACTCGAACATTCTTTGACGATGAATTTTCTAAAGGCACCAATTTGTAGTCAAAATCTTTGAAGTCCATTTGGTAATTATTGAACTATATACAATCGTTGAGAATACGAGAAATCCTGCATCAAATAACACATTTCCGAATATTTTAGAAAATCTCCGCAAACTTTGATCATCCCATCATACTTTCTTTACCATGTCTGATATAACAAAAACAAATTGTGTGCAAAAGTAGTAAAGATTTCCTACACTTCTAATCAAAACTTTACTAAATCTCATTATTGTGAAAAAGTAAGTTTTTGTTTAGAGCTTTTCATGTTTAGTTCCTCACTTGTTTACTATTGATAAGTGTAACAGTAAGAGATGATTTCATGCAAATTTTGCAGTTTTCTCAACAATAACAATTCTATAGCAGAATTTGATAAGGCTGGGATATTTAGAATGCTTCATTTATGCTCTAAACAATTCCATTCAATCTATTTATTTGTCAAATGTACGATTAGCAGGGAGATTTGTTTCGCTCACATGTACATTGAAGGTTAAGACAAAGATTACAAAGAAAAAAAATTGCTACAAAAAACAACGATAGACATTAAAAGGCTCTCATAAATGTGACATCGTCAAAGCAAGAGTTAAAACTGCTATGGTATTACTGCAAGGCACAACATATCTTGAGAGACTACAAAATCTAACAGAATCTAACAAAATATTGTTTTTTTATTTTCTGAAAGCAATAATAGTAAACTGTGTGGCGACAACTTGTTTGACCCCTTCTACAATCTCCGTAAATCAATTCAAATTCATTACATCCTTACCGATGCCAGGAATACCATCATTAATTGATTCATTATTTGTACTAATCAGTCAAGACACTGAACATTGTGAAATTTGTTTACTAAACCTCTTCCTTTACCATATTGTGAGGTGGCACTAGGTGTTGTTTCTGTCTGCATGACCGTCACAGTGGCACTTTGTGAAACTGGAAAAGAGACAAAGAAGATATACTTATTCTACATAATACAACACTATATATTTAATAACATGATTAACATGTGAATTATGCAGCAACGTATTCCACGTTAAATACATTTCTTTTACACAATTGCTTTTGAAGCAACATTGTTTTGTCAGGACAAGCTCGTTTCCTAAAAATTGCAAAGCTCTTTGCAATTGATTGTCAATGGTCAATACATCACAATCCACCGACCAAATTGCCAATTTGAGGTTAGCATAGACTCAATGATCTCATATTTGAAATATTCATAATTTTTAAGTCCTGACAAAAACAATGTTCAATCAAAATGTCAGCCAATCAAAAGTTGTTCCAAAAGGACTTGAAAACGTATCTAATGTCTGAATTCCCTAGTTAAGTCGTAGTTTATTTTAAAATCTGATGATGTTTAATTATATTTAATTATGTTAATTTTTTTCGTTCTCTGTATTAAACTTCTCATGTACTTTCTTATGTTTATTATGTATTTACCTTGTTAGGCGCCATGAGCATCTCTTGAGGTGGATATGTGCGCATTATAAATGTTGTTATTGTTATTATTATTTAATATTTCTCCAATGCTTTTCACACGAATAGGGTAAAGTCCAATCGTCGAATTGCACTCTTACTCTTGCTGTGCCAAGGGTTTTACTGAAACGTGAACAATGTTTCTTATTCAAGCACCTGTATGTGGTGTGACCAAAGTTCGCGCGCAACGTTAGTTCGCTTTCTCAAAAAATTGGTAAGATTTCAAACAGATCTGATACCATCAGTGGAAAGGGAAACTTAAAATTACCCAGAGACTAAATGTTTTATCGAATTGGGTGTGAATTTTGAAAATATTGACAAAATATGCCTTAAAGGCCAAGTCCACTCCAAAAATAACTTAATTTCAATAAAAGCAAAAAAATCAGACAAACCAATCAAAAAAAGTTTGAGCAAAATCGGAAAACTAATAAGAAAGTTATGAATTTTTGAAAAAGGATGTAAAACTATGGAACAATGAGAATCAAAATACAAATTTTCAAGATGGTTATCAGTTTCTGACGTCATGTCCTCTCAACTCATCAATTGCTTTATATAGTTTAATCCCATTAATTTCCTTTTATCCCCAAAACTTGATTTCCCCATGCCTTTGCCCAGGTTATATGATTTGTATCATATTGCGTGCATGACATTTCCCAAAAGCTTTTATGAATTTTGATGAATTAATACTTTTTTCCGAATATTGTATTTCATAATTATTGATTTTTATATAAATAGTTTATCAAAATTCAATTTTTCATGATTTAACTGGACAAAAATTATTCTTTATTTGTGCATCCACACAAAAACATATTACTATAACAATCTAACTTGGATGCTGGTGTGAAGAAATAAGATTCTTTGGGTGAAAATAGGAAATTTATATTATTAATATAAGGAAAATAATTAGTGGATAGTAAGGACCATACGTCACAGACTCATGAGTGAGTTGCCAATTTGTGTAGTGATTTTCAAAGTTTTTCATGTCATTAAAAATTCATAACTTTCTTATTAGTTATCCGATTTTGCTCGAAATTTTTTTTGATTGGTTTGTCTGATTTTTTTGGTTCTATTGACAGTAAGTTATTTTTGGAGTGGACTTGAGCTTTAACATTTGAAGTAAAAAGTGGTACCAACGGATTGTATGACATTTTGACTTGCAAAACAGGAAATTATTTTATATTTGAATGATATCTTTTTGAGATAATTAAGCTGTAAACTCCCGTGCGGTAATTAAGGTCTCTTTTTTTGGTAATGATTTATTTTCTCGAGTTGCAGCGCACTCCGATCCGACATGGAATTTTGAGATCGCGATAACTCGAACATTCTTTGACGATGAATTTTCTAAAGGCACCAATTTGTAGTCAAAATCTTTGAAGTCCATTTGGTAATTATTGAACTATATACAATCGTTGAGAATACGAGAAATCCTGCATCAAATAACACATTTCCGAATATTTTAGAAAATCTCCGCAAACTTTGATCATCCCATCATACTTTCTTTACCATGTCTGATATAACAAAAACAAATTGTGTGCAAAAGTAGTAAAGATTTCCTACACTTCTAATCAAAACTTTACTAAATCTCATTATTGTGAAAAAGTAAGTTTTTGTTTAGAGCTTTTCATGTTTAGTTCCTCACTTGTTTACTATTGATAAGTGTAACAGTAAGAGATGATTTCATGCAAATTTTGCAGTTTTCTCAACAATAACAATTCTATAGCAGAATTTGATAAGGCTGGGATATTTAGAATGCTTCATTTATGCTCTAAACAATTCCATTCAATCTATTTATTTGTCAAATGTACGATTAGCAGGGAGATTTGTTTCGCTCACATGTACATTGAAGGTTAAGACAAAGATTACAAAGAAAAAAATTGCTACAAAAACAACGATAGACATTAAAAGGCTCTCATAAATGTGACATCGTCAAAGCAAGAGTTAAAACTGCTATGGTATTACTGCAAGGCACAACATATCTTGAGAGACTACAAAATCTAACAGAATCTAACAAAATATTGTTTTTTTATTTTCTGAAAGCAATAATAGTAAACTGTGTGGCGACAACTTGTTTGACCCCTTCTACAATCTCCGTAAATCAATTCAAATTCATTACATCCTTACCGATGCCAGGAATACCATCATTAATTGATTCATTATTTGTACTAATCAGTCAAGACACTGAACATTGTGAAATTTGTTTACTAAACCTCTTCCTTTACCATATTGTGAGGTGGCACTAGGTGTTGTTTCTGTCTGCATGACCGTCACAGTGGCACTTTGTGAAACTGGAAAAGAGACAAAGAAGATATACTTATTCTACATAATACAACACTATATATTTAATAACATGATTAACATGTGAATTATGCAGCAACGTATTCCACGTTAAATACATTTCTTTTACACAATTGCTTTTGAAGCAACATTGTTTTGTCAGGACAAGCTCGTTTCCTAAAAATTGCAAAGCTCTTTGCAATTGATTGTCAATGGTCAATACATCACAATCCACCGACCAAATTGCCAATTTGAGGTTAGCATAGACTCAATGATCTCATATTTGAAATATTCATAATTTTTAAGTCCTGACAAAAACAATGTTCAATCAAAATGTCAGCCAATCAAAAGTTGTTCCAAAAGGACTTGAAAACGTATCTAATGTCTGAATTCCCTAGTTAAGTCGTAGTTTATTTTAAAATCTGATGATGTTTAATTATATTTAATTATGTTAATTTTTTTTCGTTCTCTGTATTAAACTTCTCATGTACTTTCTTATGTTTATTATGTATTTACCTTGTTAGGCGCCATGAGCATCTCTTGAGGTGGATATGTGCGCATTATAAATGTTGTTATTGTTATTATTATTTAATATTTCTCCAATGCTTTTCACACGAATAGGGTAAAGTCCAATCGTCGAATTGCACTCTTACTCTTGCTGTGCCAAGGGTTTTACTGAAACGTGAACAATGCTTCTTATTCAAGCACCTGTATGTGGTGTGACCAAAGTTCGCGCGCAACGTTAGTTCGCTTTCTCAAAAAATTGGTAAGATTTCAAACAGATCTGATACCATCAGTGGAAAGGGAAACTTAAAATTACCCAGAGACTAAATGTTTTATTGAATTGGGTGTGAATTTTGAAAATATTGACAAAATATGCCTTAACATTTGAAGTAACTAGAAAAGTCAACGCAAAGCGTAGCATCCCCTCGCAGGGTACAAATGGCCTATATACGTCAGAACAAGTTACCTCCATTAGACTATACTATTATATTACTATATAATTAGGTGTTTTTGCATATTTAATGAACTATGACCTTTCACCTTTGACCTACATACTCCGAAATCGAAACTTAGGCTGTGTTTTGATACCATGTACCTTCATATCAAATTTCATTAAAATCCGTCAAACATTACCAAAGTTATCGATCGGAAACCAGATTCGCATATTTAATGAGCTATGACCTTTGACCTACATACTCGGAAATCAAACTTAGGCTGTGTTTTGATACCATGTACCTTCATATCAAATTTCATTAAAATCCGCCAAACATTACCAAAGTTATCGATCGGAAACCAGATTGGCATATTTAATGAGCTATGACCTTTGACCTACATACTCGGAAATCAAACTTAGGCTGTGTTTTGATACCATGTACCTTCATATCAAATTTCATTAAAATCCGTCAAACATTATTAAAGTTATCCAACGGAAACCAGATTCGCATATTTAATGAGCTATGACCTTTGACCTGCATACTCCGAAATCAAACTTAGGCTGTGTTTTGATACCATGTACCTTCATATCAAATTTCATTAAAATCCGTCAAACAGTACTAACGTTATCAATCGGAAACCAGATTCGCATATTTAATGAGCTATGACCTTTGACCTACATACTCCGATATCAAACTTAGGCTGTGTTTTGATTCCATGTACCTTCATATCAAATTTGATTAAAATCCGTCAAACAGTACTAACGTTATCAATCGGAAACCAGATTCGCATATTTAATGAGCTATGACCTTTGACCTACATACTCGGAAATTGAACTTAGGCTGTGTTTTGATACCATGTACCTTCATATCAAATTTTATTAAAACCGTCAAACATTACTAAAGTTATCGATCGGAAACCAGATTTGCATATTTTATGAGCTATGACCTTTGACCTACATACTCGGAAATTGAACTTAGGCTGTGTTTTGATTCCATGTACCTTCATATCAAATTTCATTAAAATCCGTCAAACATTACTAAAGTTATCGATCGGAAACCAGATTCGCATATTTAATGAGCTATGACCTTTGACCTACATACTCCGAAATCGAACTTAGCCTGTATTTTGATACCATGAACCTTCATATCCAACTTCATTAAAATCCGTCAAACATTACTGAATTTATCGATCGGAAACCAGATGTGTATTTTTTCGCATATTTAATGAGCTATGACCTTTGACCTTTGACCTACATACTCCGAAATCGAACTTAGCCTGTATTTTGATACAATGTACCTTCACATCAAACTTCATTAAAATCCGTCAAACATTACTGAAGTTATTGATCGGAAACCAAATTTGTTACGGACGGACGCACGGAAGGAAGAAAGGAAGGAAGGACGGACAGCGGCGTTTCTATATCCCCTCCGACTTCGTCGGCGAGGGGATAAAAAAGGTACCAACGGATTGTATGACATTTTGACTTGCAAAACAGGAAATTATTTTATATTTGAATGATATCTTTTTGAGATAATTAAGCTGTAAACTCCCGTGCGGTAATTAAGGTCTCTTTTTTTTTTTGGTAATGATTTTTTTTTCTCGAGTTGCAGCGCATTCCGATCCGATATGAAATTTTGAGATCGCGATAACTCGAAGATTCTTTGACGATGAATTTTCTAAAGGCACCAATTTGTAGTCAAAATCTTTGAAGTCCATTTGGTAATAATTGAACTATATACAATTTTTGAGAATATGAGAAATCCTGCATCAAATGACACATTTCCGAATATTTTAGAAAATCTCCGCAAACTTTGGTCATCCCATCATACTTTCTTTACCATGTCTGATATAACAAAAAAAAATTGTGTGCAAAAGTAGTAAAGATTTCCTACACTTCTAATCAAAACTTCACTAAATTTTATTATTGTGAAAAAGTAAGTTTTTGTTTAGAGCTTTTCATGTTTAGTTCCTCACTTGTTTACCATTGATTAATGTAACAGTAAGAGATGATTTCATGCAAATTCTGCAGTTTTCTCAACAATAACAATTCTATAGCAGAATTTGATAAGGCTGGGATATTTAGAATGCTTCATTTATGCTCTAAACAATTCTATTCAATGTATTTATTTGTCAAATGTACGTTTAGCAGGGAGATTTGTTTCACTCACATGTACATTGAAGGTTAAGACAAAGTTAACAAAGAAAACAAAATTGCTACAAAAAACAATAATAGACATTAATAGGCTCTCATAAATGTGACATCGTCAAAGCAAGAGTTAAAACTGCTATGGTATTACTGCAAGGCACAACATATCTTGAGATACAACAAAATCTAACAAAATATTGTTTTCTTTATTTTCTGAAAGCAATAATGGTAAACTGTGGGGCGACAACTTGTTTGACCCCTTCTACAATCTCCGTAAATCAATTCAAATTCATTACAGCCTTACCCATGCCAGGAATACCATCATTAATTGATTCATTATTTGTACTAATCAGTCAAGACACTGATTTTTGTGAATTTTGTTTACTAAACCTATTTCTTTACCAAATTGTGAGGTGGCACTAGGTGTTGTTTCTGTCTGCATGGTTGTGGCACTTGATGAAACTGGAAAGGAGACAGAGAAAATATACTTATTATACATAATACAACACTATATATTAACATGATTATCATGTGAATTATGCAGTAACGTATTTCACGATAAATACATTTCTTTTACACAATTGTAAGTTAGCTTTTGAAGCAACATTGTTTTGTCAGGACAAGCTTGTTTCCTAAAAATGGCAAAGCTCTTTGCGGTTGACTGTAAATGGTCAATACATCACAATCCACCGACCACATTGCCAATTTGAGGTTAGCATAGACTTAATGATCTCATATTTGAAACATTCATAATTTGTCTTAATATTTCTCCAATGCTTTTCACACGAATAGGGTAAAGTCCAATCATCGGATATTGCACTCTTACTCTTGCTGTGCCAAGGGTTTTACTGAAACGTGAACAATGCTTCTTATTCAAACACCTGTATGTGGTGAGACCAAAGTTCGCGCGTGACGTTAGTTCGCTTTCTCAAAAAATCGGTAAGATTTCAAACAGATGTTATACCATTAATGGAAAAGGAAACTTTAAATATCCAGAGACGAAATGTTTTGTCGAATTGAGTGTGAATTTTGAAAATATTGACAAAAGATGCCTTACAAAATTCAAGTAAAAAGTGGTACCAACGGATCGTATGATATTTTGACGTGCAAAACCCGAAATTATTTTATATTTGAATGATGTCTTTTTTAGATAAATAAGCTGTAAACTCCCGGGCGGGTATTATTAGGTCTCGTTATTTTTAATGATTTTTTTCTCGAGTTGCAGCGCATTCCGATCCGACATGGAATTTTGAGATCGCGATAATCCTAACATTCTTTGAGGATGAATTTTCTAATGGCACCAATTTGTAGTCAAAATCTTTGAAGTCAATTTGGTAGTTATTGAACTATATACAATTTTTTAGAATATGAGAAATCCTGTATCAAATAACACATTTCCAAATATTTTTTTTTAAATCTCCGCAAACTTTGGTCACCCCATCATACTTTCTTTACCATGTCTTATATAACAACAAAACAATTGTGTGCAAATGTAGTAACGATTTCCTACATATTGAGAAAAAGTAAGTTTTTTTTTAGAGCTTTTTATGTTTAATTTCTCACTTGTTTACCATTGATAAATGTAACAGTAAGAGATGATTTCATGCAAGTTTTGCCGTTTTCTCAACATTAAAAATTCTATAGCAGAATATGATAAGGCTGGGATATTTAGAATGCTTCATTTATGCTCTAAACAATTCTGTTTAATGTATTTATTTGTCCAATGTAAGTTTAACAGGGAGATTTGTTTCGCTCACATGTACACTAAAGGTTAAGACAAAGTTTACAAAGAAAAAAAAAGCTACAAAACAACAACAATAGACATTAATAGGCTCTCATAAATGTGAAATCGTCAAAGCAAGAGTTAAAACTGCTATGATATTACTGCAAGGCACAACAGATCTTGAGAGACAAACAATCTAACAGAATCTAACGAAATATTGTATTGCTTTATTTTCTGAATGCAAAAATGGTAAAATGTGTGAGCTTGTTTGACCTCTTCTACAATCTCTGTAAATCAAGTAAAATTCTTTACGTCCCTACCGATGCAAGTAATGCCATCGTTGCTTAATTCATATCCTACGTTACATGAACAGTTGTAAGTTCAGACCCAGTTCATACACACTCCATTTTCAGAATCACAGACCGATGAATTCATAAAGCATTCGTCAGTATATAAGAAAAGTAAACATTTTTTTTTCCATAGCAGTTAAGAGTCTTTTTATAAAGGTCTAGATGAATCACCTTTTCATCCTCGAATTGTCAACAGTTATTTGTATCTCCACTCTTTCTTAGTTTAAACAAGTAAAAATGTATGTTAAATTAAATAGTGTATATGAAAATCAACAAGAAATTGCCAATTTATACACGAAAGTATTGTTATACATTTACTCGACATTGCTGATTTAGGAAGTTAAATGATTATTTTTGTATTAAATTGCTCTTTTTCATGAACGGCACAATGTAACATAAGTGGATCTAAATTTCCAGTTTCTCCAAAAGGTGACACTTATTTGACCATTCATCCTTACCATTGCACGCAATACCATCAGTATTTAATTCATATCCAGGGGTACATGAGCAGTTGTAAGAGCCCATTGAGTTCATACACACTCCATTTTCAGAATCACAGACCGATGCATTCACAGAGCATTCATCAATATCTAGGAAAAGCAAACAAAAATTCTTCACCCATAATAGTTAAGAGTTTTCTAAAGGTGTAGATGAATCAGCTTTTCCTCTTAAATTGGCAACAATTATTTGTATCTCCACTCTTTCATTGTTAACGAAAAATCAACAAGAAATTGCCAATTTGTACACGAGAATAGTGATTATAAATTTCACTATGCATTACTAATTTAGAGAGAGTTAAATCATTTTTTTAAAATCCAATAGCTGTTATTCATGAATGCACAATGTAACAGAAGTGGATCTAAATTACCAGTGTCTCTAAAGGTGACACTAATGCTATATTACATACTTACCTTTGCACGCAACACCATCAGAGTTTATTTCATATCCAGGGTTACATGAGCAGTTGTAAGAGCCGACCGAGTTCATACACATTCCATTTTCACAGGCCGATAATTTCCCGGAGCATTCGTCAATATCTAAGAGAAGTTAACATTCTTTTTATGCATTTGGCAATCAGACATTTGCATGTTGCGATTTCAAGATCGCAAAGACTTTTAACAAATCGCCACAAGAAGGATTTCTATAGCCTTGTCCATCACCCCTTGCAATGTGCGACAGTTACAACGAGTCATTACAAAATCATGTATTAAGAACATAATTTCAATGGGCATTGTAATATGATATTAAAAATTGCCTTTGAATTAGTTTCACACAAGTCTTGGTGATCATGTAAATATTGCATTAGTAAACAAATTACTTTCCTGTTTTTTTTAACATTCAGGACCTTAAAAGGAAGCTATATATACTTGTAAAATTAAAACAAGCAAGTTAATTTTGTACCATAATCAGAAATAGTTCAAAGTAAATTAAACTAAATCTGTACTAGGCCGTTATAAACAAAAACATCAACCAATCTCTTCCATGTCTTATTAAAAGAAACCAAAAGGTAACAGATGATTATCCTTCAATGAAATATCTTCCTCCAATAGAATATTAAATGATTGGATAGCTGGAATATGTGCATCTAATTATAAATGTCGAATCACGCTCATAGGGATCACTTTGTTACGAGTAGAATTCACTCCAAAATATTAACTTAAAGTATTCTGATGAGCGTGGATTGCACTATTTTGGCGTTGATTTCCACAACAAAATGCGTGAAAATCCACAAATATGACTCTGCAAAGAGTGGATTTCTACTCCTGTATATTCAGAAAATTCAAGCAAATTACATCTGGCATTCTATGGGCTAACATATACAGAGTACGAAGAAAATAAAGGCTATAAATATAAAACCTCACACCCGAAACCCAAGTTGGACTTGCGAGCGTGGACGAGCGCGTCAGGTAGTCTACTCACAAATTGCTTATTTGTTTCTTTGCTTCTTCTTTGAGTGTATTTAAACTTGCAAAATCTCTTTACAAAAGTAATAATGGTGAATATATTATGAACATAGTACTGTTACTTTTAACATACAGAACATTCTATTTTAGTCATGGAACACGTTAACACGTTCACAATAAACTTTTGCTTGATCGAACCTACCCGTGCAATTAAATCTGCCATCCATCTGGTATCCATCCTTGCACCCGCATGAGTATCCACCCTCCTCGTTGTAACATATTTGCTGGCAGTCATTCGCCCCCAGACACTCGTTTATATCTGTTCATCAAAACACAAAGTATACACAATGCATTTGCTAAATTTTCATAGATTTAAAGAGAAGTTCTGATAAAGATGCAAAATAATTTGTGAGTCTTTTATTATTTAGTTAGAAGAATATCATTAAAGAAATGTCCACTGAAAAAGATTGATCTTTAGATGCCTTCATTATCACTATATGACGAGAAATAGTTAATAATGTTTGGACCAAACTTTCGTTCTGGGCCCTATTTCATAAAACATGTTATAGATATAAATAAATGCTACATTTCAATGACAATTTTGCTCTCAGCCAATCAAATGCTTGTTATTGATAACAATTTTTTTATGAAACGGGGCCCTGGTTGCACACATGCATGATATAAGAAAGACCTTCAGCTAGATTTGAGTCGATTTCTCATCATTTTGATTCTGAAACATTACAGTATACACCAATTTCTTATGCGTATACAACATAAACAACCTTTCTCAGTATAAATGTATATTGTATCGCCTATTTCATTATTTTTTCTTCATTTGTCTATCTTTCGTCGACCGAGGCGCGACTATTCTTATTCTTTTAAATGTACATGTGGTTATTCCAAACCAATTTTTAACTTGATTGTCAAAACAAAATGTTACTTTTCCATTCCAACTCCCTGCTTTTCTCATGTTACAGCAGAGCTTAGCTTATCTATAACTCAGTCCTGATAATAAGGCTAATGTATAATATACACATATATATTATATAGCATATGTTTGTTTCAGTAATATATTTTTTCAGACCCTAAAGAAGGCTGTGTAAAAGAATAAGTTAAGAGTTCTTTTGCCCTCTACCATATGTATACCTAAAGACGACGTGAAAATGTGGAATTTGAATTGAGTTGAATTTAAATGTTTTATTGATAACATTTTATCTCAGCCAATAGCCAAATTGCAAAATAATTACCCCCCAAAATAAGCTAAATTAAATAATTACAGATTAAAAATTAAAACAAAATATGTACGATCATGACAATCAAAGCATACAGGTACACAAACAATATTAATATAAAATACCAATGCAATAGTAGGTATTCAACTTGATATTTGGGGAGTTGGATTAAATCATAATTATACTTTGGATTTAAAGGAACACTGACATAATAAAATGAAGCTATAGGAAAAAAAGTAATGCGGAAAATATAATCCGTAACCAGGTAACTGATTGATGTTCTACTATATATCTATTTAAATTATTCTATATATAGAATTATCCCATTTGGGTCTCAACAAATAACTTAAGTTGTTTATGGAGACAGTAAGAATAAATGCAAATTCAAATAGCAAGGGAAAACAAAGAATGTCTAATCAAGTCATTATTACAAGCAAGAAATCTCTTTAGATGCAAGATAGGAGATAAAGGATTTCACTTATAAGGGCTTGAATTGAAGGGGGTAATTTTTCATTATACCTCCAGTAATAAACTGAACAAATGTTTCTACCTTCGCAAGAATCTGTTCCCGTTCCCAGGAAGCCCTCGTTACACGTGCAGTAGAAACTCCCGTCGGTGTTCGAACAATTCCCATTACGGCAAGCATCTGGAAACTCTAAGCACTCGTTCACGTCTACAACATCCGTGTGAGATCAAAAGGGAACAAGAATATTGATGATGATAACATGGTCTTCTCTACCCTTCGTAAGTACATGTGTATACAATAAATACATGTATAACAGGATAAGAACTACTTTTGAAAAATCAACCTATTACAATAAATGCAATTTCTAAAGCATGTTTGTCAACTACAAAAAAACATGATAATGTCGTATTTTATAATCCGAACATTATTTCTATGGGACATACAATTGGGTTTTGAAATGGCTCTTGAGTTTAGGAAATGGTTGCTATCGCATTACCAAGTGCACAAGGCCATATTTCGCTGACACCAGACTTGGTGGAAATACCATTAATGTGTGTACAAGTCTTCACACAGCGAATCTGTTTACCTATCAAGAAATAAACCTTAGTCTTTCGGAGAGCCTTCCGGTGAGGGAAAAGTGAGGCGGGATGCAAGGCATTACATAAGGCCTGTTGGTCTTAGTATTGAAGGCTAATCCTGATGATTGACAACACTTGTTATTGTGTATTTTCTCATGAGAGCCCACTTCTATTCGTCTTTAATAATCAAATGCTTTGGGTTTAATATGTGAAAAACAAACAAAACACAAAAAGGAAATAAGATATCTCACCTTGTTCGACGATCCGGTTACTCGAGCCAAATACTCGGTTAGGTGGAAGTGAGTCAGTGAACACAGACTCTAAGAAGGTAGCGTTCAGCTCAGAGTTGAACGAGTCGATCCGGAACTCGACGAAAGCATTACCACCTACCACGGTATAATTAGTCACAAGAACATCTGCCAGGTTCCCATCTCCAATAACAGATGTACTGTTAAGCTGGTCAAACACCTAAATGGGTGAAGCATTTAACCCGTTCCTTCCGGGAACCTGGTATACCAGGTTCCCGTGGAGCGCACTCACAGACGGGAACCTGGTATACCAGGTTCCCATTATAGGCAGGTAAATGACGTCTTTACAGGCCTAAAATTGCCTTTCCCTGCCACTAATTCACTAAACTAGTTGATTTGAGGGTATTTCCAAAGTATATACTATCATTACCCATTGCTCCTGTTTTGTGTACTTTCATATTATTCACTATAATTGTACTTTTCATAAACATGTCAAGTATTCTCTCACAAGAAATTCGTATAGCAGCGTATACAGTTCCGCAGTGTCTGTCCCATAGATATTGACTTTCGCTGAGACCTTTCCATACACAATTACTGATACTGCTGGTACTTCATTGGGAGCAGCGTAATCCGCGCTCGCCCTGTAGAAGCTTATGACGGCACACACCCTCCGCTCTTCTATTGTTGGAGTTTATAACCATGACAACGAACTTGACCCTTGGCCACGTTCATTGTTCCTCTTACGTAACTCTTACGTAACAGTAGGTGGGCCTAAGACATAACTCTTTTCGTATATTCTATATAGGTCAAAATTTGCCAATTCTTAGGAACTATTACGTTTCCCTATCATCTTCCGCTCTAGAATCCTATTTTTGTTTTTATTTGTTGTGTCCTTTTTATATTTTTTCCTGTCTCCCTCTTCAAGATTTATTCTGCTTGTGTAGGGAATTTATGCTACTTTTTTATAAATAAAAGAGAAAGTTTTATTCTTTCTCTTATAATGTTGTCCACTTTCTTTTAGATAACCCTTTTGTGCTAAAGTATATAATGTCCGATGTATATTATTTCTGTCAATAACAGTATAATGAACGTATTACTTTATTTTGATGCAACAGAGATTTACAAACCAAATCAAAACTTTTACTTTCTATAATTTGTGTACAGTAACATTCTTCTCAGCCGTTATCAGCCGCTCATTCTCTATTTTCGTCCCCTATAATAAATATAAGGTATAATGTGTACATTATTAGGGATATGTTATAATAATTTATCTCAAGGAAGAGATGATGCCGGCATACAAGCAAATTGCAGAATATAAAACAACATGAAAAATGAAGATGCAAAACGACATTGAAAAAAGACAGAGATAGAAAGACAGACATACAGACAGACAGAGAGTGGGAGAGAGGGAGAGAGAGGGGGGATAGAAAGTTGGACGTAGTCTTTACTGTATTTATTATTATGATAATTGTCTCTCCAATCACCCCCCAGCTCTGATGTTTTTCTTTAGTTACTTTCTGTTTTGTTTCTTTATATCTGTCCGACGTAAATAAGTACCGTCAATATAGCATAATAAACTTTTTTCTTCATATCATTTTGATGCAACAGAGATTTACATTCAAAAGTTTTACTGTTTATAATTATTGTACAGTAATATTCTTCTCATTTTGAAATCATCAGGCGCTCGTTCTGTGTTTTCCTTCTCCATATCGAGGTTATGGTATGATAATTTATCTCAAGATCGAAATAAATACTTTCAGAATAAAAGCAAATAGCAGAACGGAAAACAGTACCAAAGATGAAGATGGAAAATGGCGCTGAGAAAGCGAGTAAGAAAGAGAGAGAGAGAGACATACAGAGAGAGAAACAATCATTTATCATGTCATATTTTCGTCTGTGACATTTTACTAAATCATTTTTAATTATTCCTTTATCTTTCCATGACTGTTATATATTTTGAATGAATATTTCAGATAGGGTCAAATTTGGTTTTAGGTTATAATTATGAACAGCTCTTTTTATTTAGGAGTACGTCGAAACGCGATCTCATTAAAAATCGCGGAACAGAAAACACTATGAGAGATGAAGATAGAAAACGAAAGAGAGAGAGAGAGAGAGAGAGGGAGAGAATGTTGGACGTATTGTTATTTATTATTATGCTATTTGTCTCTCCGATCAACCCCCAACTCACCCGCTCTGGATTACTTTTTACTTTCTTTTTTCATCATGATTTACATTCAACAATTTTACTTTTTATAATTATTGTACAGTAATATTCTTCTCATTTCGATATCATCAGGCGCTCGTTCTGTGTTTTTCTTCTTCATATCGAGGTTACTGATAATAGTTTATCTCAAGATCGAAAGGAATACTTTCGGAATAAAAGCAATTAGCGGAACGGAAAACAATACCAGAGATGAAGATGGAAAATGGCGCTGAGAAAGCGAGTAAGAAAGAGATAGAAATACACAGAGAGAAAAGGAGAGAGAGAGAGAGAGAGAGAAAGAAAAAAAAGATAGGGAGAAAGAGAGAGACAAAGAAAGAGACAGATAGAGAGAGAAAAACAATCATTTGTTATGTCATCTTTTCGTCTGTGACATTTTACTAAATCACATTTGTATTATTCCTTTATCTCTCCATGATTGTTATATATTTAAATGAATATTTCAGATAGTGTCAAATTCGGTTCTACGTTACAATTATGATCAGCTATTTTTATTTAGGAGAACGTGGAAAGTGGAAACGCAGTCTCATTAAAAATCGCGGAACAGAAAACACGTCTATGAGAGATGAAGATGGAAAACGACATTGAGATAACAAAAGAGAGAAAGTTGGGCGTATTCTTATTTATTATTACCGCTATATATGCTTTTTGTCTCTCCGATCAACCCCACCCGCTCTGGATTCCTCTCTAGTTTCCATTGTTTTATCATGATTTACATTCGAAAGTTTTACTCTTTATAATTATTGTACATTAATATTCTTCTGATTTCGATTATAATCAGGCGCTCGTTCCGTGTTTTTCTTCTCCATGTCGAGGTTATGGTATAATAATTTATTTCAAGATCGAAAGGAATACTTTCGGAATGAAAGCAAATAGCGGAACGGAAAACAGTATCAGAGATGAAGATGGGAAATGGCGCTGAGAAGGCGAGCAGGAGAGAGAGAAAGAGAGAAAGAGAGAGAAATACAGGAAGAGAAAAGAGAGAGAAGAGAGAGAGAGAAAACGAGAAAGAGACAGAGAGACAAAGAAAGAGACAATCTGAAAAAGAAACACTCATTTCTCATGTCATCTTTTCGTCAGTGACATTTTACTAAATCACATTTGTATTATTCCTTTATCTTTCATTGATTGTTATATATTTGAATTAATATTTTAGAAAGGGTCAAATTCGGTACTACGTTATAATTATGATCAGCTATTTTTATTTAGGAGTACGTGGAATCGAGATCTCATTAAAATTCACGGAACAGAAATCACTATGAGAGATGAAGCTTGAAAACGACAACTGCAAAACAACAAGCCCCCCCCCCAAGGGTTATTTTAACCCGATATACATGTAGTATACATACATGGATCATCAATGCTGTTTGTCAGCATCCAATTACCTTATTTCCGCTCTTCTATTGTTGGCGTTTATAACCATGACAACGACCTATACCCTCGGCCACGTCCATTGTTCCTCTTACGTAACTTAGCTGGATAGGTGGCCCAGATCTGCGCATGCGCTATATTCCTTCTCGTCGAAGCCGCTGGCCAGGCTTGAACGCACGCACGGCAGCGAACTGATCGAGTCTTTGATTTTTATTCTCGTTTGTGAGGCGGCTACCGGGCTGAATAATGTCGGAAGGAACGGGTTAAGTCGAAACATATTCTAAGGGTTTCTTAATGAACCTGTTTTCTCTAAACCACCAAGTTCATAACTATAATACTCGTAGCAAAATGAAATTTCACGAAAGGAAAATAACATCTAGAAGTATTGTATGGAATTATTTGTCCTCCTTGTTAAGAGAAATCCTATTTTTAAATTATCTAAATTTTAAGCTTAAATAATACCTGTTATTTTCTTATCAATAGGTTATCATTATGTTATAGGTTGGTTTAAATAAAATGTTCTTATGAAATACAATATTTATTTAGTAAAGAGTATTGGGCCATCTTACAGTAACTGTTATAATTATAAGCTACTGAAGTCATGGTATTTGATTGCATGAGAGCAAATATGTCATAAAAATTTACCCGGGAAATTGAGCATTTGTTATGTTTTTTTTTTAATGAAAGAAGGTCTGTAGAAAAAAACTTCCTTTAATTGACGGTCTAGTGGTATATTCACTTGGCCAGCTCTCATGTATTCACCTAAATTCTGGTTCAAGCGGACCCTGGTTCAAAAGTGAGTCACGTATTCCAGATTGTGACGTTAAAAGTTGGTCCACAGACGTATATAATCATTTCTGATTGATGTACGTCTGCAAAAAACACAAATACACACACACACACCCACATTGCTTGGCGCTTGCAACAAGTTAGTAATCGGGTGGATGCCAAGAACTATTATGTGATAAGGTGCCTTACTTTACCTGTTCGGCTAGTCGGTTCCGGTTTTGTTCAGTGTCTGTATAATGCTGGATTGCCACTTCGTTGATAAAGTCAAACCGTAGTTCCAGACTTAACGAGTAAGCAGCTATAGGGAAAAGGTTATATGCTTAACATTTTAAAGCAGTCAGCTCACCCTCATTAGATGATATCACTGCTAAAGCATTATTGGAAATACACGAGAAATATCAAATGAAAACTTAATGACATTTAGATAGGTAAGCAAAACGTTGTGGTGCGAAAAGATATTTTGAAAAGGACGGCAATTTTGAAACGTGCTCTAACCATTGTTCCTGTCAAGAATGTTTTCCTTTGGTAACTACCTCCCAATTCAATGGTGAGATTAACTTTCTTTGCAGAGAATATACACGCACGACGTTAGACAGGGAGTTGACTCACTAAAACATGTATGATTGATGATACAGAAGCAAGCGGTTATGAAAGGTTGTTCCGCCATAAAAAGTTTATTTTAAATTTAACAAATTAGCACTGAAACAAATTATTTCTTTTCGGCATTGTATCCTTCCCTGATTTTTCAAAATCCTGTAAATCTGCCCTCTGTAAATAGCCCTTTTTTATTTGCATGAATTCAATTATACGGTTTATAAAATGGGGTTTTCAAATATGTGTACACTGAGCCAGAATATAAATATTATACCTAAAAAAATGTGAAAATATTGTACTATATCAAAGCTTACATTCGCATGATGCGTTGGTTAGGGCATAACCCATTTCACAGATACAGGTGTGGTTCCCCACTGTATTCATGCACACGCGATTCAAACTTCCGTTGCACATGTGGTTACCAGTAGCACACTCATCAATATCTAAAGGGGACAAATAACATATGTGGAGAGGGTGGAGAGTAAAAAGTGCAGGTGAATATCTTGCCAAAGGATATTAGTGCCGTGTCGGGATTCGAACCCTCGACCTTCGCCTCTCCAGTCAAGCGCCTTAAACCACCCGACCACGACACTCCCACAATATATTTATTTAGTATAACAAGATCAGTTGCGGGACTGTTTTGAAACTTGGTCCTGTAGTTAAAAGACATGAGCATATCAATACCAGAAAACAAAACAAATTTACATTCAATACAAAATGACAACATACACACAAAAAAATCTACGGATGAAAATTTAATGAATACAAAAACGACTAAAAATATTTAAGCTATGTAGATAATGCTGGTATGATTTTCAGATACACTGCAAAAACAAGGGTGTTAAATTCAACACCATGGGTGTTAATTTTAACACTTTCCCGGTATATATATAGAAAAACACCAGCTGGTGTTATTTAACACCAGGGTTTGGAATTAAACAATTCAATTCCAATCTTGGTGTTGATATTTGACAACTCCTACTGGTGTAGATTAACACCAATATCTGGAATCATAACAAATTCAATTCCACTTTTGGTGTTTATATTCTTGTTGATCCATTAGAGATTTTTCTATGTGTTTCTAATGGTCCCACATTCCATATTCCCTATTATCGACCATTATCGACCAGGGTAGAAGAACCAGTGGTAAACTGATAATTCATAATCGATGTTGGCGACTGTCCACCAATAGGTATATTCTAATCTCCATTGCATTAACTCGATCACCTAGATCATTTGAAGTAAATCCAAGATTAACATTTAAGTGATACAGGCGGGTACACGAATATATAGTGAACATGCATGTTGTTTCTTGGTTAGTAATCATATAATCAATATATCTATTGCTAAAACGTTAATGTAATTGTAACAAGATCGGACAAATAATCTATTGGTCAATAATTGCCAAAGAAAAATATAAATCACAAAATTGATGTGCATTGTCATAATTTGCTTAACAAATCATGATAAATGTATTTTCTGTGAACACGTGTAAAGTAATCATTAAGCGCGCGTACACTTTGTGAAAACTTATTCGACCAATCAACCGCCTTAAACGAAATCACGTGATGATACTTTCAACACCGAGCATAAAACTACACCATGTTACTTAACACCCAGTAATTATTAATGCATGCTTAAATTTGACCGGTGTTAAAAATAACACCACTGAGACAACACACCTTTATAACCCACACCAATGGTGTCAAAAATATTCAATACCATACTGGTGTAAGAATTTCTACACCCTGGTTTTTACAGTGTAAGTTACAGCAAATAGCCTAAGTACTACAAGGAACATGTAGATTAACCCCCAAATTCATTAACTTTATAAACTCGTCTCATTATATCAACAGGTGTAATATTATTGTTGTAGGTAGAAAACATGCGTTTATCCATTTTTTTTTCTATATTTCTTATAACAGCAAGTATTAAACTCTCTTCCTTCTATAATCATGTTTTAGTTTAACTGAAGGCTGCGAGCATATCAAGGTTCATGCTTAGGCCTAAATATTATTAAATATTATTGTTGTAGGTAGAAAACATGCGTTTATCCATTTTTTTTCTATATTTCTTATAACAGCAAGTATTAAACTCTCTTCCTTCTATAATCATGTTTTAGTTTAACTGAAGGCTGCGAGCATATCAAGGTTCATGCTTAGGCCTAAAAAAAACTTGTTGTATTGCCCTTTAAGTGCCAAAACATGGGTCGGTCGGTCGGAATTTTTTTTTTTTTTTTTCGCCCTCTTTGGGCCGATATTTTTTAGTTTTTAATGTTTTTTTTCCCCTTTTTTTCCCGCCCTCTTTCGGCTGATATTTCTCAGTTTTTAATGCTTTAATACATGTGTTTCAGCGTCATCATTCCATTAATATCTTTTTCACCTCATAATAATCCATGGTTTGCAATGTTGTGTTGAGACAACACTCTGTGCTTCCCAGCTGACGAAGTTGAATGACCACCAATTGAAAAACATGTTAATATCCAGTCTTTGAGAGCTCGATTTGAGACTGTCAGGCAATATATCAACGGATTCCAAATTGATGAAAAAATTAAAATTTGTCTCGATGTATATGTCCTTTCATCCCGCCTTTACGTAAATTTTCAATGTTTTTTAGTACTAGCTTAAAAATGTGTCATGAATATAAAAGTGTTGTGAGCCTTTCCGTAGAAAACTCTAAACAGCGACCGTCGCCCAAATCTCACTGGTTTCTAGCTGGTGCAGTGCATGGTATAAACACGTACACGAGGCCGGGGTCTACTTGCATGTTTACGCTAGTAGGATTTTGAAACTAGGGCAGACGAGTGAAAATTTGGGAATAATTTGATTTTATGCATTTATATCCCATTTAAACAAACAAAATACATATTTTTTTTATTCATTAATAAAACAAATAAAAAAAAACGGTTAAAAAAAAATTAAAATTAAAATGCCGACCGTAGATTTTCAGATTTTTGGGTCGGTCGCAAAGGGCAATACAACAAGTTTTTATTTTAGGCCTTATGCAGTAGCCCTGCAATACCATGTTCATCTTATTCATATATGAATTAAGCGTGTAATTTAATTTCTTCCCTTTTCTATACAGTGTCATGTATTGCATTGTATAAATTGTATCAAATGTAAATGTTATATTATTGAACATGAATATGTGTGTTTGAAAAGATGATATAATAATCAATAAATTAATCATCAAATATCTCTTATCAATATGAAAATGCCTGTATTTTTTACAGAACGGGCAACCAATAATATTTTGTTTAAATGCTACTGCTACTAATTATAATAATTGTCGCCGAACCCTCATGACCGTAGCGTATTGAAAGATATAGTTGTGACGAGCACACGCGTACGCCACTCAAGGATCATGTGTAGGCGTGTCACAACTATCTCTGTCCATACGCTATGTTCATGACATCTGAAGCCAGCATTATTTTACCTGCGCATGACTTTGTTTCGTTGACTGTATTATATCCATCTATGCAGTTACAAAAGTAGTCCCCATCTGTATTTATACATGTTGACGCTTCAGGGCAGTCATAAACTCCTTCCGAACATTCGTCAAAATCTGCATAAACAAAACAATATTTGTTTCTATTTATTACAATAGGGGACAATATCTAACTCTAGGCATTTTTGAATAATAATAATAATAATGATTGTATAGTGCTCATGTCTGGCATATTGCAACTCCTGGCGCTCAATTATTATTACCTCGGGTTTAGCATGGATACCGTGACAGCTGTCAAGCACTATAAAGAACTAATTCCTGCCAGGAAACCCATTTACCTCACCTAGATGGATTGTGATAAATGTTGATTAATGTCTTGCCAAAGGACATTAAAGCTGCGACAGGGCTTTGAAACCCATACATTATGGTTAACAGTCCAGAGACTATATTCACTAGACCACAACACTTTTTTATCAAGCCTTTGTTTCGAATAAAATAATTAATTGTCATCTATACCGGATGCTCGGTGCCTTATTATGCTGACAGGTTAGAATACTGGACAGCCTATCATGAAACCCGTCATTTGTGGACATCCCATTAAAAATTGTGTATTGAATTTATAACACTTTTCAATTAGATGTCTGTGAACTTTTACATATGACGTTTCGTGAAACGGTGCCGGGTACACTTCTTAACTCTTATCATGCCACAGGGCTAATCCCCATTGTGCCAAGCCCCAATCCCTCCGTGCAAAGTTTATTTTGAGATAATCTGATTAACGCCACGGTTCTATGAATAGCGCGTGCGAAACACACAGCACAGTACAATGAGCATGAACAGTAAATGCAATTACGAATGCGTGCAAGCATGCACAAAGCAGCGAAGCAATGGTTCGCTCGCATGTACAAAGCACTATAACGGTAGCGTGCATGCAGCCTTAGGGCAGGATATGAGTTAAATCACGACACAACATACAATTTCACTCACAATTACGTAATATTTGGAGGTTCTGGTACAGTTATATGAATTTGGATACAGATACTTTGCATCAGTTTTGCATGAATAAGGGTTGGCTGAAGGTACTTTGCCTTTAAGTAGTATGATGCAAACACGATTGCAATTATTCGAAAAGTCAACTCGAGGGCGATTTCAACCTAATTGCATGTCCCCTAAAAATCATGTTTGGAATACATAATACGTTGAAATTGCGTTAGGTGAATTTTTCGAAATTAGTTGCTATCGTGTTTGTGATCTATGGTTTTATAACATATGAATGATGGAGCGAGAACTTTTTACATGTAGGTGATATATATATTTATATATATGTATATATATATTTATAATATAATATAACTTATATATAAACATGTACATCAAGATATCTCACCTGAACATGTTCCATTATTAAACTCGTAACCAGGGTCACATGTACAATTCGGAGAACCAGTATTGTTCATTGCAGCAGGTGTACAACCTTCGTTGTCTGTTAACAAATAAAAATAAAATAAAAACAATATATGTCATAAAAATGCATAAAATAACAGCAACAACAATTGAAAGTTTTACTACTCTAACTTAATCATTCATTTATTTCAACTTGTTCTCTTATTTTCAAATATTCCGAATCAAATCACTAGTTATCACTATGGACATAATAAGTTTGACAAAATGTATGGGTTGGACGATATAAAGGATTAAAAGAAGTCTTATAAAAAGCATTTGCATCTCCGATTGCTATTGTTTACTCGATACAAAATCAATCTGTTCTTTCCCTAATGAAGGAAATAGGTACTTCCGAATGGGGTATGAATAATTCAGTTCTTATATAAGATAAGAAGAAGTGATATTGCGCATGTAGTAACTATCGAACCCCTCTTGCAAGTTTTGAAGAACGCTGGATTTAAATGAATTTGTCAATTTGTTGACAAAGGGCTTTAAAGGTACTATGTCCCATTTGCAGGCCCCCAAAAATGGAAAATTTCAACGGCATTTGAAAGATAATACTAATTTAGAACTCCCCCCCCAAAAAAAAGGGGGCTTGGAAATGTCTTTAAGTGAGAAAATAATGACTATTAGTTGTCGAATCGACTTAAGTGCTACCAAGTCAGTAAGTAATAGTCTGATTTTCAGACTATTGTATCGAATGGTCGTTCGTTTTGTGCTGCGCAAAGATTCAATCAGTTTAATTTTGGCCATGACAAGAAGTGGGTTATTGATGTAGACAAATGCTCATGTATCCTTTACAGCTCATTTTATGTATGTTATTACCAAAGAAGAAAAAAAGCCAGTCAGACACTAAATAGTGTCTGACAGTGTAGTCTAGCAGGTAAACGGGTTTCCTTGCATAATTTGAATATTAGGACACTGCTAACGTTTAAATTACACAGATAGGATATACATGACATATTCATAATTCCTGCAAAGTTCTACAGAATTTGATGTTGGCTGCAAAAGGAACATAGTATCTTTAAGCTAAAAAATCATTTATTTTGTATCTCCTATGGTTGTTTTATTATTTATTCTTCTCCTGTCTATTTTTCATCAACCGCCAAAGGACTATATTTACTTGTATAATATTCGGGGTGGTTCGCTCGTACCAGGGCCCTGTTTCATAAAACTTGTTATCAAACATATGTTACAATAACTGTTATAAGCTACTGAAATCGTGGCGTTTGATTGGCTGAGAGCAAATTCGCCATATACATTTTGCATTTGTTATTGACAACAAGTTTAATGAAACAGGGCCCTGCAAGAGCCCACGTTTCTACGGCAATTCTGCATTCATACCTATACACGAATGTGTATCCAGAGAAAGAGTAAATCCATTGTTGCAAGAACAGTAGTATCCATTGAGGATGTTGTGACAGGTCTGCTCACAGTCGTTGGTCATGTTGCTTTCGCATTCGTTGAAATCTTAAAATCCGAAGAAGAAATCATGATAATGATGATAATAAACTGTTTTTGCGTATCGCATATCATATTGATATAACATCCCTATGTGCTTCCAAAGAAGTTTGGACGGTGGCTTTAGCTCTGGCAGCTGTAATGGCAATGAACACATCCTGCCAGGTACCCATTTACCGGTAACACTTGGGTAGAGAGTGGAAAATGTGTATTAACCTTTTGCTAAAAGATGTGAGTGCCAGACTGGGATTCGTATCTAATAAAATATATATATACGCTTTGCTAATATTTCGTTTTTACCAATACAAATATACAAGGTTACACATCTTATAAAGTGAAATGAAAGCAATTACAGAGGTTCGGTCACTATCATTGTACAAATAGTGACATGATTGAACTGAGTTTATAATGTCTACAATTAGAATTGGAATGATGTTTGATTCTTTCTTGCCATCGAGGAAAGTTAATTGCTTTACAGTGCATAGACAAAAGACCCGTCTGAAATGTTGAAATGACGTTTAAAACAGTTATTTTAAATAGGCACAAGGAGAGGAATGTAATAATTTTTATATTCAATTTTAAACTTGGAAATCCAAAATTTGCAGCATAGTAATAATTGAAGAGTTCCCGAATCAGAGAGCCTATCCCATGAAAGTATATTAAATCGTGCTTCCATTGATTTTGGTGTTGATTTTGAACTAGTGCAGCAGTGAATTCGTGGCACAGACCCACACAGCGTTGGTCCCATGAGTGCCCTGTCTTTCTTCTTTATCTTCTTCTTCTCTTTTTTATTCTTCTTCTTATGATAATTACTATTCTCCGTCTTCTTCTTCTTCCTCTTCCGTTTCCTCCACTCATTTTTCTTCTTCTTCTTCCTAATTCTTCTTCTTCTTCTTTCTCTTCATCCTCCTCCTCCTCTACCTCTCCCTCTTTTCTGATATGTTTCAGGCATATTTTCTAATTATTTATTATTTGTTTAGGGGGGGAGTATATTTTTGGGGTCGGTTCACCTTGTCAAAATTAGAACAAAGCTATAGTGATTTGGTACCACATACCATAGCATATTTCTCCGTCACCCTCCAGGCCTGGCGGGCAGTCACCACACTGAAAGTCAGGCGTCATCCCAGCGGGGTTGTCCACACATAGTACCGCCTCATAGCAGGGAGACCCTGCGCAGGCGTCGAATTCTACGTCACAATGGTCACCTGACCACCCATTGGTACAATTGCACGTGACAACCTGAAAAATTAACAAATGCAAAGTGTATACATTCCTACATTTGCTCCTCAAATTGTGTATGTTATGTGTAAAAAATGCTTTGTTACTAGTTTTTTAATAAATTATTGAAACATAATATTATCTGAGCTGCAGCGAACCAATTCGATTGGCCTCTTTGGGACTCCCCTTACAAGAACTTACCCGGACGTATAAGGGTCAAAAATGTGTTGATACCTGAACTGGCTGTTGTTCGCATTTACAATTGCATGTGACAAACTTAAAAATCAACAAAATGTGAAAACATGATCTCATGACCCACCGTTTTTACATTGCATGTGACAACCTCGAATGATATTCTAAATACTATGCTATATTTCATGTCCGCAAATCAATGCAATTGTCAAATCAAATTTGGGACAAGCCATTGGTTAGGTCTATACATGCACAAAGCTAGCTGCGCATGCGTAGAGTTAAAGAGACAACTGCACAACCACCAATGTAAAGTGTTTGTTCCGTGTAACTTCAGTACGCTATGACAATTGCATCATTTTTCCTTATAAAGACAACATTGTTTCAGATTACGGCTTCTGACAAATTAGAACATGCAAATCTATACATGATCGCCTGAACAAACCGTTTGTACAATTGCGCTTGACATCCTGAAAATGTAACAATAATGCAAATTCATGATCAGATGATCAACTGTGTGTACCATAGCATGTGACAACATACGACCAACCGTTGGTACAATTTATCAAGTGATATTTGGGGTAGGCAGGCCATTAAATCAATACTTTTTTGTGTGTACTTGGAGGTCATGTAAAACATAAAACAATATACATTGTAATACCAAAGCGTGGCGTCGCATTTATTGGACAAGTGGTCAAGGTTGATGGTTCCAAACGATTCCAAACACTGAATTTGTCCTGCTCTAGCCCGTTTCTTGAATAATTTCGTGCTTAATCTCATGCGCAGACCCTGTTATTTGGAACCCGTAATCTGGACGACAACATATATGACGTTAGCACTTCGCTTCTCAAGTGTATGCAAATACCGATCAACTCACCGCGTATCCATTAGCGTTGAGATTCTGGCCTACGGCTTGGGTCTGGAAGTCACATATGCCCTCGTTCATGCATTCGCAGATCTTGACCTTAAAGGAGACCACTGTTTGCGCACCTCGGTCATCACTGACCACGACCTCAATCCTTGATACATTGAGACTGGATGGTGTCCACTCAAAAGAGCCATCTTAAAGATAAGACAGGACAGTTGTTAATTACAACCATACTGTACTGGAAGCACTACTGTAAAATCCCCTCTAGCGCCATCTCAGATCAGCCGTAGTAGTATGGTCCCGTAATTTGCTGCTTCCTAGCTGCCCTGTAAATTATTACTATCATTATAAAGTATCTGGTGTTATCTATACCTGGGAGGCAAACAGCAAACTGAATCACTCGGATCTCTCCTCCTGGCATAACTAATTGGGGATGCGCAGGTGGACCAGTTCACTGCTATAACAAATGTTATAACTGTGGAGTACAGGATGACGTTTCGCTTGAAGCCGCTTGAGGGCGTCGTGAATTTTGTGTGCTGCTGATTCTCCACGTCATGGGAAAGTTTATCGCCCAGAGTTGTTTATGTTTTTTGATTTATTTGTGATACAAGTCCAATGATGTAAGTAGAAATTATTGTGTTATCTTAAAGTTTATGAGTTATATTGTCTTTATAGCCAGGTAGCTTGTTGAAATATGAAGTTTATGTCACTAATATGAGGTGATGAAATAATGACATGAATGAGTTGTTCACGTGCAAGATTGCACACGTGTACAGTACGTGAACTTACGTTACGTAATTGTAGTGCACGGTCGTGCGTATTAATGTACATGTAGTTGTAACCTGAATGCGGCCTTCGAGCATGACCTTGTATAATGTCAAAGTCAATGTCAGTGAGACATCGTTGCATGTATTTAGTTAGATCTATAGTGAAGAAGGTTATTGTTTGTTTTCCTTTATTATGATTACAGATGACTATTAGGATTGTTAGGGTACATTTAATTTGATACATGATATGTTACTTTCAAGTCAGTTTATGCAAGATGACTTATTATTGTTTGTGTTTATTAAATTGCAGATTGAACCCTGCCTGCTTACAGTTCAGTTAACCAACATACAGCGGTGCATGGTCTCTTTACTAATTGGGCATCTGTCGTATCACACGCCACAGTTACCCTCGGATCTCTCCTGCAGGCATAACTAATTGGGGATGCGCAGGCGGACCAGTTCACTGGTATACAAAATGTGCAGTGGTTTCCTAACGTGCAAAGGTGGTGACTCTCCTCTACACAGGGACCCCCATTTAACATCCTATCCAAAGAACGGGACAGAGTGTTTTCCACTTAACATTGGGTTATGAAACAGGGGAGGGGCATGCTAATTAACATACAACACAGGCTTCAGTCATCCGCCTGGGTTGGACTTGAACCAATGATCTTTGATTTGACAGGCAGATGTTTTACAGACTGAGCCAACTCGCCTCCTTTAATTGGTTCTCGCATCGAGTCCTCTGCTTGGAAGTGGGAATTTGCCTTTGGGTTACGCACTGTCGGCAAGTTGATCATGAATTGGTACTGTGCAACAAACAGTATGCTAGGGCAGAAAGTTTCTCAGTTCAGTATTGCCTAAAAGGACAATCCAACCTTTGTAATGAGTTCACGAAACAGAAAATAAGAGAAACAGAATGCCAAAGGAGTGCAATAAATCTGACCAAAAATATAAAGCTGAAAAGAAAGTTAAGAACGTTAGAAATTTGAGATCACTATATAATTTGTGAATCTCAAAGTGGCAAAATGGCCAGTGAATTGTAGGTGACACGTACAGCCGTGCATGGAGAACTCTCCCGTATATGGTGTACAAAAATATCATTCATGTTTCTCGTAAGTTACCTGTCCTTTGGGGCACTATCAAAATACATTTATGAAAAGCATATTATCATAGCTCATCTAAAAAGAAAATACTCTCCTGAGTCATACATTTTGAAAAATTGACATTTTAGTGATTTTGTGTGTTGAAAAAATTGGAAAAGTTTTCCGGCACTACGTGAGACGTTACATTACCGATTCAACCAATTTGAAGTTTCCATACGTATAGTCATTACAACTTGTAGAAATTCATGACTTTCTTATTTTTGTCCGATTCATTTAAACTTTCACCAGTCTGCGCCTCTGATTTTTACAGTTGTTGTCTTATTATCAGCAATCATTCAGTGCCCATTGCCAGGCATGTCAATCCTCATAAAACAATGAGCCATTTTCGTAATGTAATTAAATTCAATGCATACATCTTCGCGAAGTGCCTCGGTACAAATTATTTCATTGACCGATTAAGGATAATTGTATGCAATAGTCGAAAGGCAAATTGCATACACTGACTGTTGTTAAGTAGGGCAACCATGCTTGTCCTTCCGAGCAAGAACTAATGTATGAAAATCGCATTCTGACTATTGCAATACAATTATTCAAAGTATTTTGTATTTACCAGAGGTGATAGCTGCACCATCAGGAACAGAGTCGGCTAAAGTGAAATTGACCATATCCCCGTCGTTAGGATCTTCAGCCGTAAAAATCAGCTGAACCGTTTCGTTAACTTCTACACAAAGTACTCTCTCTTTTTCCTGAAGAACATTGTTGGTATCAGTGATCATAGTTACGTTGGGCGGGAAGTTTTCTGAGAAAGAAATAGGAAGATATCAAAAGAAGTGGACAATTTGATTTTCCATTAACTCCACCACAACGATCTCCCCAAACCTGCTGCAAGCCAAAGATGATGGCATGTTCCCCAAATTTCCATATGCAATGTGGTGTGGAACTGTCCGATAGAAAGAACACAATGGAGCACATGGAAAAGTTGGGTCTGGATGATACTGTGGAAGAAATGGTAAAGAGAAGTTGATTGAGGTGGATGGGTCATGTGTTGAGAAGGGAAGATGATGAACCTGTGAAAAGAGCATGGGATCTGGAAGTGGATGGCATAAGATAGAAAGGAAGACCGAAGATATCACGGACAGATGTGGTAAAGAAAGAAAACAATATTAAATGTTGGTCTGAATGAAGAGGATGCTCGAGACAAGAAGAAATGAAGGGAAGGAGTGTCATCATGGCATGATGATGATGATGATTAAGGATGACAAATGATGATGAATGATGATGAATGATGATGAAAGATGATGGATGATGAAGAAGACCCCTATGCATTATGTCCGGTGCCCACGAGGACTCATTTTTTAGACGTAGTACTATAGCCTACTATGAAAGGTATATTAATTTGCAACAAACTATATGGATACTGTTCTACTTGTAGAAAGGATATTAAACACCCTGCTGCTCACAGATCTATGCTAATCATGCTAATTGAGACTTCAGCTCAAAATAGTATTGAATGCCTTCTTGGCCTAGACCGATTCAATGGCTATAGTTATTGTTACTGAGAGATATTCCCGACCAGTAGCGTACGCAGGATTTTTTCAACGGGGGTTAAAATTTGAAAATCGCGCCGAAAATTTCGCAACGACTCAGCCAGCCGCTGAATAGGTGGGGGGGTCGAGTGTTTGAGAAAAAATTTCGCAACGACTCAGCCGGCCGCTGAATAAGCGGGGAGGGGAAGAGCACATTTTATTTTATTTTTGTCCATTTTTTAGGAAACAAATCGCAATGACTCAGCAGCCGCTGAATAAGCGGGGAGGGTGGGGGAGGGAAGAGTACATATTTTGTTTGGATGTCCCGGAAATTGGAAAATTATACCGACCGATATTTTGTTCAGTGGGGGGGGGGTAATCTTTGTTTTCTCATCCTTTATTTGTATAAGCCGCTGCGATTTACCGCGGCATATTTTGTGAACGAGACGAAAAGGCAGGCAAAGCTTAAATCGATACCTAGGTTGGCAAGGTTGTCATCAAATGTATTCCCGGCCTCCATAGTCATTGCTCCGAGTTCTGGGCTTACGGCAAGGTAGTCAAACAAGCACATTTCATTGTCACCGCATTCCTGCATTGCAGCGGCTGTCCGCTCGGGGTCTTGAGCCAGAAGATCACTCAGGAAAATCGGTGTGTAGTTTGCTGGGTTGTAGTAGGTCCAATTCCTCTCGCCGTACTCGAACAGGGACTCAGCCTCGTTGGCTTGCCCTGGAGTTAGCAATAATTAAGAAATAAGGTGATTTAGGATAAGGTCATAAAGGGCTATTTTAGCAATAGTTTAAGAAGTGATCATAGACCCATTGTAGTAGGACCCATGAGGATAATTTGACAACAGGTATAAAGGTGATAATCATATAAATGATTTGAAAAAGTATGTTAAGGACAACAGGGATTAATCCTTGTTTGTTTATCCTGGGGTTTGCAATGAGGAATAAGGAGATTCCATTTTAGGAAAGACAGATTTTTGACTACCGTTTTAGTAATGATAACCATATGAATAATTATCAAAATGACAAGAAGTTATCCTCGCTTATTTACCCTGGAGTTCCTGATAGTTTTATAAGGAATAATGAAGGCAATTTAAAATTAGGACAAAACGACCTTTTGAGAACAGTTTCAGAAGTGGTAATGATAAAAAATAATTTTTCTAGTAATGATTACCTCACTTATGACATTTGTTTAAAAATTAAAGTACTATAGCAATAAAACATGTGAATTTTATTGTGTACTACATAGAAATAATGTATTTTATGATATCTAATTTACCCAAAAAATAATTATATTGGAAATCTAAAATTTTATTCGTCTCTATTTAAAGTACCCCTTCATGAAAAGGCTTCACATTACTGTATCTTATGACACAGACCTATTCAAGTGAATACTCGAAGGATGTTTGTTGCGCTGTTGCCAAGTTTACTCGTCAACAAATTTCCTGCATCTTACTGCTCCATATCTACACGAGGCGTACGTCTGAGACTTTTCAATCGTAACACAGGAAAGATTAACTTACATGACTGTCCGAAGTCAAATATGTCCTTGTCTGTGAGGTTTGTGGCTAGCGAATCCTCAAGAGTGGTGCCGTTTCGAAGCAAGAAATCATCTGAACTATTGCCATTCATATTACCTGGAGAAATGAAATGAAATTGACCATTTTCTTAATGTATAATCAAATTTAATGCCTTCGTCTTTATGAAGTGCCTCTTTTTAGAATTATTTTACTCACCTGTTACTAGAATGCATCGCGAGCGGATGAGTTATGATTACGTGTGTCCAAAAGGCCTAGGACTTTAGGAGTGACATCATCCTCAAAGGGCGAACGTAACACTTTTAAGCAACATTGGTTTGGGATCCAGCATTAGATAGAATAAGATAAACACAATTGCAAAAAACCTGAGGCAACTTCAATAGCCAAGTGCATCACCTGTTCATTGAAAAGTGCGAACAGTTTCTTTCCAAATTTATCAAATGACCAGGCGCGACACCCATATAAGAATATTTCTGTCGGCAAAAATTCAACAATTTTAGAGGCTGTTGGCATATTTTACCATCCGTAAACCGTCAAATTTTACTTGTCAACACATTTTTGAATTTTCAGTTCACTTTTCATGCTTGTCGGAAATCCCCTACACCCGAGTCAAAATCGTCTGGCGACAGCTCTGTGTTAACGCTCTAGTTTTTAGAGTGTAGAAACTGACTACTTACCCAGAAGACCTCTGCCAGGTCCATCTTCATCGTATTCCGGTGGTGCTTCGACAGCCACGAGAAGAATCCCGTTAGAAAAGGTTACGGTGAAAGAGGTAGCGGGCGTGTCACCAACCTGAAAGTAAGCATTGACCTTGATATCGTCCGCAGTGGTTCCATTCTCACGCGTCAATGAAAACGAAGAATCTGCCGAGGCATAGCCGTCTTAGTCACGACGGAGAGAATAAGGAAGGGAAAATAATGACAATACTTAATCATTATAATAAGAATATAATATATATGTAAAGCATCTGAGACATCTTTGATTTATTAACCCTTACTGTAAGGGGCCTTGGAGGCCCCCTCCACATTTTCGGAGATTGTGCCCCAACCGCTTATAATTTTAAATTGTCGTTTCATGACTTTTTTTTCCTCAAGTCTTACGCACATTTTGATACCATTTTCGTCGAAATCGGATAAAGCTGTAAGGTGTTACAAAACAATTAAAATGCGCATGTCATCAAAAAGTGCTATAATTGCATATGTTCATGTTCAAGCAAAATTCTGAATACAGGTTTAGATGTATTTCTTCATAAGTGGGAGATATGAATCGATATCAAATTGCTTTGATATATTTCTCAAAGTAACTTGATTTATCCCAGAACAAAAGAATACAGAAGAAATAAAACAATAGATATAATAAGAAATAAAAAACAACAAAATACATAAGAAAATAAAATGATGAATTTCAAGCTTTTTTCGGATATGAGTAGTGATATGCAGATGGGTAGTGGAGAAATATTATTCTACAGTGAGAAAAAGGATGAAATGATTGTTTTTGGCTTTGCTCACAGTGCTAAACATACTTTCCCAAAAAAAAAAAAGGGTATGTAATTTTCGTATTCATAAATTATGCAAATTAACTTATGCATTTTTATGCCTTGTATATCATAAAAGAATGAAACTTCATGAATTTGAAATGAAGGAAACATTTATTCAATACATTTTCAACATTCTTCACAAGTCTAAAGACAAATATGAAGAGTTTTCTGTAAAATGCATAAAATTAGCGTTTTGCATAATTAATTGGGCTATAACGACGAAAATGTGCATATTAGGAAAAAACTAATTATACCATCTTGTTCCTTACGTGAATATCTACACACATGCAAATGTTCGTGTTCATCAGACATTCGACGGCCGAGATCATACTAACAATACTGATAATATTTATGCCCCCACGCCTATTTTATATAACAGAATAACTGATGGGTGGTACCACCCATCAATTATTCTGTTATATGAAATAAGGTGTTTGTTACAGAGCATCCTATTGGCTGAGAAGCTATCACGTGACACTCAATATTTCGTAGTTTCACAAGCATGCAATACAACACGCATATGCACGTGAATTGGACTATCCTTATTGGTTAAAAACAAAAGATGTAAGAATATACCTCCATCTAACTCAGTCAAGTCAATTATCTCTTCGGTTCTGTTAATGAGAATCCTCATGTCAGTTCTGTTGTCATTTAGGGAAAACTCCAGCTGTTTTTTAAAGCATATAGAAGAGAACACATTCAGAATCTTTACTAATGTACATTCCCCTGTTCTCTCTGGCATCGTTGTATCTGACCTGTCCGATCATTTTCCAATATTTTCCGTTACACCGAGCCTTACCAAATCGTCTTCATCAAGTATTAGAAAACAGAACCAATTCAGAGTGTTATCAGAGGAAAACCTTAATAGACTCAGAGAAAGCCTCTCGGTTATTAACTGGCAACAGGTATACAATAATGATGACTCTAATCTAGCTTTTGATAAATTCTTAGAATTTTTTAATGAATCGTTCAATACCAACTTACCATTACAGCGTCCTGCTCAAGCTAACTACAAAAAAGTGCCTAGATCTCCTTGGATTTCGAAAACTCTTTTAAGGTCCATAAATAGAAAAAACAGATTATTCTATAGATATAAAACTGAACCTAACGAAAAGAATAAAAGTAAATATTCTCATTATCGGAATAAGCTAACTGTTTTACTTTGCATGGCAAAAAAACAATATTATTCCGTTCAATTCAATATATTCAAGTCCGACATCAAAAGTACGTGGGAGGTAATCAACACAGTTTTAAATAATAAAAATAAAAACCAATCTGACTTTAAAAATATTTATGTTGATGGTGAACATCTAAAAAATCCTACTAGCGTGGCAAATGCGTTCAATTCATTTTTCGTGAACATAGGCCCTAATCTTGCCCGCAACATTCCCGATTCCAATTTACCATTCCATTCTTTTCTAAGAGGCAACATTTCAAATAGTCTTTTCTTTCTACCTACTCACGAAACTGAAGTAATTGATATTGTAAACAATTTAAAGCTGAAAAAAAGTTCAGGGTATGATGGTATCACTAATGTCTTACTCAAAAAAATCATTCATCTAATAGTTTCCCCTCTAACACATATTTTTAATCTATCATTAACAACTGGCACTGTCCCTAAAAAAATGAAGATCGCAAAGGTTATACCCATTTTTAAGAAAGGTGATCAACAAGACGTAGGAAATTACCGCCCTATTTCACTCCTAACCATTTTCTCAAAGATTCTCGAAAAAATTGTTTATTCTCGCCTTATTGCTTTTTTGAATTTTAATCATGTTCTCTCCAGCTCCCAATTTGGTTTTCGCAAGAAACACTCAACCGCGCACGCACTTCTATTATTTATCAATAAGATTGCAAATGCTATCGACAATTTGTTACATACTGCGGGTATTTTCCTGGACTTCTCCAAAGCCTTCGATACAATTAATCATGATATTTTACTCCATAAGTTATCCCACTATGGTGTTCGAGGGAGGGCCTTGGAGTAGTTCAGGAGCTACCTCAGTGGTAGAAGACAGTTTGTATATATAGATGGTTCGGAATCGCGACTCTTCAACCAATTACCTCTGGCGTCCCCCAAGGTTCGTTAATAGGTCCGCTCCTTTTTATTTTATACATCAATGATCTCAAAAACTCATCTGAAATCTTATCATTTATTCTTTTCGCGGATGACTCCAATTTATTTTGCTCTCACAATAACCCAGAAACACTTCTAAACACTGTAAACACTGAATTAAATTGCGTTTTTAAATGGATCCAAGCCAATAAATTGTCGCTTAATATAAATAAAACATATTTCATGCTATTCAATAATTCTGTATCATCCTTACCAGGTCATATCAAAATCAACAACGTAACTATCAACCAGGTTGAATCCACCAAATTCTTAGGTGTCTATATAGACAGTAAATTAACGTGGAAAGTTCACATCGATTATTTACGTAAGCTGTTGTCTCGGAACTCTGGTGTAATGAATAAGTTGAAACCTTTTGTACCTCCTCATGTCATGCTTTTACTCTATTCTACCTTGATCTTGCCGTATCTAAATTATTGTATACTCGCATGGGGAAATAGCTCTATCACCCTCATGGACAAAGTTAATGTTGTACAAAAACGGGTTGTTAGAATAATAAATAATGTTGGTTTTCGTGCCCATACAAATATGCTTTTCTATAATTGTAATATTCTTCAAATATCTGACTTGCACCTATATAATCTTGGAATATTTATGTATGAACTATCGAAAGGTAATTTACCAGATGCTTTCGTCCCCTTTTTTCAACGCAATAATACTATACATTCTTACCCTACTAGACAGACAAACCATTTTCATCTCCCTCGAACTCGCACCGTTTTTGCAAACAAAACAATTATTTTTACTGGACCCAAATTCTGGAACAGCCTGAATCACGAACTAGTTGAAAGCCCCTCCCTTAATTATTTTAAACGAAAGCTAAGGTGTTTCCTTTTGAGTAAGTATGTATTAAATTAATGTTGATGTCGCGCTGGATCGTACAGGTGGTTATACAGACTTTGTTTTTGTTATTTTACAATGCCATTGATTTCATCAATTTGCTTTCTCTTCTTCTTCTGCCTCTTCTTCCATTTCTTTTTCGTCTCCCTCGATCTTCTTCTTTTTCCTTCCCTTCCCTACTTATCATTATTTCATTATTTTCTCTACTCTTTATTCTATTTTTCATTTCGAAACTTCGTACCTATTTTCCGTACATTATACTTGATTTGAAATCTTTAATTTTTTTGTGTGTTTGTAATCTACGCTTATACGCTTGTATAAAAAAAAAGAATTTAAACTGTTTTTTGATGTAAATATGGAACAAATAAACTTCAAACTTCAAGAATGCACACACGTATCGCCCCCCAAAAAAAAGAGTAAATAAAAAGGAAAAAAAAACGAAGTGTGTACTTTATTTTCCGACAGTAATGATAACTATTTACGACAATTTTCAAGCGATTTTAAGAGTCGATCATTACCAAAATTGTATGAAAATATTGTTCAAAGGGAGTTTAGCATGACGAGACTATGCGTCTTTCCCGTGACCCTACTCGGGGCCAATCGGGTATGTACGACTACGGACGACGCGACCGCAGCATTCATGTGCGTGCAACATACGCGAAACCGAAGCATGAGGAGAACTTCGGTCTGTTTCGCGAACGCTAGCGCGCTGACCATGTAGAGATTAAGTCTCTGACTACCATTAATCAAGTCCATTCGTTTACGTGCAGTTGTCCAAAAGAAGACGTAGATGGCGTTAACCAGTATTTGCCATGCTACTTTCCCTTTAATATACCAAAAATAAAATATTTTGATGTTTGATTGGCAAGAGCAAGTAGAAGCATAGAAATAATACTGTCAACTTTATTTGGTTGTGTTCGTTTGCAAATGCAAAAATTCGTCTAGAATACTAACAGACGGGACTACAATATAAAGTTCCTTGGCTCATTGGATGACCAACGGACATACTACGTTTTGGTAGGGTGGCCTATTCTAAAGTTAAGCTTGTCATCTTCTTGAAATTATGAGAATGGCCTTCCATTGTTTAATTGAAACTGGTCGTCAATATGATTTGGAGTATCTGTCTCTTGTTTTGCGTTGCTGCCTTCACAAAAAACTAATGAACCTGGAAGCAGTTTTATCGACACGTACTTATGTACAATGCACATGCATATTACGTGAACTTCGCATGCACCACCGTACACCGGTAGTACTAAGTCCTGGAAGTGGATCAAAATCACATCCAAGAGTTTACGTACATCCGAGCATTTGGAAGTATATTGGCGATAGCGAGAATTCATTGTCTACCTCTCGCAATCTGTTTATATAAATTTTCCACTGTTTTTTTCTTTGAAATACGTAATAAAGAAACCTGTCATTAATGACCACCTGTCTACAGAGTCTGCAATTCATGTCTCCCTTGATCTAGTGTCTGTTTATAAAGGTTCCACTCATTTTCTGTGAAATCTTTCTTTGAAATACATACTATATTACTACCTGTTAATAAAGATCACTTTAATGTCTACAAAGACCACTTTTGTTGTTGGTCTCTAGCAGTCTTTATATACAGGTTTTACCTTAAAATCTTGTTCAGATATGACACAGTAAACCGCATTTTTTCTATACGTTTTAAATGAATGGCATCTGCGTGCAACAAAGGTCCTACGTGTAGCTTACTCGAGCTCTGCGTTATTACGACACAGAAACATGAAGCGTACACTTTACGCAATCATACAAGAAAGATAAAAACGACGCAGTTTACCGCTGCATCTCTGAACAAGTGTTAACAGGTGTTTACCACTGTGATGCCCTGCGTAGCAGCGAAACCGGTAAAAACAGTTCCTGTTTCGACGGGCTTGCTATTGTTGAAGGCTTTGTCAGTCCTGGCCTGCAGAACGAATGTGTCGTTATTGTTGTACTTCAGCATAATGTACTCCCCAAGACCATTGAAAGTATACATTCTTCCATCCAATGTATTGATGTGGGGGTCGCCCCAGAACCATGCTATACACATGACAAGAGTAGAAGCAATCTTGCAATCATTCTAATAAAATAATAACTGTAATCATCATCATCATCACTATAATTATCATTAATGCCCATTACACCCGATGTTTCTTTTGGACTGGTTAATCATGCATGTGAATCTAATCATCTCACAGTCAATAGCGACTGCACTCTTCGTTTTGCGTTCCAATCTTCTACGGTCTTTCATCATGCTCATGGCGCGTCAATGACCGCGGCAGTTACTTGCGTGGTCCTACATTAGGCAAATGACATCTCGTGCACAATAATATAACTAATAGTATACAAATGATGTTGGCCAATGATTTATTTTTATGATCTATCCGCACTCAAGTTGGGGCTGTATGCACCTATCGTACAAAGTCGCACATAAACAGCCTTTAATAACGAGAGTGGATAAATCAATCCTGTAATTAATGAATAAAAACATTCATCATTTGCTTTACAACGAAGCTCCCGATTCCTTATTGAATCATTGAACCATTGAATTATCCTCAAGATCGCAACACCTCAACATTTACAATTTCATATTGTCGAGACTACCTGAGTAAGGCCTACCATTTGCTTTTGACAAGATGGCTAGCATATTTTCAAATATGTCAATCACAAGGACAGTGATATAAAATCAGGATTCTGTTGTTCTAGCCACTCAGTATTTTGTATGTGTTTTCTAGCCGTTTTCTCGCTATTTTCGTGCATCATAGCAATTTATCTCACCATGAAGCTTAACTTACTAATAATTTGAACATAATTTTGAACATAACACATATACAAAATAAAAAGCTTACCAACTCGCGGAGTTCTATATCCGGAGCATGTCGAAGGAGGGCGTCTTTCCTCGTACAAATCACAGAAATCTCCACCAGCTACTTGGCAGCAGTGATACCTTGGGAGCACATCATTTGCTGTATTAAAAAAATAAGTAAATCTTGATCAGAATTGCTTATTCCTTTCAACACATGTTGTTCATCAAATTGGTAACAATAATATTTTTCATTTTGTTTTGTTTCTGAAAGCAATATACATGGTTAGAAACTTTTTCTCATTCTTAAACCCAGCTATCAAAGTGTTAACAATTTTAGGGTTTTAAGGATAATTTTCCTTTCGAAAATTCCCTGCATCAAACGCAATATAGTCAAGCAACCAAATTGATGCAGTATGTGCAGAAATGTTGCCCTTTTCTACCCATGCCCCTGGTTTAAATGTATAAATGATAGGGCTCTGAAGTTATGAAGCCAAACCAAGTAGTAGTAGTAGCAGAAACAATATTAGAAGTAGTATAGTAGCAGTAATTGTAGTAGTAGTAGTAGTATTAGTAGTAGTAGTAGAATAGTAGTAGAAATAGTAGTAGGGTCGTAATGGAAGTAGGCGTAGCAGTAGGAGTAGGGTAGTAATAGAGTAGTAGTAGTAGTAGTAGTAGTAGTAGCAGAAGTAGTAGAAGTAGGAGTATAGTAGGAGTATAGTAGCAGTATAGTAGCAGTACCAGTAGTAGTATTAGGAAGGAGTAGTAGTAGTAGTAATAGTCTTAGGTGTGGTAAGCGTAGTAGCAGTAGTGGTAGTAGTAGTAGTAGTAGTAGCAGCAGTAGTAGCAGAATAGTAGTAGAAGTAGTAGTAGGGTCGCGATGGAAGTAGGTATAGTAGTTGGAGTATGGTAGTAATAGAGTAGTAGTAGTAGTAGTAGTAGTAGTAGGAGTATAATAGCAATATAGTAGCAGTACTACTAGTAGTATTAGGAACGAGTAGTAGTGGTAATAGTCTTAGGTGTGGTAAGTGTAGTAGTAGTAGTAGTGGTAGCAGTAGTAGAGTAGTAGTAGTAGTAGCAGAAGTAGAGTGGTAGCAGTAGTAGTCGTAGTAGCTAGTAGTAGTAGTAGTAGTAGTAGAGTAGTGATAGTAACAGTAGTAATTGCAGTAGTGGTAGTAGTATTAGTGGGTAGTAGTAGTAATAGTCGTATGCGAAGTAGTAGTAGTAGTAGTAGTAGTAGCAGTAGTAGTAGTAGTAGAGTAGTAATAGTAGAAGTAGTAGTAGTAGTAGTAGTAGAAGTAGTAACAATAGCAATATTAGTAGTAGTAGTAGTAGTAGCAGTAGCGGTAGTAGCAGTAGAAATAGTATTTATTCTTTTAATTCCATTACTACTATTATATATGATACTATCACAACTAACTTATCATGAGTAATTGCAGTAGTGGTAGTAGTAGCAGCAGCAGAAGCAGTAGTATTAGTAGTAGTAGATGTAGCAGTAGTAGAGTAGTAGCAGTAGTATTCGTAGTAGCAAGTAGTAGTAGTAGTAATCGTAGTAGCTAATAGTAGTAGTAGTAGTAGTAGTAGTAGTAGTTGCGGTAGTAGCAGTATAAAAAGTATTTACTCTTTTTATTCGATTACTACTACTATATCTGATACTATCATAACTAACTTATCATGAGCACGGATGGTCCATATATGAAGAGGTAACTAAGGCTTTAAAAAAAATTGTTTAATATGTTTTTGTCTGTTTTGATTTGTAATCTTTACAACCTGGAAATGAATGAATGTACAACTACAACGGTCTACGCATATTCACTGAGCTACAACATGTAAAGCGTATTTACGCTTACGTTATTAATACCGCCTCATATCTGAACGAGGCTTTAAGGTGATTAAAAAAACACATATAAAATACAACTGTGTTTTCAGTGCTTAGTCCTTACCAAGCCACCGTTGATAGGAGTAGGTATACGCTTCATAATGAGAACTCCACCATAAGTCGAATATGTAGCCAGGTAGAAGCCCAAACCAGTACGTACACCGGTAGCCACCCCCGAAAGACAGCCTTCGATGCTGTTGGCAGTATGGGAAGATGAAACCTTGATGAGATAGAAGATAAAGTGGAGTCCGTATCATGCAATAATAATAATAATGACAATTAGAAAAGTGAAATAATAAATGATAATATTCATAATGATAATGATAGTTATAATTACAATAGTTGTAGTATTAATAATGACATAATTAACAATAACACATTACAATGAATAACAACCGTCGACATCAGAGACTGAATCTTTCGGTCTATAATGGTACATGTACCTAGCTTGAAACAAGGCTGGATAGACCAAGCTGATGTCGATATTGATAACAGGTTTTTCAATTAAGTTTTAATTGAAATCTTGTATTCGTTATCGATGTATCGGTGAAGGTTTACACGGCCTTCGCGCGCTGGTTTCAAAATTGTGTGCGCGAGTGGCGTGACGAGACGTCAAATTGCGCCTCTGATAGCAAATAGACAGTAAATCTGACGATGTGTGCAAACTTACCAAAGAAAATACTATTCTGCACAGACAGCTCTGATTGGTCAAACAAGTATCTGCAGAAACCATATCTTCGATCAACTCTGGCCTGCCAAACAGAACATGGACATGGAGGTGTAAAGATAAGCCGTTGCTGCAAGGATGGCCACAGGGTGGTTTGGTCGTCCAGGTACCAGTTAGAGCAAAACAGACGTGAGTTAACGAACGTGCTTGGGTTGTTGTCGAGTCTGTAAATCAGTATTCCCTGCAATTGCAAAGGAGAAAGAAATCGGATATGTATACAGGATTGTTCACATATTAAGCATTAAACTGGCTAAAAAAGGAATCAAACAATCCCCACCCCAAAAAGAGCCACAAGATTTTTGTTTTTATACGTGTAATGTAAAAATGTCGAATGACAACTGCGTGTTACAAAAGGTGCTATGCGTAATTACTTAGCTCTGTGCTATAGTATACAGAAATGTGAAGCGTCTTACACTCTACGTCATCATAAAAAAACCGCCGCGGTTTACTATTTCGTATCCGAACGAGGCTTAATATGTCACACGTGCAATCTTAGTAATGCATTAACATATATACACATTTTATTTTGTCTAATGACGACTTATTCACAAGTTACTTATGATTCCATTTCAATAGTCACATGCAGATTGCATATACATACGACGTTGTCAGGTCGGAAACTATTAGATTGCCCGACCTAGCAAAATTTTCATGAAATGACACTTTCTTGATTTAATTTAAGGACTAAAAAAGACTAAGGAAAGAAGTTCCGGAAACCACAATGTTTTTCATTCGTCAGCAGTTTTGCTCACGAAGACAATAGTATGCTTTACAGTAATAGCCGTTGATTTGAAGTTATCTAACTATTTATTTAAGGTATGTTTACCTTTATTATTATTGTCTTCGTCTTTAAAGAGAGAAAGAGTTAAAAGGTTATTTAGAAGCAATTAAGAGAAGTTGTGGAAAATTATCTTACTTACGTTTTTGTAGCATGATTTACAGTAGATTGTAGTACCGTGGTAACTTTCTACGGAGATTAGTGTTTTATTGATTCAGATGTTCACTTAAGTATAGACGTTTTTAGAAGGAAATTTCCTCAAAGTGATTTTAGTCAAATTTTGTGTGTAGTCTTATGCAAAAGTGATTTTGGTAATTTAGCATAGTTAATAAGAACTGTTGGTTATTTGCGTGTTTAGGATCTGAACTACATTTTAAAGGTACAGACCAGTTCTGGTCATGCGATTGCATTGTGAAAGAAACGTTGTAGAATCGATCAGAAAAGGTTGATCATCTAGCTTATAAGTATTGGTGTGTACTGCAAGGTTCTGGAATCATCAAAATGATAAGAAATTGGGTCCAGTCTTGGTAAAATTACAAGCACTGTACACAGAAAGATGTATATGGGACTACGTGACACGTGCGCGATATCTATCTGGTCCAAATAGATATAATAATTTACCAAATATATCAATTAGTAGGCGGTTTCCCGGCAAAATTTGTATCATCACGTACTAGTCAAAACATATTCTTTCACAAGATTGGTAATAAGAGCTTCCATTTCATTTTTTGTGAGGGGGGCGTTTCCAAAACTGGTCTTTACCTTTACATGCGTATCGATTATGTGAAAGTTATTTAGTAACGAAGAGGGCTTCTCGTGCACGTACGTCAGTTTCGTTGCGCGGATGAATAATCTTTCTCGAGATGGTGATAAGGCATGTTGGCTAGTTTTATTTCAAGAGATTAACAAAAGTTAATTCATTATGACATGGTCCATTTTTATTATGAAGTCTTAATTGGGAAGATTGAAGGCATGATTGAATCCCTAGTTTAGCTGTTTGTGTTCTGAGTTTTAAGGAAATGGTTAAGTCTGATCAGAATAGGATGTTTATGTAGAAAATTTATGGGTTCTGAGATTTACTAAGTAATTTCCAGTGTGCTTGCAGTTGCAAAGAACGTACATTATAAGTTAAGAATTAATATGATAACTGGTTTCAGGGAGAACTAATGAATAACAGAATTTATTCTTAGGTTGTATATTTCTCCTTATGCTGTGAAAGTAATTTGAAAGCCTTATATTGAGTGTATTTTCATTATTTTGTTTTCATAGACGTAATCCAATCAGCCTGTATCCAACACAGTTGTTGAATAAACCCCAGGTTACAAATGATGACTTAATCCATGACTGTGTCACAAGTCGTCATTTATTGCAGCAACGTGTTCTTACCGTTTCATAACAAACATCGAAAATTGACAGAAAGTAAATACGGAGGCGGCGAGTACCCTAATAAAAGTGTTCCTTTTTACAGAGGAACATTGCCTCTTTTTACATAGGAAATGAGTCCCCTTTTACTTTGACAAGTGCCTCTTTCCAATTCAAATAGTGCCCCTTCCCCTTATATAAATAATTGATCCTTTCTACCTCTGATAAATGCTCCTATTTTAAAATCCAATAAGTGCCCCCCTAACCTTCTCGTAAATGCCTTTATAACCACCGAAAAATGCCCCTACTAAAATCTGATAGGTGTCCCCTTTTTGGTTCGACAAGTCCTCTTTTCACCTCTGATAAATGCCCCTTTTTTGTTTACACATGCCCCTAATCCTTGTGATAAGTGTCCCCAATTTTTTTAAAATAAAGATATCGAGCCCCTTAAACCTTCAACAAGTGCATCTTTTCCTTTGTAATAATTGCACCTTCCCCTTTTCTGATAAGTGACGCTTTTCACCTCTGATGAGTGCCCCCTTTCCTTTTAAAAAGAGCCCCTTTCCCTTCTCATAAATGCCCTTATTAAAATCTGATAGGTGACCCTTTCCCTTTAAAAATGCCTCTTTTTCATTCTCATAAGTGTCCCTTTTCATCTCTGGTGAGTGGCACTTTGAGGTGTGAGAAGTGCTCACAAATGAATATTCAGACCATCACATCCGCCGCAAAGTAAGATGCTTAAGCAGTATCTTGGACCATGTTAAGAGAGAAACAAATATTGAAATCATCCCTGATAATGTAATCACAATCCTGACAATGTTGGGGTATATACCAATGTCTAGAAATGGTATATTTTTGCTTTGAGGTTTCCCTGTGTAGGTGCCTCATTTCTCCAGAAAGTGTCCTTTTTGCGGTGCCCCCACCCCCATACTTTGGAAAACGCTCCTCAGCCCCAAGGGTGAATGCAACCCACGACTTGTCACTAAGCACTGGACATACAAATATGCATTAAAAATTTGAGTGCATTACGAATTACAAATCATGTGTTCTATTCATGTTGTAAAATACACGAAATACATTATCATGATTACCCTTTATCCATAACTTTTAAAAGATAATGTTTAATTCACATGAAAAATATATATAAACTGAATGAAAAAAATTATGCGGGCGAACATATCATATGCGTACGTGTGCGTGTTTGTGAGTAATAATCTCTAGGCTAGCTATTATTATTTCTTTCTAACTACAATCGATTTGATATTATACATATGTATGTTTCAAACACTTCTGTATCATAATCATAATATTTCTTGTAAACAGAACTAATTGTGCAAAAGATTGAAACTGACACGATCGAAGTGAACTGAATTATTGTACCCCTTACATACCGATGTAACGGCAAACATAACATTACCCGAATGGCTATGAATCGGTCGGTTTGAAGTCGGTGAGGAGTCGGTTAAACGGTGTAAGTATACCTCGGTTACACCGACTCCTACCCGACCGAATTTTGGTCCTTCGTCGTAAATCCTGGTTCAGTTTACGTAGTGCCAGTCTCGCGTCATATGTATAATCTTTATTATTTGTAAGAAGAGTTTTGAGCAGACGAGAAACAAATCGGAGTATTTTACACTTTGCGCAAAAGTACCAGGTTGATCGTGCAATTTTAAAACCATATTTCATGGATTGTGAAAAAGTAACCCCGATGGCCATGCAGTATTTTTCGTGTCTTATTGTTGAGTGTACGCGAATGTGTAAAAAGGTAAATACACGTTTGAATACGCATATCCATCGGCCTAAGACGAGGGTCACTTCGAGCTTATGCATAAGACAACCCATTTTCTGTATATACATGTGTACAATGTCATTATCATGCATCTAAAGTTATGAGATTGTAAATGTAAATATATTGATGTATATAGAATAAATATATTTATTAAATCAAATCAAATCAAATGAATGCATGCGCGCAAACCTTGCAAAATGCTTGACTATATAAGCTAGGACAAATATGGTTTGCCCTCTTTAAAAAAGAGGAATGTAATAGGAAAATTGAGGTACTAGATTCCATACAATGATAATAATAATAATATTGAATGACCCTCTTTCGTGAGCTTTAAAAAATATGCTCATCAGCTAGTGGGATATGCCTTTGTATCCCACTCAATGTCATATAATTACTGTACATACCTGAGTCCCCGACAGGGATCCAATATATTGGTCTGGTCTGTAGCTTTCGCTAAGATCGGAGAACCGGTTCGCCCATGTAAACCTAGAATTGTAACCAATCCTAACTGGAAACGCCTTGGATTGGGGGTTCCAGCTGAAACTACCTTGCTCATAGAACATCAGTACGCCTGTTCTTGCTCCGTTAGTAAATACTATTGCCTGGTACGTCACCATCTGCAATGCCAAGTGAATGTATATTTGAAGGAGGTAGCCAGACACAGAGAGAGAGAGATACAGATAAAATCAATTTAAGGAAATTTCAACTACATTCTATTTTAACGTATTGGACGCATATAACACAGATGTATAAGATAAAAGGTTGTTACAAAAAAAGATGAACTTGTATGAACTTTTGATGACCTTTGCATGAACTTTGCATGAAATTTGTAACATGAAGTTTGACTTATGATCTCATCATCCTACCTCTTCCCCAGGAATTGAACCGGGAGGTTGAAAGTCCTCCCATGTAAACATCACAGCAGTGCTAAGCGTACCAATGACGTCATCGTTATCCGCGCCCCATGGGCTTGCCTCTAATGTACTCAGTCTGATCCTCAGGGCTGAGAAAAATTCTGCGTCGGCACCCCTTTCGAACACCTTGAAAACCATGAAAATGTAATTTTTTTATAAATTGAAGGATGTAACATCATGAAAATTAATCACACTTTGCTCCACTTAGAAATAGGTATAATTTATGTCAATTAATGTTTATGAAGCTTGAATCAAGCTTTCTAAGTTTCTAACTATATATATGCTGCCTCAGAAATTTGAAGATTTCGTACAGGACCCCAAATTTACTTTATATTAAAAGTAAACAAATTAAGAACCGAAATGTGAAGAACAAATGGAAACTCATTTTAGTTTTGTTGATATAATTTCATACATAAAATTGACTAAATTTGGCGTTGTATAAGTATCATTACCAAGGGTAACGGATTTCCTACAATATTTTTTTTCTACTCAACATTTTGTGATAATAAGCGATGGGGGAAATGTGCAGGTGTTTGAGAAATAAGCATTGTTCCTGTTTTGGTAAAATTTCGAAATAAGGAAAACCACTTGGCACATGAAGTGTTAAAAAAAGGGGTCGCATTATGTGTATTTATTTATTTATTTCTTTATTCAATTATTTAAAATAGAGGGTAGGTACATTCAGTAAAAGAACTGCTTCCCAAGTACACCCTCTTCGCCACATCTGCACGGTTGCTCGTATGCCACACGTGCAATTTCGCACACAATTGACGGAAGGACTGCCTTTTGCAAGGCATAATCGCACATTTCCGTACATAAATGACCTGACAATATATACTCTGGGTGCATACATACCTGATAATAGATAATCGGGCTGCATACATACCTGATAATATATACTCGGGCTGTATACAGACCTGATAATATATATTCGGGTGCATACATACCTCATAACATATAGTCGGGCTGCATACATACCTCATGATATTCACTCGGGCTGCATACATACATCATGATATATACTCCGGTTGCATACATACATACCTGGTAATATATACTCGGGCTGCATACATACATACCTCATGATATATACTCGGGCTGCTAACATACCTCATGATATATACTCGGGCTGCCAATGGAAGCGTCGACAGGTGCCCCAAACACGGCAATTGCAGGATCTGATACGTAAAGGTCTATTAACTCGAATCTGGAAGGATTTGTGAATTGAGTCAGCGTCATACTGGTAGGACGTTGCTTGGAAAGCTGGATAATTCCTGTTGTTGTGGCCTAAAAATTAAAAAAGGAAAGAATTAGAAAATGAAAGAGATGATCGCGGTACTACAAAATCTAAGAATATGGCAGCATATACAGTACATACTGAAATTTCACGTCTTGAACTCATCTGAGTAAAACGCAGGAATAAACAGAAAAGAGAAATCGGAAAATATAAAGGGAAGCTAAAGGAATAAAGTGCAATATTTTGGCTTCATTTATGTACCGAGGCACTTCATCAAGCACCTCTATAACTTTGGCAGTGATTATTCTAAAATAAACAAAGTTCAACTTCTCAATTTTTAAAAATATGTGGATATTTTGGGGTGATTTGTTTATACATGAGCTCTTTTAAGCTGGTCTATATCTTTAATAATCCACCCAGGTCAGCGTTGGTTCTGAGTTATACCTTAACTTTGAAAACAACCAGCGAATACAAGAAGAAAAAGAATTACAAGACCGGAGGTATTATTTTAAGGAAGAATCTATTTCAAGACAAGTTAAGCTCAAAGTCAAAGGATAGGAATTCATTAGTGTTCCATATCCAATAGTAATCAATATAATTCTACTCATGAGATATTTTTTTCATTCTAATCATTATCACCAACGACCCTGAAATTACTATATTTTTTGTCTAAACAATGCAAGTACGTGCACACATGCCATAAACGTTCCATCTATTTTTGATAGACAAGATAAAACCTTGGAATTCATGATTGTAATCAATGATATTTTCATTACATCTCATATTCGCTCACATAATAACTTTGTTTAAAGATTTCTTTTTCGAATCCTTTTATATGTACAAACACAGCGATCAACATTACGTATTTACATTACCAAGTAAAGGCTCGTTCAGATATGACGCGGTAAGCCCGCGCAAAAGAAATTGCCGCGTAATTATTTTTAAAAAGTATTATCATTTCTTTTAAAATTTATTTTGTACCTGTAAAGGAATGACAACAATGGCCATACGTGAATTCACTTATCAATGTGTCATAGCTTACAGAATTTTGAAGCGCGCATCACGCTTAGAAGGATAATTACATACTGCTTTATATTTGAACGAGGCTTAATTGAAGAGGAATAAGGCGTTGAGCTTACCGTCAGGAAGAAGTACAATGAATTCTCGCCTATAGGTATTCCAGTTACTATTTCCACAGTTATGAAATCGAGTGCAGCTGTCTGAAAAGTTGTTTCCTGGGTAGAATCTCTATATGGGTAATAGAGTTCTGGTGGAGGAGTGGTTGGAGTTGTTGCTGGAACCGTGGGCGTCGGGGTCGTACTTTCCATTGTAGGTGCCGTCGCTGACGTAGTAACTATTTCTACAGTAGATGAAGACATCATTCCTATTAAAGATGGAGAGTCAGATAAAGACAACATTCCCATTGAAGAGGAAGAGACAGATGGAGACATTATTCCCATTGAAGATGGTGAGTCAGATAAAGACATCATTCCCATTGAAGAGGAAGTGTCAGATAAAGTCATCATTCCAATTGAAGAGGAAGTGTCAGAGGAAGTCATCATTCCAATTGAAGAGGAAGAGACAGATGGAGACATCATTCCCATTGAAGAGGAAGAGACAGATTGAGACATCGTTCCCATTGAATATGAAGAGTCAGATGAAGACATCATTCCCATTGGAGAGGAAGAGACAGAAGGAGTCATCATTCCAATTGAAGATGAAGTGTCAGATGAAGACATCATTCCCATTGAAGATGAAGAGACAGATGGAGACATCATTCCCATTGGAGATGAAGTGTCAAATGAAGATATCATTCCCATTGAAGAGGAAGAGACAGATGGAGACATTATTTCCATTGAAGATGGTGAGTCAGATAAAGACATCATTCTCATTGAAGATGAAGAGTCAGATGAAGACATCATTCCCATTGAAGATGGAGAGTCAGATAAAGACAACATTCCCATTGAAGAGGAAGAGACAGATGGAGACATTATTCCCATTGAAGATGGTGAGTCAGATAAAGACATCATTCCCATTGAAGAGGAAGTGTCAGATAAAGTCATCATTCCAATTGGAGAGGAAGTGTCAGAGGAAGGAATCATTCCAATTGAAGAGGAAGAGACAGATGGAGACATCATTTCCATTGAAGATGAAATGTCAGATGAAGACATCATTCCCATTGAAGATGAAGTATCAGATGAAGACATCATTCCCATTGAAGAGGAAGAGACAGAAGGAGTCATCATTCCAATTGAAGATGAAGTGTCAGATGAAGACATTATCCCCATTGAAGATGAAGTATCAGATGAAGACAACATTCCCATTGAAGAGGAAGAGACAGATGGAGACATTATTCCCATTGAAGATGGTGAGTCAGATAAAGACATCATTCCCATTGATGAGGAAGTGTCAGATAAAGTCATCATTCCAATTGAAGATGAAGTGTCAGAGGAAGTCATCATTCCAATTGAAGAGGAAGAGACAGATGGAGACATCATTCCCATTGAAGATAAAGTGTCAGATGAAGACATCATTCCCATTGAAGATGAAGTATCAGATGAAGACATCATTCCAAATGGAGAGGAAGAGACAGATGGAGACATCATTCCCATTGAAGAGGAAGAGACAGAAGGAGTCATCATTCCCATTGAAGATGAAGAGTCAGATGAAGACATCATTCCCATTGAAGAGGAAGAGACAGAAGGAGTCATCATTCCCATTGAAGATGAAGAGTCAGATGAATACATCATTCCCAATGAAGAGGGAGAGACAGAAGGAGTCATCATTCCAATTGAAGACGAAGAGTCAGATGAATACATCATTCCCATTGAAGAGGAAGAGACAGAAGGAGTCATCATTCCCATTGAAGATGAAGAGTCAGATGAATACATCATTCCCATTGAAGATGAAGAGTCAGATGAATACATTATTCCCAATGAAGAGGAAGAGACGGATTGAGACATCATTCCTATTGAAGATGAGGAGTCAGATGAATACATCATTCCCAATGAAGAGGAAGAGACGGATTGAGACATCATTCCCATTGAAGATGAAGAGTCAGATGAATACATCATTCCCAATGAAGAGGGAGAGACAGAAGGAGTCATCATTCCAATTGAAGACGAAGAGTCAGATGAAGACATCATTCCCATTGAAGAGGAAGAGACAGAAGGAGTCATCATTCCCATTGAAGATGAAGAGTCAGATGAATACATCATTCCCAATGAAGAGGAAGAGACGGATTGAGACATCATTCCCATTGAAGATGAAGAGTCAGATGAATACATCATTCCCAATAAAGAGGAAGAGACAGATGAAAACATCATTCCCATTGAAGATGAAGAGTCAGATGAAGACATCATTCCCATTGAAGATGAAGAGTCAGATGAAGACATCATTCCCATTGAAGAGGAAGAGACAGAAGGAGTCATCATTCCAATTGAAGATGAAGAGTCAGATGAATACATCATTCCCAATGAAGAGAAAGAGACGGATTGAGACATCATTCCCATTGAAGATGAAGAGTCAGATGAATACATCATTCCCAATGAAGAGGAAGAGACAGAAGGAGTCATCATTCCAATTGAAGATGAAGTGTCAGATGAAGACATCATTCCCATTGAAGAGGAAGAGACAGATGGATATATCATTTCCATTGAAGATAAAGTGTCAGATGAAGACATCATTCCCATTGAAGATGAAGTATCAGATGAAGACATCATTCCCATTGAAGATGAAGAGTCAGATGAATACATCATTCCCAATGAAGAGGAAAAGACAGATGGAGACATCATTTCCATTGAAGAGGAAGAGACAGAAGGAGTCATCATTCCAATTGAAGATGAAGTGTCAGATGAAGACATCATTCCCATTGAAGAGGAAGAGACAGAAGGAGTCATCATTCCCATTAAAAATGAAGTGTCAGATGAAGACATCATCCCGATTGAAGATAAAGTATAAGATGAAGACATCATTCCCAATGAAGATGAATACATCATTCCTAATGGAGAGGAAGAGACAGATGGAGACATCATTCCCATTGAAGAGGAAGAGACAGAAGGAGTCATCATTCCCATTGAAGATGAAGAGTCAGATGAAGACATCATTCCCATTGAAGAGGAAGAGACAGAAGGAGTCATCATTCCCATTGAAGATGAAGAGTCAGATGAATACATCATTCCCAATGAAGAGGAGAGACAGAAGGAGTCATCATTCCAATTGAAGACGAAGAGTCAGATGAATACATCATTCCCATTGAAGAGGAAGAGACAGAAGGAGTCATCATTCCCATTGAAGATGAAGAGTCAGATGAATACATCATTCCCAATGAAGAGGAAGAGACAGATTGAGACATCATTCCCATTGAATATGAAGAGTCAGATGAATACATCATTCCAATTGAAGATGAAGAGTCAGATGAAGACATCATTCCCATTGAAGAGGAAGAGACAGAAGGAGTCATCATTCCCATTGAAGATGAAGAGTCAGATGAATACATCATTCCCAATGAAGAGGAAGAGACGGATTGAGACATCATTCCCATTGAAGATGAAGAGTCAGATGAATACATCATTCCCAATGAAGAGGAGAGACAGAAGGAGTCATCATTCCGATTGAAGATGAAGAGTCAGATGAATACATCATTCCAAATGAAGAGGAAGAGACAGATGAATACATCATTCCCAATGAAGAGGAAGAGACAGATGAATACATCATTCCCATTGAAGAGGAAGAGACAGAAGGAGTCATCATTCCCATTGAAGATGAAGAGTCAGATGAAGACATCATTCCCATTGAAGATGAAGTATCGGATGAAGACATCATTCCCATTGAAGAGGAAGAGACAGAAGGAGTCATCATTCCCACTGAAGATGAAGTGTCAGATGAAGACATAATCCCCATTGAAGATGAAGTATCAGATGAAGACATCATTCCCATTGAAGATGAAGAGTCAGATGAAGACATCATTCCCATTGAAGATGAAGAGTCAGATGAAGACATCATTCCCAATGAAGAGGAAGTATCAGATGAAGGCATCATTCCCAATGAAGAGGAAGAGACAGAAGGAGTCATCATTCCAATTGAAGATGAAGTATCAGATGAAGACATCATTCCCATTGAAGATGAAGAGTCAGATGAAGACATCATTCCCAATGAAGAGAAAGTATCAGATGAAGACATCATATCCAATGAAGAGGAAGAGAGAGAAGGAGTCATCATTCCAATTGAAGATGAAGTGTCAGATGAAGACATCATTCCCATTGAAGATGAAGAGTCAGATGAATACATCATTCCCAATGAAGAGGGAGAGACAGAAGGAGTCATCATTCCAATTGAAGACGAAGAGTCAGATGAATACATCATTCCCATTGAAGAGGAAGAGACAGAAGGAGTCATCATTCCCATTGAAGATGAAGAGTCAGATGAATACATCATTCCCAATGAAGAGGAAGAGACGGATTGAGACATCATTCCCATTGAATATGAAGAGTCAGATGAATACATCATTCCAATTGAAGATGAAGAGTCAGATGAAGACATCATTCCCATTGAAGAGGAAGAGACAGAAGGAGTCATCATTCCCATTGAAGATGAAGAGTCAGATGAATACATCATTCCCAATGAAGAGGAAGAGACAGATTGAGACATCATTCCCATTGAAGATGAAGAGTCAGATGAATACATCATTCCCAATGAAGAGGGAGAGACAGAAGGAGTCATCATTCCGATTGAAGACGAAGAGTCAGATGAATACATCATTCCAAATGAAGAGGAAGAGACAGATGAATACATCATTCCCAATGAAGAGGAAGAGACAGATGAATACATCATTCCCATTGAAGAGGAAGAGACAGAAGGAGTCATCATTCCCATTGAAGATGAAGAGTCAGATGAAGACATCATTCCCATTGAAGATGAAGTATCAGATGAAGACATCATTCCCATTGAAGAGGAAGAGACAGAAGGAGTCATCATTCCCACTGAAGATGAAGTGTCAGATGAAGACATAATTCCCATTGAAGATGAAGTATCAGATGAAGACATCATTCCCATTGAAGATGACGAGTCAGATGAAGACATCATTCCCATTGAAGATGACGAGTCAGATGAAGACATCATTCCCAATGAAGAGGAAGTATCAGATGAAGGCATCATTCCCAATGAATAGGAAGAGACAGAAGGAGTCATCATTCCAATTGAAGATGAAGTATCAGATGAAGACATCATTCCCATTGAAGATGACGAGTCAGATGAAGACATCATTCCCAATGAAGAGAAAGTATCAGATGAAGACATCATATCCAATGAAGAGGAAGAGAGAGAAGGAGTCATCATTCCAATTGAAGATGAAGTGTCAGATGAAGACATCATTCCCATTGAAGAGGAAAAGAAAGATGAAGACATCATTTCTATTGAAGATGAAGTGTCAGATGAAGACATCATTCCCATTGAAGATGAAGAGTCAGATGAAGACATCATTCCCATTGAAGAGGAAGAGACAGAAGGAGTCATCATTCCAATTGAAGATGAAGTGTCAGATGAAGACATCATTTCCATTGAAGAGGAAGAGACAGATGGAGACATCATTTCCATTGAAGATGAAGTATCAGATGAAGACATCATTCCCATTGAAGATGAATACATCATTCCCATTGAAGATGAAGAGTCAGATGAATACATCATTCCCAATGAAGAGGAAGAGACAGATGGAGACATCATTCCCATTGAAGATGAAATGTCAGATGAAGACATCATTCCCATTGAAGATGAAGAGACAGATGGAGACATTACTCCCATTGAAGAGGAAGAGACAGAAGGAGTCATCATTCCCATTGAAGATGAAATGTCAGATGAAGACATCATTCCCATTGGAGATGAAGTATCAGATGAAGACATCATTCCCAATGAAGAGGAAGAGACAGAAGGAGTCATCATTCCAATTGAAGATGAAGACATCATTCCGATTGAAGATGACGAGTCAGATGAAGACGTCATTCCCATTGAAGATGAAGTGTCAGATGAAGACATCATTCCCATTGAAGAGGAAGAGACAGATGGAGACATCATTTCCATTGAAGATGAAGTGTCAGATGAAGACATCATTCCCACTGAAGATGAAGTATCAGATGAAGACATCATTCCAATTGAAGATGAAGAGTCAGATGAATACATCATTCCCAATGAAGAGGAAGAGACAGAAGGAGTCATCATTCCAATTAAAGATGAAGTGTCAGATGAAGACATCATTCCGATTGAAGATGACGAGTCAGATGAAATCATTATTCCCATTGAAGATGACGTGTAAGACGCAGTCATCATTTCCAATGAAGATGACGTGTCAGATGAAGTCATCATTCCTACGGTAGATGAAGAGTAAGACGAAGTCATCATTCCCATGGAAGATGAAGAGTCAGATGAAGTCATCATTTCTACGGCAGATGAAGAGTCAGATGAAGTTATCATTCCTATGGTAGATGAAGAGTTAGATGAAGTCATCAATCCTACGGTAGATGAAGTGTGAGATGAAGTCATCAATCCTACGGTAGATGAAGTGTGAGATGAAGCAATCATTCCCGTTGTAGATGAAGCTGTAGATGATGATACCTATACAGAAAATAATGTTAAAAGCATTAATTTACAGCAGCTCCGGGCCTTGAACGCAATATCTTTTATACTGCAACAAAATACCGTGTTGATTCAATGCTGGTTCAGGTGATTTCGAACACAAGAAGAAAGTGCCTCTTGCTATCACGAAATTAGGGGATTTTTTTTTTAAAGGAGGAAAAATAGAAGAGTGAGTGGAAAGAAATTTTGTTGGATTTATTGATAAGCCTAAGCTTTTCTTCCAAAAATGAGCCAAGGAGAGCTTGAGTTCACAATTTATTTCGAAGATAAAACCTAATAACTTTGAGGGGAAAAGTTCCATGTCCACGCCTATCACTTTTCTCTCTCCCTCGCTCTCGCTCTTTGTCTCTGTCTCTGTCCTTCATTCTCTTTTTCTTTCTCTGTCACTGTCTCTTCCCACCGCCTCTCTCTCTCTCTCATTCTCCCGCTTTCTCTCGCTTTCTCTCTCTCTATATATACATATATATATATATATCTAAATGTGTATGTATATATATATATATTGCTCTCTGATTTTCTCTCTTCAACCCCTCTCTCCCTCCCTTTCTCTTTCTTGCCCTTTGTCTCTCTCCATGCACTATCTGAGTCTGGTAATGATGGGGGGGGGGGCGGGGGGGCAGCATGAAAGGAATTCACAAAACCATGTTTGAGGGAAAAAATAATTTCTCTACTCTCCACACTTTCGTTCTATCCCGATTTTATGCTACCCCTTTTTTCGATAGCATGGGGCGTTTCCTCCATAGATTGTGCCAACATTGGCTATTCCCGTCCATCATTTCGAATCAGGGCCCCGTTTCATAAATTTTGTTATCAATAGCACCTGCAACAGACCTATGACAAATCTGCTAATGGCAGATCAAATGCAAGGATTCCAGTAGCTTATATAAAGATTGTCATAATTTCTTTCTTATAACAGGTGTTTTGAAACAGGGCCCAGTTCGAAGAGCCAAGACATGTCTTTAAAAAAAAAAATCGCAAATTGGGAATTCAAGATTGGTTGATGATAATGAAACCTGGGTTTTATGGGATAATTGTGGCGCGTGTACGCATGTAATCACTACTGTAACGAAAAAATTATAATAATAATAATAATATTATTGACAATGATAATATACATTAATACTTTAAAGCACATAATCACATAAAGGAAAGCAAGAACCTCGAACCCGCCAAAGTACCCTCCCCATATATATATATTACTTAAGGCGTCATTAAAAGGATATTTGGAGTGAAAAAATGAGACATTAAGTAGACATGGTCATTAGCAGGACAATTTCGAGTCATTTTAACGATTGCACAAAAGAAGTACTGCCCTCTACGTACGTTTGCAGGCAAATGAAACTTTAAGGCCTCCCAAGAAACAAAAGTTTCAATCATTAGTCATTAGTTTAGCCTAGTTATATTGTCTTGAATGAATGGTTAGGGTTAGGGCTAGGGTTAGGGTAAGGGTTAATATAACAGTTTATGATGTCCGGTTAATGTACGATGCAGGGTTTTATATATATATATATATATATGCCCGGTTATATATTAAATAATAATAAAAACAATTGAAATAAAAATCCTTGAGAGAGTTATTTTTTCACTATGGCCAGTTTCAATTTTATTTCTTCAGATAGCGAATTCAAAATATATACAATAAAAAAAACTACGCCTGCATGATCAAACCGACAGATTTCGCAAACTAACTGGAAGATGGACAGCGAAATCAATCTGAAAAAATTGCTTTCCTGGACAAAGTTAGTCCCAAGACCAATTTCAATAACAATATAAGCTGGTAAGAATTTTTTCGTAATAGAAATATTTAAATTATATAAATCAATGTTTTTGTTACAAATCGCATTATGAGTGATACTTTGCGTCCCGTAGGCAAATCAATATTCAGACCCGCCTAAAACTTGATTTGAAATTAAACGGTCGATTAATTCCATGAAAGATTGCGTTCGCAGTCCCATTCACATATTCCAAGGGGAGTTCTTACATGACGATTACTGCAACATACCATTGTATTCACGACTGAGCAATTACAAGGGTGAAATGCCGTTTGGACTACAACCAGTTCGTCTAATATCCACATGGTCTAATAATCATTTCGTGTACTTATCATTTGGTCGAATAACCATTTACACTAATAGTCATTTGGACTAATTCCAATATTGTCTAATCTCCAATTAGTCTACTACCCATTTGGTTATTGTTCATTTAAGTCCAACAACTAGTTAGTCTAATTCCCAGTTTGTATAATGCCCATTTCGTCTACTATCCATAAGCTCTAATAATCATTTGATGATTATTATCATTTATGATTACATGATTATTAGACCATATGGATAGTAGACATAATGGGCATTAAGCAAATGGGAATTGGAAGCTACAAGCATCAAGACGACATTTTGACTTTTGAACTTACCGTAAACAGTACTAACAGGACCCATGAAAGAGCTGCCGTGATTCGTCGGATAGCCATTGCCAGCGGTTCTTGCCCGGAGGCCTGAAACGAATCAGAGACATTGTAATATAATAATAATGGTTTATTTATTTTTTTTAATGCATCGCTGCCGGGGGGCTGAATTGTATAATATTTTTACAAAATAATGTACATGATTACAGAATACACTAAATAGAATCATAATGATACAACTGAACAATTTTATCAAAAATTTCGCTTCTCTCAATGGGGAAGAAATGTTTGTATTCCAAATGAAATTCGGAAAAAAGCAAAATTATTGAAATCAAGCGTAAAATTGTATTATTATGATTATATATAGTGTTTTTAAAATCAAGTATTAAACTGAATATGATGTATTTAACATAACCGTCATGCATACATCTAGCATGAGAAAATAGAAAATACCAACTTATACATGTATTCATTTCAAATAATTGAAATTGTAAAATTTCCAGAATAATACAATATGACATTCACCGATCATATTGCAGATCTCACAACCATTTGCGATAAATCAACTCAAGGGTAATTTCAAAGTATGTATGTCCCAAAGAAATCATGTTAGGATTATGTAATACGTCATTGTCATGTTCGCCATTTCAATATGTGACGCATAAGGCTATTGAAGTTGCGTTAGGTTGAAGTAGTTGCTGTCGTGTTCTTTTTCAAATTTCCAAGGCTGTGTATTACATTCCATTTCATTAGGAATGCAAACATTTCTTCCCCATTAGGAGAAGTAAATTTATTGAAATCAAGCATAAAATACGTTTTTAATAAACAGTGTTATGAGAAGCAGGGGAACACTCCAAATATTCGGGGACAATAAAACAAATAAACAAACAAACACAATAATTAGGATCATCAGTATTTGATTTGGAGAGTTATTTTTACTCTACCATTTTCTAAAATGCAAAAACAAAAAAAAAAATATAGGAAAAAAGAGGGCGGTCCCATCGCACCCCCTCTCCCCCTCTCTTCAGACGGGCATGTTATTAAAGTCAGATTACTAGTATATATGGATGATGACGTAGATGTAGAATCGGATATGAAATCGCTCCTCTTGTTACGCCGAGATCCACGATTTCTTTCATTTACGGGAGCGGTTCTATAGGGATTTCGGGGAGGCTCAAGCTCTTCCTACCCGCCCCCCCAAAAAAAAAAATCTAAGAGCCCCTATAGTCCGATCTCATGTTAACATTCTCCACCAATGAGTTTCATTGTATGGAAATCCAATTGTAACAATAATGATATGAATGAAAATACATTACTTTTAGAAAGTGTACTAATGTAGATGTTGAAGCTTTTAAGTCCGATGTGAAAAATCGGTGCCAGGTAAAAATTTCAGAGGAAAAAATGTCAGAGGAAAAAATGTCAGAGGTAAAAATGTCAGAGGTAAAAATGTCAGAGGAAAACGTCAGAGGTAAAAATGGCAGAGGTAAAAATGTCAGAGGTAAAAATGTCAGAGGTAAAAATGTCAGAGGAAAAAATGTCGGAGGTAAAATGTCAGAGATACACACAAAAATGTCAGGTACACAAACAAATGTAGATCTAGGGGTAAAAATTGGTGCCGTCATAATATCTCAGCACTTTATTACACAAAATGTCGAGACGTAAGCTACTGGGCTAGTCTATATTATGTTTTATAAATGACTGGGTATTGTACTTCGTACATGTCCTGAGGACAATACAATGTGGAAAATAAATTTGAAACTTATATTTTGTGATCAGGTTTGCATATATTGATTTCTATCATTTTTCGATATTTTAAATTGATTGATGTTTTAATGTTTATTTGGTTTTGAGGAAGTAGGCCTACGTACATGAATATTAAGATTGAATGAGATAAAACAGGGAATCAGTTATAAAGATCGCACAGAAATTCCACAAATTCAGTAATTAGACCCATCTTCATGTCCATCCCAGCAAAGACTGTTATGACAAGAAAACATTAATAAAAAGACATGGATGCTTTGTCCCCCTCATCAATACTTTATTACCGGTACAAAAGTTTAACAAATTATACCAAAGCTTCGCTTGAAGAATGTCAGATAGTAGGCCTACAAGTGGTAAACGTTGAGACATATCTACCCAGGTATTTTGTCATGTGCTTTCGACTATAACACTGTGTAACTTTATTTTTAAAAAAAATCATGTTTGTGATTAAGAAACGTGAGAGAAATACAGTTTAAGTCCCTCAATTTCAACTGTTTTTTTCTGCCAAATTCATGATGCATTTTGTTTAATGTGTAGACTTGTACAAATATGTACCTGCTGGAAACTGTCGTATACAGTGTATGCCAGCACACCTTTATAAATCCTGCACCAAATATCCTTCAAACAATATTATCATGTATACAAGCAGTATCATGATGCTATAAATGTGTACAGTAAAACTATGTTTCTGATATGTTACTCATGAATAAATATTTGTCAATTTCAGAGTTTGATCTCGTCACAGCAAATAATTAAAGAACGATGAAGCTTAAACAGAACCTCTGCAAAGCGCGCGCTTATCTGGAATGTGATGGTGCGGTTAGCATTTGATGTACGTGTAACATAAATGGCGGCTTAATTTCTACTGAGTATCAAAGCTGCTTATTGATGTTCTCCCAGACAGCCAGACTATTTATACCGCAATAGTGATCGACGATCAACTCTTTGCAAAGCGCGCGCTTCTCTGGAATGTGATGGTGCGGTTAGCATTAGATGTAACATGGGCGGTTTCTGCTTTGTATCAAAGTATCAAAGTATCAAGCGCACAAGAAAGTGAAATTGTTGGAAGTATGCATTTATAGGAAATTACATTTTATAGTAGTCATTGCCACGCTGTTAAAATGTCCATCAATCTTCAGAAGGGACGGTGAAGTGGGGGGTGAGGGGTGAGGACTCACAGCGTGATATCTTATCCTCTTTCATGGGGGGGCTGTGATGACTTTTCTTTTTATTTAATGATTACACCATCGAGCCATAACTCGGCCTATAATTCATGGCCAAACTACTCGATTATAGACATTCTTTATTCCAGAAGTTTGCTCAGTGTACCAGTATCACTTGCTTAGACAAAGGCATATGAGGGGAGGCAGCCGGGTCACTATGCCCCCAAAAGAAGGATACACCCCCGTCTCCCTCGGCAATAATTTGGCAAAAAGTCACAATTTCGGGCAGAAAGGTAAATAAAAGTTAAAGAAAGAAGAAAATAAAGCAGCGCTGAAATTAATGACTGTAGAGAATCCTTCGTTATATCTTTTCGATAAGCCTAATATACAACCATTACCAATATTCAACCTGTAACATGCTTGCATGCTTTGGATAAAATGAAAAAAGAGAGCTATTTTGAAGAAAAAAAAGATGAACAAATTTGGAAAGAATATAGACGTTTGAGAAATAAAGTAACATCAGAAAATCGAAAGCTTAAAAAGAAACATTATACTGACATATTATATGAATGTCAAAACAGAACTCAATCTTGGAAGGTTTTAAAATCACTTACTACAATTGACAGCTCTTCATCAACTATTCCCATTCATTCTAATGACACCCGGACTGATGCTAATACATTCAATTTTCATTTTGCAAATGTAGCGAATGACTTAACCAATGATTTGGCCGAACATCGTGTAAACTATTCTGTTAATATTTCTAATCCTGATAACTTGTTAATTTTACATACAGTTAATGAAGATGATATAAAAAGGAAATTCTGAAGTTAAAAAACAAGAAATCTGTTGGTGTTGATGGTATATCCACATTTATCTTGAAAACTTGTGTGAACGAATTGATCGAATCTATAACATATTTAATTAATAAGTCGATTCTAGATGGAAAAGTGCCAACATCATGGAAGATAGCTAAGATAATCCCTCTACATAAAAAAGGGGACAAATCAAATTTAACTATAGACCAATTTCTCTTCTTCCTTGTATTTCTAAAATCCTCGAAAAAAAAATCGTCCTAATTCAGCTACTTAAGTTCATTCAAGTAAACAGAATGTTAATACCGGAGCAATCAGGATTGAGAGCTAAGCACTCAACCACAACGGCAATGTTGAAAGTAACTGATGACTGGCTCCAAGCCATGGATAATGGACATTACACCGGGGCGGTATTCATCGATTTACATAAAAAGCCTTTGACATGGTCAATCACGAGCTACTTTTATCTAAGCTAGTTCGGCTTGGTATAGTTGGTAAATCTTTGGACCGGTTTTCAAGTTATTTGTCGAAAAGAAAAATCACTACTTTTTTAAATAATACATTTTCTGCTGAATATTCTATTAACAACGGGGTGCCCCAGGGGAGTTTGATTGGGCAAGTTCTCTTTGTATTATTTATTATTAACTTAGCTACTGTGTTTGACAAATGTGCATTTCATTTTTATGCAGATGATACTGTTTTATATTTCTCTGATAAACATCCAAAAGTTGTTGAGACAACTTTGAATGCCGAACTTACCAAAGTGAGTAAATGGATGAATAGAAATAAGTTGAAAATAAATTGTGCTAAAACTGTATGCATGTCTTTTGGAACAAGGCAAATGCTAGCAAGGCACGATGTTTGAAATTTAAGAATTCAAAATACTTATATTAAAAATGTAGAAACTGTAAAATACCTTGGGATTTTTATTGATAAAGAGCTTAAGTGGAATTTTCAAATTGAACAAATGTGCTCTAAAATTGGTAAAATGATAGGTTTTCTTGGTAGACTAAGACATTCTGTAAATGAATCTATTTTAAAAATTGTTTATTCCTCCATTATTCTTCCCCATTTTGATTACACCGATATAATCTGGCAGTCTGCCTCCCAAAAAATATCTAGATATGTTGCAAAAACTTTAGAAAAGAGCAGGAAGAATCATATTGAAAATCAATCCATACCAGGGGTGTCGATTTGTATCCGTGGTTGGGGGGGATGATAGGTGCCAAAATATTTTCGGCAATGGATCAAAGCAATCAAGAGGTAGAAGCGTGTGGCAGGTTGCACCCCCTCCCTTCCAAGTTATTAACTTTTTCAAGTCACCCTCAATAAAGATAACATTTCAGAGAATATAAGAGTGGTAATAAAATTAATAACATGCTAAATGTTAGTCCTGACTCTTGCCTGCAGTGTAGGCCTACCAGACTGATATCATCTATTTTTAAACGAAATTTAGACATTACCAAAAAAATCCAATGGTGAGGGATATCAACTTGTGAAAGTATTATGTTACCAGTGGGCAAATGCATTAATAAGCAACCAGGAAAGGTTCATGTAGACAGAAAATTCTTTATTTCCTGGTGATAGAAACATACATTTTATGAATATTGATGTCTCCAAACAACATTCATCGTGAAAACCCATTCCAATATTCTGTGTAAGGAGATCTCAAAAACATAGTTCTCATTAGTAAATGAAAAACATATTGCTTTTGGTTCTTCATTTGACTCTCTTCCTTCTTTAATTAAACCAACTGAATCCTCTCTGCGGGAAACTCAATTCAATGAAACAGAATATCACTGATGCAAAATTTGGTTCTCAAAATGACAGAAAATTTCCACTCCTGATCTCATACAAACTGTTTCTTAAAAACATAATATAAAACTTACGTTCCAACTACCAAACAACAAACTTCCATTATCTCCTTCTTCACCCAGATATACTTATCATACCAGATACGCTCTAAAATATAAGCATAATATTCCCCTAAGGCCCTGACCAGAGCACTATTTTTTTCAAAAACTATAACCAGTCTTAGAAGGTGCATTATTATTGGAAGGGTGTTATAAACAAAAAGTCCCAAATTTCATTCAATCTTTTTGTTTCTTGTTTTTCTTTTCACTTTCCTTTTAAGCCCTGTCAATAATGTGACATTGATTATTTACTCGTTTTTAATTAGTTTTTGAAGAACTCCTAGGTGAAAGAAATCATAACTATTCTTGAATATTATTACTTGTTTTAGAACATGTTGGGCCTGTCTCACATTGCCTTCCATCATTCCATGGCAATTTTCCATGTTTCTTTCAGCTTATTTCTCACTTCTTTTCCATCCACTCAACTAATTCCTGATCATGCATTAACCTCATACCTACCATCACCCATGCCTAAGCTTTTTAGGGAGGGGGATCCCGTAAAGTAATTTTGACATTGTAAGAAATAAACATGAGCAATATTTCATTGTAGGTTACTTTAAAGTCAACCTCTTTTTTCATCGCCCATTCACATCAGTTCCCTGAAAGAAATGCTGAAATATATGTCCCTCTTTCTCTTGTCTTTCTTCCTTTTCTCTTCCCCTTCCTTTTTCTTCTGCCCGTTTCTCCCCTGTTCCCTTTTCCCAGGTAGCAAGCCCATATGGGACCCATATGGGGATGATCTGGGTCACTTGTGCCATCTGGGCTATTAAATGGAACCCATATAATTATGTATCCCATATGGGGCCAATATTTTGTAACCCATGGGCGTACACATATGGGTAGAATATGAATATGCCCTTAATAATTATTATGGGTAACACATGGGGAAAATCTGGGTTAACCCATTTGGGCCCAGTTTGGTATGGGTCCCATCTGGGTCCCTTCTGTCTTATATGGGTCCCATATGCTCCTTGGGTGCAGATGCCTTAGGCCCCAGATGGTTTTCCATATGGGGCCCATGTTTCAGAGAATATGGGACCCATGTGGGTCCCACATGGGCTTGCTACCTGGGTTATTATCCTCTCTGTCTCTCATTATCTCTCTCTCCCACTCTCTACTTCTTTTTTGCACTTTTGCGCTTCGCGCTGAACATTTAGCTCGTTGCTTTTTAACGCTGTGGCTTTGCATTTCTATGATGCTGTTGATTGAATAAATTGAATAAATTCATCAATTCCTGATGAAGCCGTATGAGCGATAATTCAATTTATTCTTGTCTCATATACGGTTGTCTCATTTACTTCGTTTTCTATTTATATATGTATGTATTATGAAAATGAGATAGCAAAATGTGTATATTGATGGTCATCTTGCGAGTAATAACCATTAACTACTCTCATCGGGCTCTCATCATTAATTTTCTCTTCATTTTTTTTTGTTGATGGTGAATTATTGGGGGATGATTGTACAGGCCATCCCCACCTGAAATATTGGGGGATATATCCCCCCCCCCCCGTGATCGACACCCATGATCCATACTCTCATATTTCCACTTCTCATATCCATAAAGTCTTAAAATGGAAGACACTAATTGTCCACCAAGAAGAACATATGTATATTATGATGTACAACATTTTAAATAATCTTATTCCTGAATATATCAAACGTCCCATACCAATTAAAGCAGACAGGTACCTTTTCCGTTCTATAGGTAATCTAAGTCTCCCTACACCGAGTACCAATAACTGTAAAAGAACAATTCATTACAGAGGAGCTTCATTGTACAACAACTTACCAGCTAATACCCGTGGTGCTTGCACGATTCAAAATTTCAAATCCAATCTGACAACTTTTTTCACAGTATCTTAGAAATGTGCTCAAGAATCTGTTTATCTCTCTTTCCATTTACAGTATTTGTTCAGGGTTCGTGCTTGTTTTGTATCCCTTATAAAATACACTGAATATGAATTCTAAATGTAAATTGAATTTATTAGACTCGAAAATATATTATACATGTTCAGTTATATCGTTTATGTTTCGTTAAATGAAATGTTTATATTGAATTTCCCCATGATTGTATAAAATATCTGATTTTTATGTAATAGCTTTTTATCCGGAACCCATGGAAGAACAGGCGTATTTTGCTAATACACCTGAAATGGGCTATCCGCCGTATATCTCATTTATGTACGTATTTGTATGTTGTGATGATTTTATACGGAAATAAAAACAAACAAACTCCCTACTTGCTACCAGCCGAAGATGGCGTGATCCCCCAATTGGTACGCCCGGCGAAAATAAAAATATATCCTTAGGCTTGGCGTACGAATTCGTTAATCACTCCATCTTTAGCGGCTTGCAGCAAGTGTAGGAAATATTGTACAGATAAAATAAAAAGAACCGGCCAGATTCCGGACGCCCCCCGAAAAATTTCAAAGCACGCGTAGGAAATAAATGCAAAATCTCCAAGCTCCAAAACCTCTAAATCCCCCCACAACAACAACAACAACAACAATATAAACAAATCTTCTAGAACCGTTCCTGGTTACTGAGATATCGATATTAACTAGTGAGGTATCGTATTGGGAATCAATTTAGATCTGGTCGTGATTGGACGGGTTATTTTGTTCATTTATTGTGACATTCCAACCGATCTTGAATGGGAGAAGACGCGTGGCAAAATTTCTTCAAACAATAAATTTGAATATACATTGTAAATAGAGAACTAAAAGAAAAGCCCGGGATCGTTTTGAGACAGGTTAAATATGTTCATTTGGTTATCGTGTGTATAATACTTAAGATTGACAACAAAACCAATTTTTTAAAAAGAGTATGGCCTTGAATCATGTAATTTCGAGAAGCCGATTTGAAAAAAAAATGTTGCCGGGTGTTGTTCCATTCAGATGAGATGAGAAAGGAAAAGGAAAAAAAAAAGAGGCAAGAGTCCATTGTGGCATTCGAATGCTATGCGCATTGAAATTTATGTTATAAGACTGGATAAGGCACACAAAGATTTGTATATTGTTTTTGTTCTTATTTGGTTTTTGTTTAAGGAGGGTGATGTTGTTTAGAGCGTATTGAGCTCATGTGATTGCAAGCATGGAGCAGTTGTGTTTTCTCCTAGTTGAAACTATGGACTCTTTAAGCCTCTATTGGAAAGATCATTATTGAATGACTTTACAAAGAGTACAAATATTCAGAGTTGGTCGTGATTGAACGGGTCTTCCGGTCTCGCTCTTTAAAAAAAAATTAATAATAATTCTTCCAACAACATTCTTGAATTTTTTCTGATGATGTGGTTTAATCTGTTAAGGGAGTTTTATTTTTAACTAGGGCATAAAGCGATCATGTTTTTTTACATGATTGAATGACATTATGTAACAAGTTTATAACTTTAGAACGAGTGCAAATTTGTAAAGCTTGTCGTGCAGGACGAGTTCTTTGGTTCTTCATTTATTGTAACATCCTGACTGATATTGAATGGAATAAGTAATCGGGCGGAAATTCTTTTGACAACAGATTTGAATATCTTCTTAAAAATTTAATGTTCTGGTTTAGAGGACAAAAAAGGGAAATGGAAGGGGAAAAGAAAAACTGCCTGGGTTTGTTTGAGACAGATGACATAAGCTCATTTGGTTTTTCTTGCGCACCGTAAATTGACAACAAAATAATTCTTTGAAGAGTTTAGGGCCTTTTGATTAGATGGAATTTTAAGTAGTTTTAAAGCGTTTCTGTCAAGTATTGTTCCATTCAGTTGAGAAAAGAAAAAGCAAGAGTATTGTGATGATATACGAAGCGCAATTATAGAATTGTTTAGGTCACTCAAAGCTTCGTTTGATTGTTTTTAGTTGTTTTTTGTTTAGGTGATTAAGGAGCTTTAATGCTTGTTTATAATTATGTTCATGATAGTTTGTTTTAATTAAGGTGTATATTGTGCGTCCATGTGGCACAAGTATGGTTGGGGGGGGTAGTGGAGGAGCGGACGGAAAATTGTTGAAACTTGTTGTATTTATTTGTTATTCAGTAAGCAAATCTTTTCTAGATCTGCTTTACTGTTTGTGTAGCATGTTAAGTCATTTGTTTAGTGTATTTTTTTTTTTTTTTGGGGGGGGGACAGTCTGTGGCAGGCTTTCGATCTGGTCGGTGGTATATAGCATCATAATTAACATGGAAGTAAACAGCGGCCCTTTCATTCCTCATCCATCTATATTAGTACCTCTACACGCTTAATGATGTGTGAGATTAAATCTTCCGTCTGTAATTTTATATCATTAAATGTAAAAGGTATTCGGGAGAAAAACAAAAGAAGAAGCATTGGTGCACAGAGAAAGGTGGGAATATTGTTTTTTCTACAGGAAATCTTCAGGACACAACATACAATTAATACTTGGAATTCATCGTGGGAAGGTGATTGTATATACAGCCATGGTACTAACCACAGTAAAGAGGTTATGATACTATTTGACAATGGAGTAAATATTAAACTACGCCATCAATTATTGACGCAGAAGGCAGATACATTTTTACAGTTGGTTTGTTGCAAAAATGTTGAATAATTAGAGTTTTGGGGCACGGTTATAAGTATCCTGTAATATCCTTTCATAATAGGAGGGGATTTTAATATGGTTAGAAACGTACATCTAGACTACATTGTACATAACAATAAAAAAAAAACAGTCTAAGCTTAGCTATTAATTCGAAAAAATTCTTAAAGATGATGCAAAGTTTTGGGAAATTTTGAAATTGGATGGATATTAATTCTTTAAATTTTTTATATATTTGGATGCCCCTGTGGATGTATTATTAGCACTACAAAATTTAGCCCCTAAAACACTTCTGCTTTCGAGCAAATTGAATAATCGAAATTTACCGGTGCTCCCGATAAATTTCAAATATTAAAAAAAAGCGCCTAAGGCCATTTAATGGTAGCTGCGACCATGAAAATCTCAGAATATGCAGTTCTGATATATAATTTCCAAACGGGAATAGCAAATCGGTCGATTGTAGTCAAGAAACATTGTTTTAAAGCTAAAGTAATATCAGTCTTGAGAGGGCGCTATACAACATAAAGAGTTTATTATTAAAAATTTCATCACTTTAGACTCGATTTCAACCGCAACAACGATCATTGAATATTATAAAATCGCATATGCTTCCAATATGTTCATTTGAACCAAATTCATGACCCCATACCAAAACTTTGTAATACCTTTAATTGACTATAATGCCATAGATATATGAAGATTAAAAATAATATAAGGAAACAATTTACATATCACCAAGAAAATCCTTCGATGCAAATTAGATTAGATTAGTGGGTTATTTCGGAGAGCTTAAAAGATATGGTATTTGATTGCAAAATACTTCCTTCAATAACACCTGACCATTAATAGTGAATATCAAACTCCACTCCTCTATTACTCCAGTAATAAAGGCAGCATATTGGAAATTCAATAACAGTTTATGTAATGATACATATTATGTTAAAAGTATGAACGAAGAAATAACAAGGTTAAAACTTAGGTAATCCAAAGAGATAACAGATAATATAATATTATGGGATTATGTAAAAATGGAGATACGTAGTTTTACGAGAAAATATTGTAAGAAAAAAGCCAAAGAAAGAAAGAACAAGATTGCTGGTTTGGAAAAAGAAAATTCAAAATTAGAGGAAGAACTACAAATGCCAACAAAAGTTAGTGATAATACTTTAAATAACAATTTGGAAAAGAAAAGAGGGGAATTCATAGACTGGAGGTAATTTCAAAAGTTTCAGGAAAATATCAGGATTAAAGATGAATGGAAACGTAACATTCATTTTGTCCTTAGGGTCTTCTGTCGGCTCTGCGGCTACGTTTCCATTTGAAAGAGGGTAAACATTTTAAAAATGTTAGGTATATATTTCTCATTAGATCCCAACGTGGCTGAAGAGATGAATTATTAAAAAAATGTTGAGCAAAATAAAGAAATTGTTAAATTGGTGGAAACAAAGAGATCTTACTTTAATTGGAAAAATTCACTTATTGAAAGCATACGCCTATTCAAAACTTATTTATGTAAGCTCTTTGACTCCTCTACCTAAATGGGTTTTAAAACAATTGATGAGATTTGCTTTAATTTTCTATGGCGAGGTAAAGACAAAATAAAAAGAAGCACGTTGTATCTTGATTACAAGCAAGGAGGATTAAAAGGGCTTAACTTTCAACTTTATTGTGAACGTACAAAACGTGATGTGGATTAAAAGACTAGTACCAGAAGACCAGAAAGTAAAATGGAAAACATACTTCAAATATTTAATGTGACCATTTTCTATGGCGAGGTAAAGACAAAATAAAAAGAAGCACGTTGTATCTTGATTACAAGCAAGGAGGATTAAAAGGGCTTAACTTTCAACTTTATTGTGAACGTACAAAACGTGATGTGGATTAAAAGACTAGTACCAGAAGACCAGAAAGTAAAATGGAAAACATACTTCAAATATTTAATGTGACCATTTGGAGGAAATCTTAATTGTTATTGTAACTATTTACCTATCATGATCAATATACAAATACCAAAATACTATCATGAATTGTTAAACATTTGGCTCGATATGAATCAGTTCACTAAAAACGTTACAACTAATAAAGGAAATGTAATCTTTTTTAATATAAGGTTTATTCATAATAACAAAGAAAAGACATATTATAAGGAAAACAATTTTTTAAATACTTACAAGCTGTATCATAATATAGATGGAAAAGGATTGTTAGAGTCGGACACTTATTTCAGATGTATGGGACTAGAGGAAGAGGAAATATCAAATCTTAAAGAAATCTACTCTAATACACCTGTAGAATGGAAAATAGATTTAACGAAGAGGCAAATTTCATTTGATAGTCTAAAAATAGAATTTATGTTTACAAAGAAAACTATCCGATCTTAATCAGTCTGTTCAAAGAATTTGTACAGGGCGTGCTTACAAAAAATGCCTGACCTCCCCGTTAGTTTTCATAATTTGCATTCATCATATAATATGTCGGTTAAAGAAATTGAAAAGATTTTTGTCCGTCCGAGATTCAGCACATTAGATAATAAACTAAGAGAATTCCAGTTCAAACTGCTTTATAAAATTGTATATGTTAATCGCTATTTATACAGGTTTAAATTCATTTCAAGTGATAAATGCTCATTCTGTGCAAAAGAGGAGGAAACAAATATGCACACATTTTTTGAATGCGTTGTTGTCAGAGTCCTATGGGAACAATGTAGTGATATTCTGGATCTTCCTTTTCTTAAAGATATGAGCTGGAAGGAAGTTCACATGGGGTTGGATGAAGTGAATGAAGATAAACAAATCATTAATCACGTTGTTTTATTAATCAAATATCTGTTATTTTTAAGTAGGGAGAAGAAAAAGGCCTCCAAGCATTGAGGAAATAAAATAAAAATTATGTAAAAGCGAACAAGAAGAAAGAAAGACTGCTACTGAACGCGGTACATTGACTCTCCATTATAAAAAAATGCGAACATCTTAAGGTGTACATTGACAATAAACAAGAGAATTAAATAGATGAGGACCGGAGGGGTCCGCTCAGTGCGCAAATTACGCGTGATTGACCGCCCTCGACTGCCCCCTTTTTTTGGGGGGGGGGGTTGTATTTTGTTAGGCTTCTTCAAACTGTTTTGTGTGTTTACTTGGGGAGGGGGGTTATTAAGATATTATTCATTCATTCATTCATAATTTGAGTTGTGTTTATATTGTGTACTCTATAAGTTACATTGTAATTTGAAATGTTTTATTTTAATTTGTTTTATTTATAATTTGAAAGGTTTTATTTTGAAAATGTATTGAATCATTTTGAATGAATACAATAAAGAATATTACAAAACCAAAAAACACTGGTTCTCATTATCGATAGCACTATATGTTGATGGTACTTTTTCACCGTATTAGGGATATTTCATCAATTCGTCAGATGTATTTCTTTTTTTTGCGCATTGAGTAGTTTACTTGAACGCCCACGTCAACATATAAGATAATTCTTCATTCATATGGCAATATTAATGAAGAAGATAATTCTTCATTCATATTGCAATATTAATAGAAATCTGCCGTTGAAAAAAAAAACACTCGAATTTTATTTTCCATAGCTCTGAATGTTAATTGATTTTCCCCGCTTCGAAGTATCAAGGATATTTGTTCTTTTAATAGATCAACTTAAAAACTTAGAGAAATCTGTCAGAGGGGGCAACGTGCACTATCCCCCATACACACACCACCGCGCCTTCAATCAGGTACGGTGGTGAAAATGAGGAGTGATGGGCATCGAAAAATGTTGACAAAAACTGACAAATGAAAGCGGCTTAAACCAAATCTAATTTTTTTGTTATGAATGCGAGGAATTTTTATGGTTCAACCCTTCTTTGTGTAAATTTCAAAGGGTTTAGTGGATCGTGGAAAATATCTATTTGTATTTCACTTCGTTAACACATCACAAAGGGCGGGTAATCCCTCTTAGCTCCCCCAATCGCTCCCATGCCGTTCACGTGGTCAATTAACAAATGATGCCAGCCAATAAGTGAATGAAAATATGCATCATTTGATAAATAAATCTAATGTGCTAGATCATTTTGATTTAAAAAAAAATTGTTTCGTGTCATTACCGCTCACAAATAAACCCAAGTTCAATTGCTTTACTTTAAGCCCCCATCACACCAAACTAGTTCTCACTACGTTTTGAAAACGTCCTAGAAAATCGTAAAACGGGTTGTGGTCGGAGTAGAAATTGTAAATAATGTCTATAATACGACCCTAGTTCGTTCCTAAACATTTTCCAATACGTCCATCTTGTCAGTACCCCGTCCACAGTCAGTTCATATCAAGTTCAGATCGGGTAAATTTGCCATTTCCAGGCAGTTCACGCCAGTCCGTAGTCAGTTTATACCCGTTATTAACTAGTTCTACCTCGTTCTCGTTACCCTCACAAATCTTATTTTTTTTGCTCACACGCTCACAAATGAATATTCAAACCATCTCACCAAAAATGCAAATTATGATGATTAAGCAGTATCTTGGACCATGTAAAGAGAGAATCAAATATTGAAATCAGCCCTGATAGTGTAATCACAATCATGACAGTATAGGGGTATATTATATACCCCCAAAATACACGGGGGCGATGGGCGATTCGCCCCCGTGAGCTACGTAATCGCCTCCGTCAGACTGCTCACGGGGGCGATTGCAAAATAAAAATCGCCCCTGTGGAATTATAAAAAAAAAATTATCTTTTCTGTTATAACTTTCACACAATTGAGCTTCAACTTCCAAACCTTAAACTAATGAAATGGAACTATGGAATAATAGTTAGATTAGCGTGCAGGATTTCTTGCTCGAGAGGCCGCCATATGATCAAAAGTACGCTTATTCGCCGGAAGATCGCGCTATATCTCCCATCTCCATATCTCTATGAGTATTACCGATACAAACTACGGAAGTTTGCGGTGCAGTGCGGCCGTCAGCAGTGGCTATACTGCGCCGGTAGTTCCGGTGTGCACGAATGCCGCCCCATATCTGCTGGAGCTAGGCAGTCGCGCAAAGACCGAAACATGGAGAAGTTCTTCGTTGTGAAAAGCGTGAATCCTCTGAAATCTGGTGATTCCAAAAGACCAGCAAATAATGAACCTCGACCAGTAAATCGATATTGAGAAGAAGAGGAAGACCAAAGATGTTGTGGAAGGATATGGTAAAGAGTAAATATTAAAGAAAGAATGTAAATAAGGTTGCTCTAAATGGTGAGGAGGAAATAAGGTGCAGAACAGGAAGAAATGGAGAGAATGTCATCACGGGATGCAAGTCAGTAACCCTATGTATAACTTTTAAGTTTGTAAGAGGGAAAATGACGACTTGATAAATGATAATGATGAAATAGCAAAAAATTTAGGAGTATCATTGGTACCAATTCAATGGAACTTGTTTTGTAAAAAAAGCCCCGTCAGTACTAAAAGAGCCCCCGTGAGAAGGCTCACGGGGGCTCTTTTTTTTTGGAAGAGCCCCCGTGGACAAAAAATTAATTTAAGCCCTGGCGTATATACCAATATAACCAGTATCCGGACACTTAACAAGCATAACGACTCCTCTGTTTCCTTCGGATTTAACGGAAAATGTTTATCAAATAGCACTAACCATCGTGAATATTTGTAGAAGATTTATGAAATATTGCTTGTAAACTTCTTCAAATTGTTGTTTTAAATCAACTGTCCGCACACATAACCTGTCCGGACACACAACGTCTGAGCAACAGTTCTATATTCCACATCTCCTTGTCTATTCCCCAAAAGAGATATATAAAAGAGCTTTTTCATACGGTAATATATAGATATTCATCAATACGTATCGGATTTTAAGGATAATAAAGTGTCTCTCTTCCTCGGTCGCTTCGATATCTTGCAACCTTTAGAAACAGAATCATTTCAGGCAGCGGAGTTCCAGAATACCTTCATATTTGGGTAATGAGGTGCCTGACTATCCTACTATATGACAGCGAGGTGCCCGAATATATTTTGTCGTCTTAAATACATAAATAACCTTTTTAACACGCTAGCGACATGTAGAAACAAGATGATTCTTGGCAACGAGATGCCATAATTACTCATATTCGTGTATAGGGTGACAAAATATATTACATGTATTACGCTGGTATAGTTTACTGGTTCCAAAAAATAAAGCCTTCACATGAGGTTCATCGTGAAATCATTCAAGCATCGGGCTGAAGCAGGGCAAATTCAGTGGTTGGGGCTGGTGTGATCACCACACCATTGTTTAGCACAAAATTGTTTGAAAGCAGCAAACTTCGGTACTCTATACACCGTCGTTACTATTGTAATAAACTATTTATATGGTCTGATATTAATCTACTATGCAGGACCCGCAGGGAGAGCAGTATTAATACTCATGTGGGTACCCTATGTATAATAAAACCTTATTATTTGTTCTTTTGTACAACAACAATTGATATGATGTGATTTAAAAAAAAATAATATTGTAATAGTTATATTTTTGTTACCCTGGTAAGCCTCATCAGCATTAATGCTGTGTTGTTTGGAGGGCCCTGCAATTATTATTACCCAGCAATTACCAGGTGCCCTTTTACACGTGGCTGGAGAGTGGCAAATGTGGATTAATATCTTGCCAAATGACGTTAGTGCCGGGCTGGGATTCGAACCTTCAACCCTCGGTTTGAGAGTCAAGAATATTAACCATTTTTTTTACTAAGATACCTCCAGTATTCCCCATAAACCAGATTACTGTATAAGTTTCGTTTTGAGTTTCGGTTTCGGTATTAGTTTCATTTCCAAAAGAATAATCAACATAAACAATTATGGCAAAAAGGCGATCAAAGAATTAAATGTACATTAATAAAATGCACTTTGCCAATGATTAATCGAATATGTATGATCTAAATTAAATGAGATACTGTGGAAATGGAGGATTCACTGAGAAGCAGGGCTTGTTCAATGTGGGTCCCTCAAATAATGATAATCATAGATTCATGTAATAAATACATATAAATAAAAATAAATAAAAAAAGACAAATGAACAAATTCATATGTGAATGGGAGTGATAATATAATTTTAAATATATAATTTGAAAAATTAGAACAATTTGCATATTATACATCGGGGTGAACATGTAAATGGGCAAAATAGACTTAAAACGAAGAATGATAAATTTTCTCCTCCATACAATAGAACATACCAAACAATTTATAAGTCTTTGATTAGTGCGAACTGCACATGTAAATAAGTTTGTTTTGATATGCAACTCCTGTTTTACAACGAGCAATGAGATTAATGAATCCTCATACTTTTATTTTATTTCAAAACAAGGGGAAAAGACTGCATTCGCATACAATGTAATCTGATCAGTTATTAATGTAAATAATAAATAATAGCGTAATGGGCAACAAGTATTTCAAAAGTAAAAAATTAGGAGAAAGGATTACCACCTTGTAAAGATATTAAAATGATCACACAAAATGAGGCTTAATCAATAGCACTTTAGTAGCTAACCTATAAAGTTGTCGGCAAAAGATCGTAGATTTCAAATTTAGTTTCAACAAAATTAAGGAAATGAAAATCTGATCAAAGCTAAATAATGCACAAGCTGGAATTAGAAATTCCTTTTGGATGGAATTATTAATCCTTTCAAGAGTCTTTAAAGGGTCTAATTATTAAGATTTTCACGATCAAATCATTGATTCTTTTAGCATGCTTGAGATAGAATTGCTAATTTATTTAAGATGAATCATAAATTACTTTCATGGTCAAGTGTTAATTCTTTTTAGGATCTTATAATTGATAATTTCACGATCGAGCCGAGTTATTAATAACTTCTTATCATGCAAAATGAGGCTACATTTGAGGATTTAGGTGAGTTAAGTACATTTAGAAAAATAGATTACAATCTTTAATGCATATGAGTATACCAAAGTTGATATCTCCGTTGAAACCAGTGTAATATTGGAGCGCCCTGATATAAACACCATTTTTAATGATGGATCTGTAACCTTCGACTGTGATCTTTCCAAGTATCCTCTATTATACAAATATCGTTTTAATTTAATTTCATATATTTATTTCTTGCTCTGTGATCTTTCCCCCCAAAAGAATTTACTTAAAACAACATAAAAATTATATTCGATGAATACAATATCAAAGTAAAATCAGCGCATTTTAGTGGCAATTTAAATCAATCATTCATACGCTACTGCTCAAAAAGTATCTTTTTCTATCCCCTTTTATTAAATGAAATGATTGTGACAATATGGTTTATTCTTGATAGATGGAGTTTATATCTTCCCAGACCCTTTTTTGTTGTTAAACTTCATTGATCAATCTTCATTGATCAGCGAATTCTGAGAAGATATAATCATTATCTTTCAGGATCATATTGTCACAATTTTTTTATGAAAGAGGTAAGACAAAGTTTTCTAATTTTATAGGCACCAGTGTTCATAATCAAAGTAGAGTAATTAGATTTTAGCGTTAACGTAAATGAATCATAAGTGATTATCATATGGCACCGGAATATCATGACACCCTCAAAGTATAAACACCAGCTTGTAACCTTATCTCAAAAATGACAAAAATATAAACTAATTACTCCCAAATCCAAATTCCAATCTACCGGGAAATGTTTTACTGTGGCTGCTTCAAAAAAATTGAACACTATCCCGCTTTTGATCAATGACTTATTCTGTCTTGACTCATTCCAAAGATTTTGTAAAACATACTTCCTGCCTCATTAATTTAATGAGATTTACCTATTTTTGTAAGTCTATGTATTTTATGTTCTTCTTCACATTTTGTATTTCTATAAGCGCATAAGTACTTTCTGTTTCTACCGCTTCTAAATGATCGATATTATTATTATCATCATCATATAACGCGTAGCTTGATTCAATCATTGACTTTTTAATCGAAAGATAACCAAAAGTCGAACGTGATATCATAATAAGAAATCGTGAAACATATACCTTCTTTCCTAATTTTTTTTTAAATTTCTTTACGGACCTATAATTAAATGTATCTTTTTAATTTGTAAATTATCTGCAAATTCTTTTGTATATTGTCATTTCCCCCATTATCAGTAGTCTATTTCAATAAACATTTCTATAATCGCAATTATAATTATCTTTTAAAATGAAACTATCAACTATGCTAAAAAAATGTAAAAATACTTATAATTGTTTGTATCAGTAGGTTTAGTAGTAGTAGTAGTAGTAGTAGTAAACTAGTAATAGCAGTAGTAGTAGTAGTAGTAGTCGTAGTAACATAACATTATCAACAATGAAATGTATAAAAATACTTAATATTGCTGTTATGATCATTATTATTAGTAGTAGACTACGACTTCTAAGTAGAAGTCGTATTCGTTATAGAAGTAATAGTAGTTAAAGTAGTAGAAGAAAAATAAAGTTATCAACAATACGCAGTATAAACATACCTATGAGTAGTATTAGTAATTTACTAATTTATTAATATTATCAATATTGATAATATTATTATTAGTAGTACAATTATCCATATCATTAATATAATCATCTATTGTCTTAATCAATATTGTTATAGTAGTAGTGGTAGTAGTATTATTATCATTAGTAGTAATAATAATAATAATAATAATATTCAGCTGTTATATAGCGCTTAATACATCTCGGACGTCTCTAAGCGCTTTACAGATATATATTATTACCCGGTTATTGGATTCAGTGCTTGCCCGCACACACTGTGTGCACAATCTCCACTCCCTGGGGAGCATTTCAGCCAGGCATTACTTGACGCTCAAAAACTGTTTGACCAATAATGACGGTCGCATCCTACCGGGTACCCATTTAACACCTGGGTGGAGAGTAGCAAGTGTAGGTTAATATCTTGCCAAAGGATATTAGTGCCGTGTCGGGATTCGAACCCTCGAACTTCGCATTTCCAGTCAAGCGCCTTAAACCACTCGACCACGACACTCCCACATAGTAGTATCATCATCATCATCATCATCATCATCATCATCATTATCGTTATAATTATTATTTTGTTGCTCACCTATCCGTTCTTTAAAAGGATGCCTCCGACACAATTCTTCTCACGAAGAAGGCGAGTCCGAACTTTTCTCGCATGCACTGATGATGCAAGGTTAACAGGTACGCAAGGAGGAAACGATTCCAGAACAAGAGTCGGGAGATCAACCAAGATTCTGCTAGGTCCTGGTACAGCACAAACCTTAAATGGGCTTCAGAATGTCAGTGCTAGCTCCAACCGTAATTTGTAGAGTGTGAATTAATTGGTGTTAACCCCTCCCCTTTGGTATGTGCCCGCACTATTCATGAAGCCGAGGGGACCGGAGGCGGGTAGGGGGAGTGGTCATAATCAGGCACCGACATTGCTCGCGCGAACATACACAAGAGAACACACACACAGACACACACACAGACACACATGCATGCACACGGTGACTTTGTTTACACATAATATAACCTTCCTTGTACGTATATATTTATATATTAGATCGTTCTAAGCGTAATTGTAATATCTTGACATAGGTTTTCTTGTCAATTTTAATACTTATTTCATTCAATTCCCTGTGGTGAGGGGTGGGGGGTGGGCTTATATTTTGAGAATTTTAGACATTTTCCAGAGAGAGGCGTACCCCGTCCCCATGAACAGTTAAATAGATGACTCTACATTTCATTCTTTTTTTCTTTCCTGCTGTTTTTTTCAACGTCAAGTTATTCATATTTATTTGCAAACAAATTAAATGCATGGAACTTATAATTAACGGCCCAAGTTTGGGCATAAGGAACCAATGTGGGTCAGGCCATATGCATGTGCTTCTTTGGTCCTAAATCCTTTTAAATGTTAAATTATGCCTCGTGCTTCACTGTTTCATTGTTTATAATGGTACAATGTATCTAGGCTTTCACAGAACCTTATTTCAGCCCACAGGATAAACCTTAATTATTTTAGACAGCCTACTAACTTCTTGTCTCATGATATCTAAGATCTCTCTTCTCATTTGTCCACTGCGCCATTTCACACGCGTAAGGAGCATATTTCGAAAATTTTAGACATTTTCCAAGGACAGGCGTCCTCCGTCCCCTTGAACGGTTTAATAGCTCACTCTACATTTCTTTCTTTTTTCTTTCCTGCTTTTTTTCAACGTCAATTTATTCATATTTATTGCAAACAAATTAAATGCATGGAACCTTTAATTAACGGCCCACGTTTGGGCATAAGGAACCAATGTGGGTCAGGCCATATGCATGTGCTTCTTTGGTCTTAAATCCTTTTAAATATTAAATTATGCCTCGTGCTTCACTGTCTCATTGTTTATAAAGGTACAATGTATCTAGGCTTTCACAGAACCTTACTTTAGCCCACAAGATAACCCTACAAATTTCTTGTCTCATGATATCTAAGATCTCTCTTCTCATTTGTCCACTGCGCCATTTCACACGCGTAAGAGGCATAATGTGTTTATTTCGAATAGCGAATGATAACTCAAAGGTCACTAAACCCAAATGCAAGAAAGAACACATATGATGATAAATATCAAGAAATTGACAGCAGACTTTCATGAAAAATGATAACATCCCAAATAAACGTTATCCATTTTGTATCACTCAATGATAAGGTAACCTTAAACAAGGAATGCGAATGAAGTCAAAATTGTTATCACCCTAACAAATAATTTTTGCTTGTAATAAGCATTTCCTGAGTTTGAGTTGATATTAACACTTTTTTATCAACTGCCTAATAGTCAATGTAAATAAATGAGCATTTTTTTTTGGAATGAGATAACACACACATAATGGCTTTTGACCCACATTCATTGCTTCAGCCCAAACTTGGTTAAAGGTACTATGTCCCATTTGCAGGCCAAAAAATGAAAAGGTTAAATTCCAACGGCATTTGAAAGACAATACTAATTTAGAACTTCCCTAAAAAAGGGGGCTTGAAAATGTCTTTAAGTGGAAAATAACGACTATTAGTTGTCGAATCGACTTAGGAGCTATAGAGCCAGTAAGTAATAGTCTGATTTTCAGACCATTGTACCGAATGGTCGTACGTTTTATGCTGCGCAAAGATTCAATCAGTTTAATTTTGGCCATTACAAGAAGTGGGTTATTGATGTAGACAAATGCTCATGTACCCTTTACAGCTCATTTTATGTATGTTATTACCAAAGATGAAAAAGCCAGTCAGTCACTCAATAGTGTCTGACAGTGAAGTCTAGCAAGTAAACGGGTTTCCTTGCATAATTTGAATATTAGGACACTGCTAACGTTTAAATTTCACAGATAGGACATACATGACATATTCATAATTCCTGCAAAGTTCTACAGAATTTGATGTTGGCTTCAAAAGGGACATAGTATCTTTAAAGAGGATTTGGACAATACTTTTTGAAAAGCCTGCTGTTCAGTCATCCTTGGCAGCACAATTATGAAAATGGTATCAATAGACAGGATATTAGTTCTTCTTTACAATAAAATATGAATCAAGGTTACATAGGTTATTACTTTTAATTATAAGCTACCATAGTTGGGGACATTTTATTTTTGATACGCACTGTATTGTTTCATAAATTCAATTTAAAAAAAATAAAATCTTAGGAGTCAGGTAAAAAAAAACAGCTCTATAACCAACATCACCATACATAAATATTCATTGACTAATTCCTAAGGTGGTATACACTTAAAAGCTTGCCAAATCAGTCACGGTGTACTTTTTGTTTTCCTCACCGCATGCACAAGGTATTTATTAGATTCTGTTGTATATCACAGTTCTGACTAGGCGTTCCCAGTTCGACCCAGTTAGAAGATAATGGTCCTTTGAATTTTGAACAATGAAGTCATTCATATTTCAAGCTGACAGGGTTTTGGGGGAATGTGGTATTTGTTACTTGTATCTCCATTATCCGAATATTCCTTTGATCTGAAAGAGTATGTTGATTTAAACGATATTTTGCCCCTCAGGCCACCATAGTTTCTCATTTATACAACAATCCACTTTAATGTCGTGAGAAGAGGGGCCAGCTAGCTAGAGCGATTCTAGATAAAGACTCCGCTCGTTAGACCGAGTAAAAAGGTTTTCATTGAGGTTTGTCTGGAGATGGAGCTGATACATGTGTTCATGGTCAGTGTATTATAGAAAGAATTCGTATTTGTAATTTTCCGTACACACCAATGATATGTTTTCGTTATCTGTTTTTTTTTTCTTCTCTGAAATGCGATGTTATTAAAACATTTGTCTATGTTAATTATTGAAACGTTACGTTTCATGAACAAGCTTTTGAAACGGGTTGTATTAATTTCTTTATTTCACAGAAAAGAATAGAGTACCCGTCGTCCATGTTGTAGGTTCTAAACAACAGAGCATGCGCAAGAGGTTCACCTTGACCTTTAAGCAACGGGCTGGAGCAGGACGAATGCAGTGTTGTATTGTAGTCAAACCATAGAGATATATATTTAATAAGGCTAGAGAGCGGACTCGTCATACGCGCCCGTGCAAAACTCTGTGCGGGCATCGAGGGCGGTTCGCCATTACTGAGAAGGGCAAAACATCGAGAAATACCCGGATGTCCCATTCGAAACTGTGCAATGTTATGCTTTATTTTTCGGGTTGATTTATCGGTTTTCGAGTATGAAACGTAATAATTGTGGTATTTTGCATAATGCATGAACCCTACTCAGGCTCAGTCATGGTGACTGGTGTAGGTCAAGTTTAATTACGGGTGTTATGGTGAGGTAAAAGGGATACAAAAAGCTATTTGTATTGCAGTATATCTACAAATACAATTTGGGTTCCTCTTTTTCAATCTACATCAGTTCGTGATTTCATGCAAAGAAATTGTTTATTTTTTATCTTATACGAGTAAAGAAATATTTTTGAATAATTTAAAGTCAGAATGAGACCCAGCAGAACGTCACACAATGGCGCCGTTACTGTGCGTTACATAAACTTTGATATTTTGAGTATGACATCAAATATTACTTGACTTTCAACCAATCAGAATCAAGCATTTGGGACTTGTGTTTGATTTTTATATCATGATATCAAACAAAGTTTTATGCAACAGGGCCAATGTCTTTCTAATTCAATTATTGGGACTGACAGGAACATGAGAGCCAGGGTTTATTGATTTAAAACGCTTTAAAGGTAATATATTCATTTTATGTTTATGGCTATTATAAACAGATTGATACTTATAGATTTAGGATAGAGATGGATACGTAGATAGCTAGACACATAAATACATGGATAGATAGATAGAATATAGAAGGATAGGTGGATTTTCCCGTATGTTGTTGTGCACAGTATCTTGTTGGGTCGTTCGTTTTTCTGCCCTCCTTGGTAATGGCGGCCAACGCTCCAGGTCGGCACAGCAATTTGAGCGAGTACGCCCTCTAGCGTTAGTATATATATCTCTATGAGTCAAACCGACAAGACCGACACCAGGGCATCGTTTAACCAACAGTCTTAAAGTACAAGTTCGCCGACATCCCATTGAAACCCGTATATTACGATTAATATGCGTTTCAGTGGGATGTCGGTATGACGGTTGGTACAGGTAGATAGGTGCGCTTGGGGTGTCACTCTCATCCCCAGACCGACAACAGACGGACAATTATTACATTATGTCTTAGTATGGTTATGCATCGGTCGGTTTGGCAAATGTGACTGAGGTATTTGAGCTGGTACGATACCATTCGGTACTCTTTGACAATAGGGACTTTAGATTTGCACGTCAAAATAGTGGACTGCTACGTGAGACGTAAGTTTAAGGCACTGCGCATGCGTCACGTTGTCTCCGTCGTCGACTATCAGAATCGAGAACGCGTCCACCTTGATTTTCCCGTCGTCCTAAATCTCGAACGCCGTGCACTTGTTTTTATATATGTGACGTCATCTCAAGCCTCAAGTTGAATGACAAAAAAGTCAGAGATATAATTTTTGTCTTTGAGCAACAACAGTTTTCACGAAACTGAATTAAGTTTTGTGGTACCATTCTCTATTCTCATTAAAACTCTTTTGTCTTAAACTGCAAAAGTTTGATTGGTATGTTATAGCATCCGTAGAAAGGTTT